>JAGFNQ010008401.1:0-600000 GCA_024364735.1 Boesenbergia rotunda | reverse complement strand
TTTTGATTTCGTATGCAGAATAAATTTCATATAGTGGATAATCGTTTGAAGAATGATATCATGAAACGTATTGGGAAAGCTTGGAAAGACACCAGGTCTAGCTTATTTCATGAATTCTATGATAACACTTTGAGTAGGGAGGAAAATGTGGCAAATCGACCTCCTGGAATTGATGAAAACCATTGGAGATGGTTCATTGAGTATCGATTGAGTGAGAAAACCCAGGTGACATATCATAATTCTGGTTATTTTCATTGATTGAATTTCTCTTAGTGTTTGGATCTATTTTTTATTATCCATTAATAGGACTTGTGTAAGAAAAATGCTGAAAATCGAAAGAAGCAATTATACACCCACACAGGTAGTTCAAAAACCATAGCAAGGAGAAAACACGAAGAGGTAATAGTCCCATTAATTCACTTATTAGTTCAAGTTTTTGTTTAATTACTTGACTATATGTCAATAATGTGAGATAGGAACGACAACGTACAGCATAAGCAGAGGGGAGTTATGGGTGATGTTGCATAAGAAAAAGGATGGTTGTTATATTCATAACAATGCTCAAGTCATTGGTGTAAGTTTGGTATTAATTAAAGTTGTCATATCATAATTTTTTCTAGAAACACTATACTTCATTTTTAATGTATAATTGATAAAATCTTATGTCCCCAGGAAAATATTATCAATATTGAGCGTGAAGATGATTCCTCCAAAGGATTTTCAAAAAATGATTCACTTTCTCAAGCTATAGGGAAGGAGCACCCTGGTCGAGTTCGAGGTGTGGGTTCTGGGCCTTGTCCTACTCAAGTCTTTGGACAAATTACATGTTCAAATGCACCTGTTGATCATGGACTACAAATATGTATGACTGAGATGAAGTCCGAATTAGAAGCATCTAGAGTTAAGGTACAGAATCTGGAATCAATGATTGAAACAGAAAGATCAAAAAGATAAGCAATTGAGGGAGCTGTTAAATATATGTTGCAAATGCAAGGAAGCAATTTGCCACCTGAATTGGCCGCTTTGCTTAATGTGATGGTACTTATGTTAGCACTTTTAAAATTAATTAGAATACTTTTAGTATTTTTTTTAAAAATTAGTATTCCACGTTCTATAGAAGCTACTGATTATGTAATGTAAATGCTGACAATTATATCTTCTATTTGTAATTTCAGGCCCCAGATGAAGGGAGTGCACCTCACTCACAAGGTGCAAGACCATCGTCCTCAGCTAGTCATGATGCTCAACAGCTTCTTGATCGTTCCAATCATGGTCCAAATTGTTGAATATTGTAAGTTATTTATTGGATAAATCATAAGTCGTTATTTATTGTTCAATTAGCTTTTAAAATTAGTCTTCTTCATTGCAATGAACAAGTTAATGTGTTAACCCTCATTACTTAATTAATATTGAGAAATATGTTGAAATAATGTGCTATATATCTTGCAAAATTCATTTTCTATTGCCTATGATTATATAGTTTCTTCCATCTATATATCAAGGCTTATTCTTTTAAAAATTCGCTTGATTTTCTATGGATCTAAAGCCGTCTACTTTGGTATGAATCTAAGTTATGCAAGTTTCTTTGCAGTGACTACTAGTTCAAACTCTTGCTTATTGGAGATTCAAGTGTTGGAAAATCCTGCCGACTTCTAAAATTCGCTGTGAGTATCTATATATCAAGGCTTCTATTTTTTCATGAAGATTAGCATTTATATATTTTGTGCTTTTCAATTGCGTGCTTTTAGAAGACTTAAACTTTCTTTATAGATCTTAGAGATGTTAGCTTCTGCCTTTTGCTATTTTTATTTCCTGTTTCTACTTTTCATGAGATGTTAGCTTCTGCCTTTGTAGATCTTAAATTTTCTTTGTAGACTTAAATCATTGTCTTGTTTGAGAACCACCGGGAATTGATTTGAATGGATGGAGACTGAGCGCTTGCAATCTAAATTTTGATGTAGTAGCATTTTCCTTTCTCCTTTTGCCTTTAAGCTGAATTATGTGAGTTCAAATTTCTATTCATTTTCCATGTGCATGATTGAGTAAGATATTAATGGTTGTCTTTCTCTACTATCATACTTCTTTATTATCAAAGTCAGCCTCTCCTGACTTTCTCTCTCTTTTTGGGGTGAAATGACAAGAAAATCAGTTTGCTAATGACATTTCTGCTGCATCAGTTCGCTACTTATGTGAATTGAGCATTAAGGGTCAGATCAATGGGACACTCAAACCATTATGCATTTCTCCTGATTTTTTATTTAGTTTGTGTGCAAATTGGCTTAATATTGGAACTGGGTGTAGATTTTGGGCTATCAAAGTAGTTTTGGATGTTTGTATTTGTTCCAAATTTATAGCTGCAAAATGGAGTGTGATGCCAGTGGTGGTGATGGCTGCACACGGCTGCATTTCAGAAATGGGGGGCTGCCCGTGCCATTGGTGCCCTACTCCATTTTGCAGTGGTGGTGATGGCTACACACGGCTGCTGTATTTGTTCCTACTCCATTTTGCAGTTACTGGGACTTATTGCTACTCCATTTTGCAGTTAACCATGTCCTTGCTTAGACTTGCTTTCAAGTTCAGTGAGCTATCCTGTTATTGTTGTCTGGCTACTGATTTGCATAGCAATCTGCTGTCTTTTATAGTTATGAATTCTGTTATTGCTTCAACGCTACACAATTTACACAATATAAATTCTAATTGCTGTCTTTTATAATTTTGCTACTGATTTGCACACTATTTGAATTTTGAATTCAATTCTGATTGTTGCATAGCTGATGCACTAGCTGATGCTGTCCGACTACTGAAATTTGCTCTACCTAAGGCTGATGCACTAGCTGATGCTGATGCTCTACCTGAAGCAGGGCTCAAGCAGCAAGGGGATGTTATGTTGTAATACTTCTGCAATACTTGAATCTTGTAATACTTCTGCAATAACTTCATGAATCTTGTAATACTTTTGCAACTGTTGAATGCTTGAATGTTGTGTTTCATGGATCCTCAAATAGCAAGAGGAAAGGAACAATTGTAATACAGTTTGAATGTTAAATTATAAATGTTTTGTATTTGATATTAATGTTTGTAATTGATATTGTGTAAATTACCTCAATTATCAATAATTTTAAACGATTGCTATCGAATTTTGCCACAGTATTGAAATTTTCACGAAATCGTCAGGAAATCATTTTCCGGCGGTTTGAAAACCGTCGTAAACCGCCGGAAAATACTCACCTACTCCACCGATGATTGATTTCCCGGCGGTTTGAGAACCGCCGGGAAAACATTCACCGACGGTTTGTGAACCGCCGGTAAACCATTTACTTACGGGTAAAAGGCGGTTTGAAGATTGTTACGGCGGTTTTGGAACCGCCGGGATATGTTTGTCCGGCGGTTTGCAAACCGCCGCGAAATTGTTTTTCCGGCGGTTTGCAAACCGCCGCAAACTGTTTTTCCGGCGGTTTGCAAAACCGCCGCTGATAGAACTGCCGCTAATAGAACCGCCGGGAATTATATATTAGTGGCGGTTGTTCCAGCGGTTCACACAAACCGCCGCTAAATGGTTTAAGGACGCCATTATCTGCGGCGGTTTGGTGAACCGCCGGAAAATACTTTCCCGGCGGTTCTAAACCGCCGCAAATTGAATTTTAAACCGCCGCAAACACCAATTTTTCTGGTAGTGAAGGTCCATAACTTCCCAATGCTTTCTTTTGATACATACCATACTCATATGGTATTAATGCTTGTATTTTCTTCTTTATAGTGATTGTTCTTTATGAGGTCGACAAAGTAACAGAAAATGTTCAGCACTTAGTAAAATGGATAATGGATTGTTATGCTCATGTATGCAATATCTTCATATGTTGTCAAGATGACTTTGGTATTACTGATTCCATTAAGAGCAGATGCAAAATTATTAACATTGATGCCCCAGTAACGCATGAGGTAAGCTTGTTCTTCCTTCTTTGATGATAGATATCAAAACTTCCATTTAATTTCCATCTGAGCTCTTTTTTAATATTTATTCTGAAATGTAACATGGGTTCTTAGTTTGTTTATCAAATTTCCTGTTTTTACCTTTAGTAAGTATTCACCATGTGTTTTTTGCCATCATTGAGTAGCATATAATTTTGTTGAATTTGAGATGCTCTCTTTGTTAACTAAAATTTATACATACAATGGTCCATCTGGGAGACTGCAACAGTAAGTGTTATACTCTTCCACTCCTCTCTAGGATGATTGAAATAGTAGGCTGATGTTGTGCATTTTCTTGATGCACCACATTTGAGGATTGCATATCAATGAATGGTTAAACTATATTTCAACTTTTTTCCCCAGATAGTGGAGGTTTTAACTCAGATTGCAGTGAGGGAGAGCTTTGAGTTTTCAACAACATTTGCTGCCAGAATTGTAACTAAATGCAAGCACAACATAAGGAAGGCAATAATGGCCCTTGAAGCATGTAAAGAACACAAGTATGGATACACTCTGTTAATAGCTTTGACAATTGTTCAAACACAACATCATAATGATATGTTGATTTTGCATCGTAATTACAGTTATCCCTTCATGGATTGACAACTAATACCTACTAGCTGGGAGGAGATTTTAGTTGAAATTGCAGCAGAGATTTTAGATGATCCATCACCAAGAAGGTTGAACAATAATGCTGATTTAATAGTTTTGTTTCTCATAACTATGAAAGTTAGATATTTTAGCGAAATAATGTTATGCAGTGTTAATTTATTTGCTTTATTTTTGCTTTCTTGCTTTGTAGCTATAAATTCAAAGTGATATTACTTGAAACAATTGCATGCCCAATACTTCTTGTATTAGTAGCCATATTGAGAGTTGAAGTTTTAAACCCCATATTATCCATTACATCTTGTACTAGTAATGGTATTAAGAGTTTCACGTTTTAAATCTATTGGTTGATTATTTATCGTGTTCATTTTGCAACCTTACGGTGGTCATCTTGCCTTCTACTTAAGTTTTAGCATTTGTTGGTTTGGTTTGCTTATGAAAAAATTTAGATCTAGATTATATATATATATATATATATATATATATATATATATATATATATTCTTTATTATATACTTCTTTAATTTTATTTCATTTACACAAACTAATTAATATATAATTTTTTTTATAGGTGACAAGAATATTGAATTTTGTTTAAGGTGTGATGGTTGAAGATTAAAGATGCAACAAAGTTTGAAAGTTTGGTTATGTTTTGCTTTAGGAGAGACTTAATTTTTTGTTAGTTAAACTAAATGCATTGGATATATTTGTGATTGTGGTTAGTGCATAGATATTTTTTAAGATGACCAATTTGACAGTCTTGTATTGTAAAAAAATGGCAATTATTGATTAACATTTTAATTTTAATTTCAATTTCAATTTTTATTTATGTTTATGTTAATTAGTTATATGTTTAAATATTTATATCATAAAAATATTGAAAATGGGTGAGATATTTATTAATATATGATATTTTTTATGTCACAATAGAACATCAAATCATGTAGATAAAAATATCATTATAAAACTCATATGAAGACATTTCAAAATGTCATAATAAATGACTATTAATGATAATTTTAAATGTCCTTATAGACTATTCTAGCAAACATTTATATGTGTCACTATAAATTACATAATGAGGCATTTTAAATTAACTTTATAAACTATCATTGGTGACATTTTTTATTATGACTATAAATAAAATTCAAGATACTTAAAATTGTCTTGATAAATAATTTTAAAGGACATATAAATTTGTCATCATTACTATAATAAAACAACATATATAAATGTCATTACAAATCTTATAGTGACACTATTTTTTGTCACTATAACAATTTTCATGCTATTAGTGTTGTCACTATTTCTATTTTATAATGACATTAAGAATTGTCATAAATGATAAGACTTTAGACGACATCACTATAGAGGACATTTTAACTTAATGTCACTATATCAAAAATGTCAGTATAAGTAATATATGATGACACTTTTCAATGTCATTAAAACCATTTTTTCTTGTAGTGCGTCTAACTAACCGGGTGGCTCATTTGGAGGGCGAGAATAAGGTCCTCAAGACCCGATACACCCGAGCCCATTCTGACCTAGCCAAGAGAACAACGGACGCCCAAGGCTTTCAACGAAAATTGAAGGAGTCAGATGCCGCTCATCACCAGACCCAACTCGCCCTGAAGAACAAAGAGATAGAGCTGGCCGCCCAACAAGAGGCCTTTCAAGGTTTGGAAACTCAGCTAGTCAGCAAGGAGGCTCAGCTGGCTGCTCGGGAGACCACCATCCAAGGGCAAGATACTGAGCTCGCTCGGAAAGATACTGAGCTGGCTCGGCTCAAGAAGGAGTTGGAGGACTATAGGTCGGGCGAGTCTGCCCGGGTTGAGGTAGCTCGTCTGGCCTACATTAAGTCGGACTCCTTCCTCGACCAAGTGGCGGAGCGAACCGACGGTATGATTGTATACGGCGTGAAGGGTGCTATCCAGCAGTTGACCGAGGTCGGCCACCTCCCCGCGGACCTTCCCCCGAATGTGGTAAAGCCGAGGCGGATCAAGGCGTCTATTCCGGAAGATGCCTTCCCCCCATTTACTTAGGTTAACTTTATGCTTTCCTTCGTTTTGTACTAGCTCGGCCTTTGGGCCATAGAGAGTTTGCTAGGTTTTCAAGTCAGCTCAGCCCTAGGGGCTTAATTTTGTAACGGCCGCGAGCCTTTTCTTGATTATGCTAACTTGTTATGGTTTTTCTTCAATCTCCTTGATCCCACGCTTACTCGTTTACGATGGTTTAGATTTTTGCTAAGTATCGTCCACTCAGTGCGCCCAAACTATTTTGCCATGGCCGATGTTGGAACTACCTTGCGAATTTTCACTAAGTGTTGTTTGCTCGGGACGTGCATATTGTTCCCTTTAATTTGATTTCGTAGACCGACCTGAAAATCTTTCTAAGTGTCAAACACTCAGCGTATTTGAGCTCTTAGTCGTTCAGTCGGGTCGTTACCCGAGTCCGGGCATGTTGTTCGGTCAGGTGCATACCCTGACTTAGCGCCCTTTCTTGTTTCCCACGAGCTAACCCTATCGGCGAAGCCGAGTTAGCTTGTGTGCTTTGTTTCGATCAGCTCAGCTTTATCAAGCTGACCTACTATCCTCTTTATTTTTCAGAACGTGGGGAACCACGCCCGGGTAATGAAGATCACAGAAATGTATTGATTAGTATTTCTCATAAGCAAGAGTCTGGACATCGCCCGACTCATTAAAACCCCTTTATATTTATATTAATTTTTACCTAAAATTCACCAATAATCATGGTACTAGAAAGCCCATATAAGGCCCATTAGTACTTAACTTCTCAATTTAAATAGGAAACCATGCTAAAACTCACCCACACTACAAAAAAACAGTTATTTAGGGACGAAATTTTGGGACAAATATTTTTCGTCCCAAAATTGCAACAAATTTGGCGACAAAAAAAATATTTGTCGCAAATTAGGAACGAATTTAGCAACGAAATACATTCGTCGCAATTTAGCAACAAAATATTTTTCATCCCAAAATTCAGCAACGAATTTAAATATTCGTTGCAAATTCTGCGACGAATCTGCAACGAATTTAATATTTGTTACAAAATTTACGACGAATAATCAATTCGTCCCAGAATTCCTCAAAAATATAATAATAATTATAATTAAGTTTTATAAATCTGGGACGAATACTGTATTATCTTTATATTCGTCCCAGAATCTGGGACGAATCAGTTGATTCGTCACAGATTTTGGGACGAACCATGGATTCGTCCCAGAATCAGGGATAAATATATATTTTTTAGTACTAAACTATTTAAAAAATTAAATTCAGATAAAAAATTATTGGTTTCGATATATTAATTTAAATTTATATTTAAGAGCACTTATAAATTCAGGAGAAGTAGACGAACACATAGAAACCAATTTCGTGTAATTCCGATATCTCTAGGTATGATTTTGGACTCAATTTATGTATTTAAAATTAATTTTAATTCTGGGACGAATTCAGGATTCGTCCCAGAATCTGGGACGAATTCAGGAATTCGTCCCAGAATCTGCGACGAATCCAGTAATTCGTCCCAGAATCTGCGACGAATCCAGTAATTCGTCCCAGAATCTGGGACGAATCCAGGATTCGTCCCAGAATTAAAATTAATTATAAATACATAAATTGAGTCCAAAACCCTACCTAGAGACATCAAAATTACACGAAATCGATTTCTATGTGTTCGTCTACTTCTCCTGAATTTATAAGTGCTTTTAAATATAAATTTAAATATTTTGATCCAATATTTTTTATATTAATAGTTAAATTAAATATGTAAATGTATATACAGCTAATTAATCATGAGTTCAATATGAGTCGGAATTAGAAATTGATGTTAGAGAGATAGTTATCGGAATGATACAAAACTACTTGTATGTATTTGTCTAGCTCTCCTGATTATAAAAATGTTATCAAACATTATTGAGGCCAAATTAAATATATTTAATTTATTGACATAATTTTTTTAATACTAAACTATTTAAAAAATCAAATTCGAATAAAAAAATCATTGATTTTGATATATATATTAATTTAAATTTATATTTGAGAGCACTTATAAATTCAGGAGAAGTAGACGAACACGTAGGAACTGATTTCGTGTAATTTCGATATCTCTACATAGGATTTTGGTCTCAATTTATATATTTATAATTAATTTTAATTCTGGGACGAATCTTGTAATTCGTCCCAGATTCTGGGACGAATCTAGAAATTCATCCCAGATTTTGCGACGAATTACTAGATTCGTCCCAAAATCTTGGACGAATCCTGGATTCGTCCCAGAATTAAAATTAATTATAAATACATAAATTGAGTCCAAAACCCTACATAGAGATATCCAATTTACACGAAATCGATTCCTATGTGTTCGTCTACTTCTCCTGAATTTATAAGTGCTCTCAAATATAAATTTAAATATTTTTGATCTAATATTTTTTATATTGATAGTTAAATTAAATATGTAAATATATATACAGCTAATTAATCATTAGTTCAATATGAGTCGGAGTTAGAAATTGATGTTAGAGAGATAGTTATCGGAATGATACAAAACTACTTGTATGTGTTTGTCTAGCTCTCCTGATTATAAAAATGTTATCAAACATTATCGAGGGCAAATTAAATATATTTAATTTATTGACATAATTTTTTTAATACTAAACCATTTAAAAAATCAAATTCGAATAAAAAAATCATTGATTTTGATATATATATTAATTTAAATTTATATTTGAGAGCACTTATAAATTCAGGAGAAGTAGACGAACACGTAGGAACTGATTTCGTGTAATTTCGATATCTCTAGATAGGATTTTGGTCTCAATTTATGTATTTATAATTAATTTTAATTCTGGGACGAATTCAGGATTCGTCCCAGATTCTGGGACGAATCTTGTAATTCGTCCCAGATTCTGGGACGAATCTAGAAATTCGTCCCAGATTTTGCGACAAATTACTAGATTCATCCCAAAATCTGGGACGAATCCTGGATTCGTCCCAGAATTAAAATTAATTATAAATACATAAATTGAGTCCAAAACCCTACCTAGAGATATCCAATTTATACGAAATCGGTTCCTATGTGTTCGTCTACTTCTCCTGAATTTATAAGTGCTCTCAAATATAAATTTAAATATTTTTGATCTAATATTTTTTATATTGATAGTTAAATTAAATATGTAAATATATATACAGCTAATTAATCATTAGTTCAATATGAGTCGGAGTTAGAAATTGATGTTAGAGAGATAGTTATCGGAATGATACAAAACTACTTGTATATGTTTGTCTAGCTCTCCTGATTATAAAAATATTATCAAACATTATTGAGGCCAAATTAAATATATTTAATTTATTGACATAATTTTTTTAATACTAAACTATTTTAAAAAATCAAATTTGAATAAAAAAATCATTGATTTTGATATATATATTAATTTAAATTTATATTTGAGAGCACTTATAAATTCATGAGAAGTAGGCGAACACGTAAGAATAGATTTCGTGTAATTTCGATATCTCTAGGTAAGGTTTTGAACCTAATTTATTTATTTATAATTAATTTTAATTCTGGGACGAATCTAGGAATTCATCCCAGATTCAAGGACGAAACCTAGATTCGTCCCAGATTATGGGACGAATCCTGTAGTTCGTCCCAGATTCTGCGATGAATTTTGTGATTCGTACTAGAATCTGAGACAAAAAGTATATTGGTTGCTAAATTATGGATGAAATTAGGGACGAAAAAGATTCGTCCCAAAATAACTTTATATATAACATCCCATCCCTCATTTGGCCAAAACCCAAAACCCTAGATCTGAAATTTGGGCGCGCGCGGATTTGTAGCAGCGACACAGCAGGTACAAGCTCTCCCTCTCTTGTTTCTTTTCTCACTTTTACACCTCCGGCGGTAGCGGGGCCCTGGCGGCGTCGTCCTCGAGCCGCTGGCGTCGCCGGCGTCGTCCCCGAGCCGCTGGCCGCTGGCTGCGTCGCCCTCGAGCCGCTGGCGGCTGGCGTCCGTCTGCAGGGGGCCGCGGGGCTCTGGCGGTGGCGGCAGCAGGCTGTGGGCCGCTGGCGGCGCTGGCAGCAGGCCGCGGGTCGCCGGCAGCGGGCTCTGGCGGCAGCGGCAGCAGGCTGTAGGGCGCCGGCGGCAGCTGGCTGTGGGGCGCCGGCATCTACGTGGAGTAGCTTCCATTTGAGTCTCCTCCTTGTTTTGTGGTCAGGTACCTTGCTCAGGAGACAGAAAGAGTGCTTTTCCTTCTGGTTCGAGTTCATTAACACTCAACCTTATTGTACGATTCCAGTTCTATCCCTTCTAATGCTATTATCATGCATACCATTACAAAGAACTGAGATCACCTCCAAATTGACTTATACTAGTTAATTAGCTACTTTTTTCTTCACTGTGCCTATGTCAAACTACATATATGTCTCTCTTTTCAGGTTCCTTAAACTTCAATTAAGGCTAAGTGTTATTGCTTCCAAAGCTGTGACTAGTCATTTGATTATTTCTAGTTAATTTATTTTTGGTGTTCCAATTACTACTGAATCACATTAGGCATGTACTGAATCATATTTAAAAAAAAATGTGGTGATCACATTAGGCATGTACTGAATCATGCCAAGACTCGGGGGAAAAAGCCACCATGCATCACTGATGAAAATTGGGTCAAAATCTGCAATATTTGGGAAACGGATGAGAGCAAAAGCAGGAGTTATCAGAATAAGATAAATCAATCTTTTAATTCTGGAGACGCATTTGTTATATATGCGGGAGGGTCTATTAATATGGATGAACACAGACGCAGATTGGTAATTTATTTAACTCTCTCACTAATTTTTAATTTATATCAAATTATTTCATTATTTCTAATGGTGTTTTTTAGACTAAGGAAATGGGGAAGGAGCCCGTATTCATTGAAACTTTCACTCATGCTTTTACAAAAAAAGACAAGACTTGGAGTGGGGATAGAGCCAAATTAATAAAGGTTAGGATTAATTTTTATTTGATTTTAAAATATTATTATTGTCATTGTTTTATAATTTTTCTTATGACAACGCAGGACAAATATGATGAGTTAGAACTAGCATTGATAAATTCGCAACCTAGCGAAAACACTGGCGGCTCTGAACCTTCTGTTGGCAATTGCATGAATTTATGGTTGGAGGCTAGTGGGGGAGCCAAAGGGGGAAGAATATTAGGAATGGGTTCCTTGAGCAGAACCCAAAGAGTTGCTGGCTTATCTTCCTCTTCTACCCCACGAGTAGTTTCTCCTGAGATACTTAGCTTGAAAGATGAGGTATCCCATTTGAAAGGTATATTATTGCAAAAAGATGAAGAAATGTTGCAAAGGGATCAAGAAATTAGAGAATTACGTCGGCAACAGGACATGATCATGAGACATCTTCAGTTAAACTCCGCTCCAATGCAGAATCCTACCCGTTCAGGTGATGATGGTGGCGACGATGATGTAAATCATGGTGATGATGGTGGCGACGATGATGTAGATCATGGTATTATTTTTGAATATTAATATTTGTAAGTTGAGGTACAATGAGTTATTTATCACTGAGCACGTTAGATTTTTAACCTAGCTATTTGAATATCCCTAGAAATGGTTGTATTAGTTAGTATCTGCTACCAAATGATATTAGTTAGTATCCTCAGAATCTTAAAGTGTAAGTTAAAATTTTGATCCTTTTTTATTCAGATAAGTAAAAATCAAGTGTTAGCATGTTTACATGCATTTACTGGGAACCTTACTTCCTTGGCCGTTTGTTTCTTTTACAGGTTTGATAGATTAACTGAAAAGATCAAGTGTTCTGGTTATTTCCTTTGGCTTGTCATTGGCTACACTGTCGGTATGTCATTCTTCTTACTCTAGATTTCAATTAAAACTGTCTTTCTCCAAATGTCAACCTTCCTTGGGCCATGACTACTATACTTGGTAAGGAATCCTGGGATTCAGAAAGTTTCGGAAAGCATAACTCACAATGGAATTTGGATCTCCAATCAAATGCTTGAAATCTGATTCTTCTTCTTTTCCTTTTTTTTTTTGAAATTTTAGATTGATACGATTTTGTTTCACTGATCTCTAATGGGATCCAGCTCAAGCATCATCTGTGGAATCCCTTTGACTAGCATGTGTTATTGATTTTCAAATGAATTGGAATGGTGTTTCATCGCCAGGAGCAAGAAAAGTTGATTCCTATTCCGCCTTCCATTTGAATATGGTTCAGGTCCTATTTTTTATTCTATTCAAGGATCTATTTAGATAATATTTCAACAAAATGCATTTCTCGACACAATCTCCCTTAATCAATGTTGGCCTTCCCTCATGCGATTTGTCATCTCTGCCTCTCTTCTTGTGAGACTTGTTCTTATTGTGCCATACACATGCCCTGTTCATCATGAACTCAGATGCACATCTCAAGCATCTTTGCATCTACAGGTTATTACAACACCTTGTCACATCAATTCCTTCTCTATTGCACTAAGCAGCCAGCAGAAGTAGGCCGATCTCTTCTTCTTGTGACTCCAATGGACCTCTATATCCTCTTGAGGACTCATTCCAGTGACTTCTGTCTTAACATTCTATGGGTTTTGAATGATTTGCTATTTAAGTGTGTTAATTTAGTTCTGTTTCATTTAACACAATTCCTGAATTAAAAAGCACATTTTTTTTTAATGTAGGAAAAGAAGAAATTGAAAGAAGGAAGCTTGCCAATGGAAGAAGTCAATATCTTGATGTTTTTGTAGTTTTTTGCATGATTTTATGGATTCCTATGGATTGTACTATATTTGAATGTTATCTGTATCATATGGATATGACAGTATGTTTCATTTCGATGTTTTTTATATGTATGGATATTTGGATGTTTTATATTTGTATGAATATAATGATATGTATTGTTTTGTACTATTTTATATTTGTATGGATATATTGAACGTAGTTAAATTGATAATATTTATTGTATTCGAAAAAATTTGAAAATTTTGGGATGAATTTGTAAAGAAAAAAATTTCGTCCCCAATTTATCATGGTCTCTCAGTTTTTGGGATAAATTTATTGATTTCGTCTCAAAATTAGGGACGAATCAGTGAATTCATCTCTGATTCTGGGACGAATTCAATAATTCGTCCCTGATTCTGGGACGAATTTTGGATTCGTCCCTGGGACGAATTTTGGATTCGTCCCTGAATTAGGGACGAATTTTTGGATTCGTCTCAAAATCAGGGACGAATTCAAAGATTCGTCCCAGATTTAGGGACGAATCAGTAAATTCATTCCAAAATTAGGGACGAATCCATGATTCGTCCCAAAATCGGAGATGAGAAAAATGATGTTTTACAAAATTAACTAAATTATATTTTTGGGACGAATCTATATTCGTCCCAAATTCTGGGACGAATTTTCAAATTCGTCCCAGAATCTGGGACGAATCTTCAAATTCGTCCCAGATTCTGGGACGAATATTCAAATTCGTCCCAGATTCTGGAACGAATTTGATGATTCGTCCCAGATTCTGGGACAAATTTGATGATTCGTCCCAGATTCTGGGACGAATATATTTTTTCGTCCCAGATTTTGCTACGAAACAGGTTCGTCGCAAAGTTTATATTTGTGGGTACCGAATTTTGGGACAAATTTGTTTTCGTTGCAATTTGGCAACGAATTTTGGGACGAATTTGTTTTCGTTGCAATTTGGCAACGAATTTTGGGACGAATTTTATTTTCGTTGCAATTTTGGCAACGAATTTGGGGACAAAAAATTAATTTCGTCGCCAAATTCTGGGACGAATCTAGATTTTTGTCCCAGAATTTGGCGACGGCAAATCTGCAACGAAAATTTTTTTTGTCGCCAAATTCGTCCCTAAATTTTCTGGGACGAATTTTTTTTTTAAAATTCGTCCCAAAATTCGTCCCAGAATCATTGTTTTTTTGTAGTGCCATAATCATACTAATATTCCTAATTAAAATCCCTTTATATTTATATTAAATTCTACCTAAAATCCACTAATAATCATGGTACTAGAAAAGCCCATATAAGGCCCATTAGTACTTAGTTTCTCAATTTAAATGAGAAAAATCATGGATTTCTAGGTTAAGGTTCGTACTAATATCTCTAGATTCCTCGGAAAATTTTCTAGACATGATCAATATTTTAAAGAAAATATTGAGAGAATTTTCCGGGTCGTTACAGGACTTGAGATTTCCGCGTCCGATTGGAATCTCCATAGGTGGGTCCACCTGAAATGACATTAATGGACCCGTGCACGGAGTTTTGTTGATTAGCCTGCTCCTTACTGGCATTCCCCCGTCCGGGGGAACCGGGGGTCGAGAACAACTGTCGGGCTGCCTGGGCACTCGGTCGGGTGGGGGACCTGGATTGGTGCGGCGATGTCCTTCCCCGACCGCGACCTCCCACCTGATGAGCTCCTCTTGGGCTGCCTCGTCCGGTGCGGCCTCGGCCTCTGCCAGCCTGCCAGCAGTCCTGTAGATCATGTGTATGGCTATTATGAAAAGAACAATAGGGTTGTCATCTGGACGGAAGGCAACCCTGGGCCACTTGTTGAACTATTCCTCTCTCGGCTCCTTGTCTGTGTACCATAGCTCTAGGACTTCTGAGAGGTCCTCCAGGGGGTGCACTTCTATGCTGATGCTGAGGGGCCTCGGGTGCAGGTCGGGCCTCCGGCCGCCTGGCGACTTGCGCTTCTTCTACATCCACATACTTACTGGCTTTACCCAGGAGGCTTTCAAAGTCCTTGGGAGGTTTTCGAATCAAGGATCTAAAGAACTCGCCTTCTTGCAGACCTTGAGCGAAGGCGCTGACTGGCACCTCGGACGTAGCAGTAGGTACGTCTAATGCAACTTGGTTGAATCTTTTGATGTAAGCCTTTAGAGACTCTTTGGAGCCCTGCTTCATGGTGAACAAGTTCAGGCTGGTCTTGTAATGCCTCTTACTACTTGCAAAGTGTTGTAGAAACAGTCTTTTGAAATCAGCGAATTCCTTAATCGACCCTTCGGGGAGTCTGTCGAACCATCGTTGGGCTGGCCCGGCCAGAGTGGTCAGGAAAGCCCTGCACTTAATACTGTCTGGGTACTGGTGCAGCAGTGCGGCATTCTCAAACTTCTTCAGGTGCTCCTCGGGGTCCATAGCTCCTCCATATTCGGGGATGGAAAAGAGTCGGCAATGCTTAGGAAGTGGCTCTTGTAAGATTTGGTTGGAGAATGAGAACCCGGTTAGCTCAGTCGAGGCCTGACTGAGAGGGGCCTTGCCCTTGCTAGCTCGGGCCCGACTGGAAGAAACCTCGTGGGGATCAGACTGTCTTGCTCCCTCCGTGGGTCCGAACAGTGCCGGGTGAAAATGAGGGCTATCACCCTGGCACGCTCCTCCCTCAGTGCCCACTCGGGTAGCAGGCTCGGTCGGGCCCTCCCGAGTGGGTTGGGCAGCTGCCTGTTGTGCGGCCGCCAGCTTCTTATCTCTGGCTTCGACTAGCAGATCCAAGTCTTCCTGTGAAAGCATCACAGCCATCCGGTTAGAGTCGCTCATCTTCAGCTTCCGATCAGGCGAGATACCCACAGACGACGCCAAATTTGATCCTGTCGGCAAGCGAAGACCGATTCTTTCGCGGATGACTCGGCCTGACCAAGATGACCCGGTCTGCTATAACTCGGAGATCGGGGTCGGGCTCAAACAGGGGTCCGGTTCAAGTAGCTCGACTCGGACCAAAAAAGGGGACTCACAGAATAGTGGGGTGGTTGCAAATGAGCAGCAATCCCCTCTACAGAGCCATATGGGGGTTTATATAGGGGAGAGGTAACTCTCTGCTGTGTCAGGGCTGGCAAATCTCATTAAGGGAGGATCAGTTGACAGATGGTGATAGTGACAGCCGCATTAATACTGTGATACTGCCACAGCCACCTGACACCCTGCCTAATATATCTCCTCTGTCCCCCCTTAACTCTCGGCGGCTCTGCCAGGCAATGATTATGCCGGGGGGATTATCTTCTGAATATTTGGTAAGAAAGACTTATATGATAAGAAAGACTTATAGGATAAGAAAGGCTCATAATTGTTCGGCCGTCCCCGTGTGATCACAAATACCTGGCTTCGGACAACAGACTTTGGGGGGCCGACCTCGGGTGACCGACCCCGAGTGTCCCGACCTCGGGTGCCCGACCCGACTGTTCCGACCTTAGGCGACCGACTCCGAGTGTCCCGACCTCGGGTGCCCGACCCCGAATGTCCCGACCTCGGTTGCCCGACCCGACTATTCCGACCTCGGGTGACCGACCCCGAGTGTCCCGACCTCGGGTGACCGTTGACCTGGCCTATTTGCTACCGGTTCAGATCGACAATCGAACCCGATCGAGTCCCTGATCCTTCTAAAAATCATACGCCCGGATCAATCAGAATTCTAAATAATTTTTTTTATAATCTCCACTATTCCACATAAAAAATATAAAAAATTTTTATTCCCTTTGCTATAAAAGAAGATCTCCTTATAATTTTTTTTTATAAGTTTTACATCGTCAAATCATACATTTTTATTTCAAATGATCCCACCCGCATCATTAATTTTAGGGAAAAAATATGATCAAAATTTTACTATCGCTCTTAAAATAAAAAGCTCAACTCTCACATAATGTTTAGAGTTTTTTTTTAATAATTTTTTTCATTTCACAAACTTTTCAAAAATTTTTGCATCGGAGATGTTGCAACAAGGCCACACCTCAATCTTTAGAGAGGGCACTCCTTATTCATAAATGATAGATAATTTAAAATTTTTAACATAAAATTTAACGTGAATAACATGACACTTTAATTATAGCGATCTTCGATGAGTTCACTATACTCCCAAGTTATAATTTTATTCGGGGCAACGGTCGAAAGTCGTCGTCGATATCCAAGCGACAATCGGACGTGTACATAAAAATGTCACATCATTCACATTAAATTTCACGTTATAATTTCACATTCTCTATCATAGCTTCTTCTTATTATGCTAATTACAATCCTAGTTAGGATTGTAAATACATGTTTATAACTAAATTTAGTATTTGATTTGATAATCTTTATTTACATTTATCTGGTAGTGATGAATATATAACAATAAAAAGTTTAAAATTAATAAATTTAATTCTTTAATAGTCCTAATTAATTTATAAATAAATTTATTTATTAATTTAAATAAATTTAATTAATTTTTAATCTTTAATTAAAATATATAAAAATACAAATTTTATATAATATGTTAAAAAAGGATAATAACGTTGTTGACTTTAATAAAAAATTTAATCCTCGAGTTCAATAAAATTTTAATAAATAAAATTTTTAAAAAATGATAAATAAATAAATTAGTTTAAAACCTCGCTTGTTATTCTAGGTTATATTTTTTTAATACACATCCCATGTATTAATTATAATATTTTTTCTCATGTGTTAGTCATAATATCTATATGAGCAATCTTTATAATTTATCTCTTCTGTATTGATTTTAAGATGGATTGATAAAGACGCTAGGACGAATGAATATCTTTTATCACTTAGATTACATTTCTTTAAAGGTTCACCAGAGCAAATAGTGAGATTTTGAACCGATTAGCCTTTGATTTTTTTTTTTTTGAGTTTTGTTAATTCGGCATCCAAGTCTTTACATACCTGATTCGGAAGATGAATACCTCACCCTCATTCACCCACTGTATAAAACAAAGCACTAAACGATTGAAAAATAATAATAACCAGTTAAATTTCAAACTATAATAGTGTGAATTTATCAAATTTCAGAGCCCTCTGCTCCTTTTTGCTAATGGCGCAAGGGTGAAATATTTTCTTTATTTTTTTAAATAATTAAGTATTGAGTCTCAATATTAATAAATTAATGAATTAATTTTTTAATGGAGAATTGATCCAAAAAGATTGAACTAATGGATCATTTGCTTATTTTTTAATTTATCCGAATGATCGATGAAAAATTTTTATTAGACCAAATTGATTATCCTAATAATAATTGGTATAAATTGAATATCTAAGAAGACAATATATAAAAATTATGCAAAAAGATGATATATTATCATCTTGATAATCTCCTACTAATATTATCCTATACTATTATGAAAAAGTAAATTAAGAAATCAAAATTAATAATTCTTAAATTTTATTAGAATTTAAATTTTATTTAATTTTATAAATTTATGTTATGATAATTAACTTGGTTACGCCTAAGGACAAAAATACACGCAGTCAAGTAACATGCAAACGCTCTGATGCTGATGATTTAGGCTCTAGGGGAAGATGTTTTTGTAAGCCCATTTATTGCTGACCTGGTAGGGATAAGACGTCTTCATAAATAGTTAATTCTATTAGTTATTAAAAAATTAGCCTTAAAATTCCACCTAAGCAACCTGACCTGATCAGTTGAAAAATTCCTGTCGGCTGTTCCCTCTCGAAAGGCGAAACCAAAATCTGCCCGATTTCATCCGTTCTCTGCGTCGGACCCATCGCCTCCATCCTCCTCCTCGACCGACTAACTCCATCTCCCTGGGCCGCTGCACATCCTGTAGGCTCACTCTGGGCTCCCCACCCGTTCCGCCTTAAAAGCGACGCCGACGGTCGGCGAGTTTCAATCCTTGCTCTTCCTATTTCCCTTTTAGGGCTACCTGTCACGAGCGGGGCGTCAAATTCGTCGGCAATTGAGATCACTGGATTGAAGGGCTAGAAGTAGAAGATCTGCTTTCCTCTTTAAGTGGGCATATTGGATCGGTGAACGACCGGGCTGTCGATCTGGTGTGGGTGACTGTTAAGATTTGGTTGCAATTTCCGACCTTCGATGAATCGTCGTGCCCCCTGCTGATGCCAAGGTGGAAACTTGATTGGTCGGTGGGACCGAGTAGAGATTGACGCCAATCCATTTCTTACTTGGATTGCCACTGCGGGTGAACATTGGTTTCTACTCTAGGCGTGAAGTTTTAATCAGTATACACTATACTTGCTCCTTCAATTTCCTCTTGTTTGATTACTGTGATTGCAAAGTCAGCTGTCTGTTCATTGTTTGATGTGGTTAGTTGTATCCATTGTTTTCATGAAATCATGTTGCATCGGATCCTTGTTCGAATTGTAGGCTATTATTGACCAATTGTCATCAATTGTATCTAATTGTTCCAGTCTATAGCTACTTCACGTTCTGTTAGGCCTAATTGATGATTATTTTTATGGTTCTTGTGTAGTGCTTTGAAAAACTTGGATAATCCATATGGGTGGAAACGAGTTCCGTTTTTTCCTTTCCTGTGATATAAATCTCCCAGTGACCTTACGGATTGAGAGGCTTGAAGGCAATCTGCCAAATTCTGTTACATCTCTAGGTGAGTGTTCTTATCTTCTTCAGGTTTCTTTTTCCAATGCAGTTAAGCACAAGAACTTTGAATTTTATAACCGTAAAGTTTAACCAAGCAATATCCTTTTCTGCTCTAGCTAACCTGGATTGGTTTAGTCAAGCCAAAGGGCAATGAGTGGTGAGTTCTAATAATTAATCTAGTTGATGACCTTATTAAGCATTGCAAAATGATAGACTGACAGCATATGTTATTCTTTGTGAGATCGTTCCTGAACACAATGGACGTTCTATGTTAGGATATAAAAATGGACATTCTATGCTATCTTCATAGCCCAACGTTCTATGATCGTGGCAATCATCGGTTGACTATTCGTCCTCCATCAGTCGATTAATCCATAGTGTCTTGTCCACATTGTGCCAATCGACTAGACGTTTGAATCGGTTACTATAGTGCCAATCGACTAGATGTACCATCAATGGATTTATCAGTGACGTTCCCTGCCAAACGAACCGGGCTAGTCGACTGCCAAACATCTGATCTTTTGTATCAATTTGAACCAACAATCGATTGATTGTTACCCATTAGTTGAATATTCCATTCTAGAATACCCCAAAAAATCTAACCTGCGGTATTCAATCACCAATCAAGGTTGGGTTACTGAATACCACGATCATGAACTGATTGATCTACAACTATTAGTCGACCGTTCAAATAACAAAATCCTGAATCACTTGGGGTGTGGTTTACTTAACCACCAATCGATTGGATTTCAATCATCAATCGATTGGTTCCTCTGATTTCAATCACAATCATAGTCGAGTCTGCCGAAGTTGCTATCTACTATCGTCCCTTGTATACAAGGTACTCCACTCACATCTCATGGAGTTTTTTTAAATCTTGAGGAATTCTCCTCTCAAGTTACGTCCCTTGGATGCTCTGAGCCTTTGGCTCCTCTTCATGCAATTCTTCATGCCATCCTTCATGCCTTTGCTTATGTAGTTCACCTCATTGGCTTTATGTTGCTCCAATGTTGGTTGTCCTATAGTATCTCGGATGCCCGCACCCTCCTTTGATCTCTATGGATCTCGACTTGCGATCCCTCAAATACCCACACCATCCTTCTCTCATCTTCATGGATCTTATTTCGTGGTCCCTTGGATGCCGCACCATCCTTTTCTGATCTACGAACCTCTCCAATGGTCCCTTAGATGTTTCCGCCATCCTTTGTGGATCTCCACGGACCTCATCCTGTAGTCCCTCATATGTTTCTGCTATCCTTCTTCGATCTACAGACCTCGAGCCATTGGGCTATCAAACACCTTGGCCACATCATGCCAACTTATATACCTACTAGATCCTGACAACTTCACACACAAGTTAGATATAACAATAAACCTAACTTAAATCCCTTGTCCAATTCATCAAAATACTTAATTGCCTAACTACAGAAGGGGACAAAAGTTCCAACACCTATTGCATTATGATTGGCATCCTTTGCAAACTAGTGAAAATTTCAAACTTAGTTCTCGTGGAGTAGCCTCAAGCCAATGCATAGCCTTGTTCTTTTCATCTTCCTCTAGATCGTCATTGCTTTCAACTCTTCAGTTCTAGATCACAACCTCCTTTGTCTCCTCCAAGAGCACACATTCACGTTTAACTTTATCCTCGAGGGAAAACACAATTTCCAAAAGAGGGGTAACTTACTAACTTTATATGTTCATTAGCTATGGCAACAAGCTCCACATCAATAATAAAAACTAATAGATAGCTATACTTAGTTTTAGTTGTATTTTGGGTTATTGTAAGTGATTTTAGTTTGGAGTCAGTTCACTGTGAACAAAGTATTTGGAAATTTTATTTTACAATGATTTGTTTACTAGAGTGGTAAAAAGCCAGACCAAGATTATAAGAATATATGTACTGTCTACATTAGCACAAAATTTTGGCCTTTTCTTTTTAGACTTTGTATACTAATTATAATACTGACGGTTGCCTACATTTTTCTTTCCTATCATTGTGTTGTCAGATACTATATTCCATTGTTGTTTTTTTATATCTTATTCAGAAAGCAATTCATCAAGTGGGAACAAAAATGCAGAACTGTTTGTTGAGTGTACCTTGTATATTGATGGCGTCCCCTTTGGGCTGCCCACAAGGACAAGGTTTTCTCTATTCTTTTCACCCTGCATACACTTATGTCAACTCTATTTGTTACCAAAAAAGCTATATAGAGCTCTGAGCTCCTGCTATTTTTGTACCTTTTATTTATTTTTATATTATCTAAGTGGATTAGTTTCATATGCCCAGGCTAGAATCATCAGGACATCCATATTGCTGGAATGAGCTCATCACATTGAGCACAAAGTACCGGGACTTAACTTCACGGGCTCAGCTTGGTTTTACTGTATGTCTACACATATTGTGACTCTAGCAATAGCTCGTTTTTTTCTTTCCATGATTCATATACATTGACATATGTTGTAAACTCTACATCGCAATAAACCAAGACTCTTACAAGATTTATATAGCTTGCATAACCCTAATACCCTAATGACACAAGAAATAGGAAAAGACCTAACTACCCCTGTAACTTACAACACTCCCCCTCAAGTTGAACATATATATCAAACATGTTTAACTTGCTAAGGGCAGAATTAAACACAGCTTGGGGTATAGCTTTTGTAAACATATCAGCAATTTGGTCCTCAGATTTGACATAGGGCAAACATAGCTCTCCAGAATCAAGTCTTTCCCGAATAAAGTGGCGATCAATCTCGATGTGTTTGGTCCGGTCATGTTGAACTGGATTATTTGCAATGTTGATTGCAGCTTTGTTGTTGCAATACAGCCTGAGAGGTAATTCAGACTTTAATCCCATGTCTTCCAACAAAAAACTCAACCATAACATTTCTGCAAGACCATGCGCCATGGCCCGATATTCTGTTTCTGCACTGGACCACGCACAAACACTTTGTTTCTTACTTCTCCAAGTTACCAAGTTTCCTTCTAAAAAGGTGCAATAGCCAGAAGTGGATCTTCTATCATCTCTAGAACCAGCCCGATCAGCATCAGAATAGCATTCCACTTTCAGATTTCCACCTCCTTTAAAAAGCAAGCCTTTTCCAGGACATGACTTTAAGTATCTTAAAATCCTATCAACGACCTTCATGTGGATAATTTTAGGAGCATGCATGTACTGGCTCACTACACTAACAGCATAGGTAATGTCAGGCCTAGTCATAGACAAATAGAGTAATTTTCCAACCAACCTTTGATATGTTCCCTTTTCTATATTTGTAAGATCTTCCCCATTAGAGCTAGTGAGATCATGACTTACTTCTATAGGTGTCGATGCTGGTCGACAACCCAACTTCCCTGTCTCCTTGAGTAAATCCAACACATATTTTCTCTGACATATATAAATTCCCTCTTGAGATCGAGCAACTTCAATACCAAGGAAGTACCTCAATAGTCCAAGGTCTTTAATTTCAAACTCTGATATTAACTTGGACTTGAGAGCTTGGATTTCCATTTCGTCATCACCCGTAATTATCATATCATCAACATAAACCAAGGGAATGGTAATTCTGTCCTCTTTCCTTTTCACAAAGAGTGTATGATCAGTATTCCCTTGTTTAAAGCCAAACTACGTCATGGCTTTGCAAAACCTGTCAAACCATGCTCTGGGTGATTGTTTAAGTCCATACAAAGCTTTTATTAACCTGCAAACCTTTCCTTTTGTTTCAATTCCAGGAGGTGGTAACATGTAGACCTCTTCGTGAAGGTTGCCATTCAAAAAAGCATTTTTCACATCGAGCTGAAATAGCGGCCACCATATTGAGAAGCAAGAGAAAGAATCACTCTGTCTGTTTTGAGTTTTGCAACTGGAGCGAAGGTCTCCAAGTAATCCACCCCGTATGTTTGAGTGAACCCCTTGGCAACAAGTTTGGCTTTATATCTGACCACTTCACCTTCTGAGTTATACTTGATAGCATAGACCCATTTAGAACCAACCAAGTTTTTACCCTTTGGGGGATCTACTAATTCCCAAGTACCATTCTTATTAAGAGCCTCCACTTCTTCATTCATTGCTTCTAGCTACCTTGAGTCCTTTACAGCTTCATTATAAGAAGAAGGTATGACATGATTTGATAGCTGTGAAACAAAGACATAATATGAAGAAGACAAACGAGAATAAGAAACATAGTTAGAGATAGGATGTTGAATACATGACCTGACCCCCTTCCTAACAGCAATTGGAAGGTCCAGTTCATTCATATTTAGGGGTGCAATTGGTTCAACCAATGAGGATACGGGATCAGGAGCCAAAGCTTCCGATTCAGCTAGCCGATCAGTAGTAGGTCCTTGCTTATGTCTTCGTCGCTTGTAAGTAATAATTTCTTGTGAAGCCTGCGAGCCCAGTAATGGAACATCCAGTAACGTAGCATCATCTTTTCTATTTTCCATGACATCCAGTGAAATAGGAGAAGGAACCACTTGAGGTACAAGGGAAGGGGTAGGATTCTCCCCCTGAGGACGAGCCTGGGGAGAATAATAAGACTCGGACTCAAAAAATGTAACATCCTTCAAGACATATCTAGTCTTAGTAACAGGATCAAAACACTTGTACCCTTTCTGGCAAGTGGAATACCCTAGAAAAATTCCTCGTATAGAGCGAAGATCAAGCTTAGAGGATTTGGGACCAAGAACATGAATAAAACAGAGAGAGCCAAATACCCGAGGTGTAAGGGAGAACAATGTAATGTTAGGACGAAGAATAGTGAGAGGGCACCGATACCCGAGACCTTTTGATGGTAGACGATTAATGATATAAGCAGCTGCAAGAACAGCATCAACCCAGAAATATTTGGGTAAATGACGTTGAAATAATAATGCACGGGCTGTTTCAAGGATATGATGATTTTTTCTCTCAGCCACTCCATTTTGCTGTGGTGTGTAGGGACAAGATGACTCATGAAGAATCCCTAAATCCTCTAGAAAAGTATTTAGGGACTGTGCAAAGTATTCCCGTGCATTATCAGATCGAAGAGTTTTCACTTGTGTGTGGAATTGAGTTTCAACCATCCTGCAATAATGTTGAGTGAGTCGAGGAACTTCGTCTCTGCCCCTCATTAAATAAAGCCATGTACAGTGGGTGTAATCATCAATAAAAGAGATAAAGTATCGATAGCCATCCAAAGAAGGCACAGGAGAGGGACCCCACACATTTGAATGAACAAGGTCAAACGGGGACGAACTTTTATTCATGGACTCAGAAAAATGAGTTCTACAATGTTTGAATAACTGACAAACTTCACATTGAAAAGACTCAAGAGAAACAAAAGAGAAGAGATTAGGAAATAGGACCTTTAATAACCGAAAAGATAAATGTCCCAAACGAGAATGCCACAACAGGATTTCTTGATGCTTATTTTCTGAACATTGGGCTGTAGACTTCAGAGCAGTTGTTGTTCCAATATGATAGTAATAAAGACCTCCTACTTCACGGCCAGTCCCAATCGTTTGCTTGGTCTCGAGATACTGAAAGACACAATGATCAGGAAAAAAGGTTACTGAGCAGTGTAGTTGTTTAGTAATACTACTAACAGAAAGTAAATTAAGAGAAATGGAAGGGACATGAAATGCAGAGGATAGGATAAAGTGTTCTGCCAGTTGTATGAACCTTTACCAGCTACAGTAGCTTTAGTGCCATCAGCAATGGTCACTTTATCCTGCCCAGAAGACAAAGAGTAGGAAATGAAGGAATTAGACAGATTTGTCATATGATCCGTAGCTCCTGAGTCAATGACCCAGGGGCTACAAGATCTTGACCCATTAATACTTAACTCCAGGCCACGGATACCTGTGTGCGCTTGAGACGAGTTGATAGAGGCAGAAGATGAAGTCTGAAGCCGCGATAAAAGGTGCTGAAGATTGACAATATCAGTAGATGACAACTCAATATTAGAAGGTACCGAGGAATTAGTAGTCTTCCCATCCGCTAATTTCTAGGCAACAAGATTCCCCTGACTAGCAACCTTCTTGTCACTGTATTTGAATTTTTCAGGTTTTTTTTCTGGATATTTCTCTCAATAAAAATCTGAATCATAATTAGTTCTCTTGCAGTGCCGACAAAATTTTCCATCTTTCCCTTTTGTTCCCCCAGACTTGAACTTATTAGTAGAACCGACAAAAGCAGATGTCTCCCCAATTGGAGTGTTTCCTGCAGAAATATTCCCTTTGTTGTTCATGGTCCTTCTCCTGCCTTCCTCACTCAGAATTTTATAGTAAACTTGTTCTAAGGAGGGAGTAGGATCAAGACTAAGAATTTGTCCTTTTAAATTTTCAAACTCTGCATGAAGCCCATCAAGAAACTTAATAATTCTGTCCTTCTCCAGAAGCTTCAGGTATCTCTGATGATCATCAGTGGAAATCCAATTGTCCATCCTGTAGTAGTCAAACTCATCCCACAATCCTTTTAGAGCTGCAAAATAATTTGTAACAGACATGGAACCTTGCTCAAGTTTAAAAATTTGACTACTTATCTGATAAGTACGGAGCATATCATGCTTGCGCCCATACATCTGCTCCAGTGTCCTCCACATATCAACAGTTGTTCTGTTATGAAGAATGACCTGTTTGATGCCAGAACTTACAGAATTAAGTATCCAAGTCATTACCAGAATATTGTCACGCCTCCAAGTACGAAAACTAGGATCTTTCTCATCTGGTTTCACTTTAGTACCATGAAGAATATCAAGTTTATCATGGCCTTCAACATAAAGCTCAACAGCAACTGCCGACGATGCATAATTTGTCTCGGTTAATTTTTCCGAGGTTATCTGAAGACCAGATCCTCCAGGTCCCGTTATTGTGAAAATTGGTTGTACTTGTCCAGAAGAAGCCAATGGATCTGTAGCGGTTACGAGCACGTGGAACAGAGGTCGAGGAGCAGATCCAGAAGCGGCTAAGAAATGCCAAGGCCGAGCTCGAGGAAGCAAAATCTGACGGTCCTTTTGAAGAGCTTGAGAAGCGGTTACGAGCGGATTCGTCCGAAAGAAGGCAACCAGCAACCGATCGGCAGAAAGGAAGCCAACAGAAAGGAAGCCAACAACCAGAACACCTCCCTTCTTTGTGCAGATTCGTCCGGAAGAGGGCGACCAACAACCAGCAATCAGCAACGGAAGCCAGCAACTAGGAACTCCTCCCTTCTTTGTGGACGCGCGCACGATAAGAAGGTGACCTCACCACTTCCGACGACAAGAAGAAGGCCGAAGAAGAAGTCCCAGCCGCGCCTCCTGGTGCTTCGTGTGCGATCAAGGAAGAAGGCCGAAGAAGAAGTCGAGTATCGCCTCCTGGTGCTTCGCGTGCGATCAAGCAGAGAGAGGGGCCACTAGGTCGCGTCAAGGGGGCGCGCGCGATACGAGCACTACGGCTCGTGTGTGCGCGACGAAGAGAAGAAGGCGATACGAATCCTTCTCTGGCGAGGTGACCAGCGTGCGCCGAAGGAGAAGAGGACGTCGCGTGGTGTTGAGGAGCAGGGAAGCGGCGACGCGTGCGGCGGCGCGTGGGAAAAGAAAAGGAAGGAAAAAAAAATTAGGGTTTTGATAAATGTGGCTCTGATGCCATGTTGTAAACTCTACATCGCAATAAACCAAGACTCTTACAAGATTTATATAGCTTGCATAACCCTAATACCCTAATGACACAAGAAATAGGAAAAGACCTAACTACCCCTGTAACTTACAACAACATAAAATGACTTTAAGATATACTATGTTGTTAAAAATTTCTTAATTGTCTGCTGATAAATGCAATTTATGCTCTTTATTTCCATTTGAACATGATTCTAATTGCTGAATTGGATTCCTTTCTATGAAGTATACTTGGTTTTACTGTAAGTTTACAGATATTCTGATTTCTGACTCTAGCAAAGCCATGTTTTTTTCCCTCCATGATTCTTATATATTGACATAAAATGGCCTAAAGATATGCTAATTTGTAAAAAATTGTTTAATTGTCTTGCCGATAAATGTGATTATGTTCTTTATTTCCTTTTGAACATGATTCTAATTGCTGAATTAGATTCCTTTCTATCAAGTATTATGCTAAAACTCCTAGTTCTTGTCTGTTTATTATTAGCTCTGAATTAACATATATATGGCTTTATAACAATCACTATAATGATCCTATTAAACTTAACATATCAATTTTAAGTATGCAAAGATTTGTTGCTGTCTCTATGGCCTTTGCTGATGTTGCATGTATCATAATTATCTATGTTGTGCATCTATGGATGAGGTGCAGTAAGTAGGGCTGGTGAGAGAGCACTTTTAGATTTCACATTTGCACAATATCTGCAACTTATTTTTTAAGTAAATGATTTGTGTGATAACATTTCTCTTATAATCATGTTTGTTATGCTTATGAGATACCTAGGGAACTGACACCAGAAGCCTACTGCACACACTGAGGAGATATTATTATTTTTTATATCCCACAAAATTATGACAAAACATTGGCAGATATCTTACGAAAAGATGACAAAAATCTATTGAGGAAATTAAGAGAGCTGGTTGTGCTTCAATTCTTATGATCTTCAATGGTAGACATATATACTTTTTTTTTCCTCAAGTGTTGAAGTAGTCTTTCCTAATAAATTTAGTTGGATCTGGAATATCAATCAGCTCAACAACAAGGAATACCAAGTTTTAAGCATTCAACAATTTATAGATATTTGTTTTATCCGTCGAAATTGTTTTTTTTCTTGAATCTCGTGGATCTTTTTTGTTTAAATATATAGTACCTCTGTTATCTTTCTGTGCATATTCATCAGTCCTGTTAGCCTTGTTTTAAGATATGTTTCTGTGTTTAATTTCCCTGTAGGTTTGGGATGTCTCAGGTGGTAATGGTAATGGTTTAGTTGGTGGAGCAACAATTTATCTGTTTAATAATAAAAAACAACTAAAATCAGGGAGGCAAAAGCTTCGACTTTGGCTTGGAAAAGAAGCAGATGGAGCAATTCCGACTTCTACACCAGGAAAGGTTGTTATTGGGTTATAAGTTGGATTTTTTTTTATTCACATAGACTTTGCATCAATAGCCATCCACCCTTTTAAATGTCTACAAATTAACAGGTTGCCAAACATGAGCGTGGTGAGATAGAACGTCTGGAGAGGCTTGTAAACAAGTATGAAAGGGGCCAAATACAACAAATTGATTGGCTGGATCGTCTTACTTTTAAAGCTATGGATAAAATTAAGGACAGAGAAAACCTTAGTAGTGACAATTCTCACCTTAGTGTGGTTGTCAGCTTCTGCACTTTTGAACACAGAGTTGCTTTCCAGGTGAGCTGTACCTTCACAAGGCTTTCATGATTTCATGGCATCTTTTTGTTTGCTAAAATTTGGACTCTACAATCTACATGCTTCCAATCTCATGCATATATAGTAGCCACATATAAAACATTTTCATCGATATTGTTATGGGATTGCTAATTAATTAAAAACGGTTGGCTGCTAGAACTGTATTTCTGTGTCAGTTGAGGACCTCAGTTATCATCATTTGATTATTTCACAATTACCTTTTGAGTAATTTGGAAAATGAGTATTACCTTGAGAACCATTTTTCATGTAACAGGAAGATTGCTAAAGTAAAATCACAAGTTATTTTGGTGATGGTTAATGATATTAACTGAGTTATATAGAGAGGAGCATTGACTTTTTTTTACATGCTTTGTTGTTAGAGATCTTAGTCGTGGATAACTTAGACGCTTAGATTACATAATGTAGAATTCATCTATGTTTGCACATCTTTCAATCCATTATATGGGGCGGTGTGGAGCAACTTCAGGCTGGTTGCTTAGTGTTTCTCTAAGCTACTGGCTGCAACTGAAGCTTGACTTTGTTGCCTTTTCAACCTTCTTTGTTGAATTTCACTTGGACCACACAAAATTTAAATCTGCTATTTAGATTTATCCTTTCTGTACAAAGTTTTAGTATACATTTGGTTTTATTGTGAAATCTTTCTAACTGTCATGACCAACTCTGTCAATATTGTTGATCTTATTTCTCATACATGACGTGCAGGAATCTGGGGCAAACTTTTTTGCACCATCCCCTGTATCATCCACAAATGAGCTTGTTACTGTATGGGATCCTGAAGTTGGAAGGACAAATCCTTCTGAGCACAAGCAATTAAAACTTGCTAGAAGCTTGACACGTGGGATTATAGATAGGGATCTCAAACCAAGCTCTAACGAGAGAAAGTAAATTCATTCTTATAGCTGCTATTTTCTGCTTTTCCATGCTTTTTCTATGTTTAATTGCTTATCATTGTCAATTATCTAACAAAGCTTAACTTTCTCTAAGTCATTCTAGATTTCTTGATTAAAAATAGGCCCACAAAATTTAGTCAACAATTGCAATGTCTTGGTAATTTAAACCTGATGGTTGGAACATTGAACTTTGGATTAAGTATACTGACATTGTGTCCCAGGGAACATGTAGTTTGCCAAGGAATATTTGTGTTTGTTACTTGAATAATAGAAAATCAGTCTCATATTAGGGAGATAATTGGACTCTATATTGTTTCTAGCCTTCTAAGTTTCTCATCATCCAGTCTTCATTAGCAGATCTAGGGGGTGGTGACCACAGCTGACAACTGGGGTAGTTGCCAGTTGCATTCAAATTCACTAATTTTAGTCTTTTATCATGGGTCTGCCTCTGCCCAGTATATTCCTGGACATTTATCATTCTAATCTCTATTACTTTTGTTATAATGGATGTACTCTTCCTGCCTGAGTTAATTTCAAATTATTGGAAATACATTTTCTCACGTACCATTATCACAAAACGCTCACTTTGCATGTGATACTCTTTTCTAAGCTAGGCCATGGAAACCATTAGTCAAAAGATCATCCTCCATTATCTGAAAATACTTCCATGTTCTAATTTGATGTGTTCTTGACCCAAAGTACTTCCGTATGTGTTTTTTCCCCCATGAATATACCATAGTAATTAAACATATTATATAAATCTTTATAAGCTTTAAATAAGTTTTTGATATCTTGGATCTTTTATTCAATATGGAGATATTGGTGAAGATATTACCGATAGGATAAGAGAGGATGGTTGAAATAGGGACACCCTTCTGGAAGCATGTGTGCATTTTTTGCCAATAGAGTCATCATCATGTCTCATCTGCAATAGATTCATCATCCTCTAAAGGCCTCATCTACAATAGATTCATTCTCCACCCATAAACTCTCATCCGTAAGTAAATTTTCTAGTTTTGTATTAGGTTTTGTCAATAACTATCATATCCTAACCTACTATAATGTGTGTAGCTACTTACCATCATAAATGTATACCAACACTGGCAACAAGACTATTCATCCCAAAATAACATTTTACATTACCGCTTGCTAGACCACATTTATTAATATCACGCAATCATATAAAACTTCATATATATATATATATATATATATATATATATATATATATATTGCACAATAACTCACATGAACAGTTATGCAAGTAATAGTCTAGCATGATATAACATATAACACCATGTTGTCACTTGTCACTACACAACTATATGAAACTATGAACATACATTATAAGATCTCACATATAGAAAAATTATAGAAAAAAAATCAACAATTATGAACAAAGATAAACATCAAAGAAAAAGGCAAGAGGTGCAAGGGGGCAGAAGGGTCATTGCTTGGTGCACTTTGAAAAGGAGATGTGGCTAGGGCATCTGCTCAAGCAGCAGAAGAAAAAAGGATCTCAGCTGCTAGGTCATGACATCAGGCTGTTGCAACAAAAGACAGCAAGTGATGCTGGGTTGTGAGACAAAGGAGCTAGTGGAGAGAGCATTGCATGCATGGAAGCTTCTCAGTTGACTATCGATGGCAGAGATATGTGTGAGATTGCGAGAGAGAGGATTTGGAATTTGGATTGGTACTATGAGCAGAGAGGGAGAGGGTTGTACAAGAGTTGGGAAAAAGTGATCGATAGCTCAAAACCTAACTTGCAAATTTATCCAATCTGAGACAGACCGGTTTAACTAGTTCAACATTGGTTCAGCTCTAAAATGTCCAAAAAAGGGGAGCCCGGGGCACAAAGCTCCTACATTGGGGTCTCGAGGAAGGGTCTATTGTATGTAGCCTTACCCTATATTGCAAGAGGTTGTTTCCGCCACTCGAACCCGTGACCACCAGATCACATGACAACAACTTTACCATTGCAGGAACTCTAAATTGTCTAAACCAAACCTAAGTTAAGCCTGATTCAAGCCCAAAGTGAATTCAAGATGATTCCCACCTGCTCTTATCTTCAATCAGCCCAAATAAACACAAATTGAACTCATATCAGACCAAATTCCTGGAAATCCCCCTTTAGACATCCTGCATCAGCTTTAGATCATTTGGCTGAAGCCTTAATACACCGTCAATCACTAATTATCCCCGAGAAAAAAGATCAAGATAGTAATTTAATAAAAAGGTTATTCATATTTATAAATAGCACCAGTGAGCAATGTTTGAAATATTGTTCCAAGTTGAGGTTTTATACCTCAATTGAAGTGAGATGGTCCTGGTGTTGGTGCTGCACTGGGCTTGTTGACACACGCGCCAGAGACATTGAACAAAAATAGGAAGAAGATGTGATGTAGAATCAAGTTCAAACTTAAGTAGAGCCATAACAGACGAATAAGAAGAAGAGCAGGAGGAGGTAATGGCTGGGGTTATGGAACAGTGGTGCATTTAGCACAAACCCTCATGTTCACCTCATGAGTCACCCCATTGTGTAAGCTTAGTCCTCACATCCTGTTGTGTCTCGAACTGGTTTTGGTTTGAGGAGGCTGGAAACTCATTGCTGACACTCTGCATCTTGCAAGTCACCTCATCACAAAAGCTTCTCATAGAAGCCCTATTGCCACTCATTGGTCCTCATTTAGTGGCACTTGCATCATCTTGAATATTGAGTAAGTTTCATGGTCTGAGGGGCAGGTGAAACAATAAGCTTTACCCATACCAACCATCATTGAACAGAATTTAATACCTTGCTAATGATATAATATATTCATTCAGGATGCAATTCGTTTGGTTAAGAACCTTGGATAACTTATGGTTGCCTTTCTTTTATCCTTCTTTCTGTGCACATACATACACATCACTGAATGTACTCTGGTTAATAAAGTTTCTTTAACAGTTTGTTGGTCTTCCAGCAATTCAAAAAAGAACATATATTTCTTTATGTGCAACATTTGTAGACAACAATGCCTTGCTACTTCTCTACGAAAGCATTCTATTTGCTGAACCTGATACTGCCATTTTTTAACTAATAATTGTGCAATTTGGTGTGTAGGATGATACAGGGAATCTTGAAGTATCCTCCAACACGCACACTGACTGGCGATGAAAGACAATTGTTATGGAAATTTCGTTTCTCTTTGATGTCGGAGAAGAGAGCTCTTACTAAATTTCTACGTTGTGTTGAATGGAGTGATATTCAGGTTCTTATCTTGTGAATTGATCTAGCATCTAGATTTTGAGCATTCTATCCTTACACATTTACACATCTGATAGTAATTACTTTAGTAGCTGATTGCTATCCTTAACTAGAATGAACTACTTTGGAAGTTATGCCTTTTTTTTAAAAAACCTGATATCACCTTGGACCATTGAAAATTTGTTGTTTCCTACATAAAGCAAAACTCCAGCACTGAAATCTAAATCAGATTCAATTCCTTTTTGTTTCCAATATGGAGGTAATGGGTTCATTTTAGGGAAAAATGCAATTTGACTGCTGTATGTTCCATTTTTCCTTTTTTCTTCCTATTTGTATGGATCTTGTGGTATTGGTGATTATGGCTGTCCTTGTCCTTGAAAATTAATCGAATTTTCCTCCCAAGCACATATAAAAATCCTTTTTATCTACTCACTTATCAAACAATACAGTTTATATATTTGGGCAAAAGTCAAAAGGTGCCCCTTTTGTTTTGATGATGATGCCCTATTTTGATTTTTTATCAAAAGGGCACCCCACCCCATGTGCAATTCAAGGTTTTAAGTTTTGACCCGTGCCGATGTTTCGGTCCCAGACCGGAACGATACGGTTTCGGTATCGTATCGTTTCGTGCCGATATGGTTTCGGTATTTTTTATTTATATATAATAATTATTAGATAAATATATATTTATTGTGTATAATTTAAAAATAAGTTGTATGTTGATTTGATATAAGTTTTCAATTATTGAACAACTTAATATTGTTAAGAAAACAATTAAATATAACTTTCTTTAAAAAAAATTGATCTATCAATAACTCGAAATAAAATTGATACATTACAATATGTTACCTAACTAATAGCAAAAGGAGTGACGTGAATCAGATGAAGACATTGGTTCTTGTAGCATTCTGCTTAGATCAATTAAACAATAATATTAATTATCAAGCAACTTCAATAAAGTAATCTTCTACAACACATTTTTATCAAGCAAACATAAAACAATAATATTAATTATTTAAATAATATATAATTAAAATGATAAAAAATATTAAAATATTAATTAAATATAAAATAATAAATAATTATCAGATTATAAAATGATTTTTTGAAATTTTTTAAAATTTTTTTAGGTTTTTAAATTTTTTTTAGAATTTTTAAATATATTTAAAATAGAAAAAAATCAGAAAATTCCTTAAATAAATCTATTTAATTTTTTGAATTAAAAAAGGAATTGCTGAATTTAAATAAATACTTTTATTATTATTTTTTGTTTATTTTCATTTACGGGAGGAAGAAATCGGGAATTTCCCGATTTCCGCCGCCGAGCCAAAAGCTTCGCCGCGGAGGTTCGCCGGAGATCCGCCGGAGCCGCCCGGCGCACGGCTCCAGCAGCCTCCGGCGAAGATTCCGGCGACGCCGGAGGCTTCCGACGACGTCGCCGGAGACCCGCCGACCCGCGGATCTATCTGCCGAAGATGGAGGAGTCGGCGTCCAGTTCCACCACTGTCCGGCGAGGCTTCCGGCGACGCCGGAGGCTTCCGTCGACCCCTCCGGCGACGCCGGCGAGTCCCGCAATGCCTCCGCTGTCGCTACGGAGATCGTTGGATCATACCTGTCGCCGCCGCGCCGCTGTCGCCACTCGCCGCTGTCGCCACTCGCCGCTGTCGCGCGTGCTCGCGTCGATACACATGCCTTCCTCGAGCCGATTTCGGCGAACGGGCGGAACGAAACTGTTTCGCCCGTTTCGTCCGAAACCGTCCGAAACCCTAAACCCTAAACCCTAAACCCTGGTGCAATTACCCAACTACCCTCCACTATATAATAACAGTTTATTCCCATTATTATCTCTCCTTATTTGTTCCTTCCTAAATCAACACGTTCTAGCAGTTACGAACCCGTACCTGTTACATAGTTGTAGCAACTATCGTTTTGTAGTTACTACACTGAGCTGCCATACAATTGTAGCAATTACAGTTCCGTAACTGCTATACCATAGAAAAAAGTTAAGACTAAAATTGTTCGGAGCCTCCGAAAATTTAAACAACGGTTTTTTAGCTAAAACCTGGCTGTCCATTACTGGTTCCACCCGGTAATTAGTTGTAGATCTTTGAACGAGCTTCGATTTGATATATTGTGTGTCTTGTGTTTCAACCCAAGTCAAAAGTTATGACATCTCAAAGTTTAGAGTTTAACATTCACGTTATAGCAACTACAATTTCGTAGCTGCTACAATTGAGCTGCCACACAGTTATAGCAGTTACGGTTTTGTAGCTACTACAACGTGAATGTTAAATCCTAAACTTTCACCGGCCATAACTTTTTATGGGGTGGAACTTGTAGCGGCCGGGTTTCAGGCTCAAAATACATCGTTTAAACCCTTTTCGGAGACTCCGAACAATTTGTCTTAAAATTTTTTTCCTTGTTGTAGGAGCTACGTTCCTACGAAATCGTGGCTGATACAATTGTATAGTAGCCGTAGCTTCTACAACTATGTGGCAGCTCAGTACAAAGTGTCGGATTTAGGCGGGAGATAGGATAATAATGAGAGGACAGTTGTATCATTTTACAGGGGGTGGGGCACCCCTTTGACAATTCAGTAAAAAAGGGGTACCCTTTTGACTTTTGCAGTATATATTTTACACTAAGACACCATTTAAATGTTTCTGATATATAAATTCTACAATTGTTTGCTTGCCTGGCATTTGATATGAATATGTTCAACAGGAAGCAAAACAAGCAATTGACTTGATGGGAAGGTGGGAAAGCATTGATGTTACTGATGCATTGGAGCTTCTGTCTCCTGTTTTTGAAAGTGAGGAAGTGAGTATTCAAGTTGTTGGTTTACTGTATGTTCAATGTGTTCAATGTACTGTTAATTCACTTTTGAAATGCCAATGTAAAACTAACCTATGTTAGTTTGGGGGACTAGATGTCTAAATTAATTATAATTACTTTAACCTTGGTATAACATGCATAGTGCTTGGTTCTTAAAAAATCTGGTAGTCAGTATGTGCCCCTTGTCTTGACATTATTTCTCTATAACTGAAAAAGGTCTTACGAATGTATGACATTGTTGCCTTATTCTAGATGTGTGCTTAAATGACTATCCAAATAGTGCATTCATATGTGGTGACATGTCCTCCATGTTCAAATTTGTGATAGGACTAGTTGTTAATTGAAAGCAACCAGCTTTACTTTGTCTAAGTGACTGGTAAAGATTCATTAGAATATTAAATATGCAACACTGATGTTGGTGACTGCTAGAACTGACGATGTTCCTATTATTATTGTGTTTAGAGTTTATCCTTGTTTTCATGTAATCAATTTTGCCTCATCCTCTGAAAATGATAACTACAAGAAATAGCTGGATTTTTTCTTTAAAAAAACTTAATATTGAGTATTTTCATGCATTTCGTTGTGATATGACACTTCAATTGATGATAAATATAGATAAATTTTCTTGCAAATTATCCATACAGGTTCGCGCTTATGCAGTTAGTGTCCTTGAGAGGGCTGATGATGAGGAACTCAAATGTTATTTGCTTCAGTTGGTCCAGGCTCTTCGCTTTGAGAGAACTGATAAGTCTCGCTTGGCACAATTTCTTGTGCAACGTTGTATGTCTTTTCTTCATTTCAATTTTTAATTGCTATAATTGGATCAACAGTTTTGTTTTTCCTTCAATTTTGCTAAATAGTCCTTATTTAAGATATTTATATATATATATATATATTTATTTATTTTGGGACTATACTTCCTTTGAATATCAAATTGGAATTTATAGAGATGTTCATTATCACCCAATTAGATTTACTGAACACAGTATGTCTACATGTATTATCCATAAACTTGTATTAATTGAAAAGTTTTATCCATATTTATTTCTCAAACTTGTATTAATTGAAAACATGTGGCAAAAGGTGATAACGCTCATCCTAGGCGGCCCATTATCGTCGAGCCCGTTAGATATAGGCAAGTAAATCATGGGCGGCTTCGCCTAGTAGCACATGCAATTGAATTAATTGAAAACATGATTAGAGAAGTGATGATTTACTTTTAACATATCTTATCATCACCGAATCACATATATGCCAATTAAATAAAAGAAAAAGGGATGATAGAATGAAGTTCTCATCAAATCCTTTATTGAAGAATATAACATACCCAATGTGATTGCACTATGTGTGCATGTCAAGTTCGTATCCTTGATCAAAGAATGGTTGCATATTTAGAACTTGGAATTCTTGTTGTCATCAAATCCAAGCTCATGTTGAAGCCCTAACCAACCTCAAATTTGTGGTTGAGAGCAAGCACAAACTCACGTGAACTGATCCTTATCCCAAAGAATAACACAAATAACAACCACATTTTAGTAAAGAAGCAGCAAACACTTGACTTAATTACCTCAACTAGCTTTTTTGACTGTTGGGGCATTTTAGTCGGAGTTTTAAATAGTGGGGTATACATAGTAAAATGGGTGGGTTGGGTGCATATTGGTCCTGGTATTTATTGTACTTGACATGTGTCAATTGCTGGCAAATTGTTTGTGTAGATGATGAATTGGTCAATTGACAAATGAAGTCAGCATTTAAAGTAATAGATTTGGGAATGTAGATATATATCTATAATGTAGATGGAGTATATTCTCCTTGTTAAGCTACAGTTTGTTTTTTTGTTGTTGTTTCTTACCATCCCGTGTTAATATTGAGCTACATTCATCTTAAAGTGTAAATTGCCTATTACAACTTATAATTGTGTAGGTATGGTAATTCTGTAACCTGCTTGGCAAACAAATTTTTGTTGTTGCATCTCACCAAGAGTAGAGAATGACACTTTTGTGCATTGCACTAAAAGATTGTGTAGTCCTCTAGCATTGTCTTTTAGGTTGCGTTTGGTTTGTCTGTTTTTCATTTTTATTTTCTAAGAAAATGTAATTTTTTGGAAAATGGGATTAGATTTGCATTTTCCACCTCTGTTTTCTAGAAAAAGAGATATTATTTTTTTGAAAAACTAGAGAATATTTACAAGTCATTTTCCAAGAACTGAGAAAATGTGATTTTCTAGAAAACTACAACCTTAGCTTTTTCTTTGGGACTTCACGTATATCGAGAAACCAATGACGACATGCATAGAATTAAAATTTTAGATAATCAGTCCTTTCATTCCCAAGAGATATTTTTCAGTAATAGCATTAAGATGCCTGTTGATTTCTCATGCACGTATTGTTTACAATTCTTGAAGGTTTGATTTCTTGTTAGTTGTGAGAAATTCAATTTGAAACCATGTTTCTTTACTACCTAAAACTTCTCTAAACAATGAGAATACATCCATGGAATCATTATATTTGGAACATGAAACATCAGAATCCTCACTGATAAAGCAATGAAGGTAGTAGATATGATGATTAGGAGAAGAATTAGTATTTTATGTGTACAAGAGACAACATTGGTATGCGAGAAAGCAAAAGTGATAGAGAACTCAGGTTTTAAATTATGGTACACAAGAAAAAGTAAAACAAGAAATAGAGTTGGCATTTTTATAGATTGTTCTTTAAAAGATGAAGTTGTTGTAGTAGTTAGAAAGGGGGATATAATTATAGCTCTCAAGGTAGTAGTGGCGAAAGAAACCGTAAACGTAATTAGCATATATGCATCTCAAGTAGGATTAGATGGAGAAACTAAATCAAGATTTTGGAATGATCTAGATGAAGTATTACAAAACATTCCGTCATATGAAATGTTTTAATAGGAGGCGATCTAAATGGACATGTCGGAGTGAAAAATGAAGCATATTAGAGGGTACATGGAGTTATGGGTTTGGAACAAGAAATGAAAAAGGGAAAACTATATTAGATTTTGTGATAACATATAACCTTATACTAACTAATACATTTTTTTAAGAAAAAAGAACACTTGATCATATTCAAAAGTGAGAATAATAAATCGCAAATTGACTTTTTTATGGCTAGGAAGAGAGATAAAAAGATTTGTAAAGATTGTAAGGTCATTCTCGGAGAAAACTTAACTACCCAATATAGGTTAGTAGTGTTGGATATAACACCTTAATCATAGTATGGAGAAAAATATACACGACTTCTAGAATTAAGTGGTGGAAGTTAAAGAATAAGAAGCAAAACATATTTAAGAAGGTAGGAGTATAAGAATTAGGTGAAATATACGGTGACTCTAATACGACATGATATAAGATGGTATCAAAGTTAAAAATAGTAGCCAAGAGTATATTTAGTGAGTCAAAGGGGCATGCACCACTAAGTAAGGAATCTTGGTTGTGAAATGAGAAAGTAGAGGAGAACGTGAAGGAAAAATTGATAGCCTATAAGGAATTATATATTTGTAAGAATGAGAAAAACATAAAAAAATATACAATAGCCAAGGAAGAGGTTAAGAAAATAGTGAATGAAGCAAAAAATGAATGAAACTTGGACACAAAAGCAAGGGAAAGAAACATTTATAAAATAGCTAAAGTGAGATAGAGAAAAACAAGAGATCTTAGCCAAATAAGATGTATTAAAAATGAATGCAATAGGGTACTAGTAAATGGTGGACAATAAAAAAGCGGTGGAAGATATATTTTCATCAACTTTTTAATGAAGATTTAGGCGACCAAATTAACATAGGCAATTTAAGTAGATCAAATGAGTATATAAATTTAAATTTTTATCATAGAATTTAAACTTCAGAAGTAGAACAAGCTTTGAAAGGGATGCAAAATGGAAAAACCATGGGACCAGATGATATTCTAATAGAGGTATAGAAGTGCTTAGGGAAACAAGGTATTGAATAACTTACAAAATTATTTAATATGATATTGAAAACGAAAAAAATGCCTAATCAATGAAGGGTAAGTACTTTAGTTCCCTTATATAAGAACAAATGAGACTACAAAATTGTGTAAACTATTGGGGTATTAAACTAATGAGTCATACTATGAAATTTTGGAAAAGAGTAATAGAAAAATATTAAGGAAGGAGACCATGGTGATCGAAAATCAATTTGGGTATTCTTTGAAGGTTGACAATAGAAGCTATACATCTTCTTAGAAAACTAATTGAAAAATATCGGAAGGAAAAACAAGATCTACACATGATATTCATTAACTTAGAAAAAAATTTATGATAGGGTCCCAAGAGAAATTATATGTAGAGTTCTATAAAAGAGAGGTATTAGCGTAACATATATTGAACTAATTAAGGATATGTATGCCGATATAATGACTAGAGTGAAGACTTCAGCCGGATTAACTGAAGCATTTCCAATAAAGATAGAGTTATATCAAATATCAGCTCTAAGTCCCTATTATTTTACACTAATCATTGATGAACTCACTGTATACATTTAAGATATAGTACTATGATGTATGTTGTTTGCATGATATTGTTTCGATAGAAGAGACACGTCAAGGAGTAAATGCGAAATTAAAATTTTGGTGGGAAACACTAGAAGTGAAAGGTTTTAGGCTTAGTAGAGTAAAGACATAATATATAAAATTTAAGTTTAGCAATATTAGACGTAATGAGATAATTGTTAAGATAGGAGATGACGAGGTATGAAACTGAGAGCTTTAAGTATTTAAGATCATTTTTGTAAAATGATAGAGAGATTGAGAGAGATGCCTTATATAAAATACAAGCAGGATGGTTGAAATGAAAGTTAGCGTCGGGTGTTTTATGTGATCGCACTCTAAAACTTAAAGAGAAGTTCTACAAAACGGCAGTCAAACCTGCTATGTTATATAGTGCTGAATGTTGGGCTATGACAGACACATGAGCAGAAGAGAAATGTTGCAGAGATAGGATGTTAAGGTGGATATGTGGACATACGAGGATGGACAGAATAAGGAATGAGGGTATTAGAGAGAAAGTCGAGGTTGCATCTATTGATGAAAAACTTTGAGAGACACGTTTAAGATGGTATAGACATGTACTTAGACTACCAATAAATGCCTAGTTAGACGATGTAAAACTACGATAAATACACACGTCAAAGGAGTGAGAGGAAGACTAAAAAAAAATTTGGTTAACAACAATAAAACAAGATAAAATTTATTTAAATATAGATGATAATATAATAGGGGATGTAGCTTAATGGCGTAAAAGGATTTATATAGCCGACCCCACCTAGTGGGATAAGGCTTGGTTGTTGTATTCTTACCTTTGGTTTTAAGTGCCAAAGGGTATTGGTCAGCACAGCAGGTAGAGTAAAAATGTAACGTTCTAATCATTCACTGATAGTGATATTATGTCAGACAGTTGAATGATATTGTATTATCTATGTTTACATCTTGCAGTGCTTACCTTATTTGATACCGCTTTGAGCCTACTGAGAGAGGAAGAATTTATTTCCATCATTTAGCTTTCAATTTTGTTTGTCGACAATAAGGAGACGATACACCCAAAACAAAGAGAGGGGAGAGAAAACACAACAATAGTGAAGGGAGGGGATGCCAGAGTCAAAGAAACTATCCATATATTACACACTTATGTCATCTCCAATTCCAATTGTTGTTAACTGAGATATAATTATTGACGTGGATAAGTTAGCTCCAGTGCCAAATGTCCTATAAGCTTTATTTAATCTACATTAAAAATTACAAGTACAATATCACTAGGATGCTATATGTTACAATAAGAGAATTCTCAATACACAAAAGTTATAAAATGTAAGCCCTATTTATATACAAAGTTAGAGATCTATTCTAGAAAATAAATAAGCCTATTTATATACAAAGTTAGGGGTCTATTCTAGGAAATAAATTAGGATTCTATTCTAGGGAGTAATTTGTATTTTAGGTACAAATTAGGATATATATTTATATAGCTAATACTCCCCCTCAAGTTGGGGCATAAATATTAATCATGCCTAACTTATTATAAAGATAATCAATCCAGACCTCATTTAAAGCTTTTGTGAAGATGCCCCCTAGTTGTTCTCTAGTTTTTACATATCTTGTAGTGATCAAGCCTCGTTGAATTTTTTCACGAACAAAATGACAATCAATTTCAATGTGCTTAGTTCGCTCATGAAATACAGGATTTGATGTAATGTGAATAACAACTTGATTATTACACCACAGTTTTGCTGGTACTGAAATTTTAAGTCTTACTTCAGTCAATAGTTGATATATCCACATTATTTCACACACAGACTGTGCCATAGCCCTATATTCCGACTCTGCACTGGACCGTGATACAACGTTTTACTTTTTACTCTTTTATGAAACTAAATTTCCTCCAACGAAAATACAATAACCTGAAATAGACTTTCTATCCATTTTAGAACCTGCCCAATCTGCATCTGAAAAACATTCAATATGAGTGTGCCAATGATTGTTATATACGATACCTCGTCCGGGTGCTCCCTTCACGTAACACAAAATTTGCTCTAGCGTTACCCAATGATGAACTGTTGGAGATGACATAAACTGACTAATGACACTAACCGAATATGCAATATCTGGACGTGTCACAGTAAGATAATTCAACGTCCCAACAAACCTTCTATATCTCTCTGGATGTTCAAATAGTTCTCCATCTACTGCGAGGTCTACGTTTTGAGTTATTGGATTATTACAAGGCTTTGCCTCTAATTTTCCTATCTCAATTAATAAGTCAAGAACATATTTTCTCTGAGATAGAAATATACCTTTTTTACTTCTCATAACTTTAACATCTAAGAAATACTTTAGCAACCCTAAGTGTTTTTGTATGAAACTGACTAAGAATGAAATATTTGAGAGATGAAATTCCCATAGTATCACTTCCAGTAATAACAATATCATCCACATACACAACTAACAGAATAATACCTGCTCCTGACTGCTTGTAGAACACAGAATGATCAGACTTGCTTTTCGTCATACTAAATTTTTCAATAACTTGACCAATTTTTCCAAACAAAGCACGAGGACTTTGTTTCAAACAATACAAAGATTTTCTGAAGACGATAAACTCGCCCTATCTCCCCCTGAGCAACAAAACCAGGAGGTTGCTCCATATACACCTCCCCTTGAAGATCACCACGAAGAAAAACATTCTTGATATTGAGTTGATGTAAAGGTTAATGATGAGTAGCAGCCAATGAAATAAATAATCGAATAGATGTCAACTTTGCAACAGGAGAAAAAGTTTTAGAATAATCTACACCATAGGTTTGAGCATAACCCTTAGTAACAAGACGAGCTTTTAGTCTTGCAACTGACCCATCTGGATTAACTTTATCTGTGAATATCCATTTGCATCCAATAGCTCATTTTCTTGAAGGTAGATCAACCAAGTCCCAAGTATCATTATCATCCAAGGTTTTTATTTCCTCTATCATTGAATCTCTCTAACCAGGATGAGATAAGGTCTCATGGACATTTTTAGGAATAGAAATAGAGTCAAGTGAAACAATAAAAGAGTAAAAAGAAGACTTCAAGCCGTTATAAGAAACAAAAGAAGAAATAGGGTAAGTACATCGGCGTTTACCTTTACGTAATGCAATAGGAAGATCATCACTCGAAGTTGGATCTGATGACGAAGTAGTAGGTGCAGGACATGAATCGAGAGGTTGACGCCTGGAGTATACTTGAATAATAGGAGGTTTGACCAGAGCCGGTTCCGAAACAGGTGCAGAGGTTGTGATAGAATATACTAATAAATCATCATCTTCCCTTTGAGAAGAAGTGATAAGTGAGGATGGGAAATAAGGTGTGTCTTCCATGAAGGTGACATCAATTGAGATAAGATATTTGTTAATACTGGGACAATAACACTCATAACCTTTCTGAAGATGAGAATAACCAATGAAGATACACTTTAAAGACTTGAGATCTAATTTAGTGACATGTGAACGAACATCCTGAACAAAACAAGTACTACCAAATATTCTAGGATTGATAGGATACAACGACTTATTGGATAACAAAATTTTGTAAGGAATCTCAACATGAAGAACAAATGAAGGCGTGTGGTTAATGAGAAAACATACTGTAGTAACCGCATCTGCCCAAACAGACTTGGGAACATTCATTTGAAATAAAAGGGTTCGTGCAGTCTTAAGAAGATTCTGTTCTTATGCTCAATCACACCATTTTGGGATGGAGTATCAACACAAGAGGTTTCATGAAGCATACCATTCTGACTCATATAAGTTTGAAATAGACTAGATGTATATTCCTTGGCATTATCACTTCGCAGAGTACGGATGAACGTATTGAATTGAGTCTTAATCTCGGCACAAAATGCACAAAATAGAGAATAACTCAGAACAATTTTTCATTAAATATAACCAGGTTACACGAGAATAATCATCCACAAAAGTGACAAAATACCTAAAACTCAGAAGGTATAATAACACGTTTATTTATTCTTGGACTAGAACTAAGACGGTGATGCTTTGCAAACTGACATGACTCACAATCTAATGAAGACACTCTACTATATTATGGACGAAGTTTCTTGAGCGAAGGAAGAGATGGATGACCTAACCTTAAATGAGCCTCAAAAGGAGTAGTTACACTCGAGTAAGTGAAGGATCTTAAGACAGGTGGATCAAGAATATAGAGACTTCCAGACTCATGTCCTTGACCAATAATCTTCTTCATCAAAAGATCCTGAAATTAACAATGATCGGGAAAAAAATGAGATCCAACAGTTAAGATTACGAGTTAATTGACTAACCGAGAGCAAATTAAAAGATAAATTGGGTAAATGTAAGACAGAGGATAAGGAAAGCAAAGGAGTAGGATTGATAGTGCCAGACCCACGAACACAAGATGAAGATCCATCAGCCAAAGTAACGATAGGAGTGTTAGATTTGTGTGAAAAAGTAGAAAAGAGACTAGAATTACCTGTCATATGATCCGTGGCATCAGAATCACTGACCCACTTAGATGATGACGAAACAAGACATGTGTTGTGATTACCTGAATCAACACTAGCAGTGACAGAGGAAGATGAAGACTTAAGTGATTTCTGATATTGAGAGAACTCGGCAAATTCATCTGCAGAGATAAGAACTGATTTATCAGGGGTATCATTAGTAGATGCAATATGAGCCAGGTGTTTTTGCTGATTCTTGTACTGATGTTTTTTGCACTCAAATTTTGTATGACCCGGCTTAGGACAATAGTTGCATATAATACCACTAGAATTGGACGTCCAAGTTTCAAAATCTTGCGAGTCTCCTTTGTTTCCATTGTGAATAGTTGATTTTTTTGGCACATAATTAGTATTGCGACTCACCAAAACACCACTAAGTGGAACATGTATGGTATTTTTTATACGGAGAATGCGACTAAATACATCTTGTAATGAGGTGACCTCAGATCCAGAGAGAACTTGTGATTTAGCGGACTCGAAGTCAGTAGATAAGCTAGTAAAGAAGCTCATGACAACCATCTGCTCCCGTTGGCGTTGTTAAACCTTTACATCAGGGCTAAAGGGCAGCAATATATTAAGCTCTTCATATGTCTTTTTGAAAGACAGAGAAATGAAACAAAAGAAGAATCCAAAGGAAGATTCAAACCAAACACGACAGCAACTTACTTCAAATAGGGAGGCCAACAGAGAAGGGAAGAAGAGCAACACCAGATCTGAAGCTTGTGCCAGAAAGACAAAACGCAGCAATAAGACAAGCATAAACACTTCAACAGAAGAGAGCACAACTATGGTGCATATGCCAACAACAACAAAGCAGGACACGAGAAAACACATCAATAGGGTAGGAACAAAGCTCTGGGAGGAAGTCACCCTGCTGCTATCAAGTGGATAAGCAGAAGAAGACTGCTTCAAGAAGTATCTGCGAAGAGGAAGTAATCATGGACTGCTTGCGGCGAGAAGCAACTATCGGCAATGAAGCAAATCCTGGTGATAGGTTCGCATGAAGAGGTGAAGCGCCGAAAGAGAAGGGGAGAAAAGAAATCGTGCAAAGCGTTGAAAGAAAAAAGAAGGGGAAAAGAGAGAGGAGAAGCGGCGGTGGAAACCTAATGCTCTGATACCACATTATAATAAGAGAATTCTTAATATACAAAAGTTACAAGATGTAAGACCTATTTATATACAAAGTTAGAGATTTATTCTAGGAAATAAATAGGCCTATTTATATACAAAGTTAGGGGTCTATTCTAGGAAATAAATTAGGATTCTATTCTAGGGAGTAATTTATATTTTAGATAAAATACAAATTAGGATATATATTTATATAGGTAATATTACAAAAAACTTTTATCTTATGCACGACACTCATTTTAATGCTTAGTTATATTTTATCTCTTATTGCTTTAAATTTTTTATCTCAATTAACTTTCTAATGCTATAGATTTGTATTTGGAACTAAACAATAAGTAAAAGAACATTATATGATTAAAACTCATGAGTTGATCTTGACACATTGAAGTATACTGATGCTCAACACATTGCTAAAATGGTACCATGCCAGTCAATGATCATAGGATATTCTGATGCAGATTGGGCAGGATCTCCCAGTGATAGGAGATCTACTTCTGGTTTTTGTATATTTATCGGAGGTAACCTTATTTCTTGGAAAAGCAAAAAGCAGAATGTTGTGGCAAGATCCAGTGTAGAGGCAGAATATCGAGCTATGACTATAGCCAGTCAAGAACTTATATGGCTTAAACAGTTGCTCCTGGAGTTAAAGTTTGGAGATGTCACACAAATGTCACTTATATGTGATAACCAGACCGCCATGCATATCGCTTCAAATCCAGTTTTTCATGAGAGGACAAAGCATATTGAAGTCGACTGTCACTTCGTCAGAGAGAAAGTCATATCTGGAGAAATATCTACTAGTTTTGTTAACTCACATGATCAGCTAGCAGATATATTTACTAAGTCACTGAGAGGTCCTTGAATTGACTACATATGTAACAAGCTGGGTGCATATAATTTATATGCTCTAGCTTGAGGGGGAGTGTTAGAATATCCTATGATTCTAGTATGTCCTTTGTCTTCGTACAAAAGACCCTTTCCTGGAGCGCCTCTGATATATCGAACAATGCGAATTACAGCATCCTAATGTTCTTTACATGGAGAGTTGAGAAACTGACTTACTACACTTACTGCGAATGAGATATCTGGACGAGTAACAGTAAGATAACTTAGTCTCCCTACTAATCGCCTGTATCGTTCAGGATCTGGTAGAGGCTCCCCCTGATTTGGCAAGAGCTTGATATTAGGATCCATAGGGTTGTCAACTGTCTCTGAGTTTAACATTTTTGTTTCTTCTAGAATATCCATTGCATACTTTCTTTGGGATATAATGATCCCATTTCTGGACTGTGCTACTTCTATCCCCAAGAAATATTTGAGTCTGCCGAGATCCTTTGTCTGAAAATGTTTGAAAAGATGTTGTTTCACCCGTGAGATCCCAAGATGATCACTACCCGTGATGACAATATCATCAACATAAACCACTAGATAGATGCAACCAGTAGATGAGTGGCGATAAAAGACAGAATGGTCAGCATTGCTTCGAGTCATGCCAAACTGTTGAATTACAATACTGAATCTACCGAACCATGCTCTGGGTGACTGTTTGAGACCATATAAAGATTTTCGCAAGCGGCACACAAGACCAGAAGACTCCCCCTGAGCAACAAAACACGGAGGTTGCTCCATGTAGACTTCTTCGAGCAGGTCACCATGTAAGAATGCATTCTTGATGTCCAACTGATATAGAGGCCAGTGTTGAATCGCAACAATGGACATGAGTAAGCGTATAGAAGACATCTTGGCAACAGGAGAAAACGTGTCCTTATAATCCAATCCAAAGACCTGAGTATAGCCTTTAGCAACGAGACGAGCTTTAAGTCGATCAACCGTTCCGTCTGGACCAATCTTCACCGTATATTGTTAGTGATATGAGAGAAGTGTCCTAAGGCAATCGCCTTATGATTGTAAACATTTATTTTAATAAATGATAATTCACTATTTGAGTATACATGTTTGTGTATTTGATTGGGATCTTAAACTCATCTACTGAATGTCCGCAATACAATTCACAGCATAAGAGAATTTGTGATGGGATCACAACTAGTGATTATCTCTAAATGTGCAATTGTGAAGTATTGAAAATATCCCTAGTCGATGAATTGATAAAAACGGACACTATCAATTCTGTTGAGACTAGCATGGGTTATTCTCTAATCAGCTAATTCTCACTGGCTGGCGACATTGGGATGTCCGGAGATAAACATGGATGCTAGTTAAGGGAACTAGTTCATTGGAGTGACTAGCCGTAAAACTTCACATGGTAGTCTATATATAGACATGTCAGTAAAGTTCTTACTGCAGCTTAAGTGCGATGTTCCTTTGACTTGCGGTGTTCAAGTTATCTTGGTCATAGAGACTTATACTTTAACATCTTAAGCAAGCATCTCCAAGGAGGTGTGGACCCAGGATGATTGGGTATAAGCTGAAGTGCCCGAAGATGTTTGAACAGCCTACAATGGATTCACCACTCCTTGCGAGGAGATGTATACCCAGGCCTATCGTCGGATTGTTACTCAAAGCCTCTGGCCAGAGCATATCATGTTTAGAGTATGAGTCTCTTAAATACATGAGAGTAATTAGAAATCCAAAGGACGAGAAAGACACTACTTGGGCTAGGTGTGACATAGTCAGCCTAGTGGGGACTGACACACATAGACCGTGTGCTGAACCAAGTGGGTATAAGATGGTGAAGGGAATGAGGCACGATACATTAGAGCTGCTGAAGGATTTCAGAATAATTTCTGAGGTCAACCGTTGATCTTTCGATTAATTGGGGATCATGATGTACTACTAGGTGCCACTCATGATCGTTCTATAATTGATGAATTATAGACGGCCAACATAAATCGAAAGCCTATTTAGTCACACGCACTACGAGTAATCCGAGGGATTTAAAACGAGTTGAAAATTGGATTTTCCGATCAAGAGAAATAAGTCGAATCTGAATTTATCAGAGGCGCAACGGAAGCTTAAAATGGCTAAGTCTTTTGAAGCCTATTTAGTCACACGCACTACGAGTAATCCGAGGGATTTAAAACGAGTTGAAAATTGGATTTTCCGATCAAGAGAAATAAGTCGAATCTGAATTTATCAGAGGCGCAACGGAAGCTTAAAATGGCTAAGTCTTTTGAAGCCTATTTAGTCACACGCACTACGAGTAATCCGAGGGATTTAAAACGAGTTGAAAATTGGATTTTCCGATCAAGAGAAATAAGTCGAATCTGAATTTATCAGAGGCGCAACGGAAGCTTAAAATGACTAAGTCTTTTGAAGGCTTATTGGGCGAATTAAATGAGTTTAATTCGCGAGGGCTTTGGCTTGGTGTGGCCGGCCAAAGAGGGTGCTTTGGTTTGGCCGGCCACCACAAGGAGAGAAAACCAATTAATTTGGTTTAAATTATAAAATAAATCAAGCGCGATTTGTTTTATAAAATTATGGATAAATAAATTTGTTTTCATGGAAATTAAAATAAACTTTAAATGGTTTATTTTTTATTTTATAAAATCAATTATGAATTGATTTTTCCATGATAAGAAAAATTTATATAATAAATTTATTCTTTTTATGGAAATTAAAATGAACCATGGATTGGTTTATTTTATTTTATAAAATCAATTATGAATTGATTTTTCCATGATAAAGAAAAATTTATATAATAAATTTATTCCTTTTATGGAGATTAAAATAAACTTTAAATGATTTATTTTATAAAATCAATTATGAATTGATTTTTCCATGATAAGAAAATTTATATAATAAATTTTATGAAAATTTATTCCATAATTAAAAGGAGAGATGTATTTGTTTTATTATAAAATTAGTTATAATAAAACTTGGCATAACGGAATAATTAATAAGAAAATTTATAAGGTAAATTTATTATGAAAATTTATTCCGTTAATTCCGTTAAAGGGGAGACATGGTAAGGGAGAGACTACTATATAAAGGAACCAAGTCTAGGCTTGAATTCCTCAATTGAGTTATCAAGAGATTAGTAGCTCTCTCTCTCTCTCTCTAACTCTCTCTCTCTCTCTCTAGGGCCGGCCCCCCCTCTCTCTCTCTAGGGCCGGCTCTCTCTCCTCCCCTAGGGCCGGCGCACATCCCAAGGGTGGCCGAGAGCTTCATCCGCCAAGAAGGTGCCGAAGAAGAAGAAACGGATCGCGACTCCTTTCCTTTCCCGGAATTTTGATTCCGTTACTTGGTGGTTAGTTTTCTTTCTTCTCTCTTGATCTTCTAGTTGTGCCTTTAGAGAATCTAGTAGTTCTCGTCGGCACAAAACTCGTGACTTTGCGAAGTCATCCCGAAGAGAACTCGGCATGGACGCGAATAGAGGCGGAGCTTCCAAGGGACGCTACGGTTGGATCTCGTCCCTTACTTCGAGTTACGCGAGGTACTTAGTAAATTAGTTTATTTTTCCGCAAAGTTTTAATTTATGATCATGTCCTCACATCATAAGGTTGCATGCTAGATATGTGGTTAAAATAATTTGAGAAATTATTTTATGCTAATTCTTCCGCTGCACGTAAATATTTTAAAATTTTACGAACCCGTATCCTTGTCAACGTGCACCCGGTCCCAACATATATATCCATCGACAACCAAAAACTGACTTTCCTGGTGGTAGAGGAACGAGGTCCCAAGTCCCACAGCTCCGTAAAGCACTCATTTCGTCCAGCATAGCCTGTTTCCATCCCGGGTGGGCAAATGCATCTCCTGCATTCTTCGGAACAGAAACAGACGACAAAGAGGAAAGACAAGAATAATAGGAAGGAGAAAGACGATGGTAACTCATAGATACATAATGTGGAGAAGGATTACGAGTGGAACGTATACCTTTCCGAAGTGCAATGGGAATATCAGATTCAGACGACTCGACCGGAGGAAGGGGTGTAGGATCTGGCTCCAGAGATGATCCCATGGCTGGCGGCAAAGCTGGCTTAGGATGACGCTGATAAACCTGCAACGGAGGAGAAATTGGAGCTGGAGGTGATAGAGAGTCCTCCGGAGGATAAAAGACTGATACAGGCACAGAAGAAGGAAACTCGGAAGACGATTCTGAGGGCCCAAAGAAAGGAACCGAATCAAAGAACGTGACATCAGCAGAGATGAAATACCGACGGAGAGTAGGGGAATAACACTTGTACCCTTTCTGAGACCGTGGGTACCCAAGGAAAACACATTTATGCGACCGAGGAGAGAGTTTATCAATTCCAGGATCAAGAGCATGAGCAAAACATGTAGAACCAAAGACCCTAGGTGGTAAAGGATGAAGGGACTGATTTGGATACAGTATATGATAAGGTATTTGCCCCTGTAAAGTAGAGGAAGGCATGCGATTGATAAGATAACATGCAGTAAGTACGACTTCTCCCCAAAATCGTAAAGGAACATGAGAGTGGTGGAGAAGAGCCCGGGTGGTCTCTAGAAGATGACGATTTTTGCGTTCTGCAACTCCATTCTGTTGAGGAGTATGAGGACAAGACTTCCGATGTAATATGCCGTGAGTTGCCAAGAAGGTCTGAAACGGAGTAGATAGATACTCACGTGCATTATCACTCTGTAAGGATCGGAGAGGGATACCAAATTGTGTTTTTATTTCATTAAAAAAGGATTGGAAAATAGAAAATAGTTCGGATCGATCCTTCATCAGATATAACCAAGTACAACGGGAGAAATCGTCTATAAAAGTAACAAAATATCGTGACCCTAATGTAGAGGTAACACGACTTGGACCCCAAATATCGGAATGAACTAAAGCAAAGGGAGACGTAGCCCGATTTATAATGCGAGGAGAAAACGAACTACGTACATTCTTACCTAACTGACATGACTCACAAGATAAAGACTTTAAGTGAGATAGACTAGGATGTAATTATTTTAACTTATCGAGACCAGGATGTCCTAACTGAGCATGAATCACAAGTGGAGATGCCGCCGTTGTACCAATGAAAGAGTTTTAGTGAAGTCGATATAGACCATGAGCCTCACATCCGAAGCCAATCATCCTCCCCGTATTCCGGTCCTGCAATGAAACAGAGGATTTAGTAAACGAGATGACACAATCAAGAGACCGAGTAAGCTGACTTATTGATAATAAATTAAAGGGAGCTCCGGGGACATAAAGAACATTCTGAATGGGAAGAGATGGAGAAGAATGAATACTACCAACACCTTGGGACTGAGTTTGAGAACCATTTGCCATGGTGACAAAGGGTAAATAACCGGAAGTAGATAACGAGGAAAAAAGAGATCTATTACCGGTGATATGATCGGTGGCCCCAGAGTCAAGTACCCAAGGACTCGAAGAGCGAGATATGCCAGCAAAGGAATTACCAGCTTGTGTAACGACAGCAAGGGAATTAGAATCCCGTCGATCCTCATACCATTTCAGAAAGTCATCATAGGAAGGCTGTGGAGTCGGAGCCGGAGTTAACTGTGAAGTAGAAGCTGAAGAAGTGACAGGACATTGGGCGATCTGAGCAGCACGTGGAGGTCGACCATGGAGACTCCAACATTTATCAATCGTATGTCCTAGTCGGTGACAATGATCACACCAAGGACGTCCTTTGCCACCTTACGAGGTGGAGGTTTGTTATTGTTCCGAGAAACCAAAGCCGAAGAGTCAACAGGAACAGAAGATGGAGTTGCCGAGATTTTGGCTGGGACACGGAGGAGAGTCGCCCAGGTAGAGTCCATGGTGGCCTCTTTGGGGCTGCCTAGGATTTGATCACGAATATGAGAGTAATCTGTGGGCAGACCATATAAGGCCAGAGACATAAAAAATTTCTTCTGATTTTCAAGCTCTGCAACGGGAGTGGCCGCAGGAGGGAGCAGGTCATTGAACTCGCATAGAAGGCTAGAGACTGATCCTAGATAAGTTGACATAGAATCTTCGATCTGACGGGTACTAAGGATATTCATGAGGTCTTCACAAACTTGATAAAGTCGCCGATAAGTGTTTGTAAACAGTTGTTGAGCCTGTATCCAAACATCCTTGCAGGTGATATGAGTGCGGAAGACATCCCTAAGAGATGGATGATTAGTAGCCCGGATAATACAACACAATTGAGCATCAACCTTTTTCCATAAAGGACGATCTGTGACTTGAATATCCTCCTCAGTTTGGGTGAGATGTGTCTCATAACCCTGTCCAACAAGCCAGAGTTTAATGTGAGAGGACCAAGAGGAATAATTCTTACCATCCAACAACTCCGACGATAGCGGTGCCGTGACGTGGTTGGTAAAAATTGAAAGATCCGGTTTCGTAGTGCCGGAGGTAGCCATGACAAATTAAATCGGTGCTGATCCAATGAATATAAGGAGCGTTCAAGGGAAGAGATTCAGCGATAGGCGAGGGCAGCGGCGTGCGTGCGCGAGTAGCCGAGAGGCGTAGATGTGCGTGAACGGCAGTTGAGGGCGGCGGCGTGCGCGAGCGGCAGGAGATCCGACTCGCTGATGCTGTGCGCGGGGCAGTGGCGACCCGTGGGCAGGATCTTGCTCCCAGGTCGCGAGCGAGATCGAAGGCGGCAGCGGATGTTGTGCGCGGGGCAGCCGATGCGAGGAAGACGCTCGGGGAGGAAGGCCGCGCGTAAGGGGGAGAGACGCGTTCGGGAGAAGAACGCGCGTCGAGAGAAGCCGCGCCGTGAGAAGGAATCGCGAATACGAAACCCTAACGCTCTGATACCATGTAATTCGCATTGTTCGATATATCAGAGGCGCTCCAGGAAAGGGTCTTTTGTATGAAGACAAAGGACATACTCGAATCATAGGATATTCTAACAATATGATTAAAACTCATGAGTTGATCTTGACACATTGAAGTATACTGATGCTCAACACATTGCTAAAATGGTACCATGCCAGTCAATGATCAAAACTTCAGTACAGATTGATATTTCCAACCTTGACTAAGATACCCTTTGCTCAACAGCCATCAATGTATTGTGCTTGCTGAATGACTTTCGGCAACTGTTGCTAGTAAATGAATATTCTTACTTGTCTATGGACTTGATGATAATGCAATTTTTTTTTGGTAGGGAAGATCCCATCTTCATGGTAGTTATATGATCTTGAAGTTTCAAGTTTCATCTATCAAGATTTTCGTACTATTCAGTTCACTATGATTTTTTCTGTCTTTACTTTTAAAACTTTTCCATTTTAAAACATTGCAGCTTTATCAAATATTGAGCTAGCTAGCTTCCTTCGTTGGTATGTAGCAGTCGAGCTTCATGATCCTGCCTATGCTAAGCGCTATTACTGTACTTATGATATGCTGGAAGACAACATGATGAAGGTCAGATTTTAAATTTCATTTCATTGTTATTTCTTGATTGCCAGAATTTACTTCTTTGTGTATGTAATGCAATTTTTAGAGCGTTTAGGTTGTCTCATGTCATTCTGTAGGTTGAGATCGCATAATTATTTGGTATCCCTAGAAGGAATGCCACCCGTTGCATATTCAGGGAACAATGAATTAATGTCATTTGATTTTTCATCCCAATATTGTATAAGGCTATTAATCTGTATATGTTTTTTCAACATCTGTGATTGTTGAAACAACCTCGTGCAACATCTGTGGATCTCATGTCATTCGATTGTTGAATTTTCCGTGTGACTTGGAGGTCACAAGTTCAAGTTGCGGAATAGCCTATTCCAATGCAAGGTAAGGTTGCGTACAATAGACTCAATGTGGTTCAACCTTTTCCCAGGACTCGCATTGGCGGGAATTCGTGCACTAAGCTACCCTTTATATGTGATTGTTACTCTACCTTGAGTTTTTCTAGTGGCATGTTCCTAATATGGTTCCCGATTTGCAACTATAGGGTGGTGGGTTGATGATGTTCTGATTTGTATCAGAGACTTGTCACTTCTTTGAGGGAATATATTTTTAATACGAACATTTAGGTTATAGTCAGAAATCTCTCCTTTATTCTTATCCTTTGGTCTCGTTCTTTGAGCTTTAATTGCACATCTCAGTGGGGTTGAACATGAGATTGCATCATACAAGTCAACAACTCCAGGGGACTTGGCCACAACTCATAGGTACATTTGTAATGCTTAAATTTGATTATGCATCTGTAGTGGAATGAGTGCAGAACCTCATGAAGCTACACTAGAATATCTATCCTGGGAACAACATCAGTACATGACCTTTTGTGTTTAACATGCACAATTCTATTTGTCATATGAATACTCACTGTAGAATATTACTTCATAACACCCTTAAAGATTGAATTCTGCAATACAATGTATCTCTGTCTCTTCTGTATGCGTCTTTCACTGTGGAATGACTTCATAATTAGATCTTTAACTAAAGGACTTTAACTACTGCTATCAGTTACTTCAGTTCATCCACTGCATTAGAAGCAATGACCTCTATGGTTAATTTTAAATTTATCGTATTATTTTAGATTTTTTCAAATAAGTTTAGCTTGAAGTTTTATTGTTAATAATTCCAATACCATGCATGTGTTCCGGACTTTGTGAAAATCCAACCTCGCATCTATTTGCTTGTAACTTCCAGCCTTGGAGCCTCTAGGATCTTCACATAAAAGCAACCCTTAGTATCTGCTTTTTTTTCGCAATGACTTCTCTTACCTTCCTTTCTATCTCAATGGTGTTCATGTGATAGAGGTAATCTTTTTCTGCGTTCTTCTGAAAGGATGGAGGAGATTGTGAGAATGCTTGAGCTAGTGTCTTTTTGCGATGGGCTGACATTGCAATAAAATGAATATTGCATAGGTTGGTCATGTCAATGACTTATCAGCAATTCCATGTGAATACTCCCTACCCCTCCAATCTAGAACCAATTGGTTTCAGATTCCACATGTAAAGTTCAGAATTCCTTGAGTATATATTTTCTTAGGATTTAAAGTATTTGATTGTTCATTGGAGAAAATATTTAAATCTTTTTCAATATCAATGATTTCCTCCAATCGGTGAGATTCTACGGTAGACATACTATTTCTTCTAATAAGAAGAGTATCTAACTAAAGTATTATTTGTTTCTGTTGGTTTTGTGAGATTCATTATTCTTCGTGTGAGTTAAAACTTTGGAAGTCATTGGTTGCTGCTTCGGAATTGTTTTTCCTAAAGACAACTGGCTTGGATCTTTGTTTAACTTGCTTAGGGCTTCTTTCCAATTAGTAGGTTGTATGTTACCAAGTATTTGTTTTTCTAAAGCAAGTAGTTTATTTTCAAGTAAAGATAATCTATAGTGAAGTAAGGTTAACATGGCTAAGATAGTGTTATTTTGTTGTATATGTATTTGATCACCTTGGCCAGTTAATTCTTGAGAACAATAGCTGTCTTCCTTAGTAAATGAGAATTGTTTGGAGTATTCCAAAACTTCTTCCTAGTGTGTATTTTCAAATCTAAGTTTGTTCATTTATATTTGATTTCTTCAAGTACTTTATGAAGAACCTCTAGCTTTTCATAAAGTTGTGTTTTATTGGTTACTATCAATTCCTTGGATTGAAGTAACAAACCTCTCAATTCGGCTTTTGAGTTTTGTCCTAGATCCGTCTTATAAAGTATTCTGTAAGTTTGTTTGAGTCACTTTTAGATGATCAAGGTTTCATAACACTTCAGCTAATATCTGGTTATGTTGTCCCTAAGTTTTAGTGAATGTGTCTACTTTGTGGACTAAGCTTTGTTGATAGGTTTCTAAAGTTAGTCCTAAACTGATTATTAAGTCTGTAAGAGAGTTTAAGTGTGCGTTATCTGTATACAGACAGTATGGGTTTTTACCCGAATATAACAACTGTGTTTGTTCTGATCTGGAGTAATAACTGTTATTGGTTGTAGGGCTATGTCTATATAGTCTAAGGTTCTTATTTGTGAATAGGAAGTGACAAGCATATACTACAGTTCTAAAGTCGTAATGGGCTATGGTACCAAAATTTTTAGGGCTATGTGTGATTAATTGTAATGGAAAGTTTGCAGTTTTACCTCTATTTTTCATTTTGTAGTGTTGGATGGTTTCGATAATCTAAGCCTGTTAAAGGATAGGTTTCTTACTTTCTATGTCTCACCAGTGTGCCTCACCTAATAAGGAGCCTCAAGATCTATGGTTTGCTTCTTTTCTCTCACTTTGATTCTCTTCAAATTTTATCTGTGATTTACAGAGCAATAGAGAAGCAAACAAGTCCGTCTTCTCCTTTATCTAGTTACTGTTCTACCAATATGTATACTGAGATAAAGATTGAGAATTCTTGATAAGAAAAATCAAGAAAACTAGAGCCTTCGAAAGGCTTGGAGAAGTTTATTAAGCTGCCATAAGAAACTAGGTACAGAATTATTACAAGTTGAAACAAGTCTTAACAAAAGTGTTGAAATAGAAAGAATTTACTACTACTGGTTACAAGCTTGCAGAGAACTTAAGAGAGGAAAGACTACGGAAGAATTTGTCAGAAGAACTTGCTTCTAGCTTGTGCATTGTAGGGGATTTTATAGAGAAGAGAAGAAGAGGAAAATTGTCGTCCTTGCTGAAGAGGTGAGTATGAGAGGGAATCTTGGAAAGTGCGGTAAGAGCTTAGTCATTGAAGATTAGGGAGCATCTTGTTGGTGTCGTCATGCGTCACTGCTTATGTTATTGGCTTTCCTTACGTCATTGCTTACGTCACGATTGAGTAAGTCATGGCTTTCATCATGACTCCATCATATTGATTAAATTAGCTTCTTCTACGGAGCCCATGGATGATATTATAATGTTGGATGGTGCTGGAGAGGGAACCTGACTATGTTTTTGCTTCTCATGCTGTAATTTTCTTTTGATAAAAGTGGCAGAGAATTGATGTTGTGTTGAGTATTTAAAAGGGAAGAATTTTATTCCCATTTTTTTAGGCCAATATATTTTTTCAGTAAAAATTTCTCCTACCAATATATAGTCTAACGGGTCCTAGTAAAGCCAAGAGCTGCCTTGCACTGAGGTTTTCCAATGTTTAACTTGTTCTTCAATTGGTTTAGGAGACGAACAGTGTTTATCAGTTTGTGAAGGGTAATCTTCAAAAGGAAGGAGTTGTACATTAACTCCTTGTATATCTATCTTGATAGCATGTTTGACAGGTTCAAATTTACAATTTACCCATTGTGGGGGAGAACTGTTAAATGAGCATAAGATGAAAGTTCCTTTTTCATCTAAAGGTATGATGTAATACCATACCAAGTTTGTATGGAAAATATTGAACAGAATCTAAGTCATGGATCCAGAATTGTTGTAGGAGATCAAAATTCATCACAAGTGAATGGTGTAATAAACCTTCCTCTAATTTTTCTATTCAAATTTTTCAAAGTGAATGTTGGCTCTTCTGAACGAGTGAAGTAATTGACATCTGTAGCCTAAGTTGAGAATGTCAAGAGTAGCACATTGGGGAAATGTATTGACATTTAAGTTTATAAGTGTATTCTTCTCCCTAGACAATAGTAATCCGAGTTGGGTGTTGGTGAAACCAATTAAGAGCATCACCTAACTCAATAAATTGTTTAAAGGTTAGAAGTATCTCTAAGAGTTCAGATATAAGTGAGTAAATCTTCTGGTAATTTTTTTTTTCAGAAAATAAAGTTTACTATTTTTTTTCCGACTTTTTACTTGCAAGACTTCCAGGGATTGCTAATCCATTGGTATGTATATTTGTAGGAATAGTAAGTAAGTCACTCTCTTGTATATAAGTTGAAGATTGGAGTCGTGCTATCCGACCTTGTCATTAAATATGACTTCTCTATTTGCATCGTACTATCTATCCTAAGAAACTGATAAAGTTTGGACCTAATTTAGTTCTTAGTACGTTATTAGTTTTGTCAATAGAGTAAAACCCCTTGTAGAAAGGTTTGTTTTCGTCGGAAAGTAGACTTTTAACCTACCTGAGTAAGGAACTGATAAAGAAGTTTGGACCTATTTAGTTCTAAGTATCTCATAAGCTTCGTCAATAAATTAAAACCCCTTGTAAGAAGCTAAGGTTAAAAGTCTACTTCCCGAAGAAAACGAACCTTCCTACGAGGGGTTTTATTTTATTGACAAAGCTTATGACGTACTTAGAACCAAATTAGGTCCAAACTTCTGTATCAGTTCCTTACACAGGTAGGTTAAAAGTCTACTTCCTAAAGAAAACAAACCTTCCTACAAGGGGTTTTATTCTATTGACGAAGCTTATTACATTCTTAGAATCAAATTAGGTCCAAACTTCTTTATTAGTTCTTTACTCGGGATAGATAGTATGATGCAAACAGAGAAGTCGTACTTAATGGCAACACTGGCTAGCACGACTTCAGAGTCTTGAATTATATACAAGAGAGTGACTTACTATTCCTACAAATATACAGATAAATGGATTATCAATCCCTTGAAGTCTTGCAAGCAAAATGCGGGGAAAAAAAACAGGGAACTTTATTTTCTGAAAACAAAAATTTATCAAAAGATATACTCACTTATGTCCGAACTCTTGGAGATACTTCTAACCTTTAAACAATTCATTGAGTTAGGTGAAGCTCTTAATTGGTTTCAACAACACCCAACCTGGATTAGTATTGTTTACGGAGAAGAATACACTTATAAACTTAAATGTCAAAATACATTTCCCCAATGTGCTACTCTTGACACTCTCGACTTAGGCTGCAGATGTCAATTACTTTACTCATTCAGAAGAGCCAACATTCACTTTAAAAAATTTGAATAAAAAAATTAGAGGAAAATTTATTACACCATTCACTTGTGATGGATTTTGATCTCCTACAACAACTCTGGATCCATGACTTAGATTTTGTTCAATATTTTTCATACAAACTTGGTATGGTATTACAACATATCTTAGATGAAAAAGGAACTTTCATCTTATGCTCATCCTTTAAACAATTCATTGAGTTAAGTGAAGCTCTTAATTGGTTTCACCAACACCCAACCCGAATTACTATTGTCTAGGGAGAAGAATACACTTATAAACTTAAATGTCAAAATACATTTCCCCAATGTGCTACTCTTGACACTCTCGACTTAGGCTGCAGATGTCAATTACTTTACTCGTTCAGAAGAGCCAACATTCACTTTGAAAAATTTGAATAGAAAAATTAGAAGAAGATTTATTACACCATTCACTTGTGCTGGATTTTGATCTCCTACAACAATTCTGGATCCATGACTTAGATTCTGTTCGATATTTTCCATACAAACTTGGTATGGTATTACAACATATCTTAGATGAAAAAGGAACTTTCATCTTATGCTCATTTAACAGTTCTCCTCCACAATGGGTAAATTGTAAATTTGAACCTGTCAGACATGTTATCAAGATAGATATACAAGGAGTTAATGTACAACTCCTTCCTTTTGAAGATTACCCTTCACAAACTGATAAAGGTTGTTCGTCTCCTAAACCAATTGAAGAACAAGTTAAACATTGGAAAACCTCAGTGCAAGGCAGCTCTTGGCTTTACAAGGACCCGTTAGACTATATATTGGTAGGAGAAATTTTTACTGAAAAAATATATTGGCCTAAAAAAATGGGAATAAAATTCTTCCCTTTTAAATACTCAACACAACATCAATTCTCTGCCACTTTTATCAAAAGAAAATTACAGCATGAGAAGCAAAAACATAGTCAGGTTCCCTCTCCAGCACCATCCAACATTACAATACCATCCATGGGCTCCGTAGAAGAAGCTAATTTAATCAATATGATGGAGTCATGATGAAAGCCATGACTTACTCAATCGTGACGTAAGCAATGACGTAAGGAAAGCCAATAACATAAGCAGTGACGCATGACGACACCAACAAGATGCTCCCTAATCTTCAATGACTAAGCTCTTACCGCACTTTCCAAGATTCCCTCTCATCCTCACCTCTTCAGCAAGGACGACAATTTTCCTCTTCTTCTCTTCTCTATAAAATCCCCTACAATACACAAGCTAGAAGCAAGTTCTTCTGACAAACTCTACCGTAGTCTTTCCTCTCTTAAGTTCTCTGCAAGCTTGTAACCAGTAGTAGTAAATTCTTTCTATTTCAACACTTTTGTTAAGACTTGTTTCAACTTGTAATAATTCTGTACCTAGTTTCTTATGGCAGCTTAATAAACTTCTCCAAGCCTTTCGAAGGCTCTAGTTTTCTTGATTTTTCTTATCAAGAATTCTCAATTCTTAGCTCAGTATACCTATCGGTAGAACAGTAACTAGCTAAAGGAGAAGATGGACCTGTTTTCTTCTCTATTGCTCTGCAAGCTTGTATCCAGTAGTAGTAAATTCTTTCTATTTCAACACTTTTGTTAAGACTTCTTTCAACTTGTAATAATTCTGTACCTAGTTTCTTATGACAGCTTAATAAACTTCTCCAAGCCTTTCGAAGGCTCTAGTTTTCTTGATTTTTCTTAACAAGAATTCTCAATTCTTAGCTCAGTATACCGCTCAGTATACCTATCGGTAGAACAGTAACTAGCTAAAGGAGAAGATGGACCTGTTTGCTTCTCTATTGCTCTGTAACTCCCGTGCTGGCTAAGTAAGGCAGACAAAGTTAAGACAATAAGACCCGAAGAGAGCCAGGGTATGAGAAAAGAAGCAAACCATAGATCTTGAGGCTCCTTATTAGGTGAGGCTCACTGGTGAGACATAGAAAGTAAGAAACCTATCCTTTAACAGGCTTAGATTTATCCAAACCATCCAACCGAACACTATAAAATGAAAAACAGAGGTAAAACTACAAACTTTCCACTACAATTAATTCCACTACAATTAATCACACATGATCCTAAAAATTTTGGCATTAGAGCCCATTACGACTTTGGTACTGTAGTATCTGCTTGCCACTTCCTCCTCACAAATAAGAACCTTAGACTATTTAGACTTAGCCCTACAACCAAGAACAATTATCACTCAGATCATAACAAACATTGTTGTTATATTCGAGTAAAAACCCATACTTACTCTTTGCATACAGACAATGCACATTTAAACTCTCTTACTTAGTTTAGGATTAATTTTAGAAACCCATCAATAAAGCCTAGTCCACAAATTAGACACATTCACTAAAACTTTCGAACAACATAACCAGATATTAGCTGAAGTGTCACGAAACCTTGATTATCTAAAAGTCACTCAAACAAACTTACAGAATACTTTACAAACTGAAAAATTTCTTAAGAAGACGGATCTAGGACAAAAGTCAGAAGTTGAATCCAGAGGTTTGTTACTTCAATCCAAGGAATTGATAGTAACCAATTAAACACAACTTTACAAAAAGCCAGAGGCTCTTCATAAACTACTTGAAGAAATCAAATATAAATGAACAAACTTGATATGAAAATACACACTACGAAAAAGCTTTGGAATACTCTAAACAATTCTCAATTGCTTAGGAAGATGGCTATTGTTCTCAAGAATTAACTGGCCTAGGAGATTAAATACACATATAAAAAAATGACACTATCTTAGCCATGTTAACCTCACTTCACTATAGATTATCTTTATTTGAAAATAAACTACGTGCTTTAGAAAAACAAATACTTCGTAACACACAATCCACTGATTGGAAAGAAGCTCTAAGCAAGTTAAACAAAGATCTAAGCTAGTTATCTTTAGAAAAAATAATTCCAAAACAGCAACCCTCTAAATTTTTACCTGTACCAAGAATAATGAATCTCACAAAAACGGAATCTTTTACTGGTTTGTCTCATACAGTAAAAAAACCAACAGAAACAAATAATACTTCTTGGTTAGACACTCTTCTTATTAGAAGAAATAGTATGCCTACTGTAGAATCTCATCAGTTGGAGGAAATAATTGATATTGAAAAAGATTTAAATATTTTCTCCAATGAACAATTAAATACTTTAAATCCTAATAAATTATATAGTCAATAAATTCTAAATTATATAGCCAAGAAATTCTGAACTTTACAATGTCAGTCTATAGACATCATAGACAAGAAGCACTTTATCTCGCTGATGGAGGAGCAGTCAAACTAAATCTCATGTCCGAAGAAGCAACGCAAACTCTTTACCTTAGAAACCATAATTATATTCACTTAGGTTTGTTTTTGGACTAAGAGGACTTACAAGAGCCCGATTAGGAGGCAAAGTGTTACTAGTCTTACACGATACTAGATTTTCAGATACTGAAAAATCTATTATCAGACTTATAGATGTTGATATGAATAGCAACTTAGGAATTATGTATTTATGCCCAAATTTTAATATATGACCATTAAGGATTTTGTAAAACATATTAAAACTCATGTTCAAGCTAAAGGTTATGACCAATTTCAAGGAGACAATCTTCAATTAGATTTAATTTTTTTAGGCAAGACCATGAATCACATGCACAATCATTTTAAAATTTCTGTGACTGAAATGATTGAAGCCTTAACTACAAAAAGAATGCACTTTCTTAAACCAAGAGAATACACTTCTGAGATTAGCTGGTTTACAATGGAATATTACACTTAAAAAGACAGATCTCACTTTAAAACCCACAACCTCCCTTATGTATAAAGACAGACATGATAAATTGTCTGTACGGTTTTTTGGATATCAACCAACAACTTCTACATCTTCCACAGAAATAGAAGACATTCCTAATAATGAACATCTCAATTTAATGCTCCTCCAAGAAGAAGATCCTATTATGGTTCTCCAGAAATTTGGAAAAAAACACTTGCTATTAGTACAACAAAACAAAATTTCACAAGCCAGTACTATAGCAAACACTTATAATCTAATGCGTACAACATAACTAATAAGTTTCTTTGAAAACTTAGAAGAATATGTTTATATGCCCTCTGATCTTGCCTTAACATTAACTGATCAAGATCTAGTGAACTTAGAAGCTTTCGAACATAAACACCAAAAGCTTCCCAATACACGGCGGTTATATTTTGATGAAGATCGAAATATAATAGCCCAGAATATGCAAATCCATATAGACAATGAAGAGGAAGATTCTCTTAGTCTTCCTTCATCTAACATAAGTCTTCCAACCTCAGCCAAAAATTATATGAATCAAGCCGAGTCATCTGCTACTTCAAAACCCTATGAAGTACATCTACCTGAAAGTACAATGAAACTATGGATTACGGACAAGGACACACTCCTCGAACAAGGATCATACCTTATACAAACAATAATCCTTTTGTCCGAATAGGAAAAAGACGACCTCCAGAAGTAACCTTCTTTGGAAAAGACTGTCATGTTAAATATCACTGATTGTGATCCATAGTCATATGATACTTAGAACAATGGATAGTCTTTGTCAAAAGAGATTATCAAGCAAACATGAATTAGATATAGAAACAGGAGATGCCATGATAAGAATAAGAGAAAATTATTTAGATGTTGCAAGAGCGGGATGGGAAGATTTTAAATTTCATTTCCCAGAAGAAGTCACTAGGATTGCCTCACAAGGAAACAATATACTCAATTTCAATTACACAATACATAGACTATTAACAACAAGAGATGCTAACACTAGCCTTGATATCCGACAAAAAGAAACAATGAGAGACTTAGACAACTTTAATTATTCAACTGGAACTACATTAAAGCCTTTTGTAATGACTTTTTAGCTCTTAAAGCAGTCTCTGGCAATTACTGCAACCCAGCCATAGGTGAAAGACTGTTTAGCAAACTTCCTCGAGATTTAGGAAAAGAAATCTATAAATCCTAGACTGACCTGTATATTACTGCATTATATGACAATATAGTAGTTAGGATTCAACATATTTTTGGTCACACTTAAGGAAATATGTACTTATAGTTATATCCATTTGCAAAAACAACTTAAAAACCAAAAATATGAATTCTATAGCCAAATCTACACTCCTCAACAATATGGAACAACCAACCATCAAAAACATAAACAAAAACCCTTGATACGGCCAAAACCAAAACTTAAACCAAAGAAAACTTACTATGTCCGAAAAAGTAAGGAAAAGAAGCCTTACTTAAAATAAAGAAAGACATGTTAGAAAATTTAAACCTAAAAAGTCTTATGCCAACACCATTACTTGTTTTGCTTATAATGAACCAGGACATCTATCTTCAGCTTGTCCAGGAAAAATCTATACAGCCGAGAAGCTAGACTAGTTGGTCGTACAAATTTAGACTTAATTGAAGTACAATTAGATGTATCTAATTCCTCTTCCATCTATTCCATCGTATCTGTTGATGATATAGGGGAAATCTCTTCCTTACGTTAATCAACTCATTTTTACAACCATCTTTTTCGACCCACGTCTCCTCATGACAGAAAACACTGATACCACATACTGTAGAAGATACAGTTACCCTTATCAACAACTTTACTTTAATGTATCATCAATTCATTCCCCAAAACCTAACCGATTTATGATCTGACCAAAGAACTTGTTCTCATGAGTGGAATCTCAAAGAAGGAACAGATAATGTTCCTTGTTTTATTTGCGGATATTATCCTTCTATTTTACAAAGAGGAACTTGTAAACTTTGTAAAAAACAATGTTGTAATTTATGCCTAAACGTAATCTTTCAAGTTATCATTCCTCCCACACACATTGTTCGAGGCAAGACAATAAATGTTCTCTTGGATACTAGGGTTTCTATTTTAGAAACCAGACTAAATCTCTTAGAAACTGAATTAGCACAATTACGTGAACAAATCCAGTTCACTAATAATGGAAAAAGGCTTATAATCTCAGAAGATCCTGGACACATACCTTGTGTTTATCCGGACTCTGAGAGTAGGGGTGTCAATTCGGGTGGGTCGGGTCGGGTTCGGGTCGGGTTGAATTTTTTTTTTTAAAAAAAATACCCAACCCGAACCCGACTTTGACCCGAAACCTATAAACCCGAACCCGAACCCGAGCCCGTTTCAACCTGGCCAACCCGCCAACCCGATTTAAAATTTTGAAATTATTAAATATAAATTCAAAATACTTAATAAACTCAACAGAGACATTAAGAATACCATAGTTGCAAAAAATAGCACTAGTTATTGGAGTATAGAAATACTACTGAGAGAATAAAATAAATAACCTGCTGCCTTAACTCTTTAACTTCTCTACTTTCTTTATTCACTTGTGTAGTTGTGCAGTAGTGCCAGTGAACTCCTTCTCACTACTTATTAACTTTGCCCTAAAATTTTAAATATAAAAGTAATGGATTTATGGGAAGCAAAAAAATATTGGGTTGGTGGGTTAGGCCGTTCAGCAAAAAAAGTCAACAAAAGTGGCTGTGGCTCAGGCTTGGAGGAGGAAGCAATACGAGTATACGAATAATCGAATATGGTATATGGATACCCTTGCGCCCTGCAACCCTACCACACTGCCACTTAAAAAAACAGATGGGTTCGGGTGGGTTTATGTGGGTTCGGGTTGATGGGTGACCTGATTTTTAATTCGGGTCAACCCGGGTCAACCCAAACCCAACCCAACCGAGAAAAAAATTTCGGGTTCAACCCAATCTGACCCTAATCATAAAACCCCCAACCCTAACCCAATATTTTTCGTGTCGACTCGGGTTGGGTTATCAGGTCGTGTTTATTTTTGACACCCCTATCTAAGAGTTTGCAATACTGGCAAGACTATTGACATTCGTGTCCAATGTACTCTTAATATACAAGGCCATGAACTTACTATACATGCCTTGCTTGATATTTGTGCTACCACTTCTACTATTGATGAAACACTTTTACTTTCTATCCTACCGCAGGTCTTATTAAGCATTCTAACACTCTCTTCTAAGCACTCCATTTGATGGCCAACAATTAGCCTGTCACAAACTTGTTAAAAACGTACATCTTCGTTTCTATACAAATTGTGGGACTTCGGTCCTCCCCTCCCCTGTTACTGAATCAATTATGGATCCAACCTATGCCTCATAAGAATATCCCTTTCATTCTTGGCCTAAACTTCCTAATTTCCTCTGATTGTGCCCTCTTTCTTACCAAGGACTATGCTGTTTTCTTGTCTACCCCTGTTGTAGCTCCTATTCTTTCTGCTTATTCTTCTGCTGTTTGCGTTGGTAAGCGTGGTGATGCCTCCTCTCCTCCCTTTGAATCTTATAATCCTACATCCATATCTAATGGTCCATGCCCTTGCCCTATTAAACACGCTTGCAAAAGTAAAAAACAACCACTTAAACAACAGACCTAGGAAAACTAATGATACTTGGCTTTGAAAGCCCAGAAAGCCAACTATGGTTCTATTTCTTTAATAGTTTCCCACTGCTGAAAAATTCCAGGACTGCATTAGAAAAATCTCCTTCAACAGTGTCCCAAGATTGCTTAAAAAACTGTGACCCATAGCCATCTGAGCCCGGGGCATGCTGATCTCCTATATCAAAGAGCACCTCCTTTATCTCCTCAGCCGTTGGAAACCAGACTAGCTGGTCATGCTGCACCGTTTGAATAAACTGACCAAAATGCAAGCAAGATGTTGGGAATTCAGTCCTGCTCACCCGTGTGTCAAGTTGGTTCTGAAAATAATCAGTAAATACTCCAATAACTTCCCCAAATGATTCAGTAAGAATGCCATCCTCCCTCTCCACCGCTGTGATTTCATTGCATTTGTTATTCCTCTTTGCAAGTGCATGAAAAAAAGGAGTACGATCCACCTGTCTGAAATACCTAGCTTGGCACATTGTAGGCAGAAACTGTGTTCAGTAGCATTTAAACGAGATGCAGCCTGTTGAATTTCTTTGTAATTGGCATCCATAATGCCACAGGACAGTCCAGCTTCTTGGGCCGCCTCCAATCTCAGTTGCGCAGCAGCTGCTCGTGCCTAGGGATGTAATCGAATCGAGCCGAGCCGAATACCTGAGAGTTTGAGTTTGGTTCGTTTATTATCGAGCCGAGCTTGAGCTTAATTTATCGAATATAGTGATGGCTCGCGAGCATATTCGAGCCTAATCGAGCCCTAAACGAACTTACCAAATATAAATTATTAATTAAATTATTCATCAATTTATTGAAAAAATAAATTATATATTCTAAAAAATATAAAATATTTACTAAAATCTATGATTTTATTCGTACAAATGAGCTTTATTTTATATTTTATATTTATTAAATGGAAAAGTGTCAAAATTATATATTTAATGTTAAATATTAATTTTATATTTTACGAACTAGCTCACGAGCTTATTAACGAGTCTGTTCACGAGCTAACGAGCCGAATACTGCTGAGTTTGAGTTTGGTTCGTTAATATTAACGAGCTTTATTAAACGAGCTCGAACGAGCTTCTATCGAATCGAGCTCCGAATAGTTCACGAGCGGCTTGATTCATTTACACCCCTACTCGTGCCAAAATGTGCTGAAAGTGCACAGCATTTAGAGTTCTCAAGTCTGCTTTCAGGAGTTTCAGAACCTGTACAATTCTATGTTGTATTGTTCCTTGGCCAATCTGTTGCTTGTATGCTGTCCATTTGGTTTTAACTAGCTCTGAGAAGGTGCTGTGCTTGGCCCACATTAAAAAATTTGAAAGGCTTAAGAATTTGAACGTCACTTTTCAGAATGAAGACTGTGCAGGTCCAATGATCTGACAGACAACCCGGAGGTGTGCAGCTAGCTAAACTCTGTAACTCAGCCTTGAGCCAACGCTTATTCACTGAAGCTCGATCAAGTTTACTACACATGTGACCATTGAACCATGTGTATCTGCAATCTGTGTGGGTTAAGTCCTCCAGTTCAATAACTGTAACAAAATTCTGTAATGCTAATTAATTATAGAGTTAATTTTGTACCTGTATCTGAACAAGATTAAAACCGGAGTTATTTGCTTCTAGTTATCACTTTTACTTTCCCTCAAGGATTGTCACCTAAGATACCTGAGAGTTTATTAGGTTATTGTTGTAAATTAAAAAAGTAATGATCAAACATTAGTTATCTGTGGTCCACATAGTGATGGATCATCCAATAAGCCATCTTAGAATTTTATTTAGTTTTTGAATTAAATTTTAATTATCTTCTCTTGCGTCTGAATCTCAATGCTCACAATTTTTTTTTGTTGTGAACAGTTGCAAGTTGGTATAAGTCGAGAAGAAAATGGATACAAGTTATGGCAGAGTTTGGTTCGCCAAACAGACCTAATAGCTCAGTTGTGTTCAATCACAAAGGATGTTAGAAATGTACGTGGTGGAACTCAAAAGAAAATAGAGAAGTTACGACATCTTCTTACTGGACTTCTTAGCGAGCTTACCTATTTTGATGAGGTATTATTACCATTAGCTGAAGTTGGTTAGCTGTATATCTATGGGTTTTTTTTTGTCTAACGCATGCTTTTCTTATTTGTATCGTGTTAGCCCATTCGATCACCTCTGTCTCCTGGGACATTGATAACTGGAATTGTACCAGCAGAGTCGTCTATTTTCAAAAGTGCACTGCATCCTTTACGTCTTACATTTAGGACCCTTAGTGGTGAAACTTGCAAGGTGATCTTTAAAAAGGGAGATGATCTTCGTCAAGATCAGCTGGTTGGTTTCCTTTTTTTTGGTTCTATTAAATTTCAATTTTGTACCTCTTATTGATTAGTTTTTTATGACATTATTCTCATCCTCCTTTGGCAATCTGATGCATGATGTTTTAGATCCAATAACTTAGCAAACATATAACAAAAGATAGTTATATCATGTATCCCACTAGTTTTGTATGCAAAAGTTTCTTATCATGCCCTCTTTCCTATTTTGCTAAACTAAATCATGTGGGCATTTTGCCCTATAGTCACAATAAAGTTTTGACATTCTAAGCAATAATTTCTGTTCTACAAATCTCTCTTATGCAATAATTGAGCTCAGGCTGCTCAGTTATGTAAACATAAATTTTTTTTAGAGACCATATTGTTGGTAAATGGAAGATGTGGGATTGACTTTGCCCAAATCATTGAATTGTTCAATAGGCTATGTTAATTATTGGACTCATTCAGACAAGAGTTACTACATGCATATCCATTTAGGTGTGCAGCATTTCATATTCTAACGACTTTTACATGTGATCAATGTAACTAGGAGGTTTCATCTGATGTTCGTTCTTGGATGCCTGTTGGTAAATCGAAGATTTGAGACTTCTTCTAAATCATAAAACTGGTAAATAAGCTACACTAATTGGACTCACTTGGGAAGAGTTTTCACATGCACATGAATTTAGATGTATGGGAATTCATTTTCTAAAAAATTTTACATGTGGTTAATGTGACTATGAGAGTCCAAGACAAACGGGCAGGGCTAGGAAAAAAGGTTCAAGGGACACAGTAAACATGTAAATACATTATTCTCAATGGTGAATATTTGTTCTTGAAAAATTATATTCATTTGTTTCCTGTTTTTGCTTCACGTATGTTCATGGTGCTAGCTTAGTGAATCTCTAATGGCTTAAAGAGTTTGATGGGTTGTGTTAACACAGGTTATCCAAATGGTGTCTCTAATGGATCGATTGCTAAAATTGGAGAATCTGGACTTGCAGTTAACTCCATATAAAGTTCTTGCAACTGGGCAAGATGAAGGGATGCTAGAATTTGTCCCATCCAGCTCTCTTGCACAGGTATCTTGATGTTTTGACAATATTGAATTGAGCAATGATAGAGAGAGTGAAAACCATAGTGAATGATGTGCATGACGTGACACTTTACATGCACACGTCTGATTATCGCTTGGACACCATCGGCGGCCTTCGGCCGCCGCCCCGAATCAAACTATACCCTGGGGGGTACGGTGAACCCGTCGGAGATCGTGCATGCAAGGTGCCACGTCATTCACTATGATTTTCACTCTCCCATTTTCACTCTCCCAATCATTATTCTATTGAATTAGTCACTTGTGAATAAATAAATCTGCACTATTCTTCTGGCATGGTTTCATGCTATGATCATACTTGTTTTCTTGAACATATTAGTTTTGTGTTCTACTCACATGAATGGAAATTTTGTATCACAATGGCTGGTGTAATGTACAAGGCCTTGAGAAGCTGATTGAGATCTTATAAATTCACAAGGGTTTTGTGTGAAATAATAATAAAATAATATACATATAAGTAGAGAGGGTTACGTATAGTTGGAATGACATTGATAATTGTCTGCATCTTCAAATGTGTCATGATCAAAATAATTAGTATAGCCTATAATTGCTTGATACATCAATATTAACTAGATAACACATGGCTACAATTAACGAAATCTTCATATTTCAGAAGAAAATGCATGAAATAAGGTAATGATACATCTTAGGAGGTTCTGAGTTTCATTTAATGTTGCTAATACTTGAAAATAATCTTAAATATAGTGAGCTGTGTAGGTAGTGTAAGGGTGAATTTATATATATATATATTTTGCAATGATAGTTAAAGATAAATACTAGAGAACATGAAACATTAATTCCTCAAAAGAGGAGTTATCTATGATCTTTTCTGATCTTTCTCTAGCCAACATAATTGTTTTTTAGACTTGTTTTACATTTTATATTATTACACTATATCATGTAAAAAGACTATCATTAAGTTGGGTTAGAAGAAACAATCAACTAAAGCAAATTTATAAGTTAATGAATCAGTTAGGATCATTTAGTTATCTGGTAACTAGAACCTTGATTAATTAGTATATTACCAAACTAGGGTACATTCAGTAACTGCTTAATGTACATGAATCAACATTGCTTGTTCAATTACTTTATTACCAAATATGAGAGATATTTTACTTGGACCAGTACTGACTGAGTTTAGAGTTGGAGTGATGCGGAGATGATTAAGTTGACACTTAACACTTGTCCTTTATCTGAGTAAACATTGCTTAGATTATGCGTTTATTTGCTTCTCAAAGAGTAGGTTTTATACTTGAAAATGTTTAGCCCTTCAGAATATAGTAATTTTTTCTTGTTGATGGTTCATTGTATCTTTACATATTACGAAAATACTGATATTGCAGTATCATCTTAGATTCTATCAGAAGACCGTAGTATTGTGAGCTATTTACAACGGTTTCACCCTGATGAAGATGGGCCTTTTGGCATAACAGCTCAATGTCTTGAAACATTTATCAAGAGTTGTGCTGGCTACTCAGTTATTACATACATACTGGGGATAGGAGACAGGTCTGTCTACTTTTTTCCTTTCTTTTTTCTTAGTTATAAGTAATTATTTCAAAATGCATATTATGAGAAATTTGCATTTGACTGCATAATATAGTGAATTTGTTGCCCACATGTTTCGTTTAGTAATTTCCTGCTATATATTTTGCAGCAATCTCAATAGAATTGGATGAACATTCCTCAATGTGTCTCATGTTTTCTTTATGAGTTGAAATGAGGATCAACCTTATGGCTAAAAATTTGACATGGCCTTAGCACTTTGTTTCAACTATTTGATCAATTTTTTCTTTGATTTCTAGAAGAATGTAAATATACTGACTTTTATTGTATACTTTTCAATTTTCCTACTTTTTATTTTTCTAATGTGACTTTCAGGCATTTGGACAACCTCCTTCTCCGAGATGATGGTCGCCTCTTTCATGTGGATTTTGGCTATATATTAGGTAGAGATCCCAAGCCATTTCCACCACCCATGAAACTCTGCAAGGAAATGGTTGAGGCCATGGGTGGAGCTGAAAGGTATATTGAGACATCTAAAGATAGCATGTATTCTTTATATTTATGAAATGCCTGCCGATGCAATACAGGCACAACTAAATGTGCAGCTTTGAAATGATGCATATGGTTCTACATTGCTGTAATTTTCCATGGGTATCCTGTCATGCTCAGTTTTTTAGCATTTGAATCGCCCTTTCACTGGCTGGGGTCATTTATTAAAATTCTTGTTTGACCAAATTATTTACTACAAATATTTATGGACTAAATAGATCGTAACCACTTGTATAGAATCTGATGATAGCTTTGCCAAATCAACGTAAATATATGCTTGATCTTTCTATTGATTCGTAAAATGCTTGGCAAATCATGACATTAGAGACAGTAATAGCAGACTGGTAGCTTCTTTGTTTCTTGTTGAATATTGGTTTGGCTAGAATATCACCTTAATATGCTTCCTTAGAAGTAGATGGTTGAGTCACAGGCCTTACGGCTGCAATACCAAATGACACACAACTATTCAATGCAATACTAGGCAACAACATATATCATGATCTCGTACTCGAATTATGTGCACATTGCTAGATTAAAGTTCCAGTGTGCTAAATGGCTTGTCAACTAACAGCTCACCACAATTTTTTCAACAGATTTATGCTAAAAATATCTTGTCTATTCTGATGATTTTTTTACTTTAACAAACTGTGTCCTAATTCATTCAATTTTATAACTATTCTATTCAATTTCACAACAATCAATCCGTAACTAACCCTTTAAAAATTCGGCACATCACCGCATGAAATTGCAGTTGTTGATTTATAATGTTAGTATTGGGTGGTCTAAAAACAAGCTAGCTATTGATTTGCCAAGAAATAACAATTCTTTGTTCCTAGTAAAAAGAATGGATTTTTTGAATCCCTTCAAACCTTAGTGCTTAATTTGTACTTTCATGCTCGGAATTTATTAGGACAAATTGATTTTTAATTGAAAAATACATGTGGTTTTTAGGAGAAGGATAGACATTATAAAGTTTGGACAAAAAGATCATATATTTTTTCTTTAATTCTTTTCTTAGATTAATGTAATACTATGGTATAGCTAGTCGTGCTTTACATGGTGGTGTTTGGGGTACTTAGGAAATAATACATGTAAACAGTTTGTGTATAAATGTTGAGAATACTTAGATGGATGTCTGAAATTAATAGTAAAAAAATAAATTAGAAATATTCACAAGAGAGAAAATAGGTTAAAATGATATAGACATCCCTAAATAAAATGAGATATTAAGATGAGTTGGAAGTGTGAAGATAAAGAAAGATGAATGGAAATTGCAAACAAACAAATAACAATTTAGGCGTTTAACTATTTGGGGTTTCCTACACGTGTCTTATGGTAGCATTGAACCATATGTAAGGTTATATTGTTAGTAATATTTAGATCTTTAGATCACTTAATACATTAAAACATAGTTTTTCTTCGACTTTTCACACCTTCAATTCTGATCCATTTTAACTTGTGTTAGGAATAGCCACATCATCTTAACATTCTTTTTCTCTCATTTTATCATTTTTATAGCTACACTTATTTACTCTTAGATAATAACATGGCTTGAGAAAATTATATTTAGCATAATTAGTAGATATTTTTTACTAGTGATATATCCTTTCCTAGGATTCAAAAATGGAATAAAATCCCCTGGCAGTAGACACACTAGATTTGTGGTTGGAATCAAATGTTGCACTACATAGTGAAGAGAAATTATCATTCGCTGAAACGGTTTTGTTAATTAAAGTGTAAGTTATATGGGATCCAAATTTCATCGTAGTTTGTCCTTAGGATGTAGCTTTACCATCTCTAGATTCGTCTTTTCTAAATCTGATGTGTCAAGAGATGGACATGTTTTGCGGTCAGTAATACATTAGTTTTTAGATTACGTATTTGGGAATTGTCTATACATCTAATCATCCTTGAAAGGAAATTTGTTAAGATGCAACCTATTGTTGATTGAATATCCATAACAGTTGAAGCATCAGTTGCCTTTATGTTAGGATGTTTAATTATGATTAGATTTCTGGATCTAATGGCAATGTGACCTATCTTACAGCAAAACATTATGGTTTGTATTTACTACAAATAGAACCATTATGAAGTCTAAATTGAGGAGAAAAGGACTTTAATGCTGGATGGGTATTATGGGAGAAGGTTTTTGTTGTTCTAACCTATCTATCGTATATCAACAAATAGGCTGAAGAGTAGTGTTGTGATCTTGAATAGAACAACCTTGTAACCTAGCTATCTTAAATCAAGTAGGCTGAAGAGTAGCTTTGAAATCTTCAATAGAATATGTAAATGATAATTGTTGAGGCATACTCACCAGTTGTCTACTCCGAGTCCTTATGCAGGTTATCTTATTGGCATCCATACAAACACATTCCCATGAAAGAAAGTGCCTCTATATCTTTTAAACCATTGACTATAATATTACTATTGGTTACCTAGTAAATGGTTTTCTATTTCAGATGAAATGTTACAAGGTTAATCTTCCGTGCGCTATATAAATTCACTGATATATGATGGAGGTTAATCTTCAAAATATTTTGAATGTTTCTCTTGGAAATTGTCTACTGTTTAATGTGCTCATGTCCATGTTGGATTGACCTCTAAGGGTATCTCCAATAGTTAAGAGTTCTAAATGAGCTTTTTTATCATGTTAATATGCCACGTCATAAACATAGAAACCTGCTACTCTTTCCATAATAAAAATACCTCCAACAAACCTCAAACCTCATTGTTAATTAATTACTAGCTCCACTCATATGGTTAATTTCAAGGAAAAAAGCAGCTTTGAAATTTCATTACTGCTCTTTAACTAAAAATCTCAAACCTCATGCCCACAATGGTTTGAGTTTTTTTATTCAGCTTTTTTGTTTCACAAATCTCTCCCATAACCTTACATTGGAGATGTTCTAAGTTTAGAAGCTAGACCTTTAAAAGACCATTATGCATGCCATAATTTAGTTTATTCTTCCATTGCAGCCAATATTACACAAGATTTAAATCTTATTGTTGTGAAGCGTACAACATTCTGCGGAAATCCAGCAACCTTATATTGAACCTTTTTCATCTGATAGCTGGTTCTAACATCCCTGACATTGCTTCTGATCCCGAAAAAGGCATTCTGAAGGTGCGCTTATGGTTCATTTCATGGTTTGTATTTCAGATAAGAATATCAAATAATATGCAAGTTTACTATCTGATCATCCGTGTTTAGGTTCAAGAAAAGTTCCGTTTGGATCTGGATGATGAAGATGCCATACACTTCTTCCAGGATCTCATAACTGAGAGTGTTAGTGCCCTGTTCCCTCAAATGGTTGAGACCATCCATCGATGGGCCCAGTACTGGCGTTAATTATTCTCCATGGTGGGGTTTTCCAATTTAAGTAGGCCTATATGAAAGTTAAAGTTGATACACGTATCTTATAATGGCCTCGCTGATAGGTATCTTTTTTTTTTTTCTTTTCGAAATGCTATTTTTCTAAATTATGCATTCCTCCATGTTGATTCCAGTCATTCTTGAATTTGCAATCTAAAAGAATTATGATTATCGATTCATTCTTGTACACTTATAAACCTTCAATTCTACTCCATAATTCCCATGCACCTGCAAGAATTATGCTTATAGATTCATTCTTGTACACTTATAAACCTTCAATTCTACTCCATAATTCCCATGCAATCTGCAAGAATTATGCTTATAGATTCATCTTGTACACTAATATTCCCTTCTAATCTTCTCCTTGTGTTTCTTTGTGCATCCTATTATTTGTTTTTCCTTTCTAGCTGAATGACTATTTTCAACTTGGATGTGATGCTTATTTCACTCCATGATCCAAATTAAAGAATAGGAATTCCTTTTTTATTTCTTAAATTATTTATGTAACCGAGCACACCATAAATGAACCATGAGTTTAATGATTCTAGTTCCATGGTAGATTCTCGGTAAGATATGAATCATGGGATTTCTGGTGTCTGGCTAATGACTTATTCTATTTACTCATTAATACGTTGTCAATTTATATTCAGCAAGTTGAAGGGTTTTACTCTTTTCTCAGGTCTGCTCATTAATACGTTGTCAATTTATATTCAGCAAGTTGAAGGGTTTTACTCTTTTCTCAGGTCTGATCCCGGAATTCGCCTGCTGTATTTAGGTAGGTTCTCTTTAATGTTAGGTATAACTATCTTGTAAATTAACGATATGATTATAGTATTAGCAATCATAAGTGACAATTTGTTTTGTACAGTTCCATCTTCTCTTTTCAATCTAAACATTTGTTTATGGGAATCTTGTTTTAGAATTTATTTCTGAGTAAAGATGTATTAATTTTGTATTGCTTGGTGTGGATGTACACGCAAACATCCGTGCACAATCTCTAATGCTGCTCTAATTTCTCCTATGAGTCCCTTTTGACAAAGTCCAAGATTTTGATAATGGTTTCATATTACAGACTCAGTGTTTTTTAAAAGAAAATTATTTAAAATGCATATCTAAATTGTCTTTTTTTACCAAATAACATACATATCGATTGATTGATCTGAAATGTAACCACATTTAAATTTGATTGATCGATCAATCAATAACTTATTTTCTAAAATATTCTTTTATCTATCGCAATTTTAACACTAGTAAATTAAATCAACTTTTACGTGTTTATATATACAAATAATTTCTTTAGCTAAATTATTAAAAATAAAATCAAATTTACTTCATATCTCAAATTTTCTATATAAAAAAAATCCATTAAACGCTGGGTCTCGGGCTATCCCTCTTGCTAAACTGGCAAAATAATCAAGTTTCCGGTTAAAAAAAAAAATCAAGATCTGCTACACAACATTTCAATTATGAACGTATGATTTCATTTCTCTTGGCTAGGAGTGCAGAATTTCATTTCCAAGGTGGTCAAAAGAAAGGTGATTCTCAGGGTCTCCGTTAACCCGTCACAAATCAATCAATACGAAGGAGATAAATTATAGAATATTAACTTTCATTAACTCGTTCCAGGTCAACATGGAGATTATAAATCACGGAGATTACTAGTTCGGATGCTGTGATTAGTGTACGAGGAGGATGGGTATATTGACTTTATCAGATTTTGATCTCAAAACTTCAAGATGATAACATTCATATGTTAATCATTAGTCCATCCCGTGACGATAAAATTTCATTTCCAAACTCTTTTACCTTAATTATTGCCCAACGTATGAGGCTAACTTTGAACATTGATTGAACTCAATCATCTTATAACCTTCGGCATCAATCAAATTAACATTCACTGATATCTAATTTTAAGATTAATTTTTTACCATATTTAATTTCAATGGGATGTCAGGATAGATTATCGATTATTATTATTATTTTTGATAATTTTTAAATTTTTAAATATTTTTTATCTTTAGAATATTTTTGATAATTTTTATTTTTATTTATATTTTAGGATTTGAAGTTTGTTTAAATTTTTTTTTCTTTCTTCGTTATTAGATAAGAAATGTGATTTATATATTAAGATTTCTTTCTTTTATTTAAATTTTAGGGTTGGAATATATATAAGAGTCATGTTTAGCCATACGAAATTAATCCTCTCTTATTATCTAAAATTTTTATTTTTAGGAAAATCTAGAGGACATTGATTTTCTTTTATTGTTTTCTTCTCAAACCCCTTTTCTCATCGGTCTGTAGGATAATCGCTATCCTCTTCGGTATCAATTGATATTAGAGTTAGCAGTGTCTGATTGAGAAAGTCAAGAATTAGATCCCATGAAAGGATGTTGTAGTCGTGGTCGCGGTAAGCAGGTTCTAATGGAGAAAGTCGAGCACTGTGAAAGACGATTAAGAATTTAGCATTTACAGAGAGACAAGTCATAGATTTAACCTAGGATATAGCAACGATGACAAGAATTAGTGAATATCTTGAGGTATATAGTCAAGAGGATCAACATAGAGATCTCGAATTTTGAATTGATTTATCCGAATTTTGTGGTACGTCATAAATAGAAAATATTATTGATTGGATCAATAAAGTGGAGTGGTTCTTCTACTATAAGTACCGAATCAAATAAAGGCGAAGTTGATTGCCATCAAACTCAAGGCTATAGCATCAGCGTGGTGGGATAAAACTAAAATTAAGGATTTGGAGAAGATAAGAAAAAGATGATATTAGTTACAATAAACTCCGTTGGAGAGATAATTAGGTCTTGCTACGGAGAATAATAGATTGACGTTCAAGATTATCTTGATGGGTTTGAATATGATTTGGAAGAAGAAGTTGACGTGGTACTTTATAATGATAACCTGAGTTTTTAATCATTCGTGAGAGTTTATTGATTTTCAATGATTAAATCCGGAAGAAATTAAAAAAGAATCTCGATTTTAAATTGGAGATAAGACCGAGATGATTAATGATCCAATTTATGATATAATTATGGATCGATGTAAGGTTTGATGAAGATCTTTTATTTGTTCCGGATTCATATATTCTGTCCAATAAAATTGCTACATTACGTCTTGTTCCAAAGAATTCTTGATTTGCATTTGAAGGAGCTGGTCAAAAGGATGGGCTAGAATAATGGCCTCTTGAGAATTTTCAATCTGTCTGAAGTTTGATTATGATAAATGTTACACAGGAGTTTATACAAATTTTACAGACAACTTCTGAATAAAAAAATGATACACAATGTGAATTTACAATGTGAAAGTCAACGTGAATGACGTGACACTCCAATTACAACAATCCTCGACGAGTTCATCATGCCCTTATGATATAGTTTGATCCGGGGTGGTGGCCCATCGAAGGTGTCCGATCGATGATTGAACATATACATGAAAAGTGTCATGTCATTCATGTTAAGGGGGCGTTTGGTTCAAATTTATTAATCGGAATGGTAATGGGATTCATTAAAGGGTCAATGGGAATGGGAATCATGATTCCATTGGTAGTGTTTGGTTCAAATCCTGGAATGAAAATTATTGTCATTGATGATGTTTGGTTCAGTTTAACTTTAGTAATGGGAATCCACAAAAATGTAGAGAGAGAAAGTAATATAGAAAATATAGAGAAAAAGTAAAAAATAAAGATAAATAAATTATAATAAGAGGGTAGAGAGAGAAAGTGATATTGAAATTATATAGAGAGAAAATGAGATGAGAGGGTAGAGAGAGAAAGGGATATAGAAAATGTAGAGAGAGAAAGTGATATATGAAATATACAGAAAAAATTATAAATAATGATAAATAAATTATGATAAGAGAGGTAGAGAGAGAAAGTGATTAACAAAATATACAAAGAGAGAATGAGATGAGAAAGATAGAGAGAGAAAGTGATATAGAAAATATTGAGAGAGAAAGTGATATAGAAAATATAGAGAAAAAGTGATATAGAAAATATATATAGAGAGAAAATGAGATGAGAGAGGTAGAGAGAGAGTGATATACAAAATGTAGAGAGAGAAAGTAATATAGAAAATATAGAGAAAAAGTAAAAAATAAAGATAGATAAATTATAATAAGAGGGGTAGAGAGAGAAAATGATATTGAAATTATATAGAGATGCAAAAAAAAGGCGATTACGCTCGCCCCCAGCGCCCCCGACAGAATATAAAATTTGTAAAGTTACTCTTTTTTTAAAAAAAAACACTATTTAGACTATGTTGAAATTATATAGAGAGAATGTGAGATGAGAGGGTAGAGAGAGAAAGTGATATAGAAAATGTAGAGAGAGAAAGTGATATATGAAATATAAAAAAAATGATAAATAATGATAAATAAATTATGATAAGAGAGGTAGAGAGAGAAAGTGATTAACAAAATATATAGAGAGAGAATGAGATGAGAAAGATAGAGAGAGAAAGTGATATAGAGAACGTAGAGAGAGAAAGTGATATAGAAAATATAGAGAAAAAATTATATAGAAAATATAAAAAAAAGTGAAAAATTAAGATAGATAAATTATAATATGAGAGGTAGAGAGAGAAAGTAATATTGAAAATAAATAAAGAGAAAATGAGATCAGAAAGGTAGAGAGAGAAAATAATAGAAAATGTAGAGAGAGAAAAGAATAAATACGTAGAGAGAAATTTTAAAATGTAGAGAGAGAAAGTAAAATGAGATAATATAAAATGAAATAGTAAAATGAAATATAAAAAATAAAAAAGGAGTGTTTTGGATATATGAAAAGGAAGGAATGATTGAGGAATTTGATTGATGAGGGGAGAGTAGGGAATGAAAATGAGGGAATGATTCCCTTATTTTCATTCCCATTGACACTTACCAAACAGTATTAATGGGAATGATTACCATCCATTCCCATTCCCTAGTCCCTATTACCCCAAACCAAACGCCCCCTAAATTTCACGTTGTGAATTTACGTTCTCTATCATAGCTCTTTCTAAATGTGATGTATATTCATATGACATTTATTTTTAGATTGAAAAATATTTTAGTGAAAATGAAGTAATTAAAAAAATATTAATCAAATTGGATAATATCACATCTGAAACGATTGATTCGTCTTATAAAAATTTTTTATCGACCATCAGAATAAATTAGGAAGTATTTATGACGGATAATTTATAAGTTTAATATTTCACGATTATATATCTCATTTAGATACAAATTTTTATAAACTTTATTATAGTTGGCGATCCTAAGCGAGGTGGAAGTCCCGAGAGCCAGATGGTTTCCGAGTGCCACGAGCTCTGCTGACCTGGTTGTGACCTGTGATAAGATGACCGTTAGCAATTCCGTCGGGATTTACCCGGTCAGGCCCTCCGACGGTCAAGTCAGTATCCGCAAGAAATGTAGTGAGTCAAAAGGAATATGCAGTAGAAGAGAGTGCAATTGCGCATATCTGCGGAACGAGGAGGGGAGGGCTTATATAGCCGGGGGAGCTGACAACTCTTGTCCGTGCCGACGAGACAGGGGTGTGGTGCCTGTCAACTCGTAGGAGAGCTCCTAGAGGTACCGCGGCATGGCGCGGGGTGCTTAGAGGGTACAATCGTACCAAGTCTGCGGGATAACCGCGGGGTGTGTCATAAGTTGTCCTAAATGGGTAAGACATGTATTACCCCAACGTTAGGGTCGTATCCCGGATGTACTGATGTAGGGCGGTGTAGGGGAGAGCTGGTCCGGAGACCGAGTATCGACCGGCGGGTCCGAGTGTTATGGATCGGGTCGGGTCATGTCCAGGGAGCTTGGGCCGCCACGCGTCCGACTGGGAGCTGAGAGATAGGAGGTACACCCTGAGTCGGGGGTTTGTTGAGCTATGTCTGGCTTGCCATATTCCGGGTCAGTTAGTTATCCGGTCGATGGAGTACTGAGGACTGAATTGTCCGACCCAGACCTGAGTCGGGAGAATGGACTTGGGGGACCGAATTAGGGGGTGCTCGGGCTCGTCCTGCCCGATCCCGCCCGAGGTCGGTCGGTTAGTACTTCGGGGGTTTCTGGTTCGAAAACTCCCTGAGTGAGATCTTCATCGGCCCTTCCGCTAGATATTCGTGGCGTCAGACTGACCGACTGAGCTGTCTAAATTATCCGTAAACAAGGTTAGGATCAGTTGGGATCGTAAATGAAGATGAAGAAATCAAGATCGAGCAGGATGCAGTACTTGAGGGTCGTGCTGTTGAATACAAGAACCTCAAGGCCAGGAATCTGACGAGTTCTGATCCCCCTGGCTGCTAACTCCTTCAGGTGGCAATCGGTGGTGCTATTGGAGAGACCAGTGCACTTGCCCATAATTGACAGACAGATGCGACAGATGCTCAGATCGAAGACTATTAACAGGCATCATAGAAAAACACGTTAAACAGTTATATAATTGAATATAATAAAACAAAATAATGGACTGAATTGAATAAGCTTTCATTTTTTATGATGATAGAAATAAGTTTATAATTGGGGAAAAAAGAGATAGAATAAAGGAATAAATAATAGTTGTAGAGACAATCTACATGAGAATCTAAACCTTGAAAATGCCAAAAACAATTTTTATCACGACATTGAAGTTACTATATTTAAATATTTTTTGAGTCAATCATATAACAATCTCTACTTCCATCGTCCAAAAGAACCAAATAATAATACTTGTCCTCATCGATAACATCAAGTAATTCTCTCGGAGCAACACTATCAAACTCACTTCCTTTATAAAAAAAATTATCAGAGAATACTACTCTTTTATCGTAATTGGATTGGGAGGATAATGAGTAGGATTTAAATAAAATTTTATATCCTTCATATTTATTTTTATTATTTATGTTCATTTTATATTTATTTTTATATCTATTGAATATTTAACTTTCATACCTATCTCCATACTAGTCGGGGATAGAGTATCCATATCCTATCTATCATCTTATTATTATTTTCCATTCTGTTTTTTAAAAAATAAATTATTTCTATATACTTGTCTGCTTTTCCTCATCTCACACTCCTATAATCGGGTGAGCATTTTTTGTAGAAAAAAAAGATAAAATAAGTGTTGGTGATCGAATAAAGAGGCAAATTAAGGGGGCGTTTGGTTTGCATTTTCCAGTCTGTTTTTCATTTTCATTTTCTTTAGAAAATACGGTTTTCTGGAAAATATGTTTGGTTTGCATTTTCCAGCTTTGTTTTCCAGAAAATAACATAACGTTTTCTGGAAAACTAGGAATGAAAAAAAGTCATTTTCCAAAAAACTAGAAAATGAAAATGGAAAATGAAACAAACCAAACGCCCCCTAAGTTTTTTTTTCCAAAACGAAAAACGGACTAAAATTTTTTCTTTACTAATAAAAAATATGATTTATATACATATTGATGTCAAGTATAGAGTAAGGTATGGGTAGGATGTTATTATATTCGCCTCCATATCTATATCCGAAAATATCAATACTTGAATCTTCAATTATTATAATCACATCTAAATTTTTTTTCTATATTATCTTAGTAAAAAATATTGTTTATATACATATTGATATCAAGTATCAAGTATGGTATGGGTAGCATGTTATTATATTTGCCTCCATGTCTATATCCGAAAATATCAATACTTGAATACTCAATTATTATAATCAAGTCTAAAATTTTTTTCTATATTATCTTCCATTTGAGTTGGATGTCAAATTCCTCCTTAAATTTGGAAGAAAGTATCACCTCTAAATTAGATAAAGACAACTCAATACAATGCTCAGCGGAATATATACTAGCATGTTTATGAACTTTTAACGAAGACGACCCAACATAATATACTTCCTTAATCATATCCACCCAAAATTAAAGTAAAAAAAACATAATTGGTAAATGCCGATTATAATGATATGGGGAGTTCTGGATCTCTCATCCATATAAAATAAATCTTGATCAAATAGTTCCCGTGGACTTATTGGGACACATGACCATAGGAGTCCAAAGGGTAGTAGACTATTCATGGAAGGCTCGATCAGCCGCTCGACCAATGACTCTATACGGCTGCTTGGTGAACGACTTCATAAACGGTTGATCGACCTACCACCCTATATGGCTGATCAACAGGTCATTTCATATGGCCAATCGACATATTACATCTATTGATAGCTAGTATAAGGTATCAACCTCAATGTCCTTACATACGCCCAAATATGCCAGATCAGCATGGTCCACACATACACATAACTACTGATCGGCTGACATGTTTCTTTTCTTGGATCACTTTAGATCCCTGAGTAGGAGCCTAATCAACCATCTTTCATGGGCCTTAACCCAACTATTAATCTATTGAGCCAATTGTGCCTCCTCCATTGAGGTCTCTTCATTGGGCCTCCAGGTAAGCATTATGGAGGGTCGCGATTTGTCACCTCAATTAAGACCAAGATGACATCACCCTGTCACTTCCTTAAAAACTAACTTATTTCCCAGCTGACAGCAGCAGTTGCTCAAATAATTTGCAAGCTTAATGCACAGCTGCTCAGTGGCCCAATGACCTTAACACTGACTTATTCAGGTTATCGTTAATCTCATCACTCATAGACCCTTCCCTGATATAACCTCTCTATTACAAGTAGATGTGGCATTTTGACGGTGGAGGGTCACAAAGGTGCACATATATATGAGTCTCTCCTTCACCGTGCAGGTATGTGACAATCTCCTTTCTTCTTCTGCTTTTCCATTTTAATATTTTCTGATTTGAGCGTTGGAGTACCTGCGTCGGGGACCCCGTGGCTTTACTTCTGACCTCTTTTGGTTTTCCTCTCAAGAGTCTTCTAGCGATCATCCCAGATAGCTTCAAGTCTTTGACAAGTCTATATTTTTGTTGACCTTCATTGGTAATACGTTATTCTCTGTGGATCGAGGACTGAGTCATATCATTTTATTGAAAAGAGATTTCAATTGGCAAGGACGGAGCCATGTTGCAACGTTCTTAGGATTTTGCCCGAGGGCCCTCCAGGGTATATGTATATACGATCACTATCACGTCGACCGCCTCCTTGCACAACATTTCGCACATGAGACAACACACAATACACATCATCTTTTGGGCGCCCATCTTGGGCGACCCTCGCAGCACTCAGGTGCCCGAGATATTTATAGAAAGAGAAGAAACTTTATTTTGAGGTGAGGAAAAGGTGAGATATTTGTTTCAGGATGAGTTAGAGGAGAGGGGGAAGAGCGACTGAGACATCAAAATAATAGAGAATAAAACTACTGTAGAGCTGTTAGTGGGGAAATAAAGCTGTTGCAAAGTGGAGAATAAAATTGGGCGCTTGGTATAAATTTGATAATGGGAATGAGAATGGGTTTGATTGAGAGGTATATGGGTTTGGTGATAACCTAGTGAGGGGTGGGTTATGAAATCAAGGGTATCATATCTTTATTTTGATTCCGATTCCCGTATACCAAGCACCATCAATGGGAATGAAATAGATTTCATTCCTATTTTCACCTTCTAAACCTGCTTACCAAACGCCTCCTAAATTTGTTGGTGAAGAATAAAGTTATTACAAAGTGGAGAATAAAATTGTAAAGCTGTCAGTGAGGAATAAAACTGCTACAAAGTGGGAAATAAAACTTTAGTCGGTAAGTGAAGCTACTTTGAATCATGTCGGCGAGGAATAAAACTGCTAAACATGATGTGAGCAGCGGCCAAGCTAAGAGCCCAAATATGATATATGATGTGCAAATTATATATATATATATATATATATATATATATATAATATATATATATATATATATATATATATATATATATTAAATTTCATTATTAGCTCGGGGATTATTTTTACCCTTAAATTCAAATTCTATTTCCTTATCAGCCTGGAGATTTTTTTTTCACTTAAAATTTTTTTTGCTCGGATAAATTATAATTTTTTTTTGCCATTGTAAATTGATATACAATAAATGAGAAAACATAAAGAATAAATTGACTTGAGGACAAGATTATTTTACAGAACTATAGAATGACAATATCTCAAAAAAATATTCAAATTACTCTCTCAATTTATAATTATTTTCATTTATTATCTCTAAAATAAGTTATTTAAGTAGAATGTATAATTACTCTGTTTTTAGAATAAAAGATAATTATTAGAATTAATTTTTTATAATTATTGGTCTCTACCATTTGAAAAAAAAAAATCAATAAGTTAATTTGTTATGAATTGAAAGGAGATTTTTTTAATGACCGGAGATTGATTTCCTAGGAATTAATTTATTCCCTCCAAAGTAATCGATCAATCTTTAGACAATTATAAATTAAGTTTAGTTGACATTGGATTCATAGTTAATACGTATGTATTATTATTTTAAAATTTGATGGTTAAAATTTGGCAAAGTCAATGTGTCTATCCTCTTTACGTGCTAATCATAATATCTAAACTAATAACCTTTGTGATTTATCGCTTTTGTGTTTGGCCTAGGATGGATTGAGGAAGGGCCCTCAGGGCGAGTAAATTGCGTTTTTTTTTTCTACCTGGTTTACGTTGAGTGGGATAGTGTGGAAGGGCGTTTGATCTCCGACTTCGGAAGTAGCGAAGGAAACCATAGGATTAGGTGAAGGAGCGAGGAACGCAACGACGCAGAATTGTCGGGATAGGATTTGGTTGAGCCTGAAGAAATCTTCCTTACGCCGCCGCAGCCAGGGTAGTCTTCTCCATATTATTCATCAATCGTTGTATCTGGCTGCAAACCTTCCTCGTCGATGTTTTTCCTTTGCATGCATCTGTCGAGTCAGACTCCTCGAATGAGGGGTCAAATTCACTACTAGAGGAGGCCGGTTCTCAAAGTAGGAGTTGAGATTGTTTTAAGGCAAAGACAACTGAGAAAAATCATTTGTACCGATATTTGAAGTGTCAAGTTCTATATCATTCTGTTTTGGTTTATCAAAATTGTTTGTTGAAGCTAACTTATGTTTTCCCCTTCTGTGCTATTGCAATTGGAAAGAGCATATGCTCTAGTTGAAAAAGATATTTGACCTTCGCTAATTTGGTAGTTTCTGGTTCATCAGAAAAATTAGAAAATGTATCATTCTGTTTGTGTGCGTATTCAGGAGGGCAATCTTTCTTATGTTGGCTACCAAATTCACGATCGATATCCTCAGCATCATAATAATCATCCCCGAACAAAGTTTGAGTATAGCTGAAAAAGTAAGAAAATGACTTTTCAATTTCTTTTTTTATGTTCTCTTAATTAGTGTTCTTGATTTTGTGTTGTTTGTCCCATGATCATCGCAACTACTCCCACCATGTCGATATTAGGCTCTTGAGTTTGATGACAATCAATTTCGTTTTTATATAATCGAACACTTCCTCATAATAAAAAATTTTCTCTCCATCCATGATGTATTAGAAAATTCAAGTTGATCAACTAGAAATTCGAGGTCTCCATATTGTTCCTCTCGACCACTACGTTCCTCGAGCTGAGTACAATTGTGATGCGGGTTTTTGAAAATAGAATCAAAATTAGGATAAGAAATCTTATGACCTTAAGACCTCGAACACTATGATCACAGTGTGAAGTTTCTTCAGTCGAAGTCTATCATCACAACCTCCATCATGACCTTTAGGGTGCGTTTGGTTCAAGTTATCATACATGACCTTGGTTATGTGATTACCTGGTAATCACATAACCAAGGTTATAGGGAATGAAATATAACCTAATGTTGTTTGGTTAAATTTAGATGATCAAAGAAAATCTTGTTTGTTTGGAGGTAATAGTATATAATCTAATGTAATATTTTACCATATTTTCCATTACTTTAAAATTAAGGATTATGGTAATATATATTTATTTATACTAAAAATTAAAAAGTAAGGTAATATTTTCTATTAAATTTATTTAGTTTATCCTAATTATAATTTATTTAATTTAATAAAATTTTAATTAAAATAGTAAATTTTTTTAAAAAAATTATTTATCGCCCGACCGCCAACGATCGTTCGCCGACCGGCGGCGGTCGCCGGTCGTCGGCAGGCCGGCGGCGGTCGCCGGCAGGCCGGCGGCGGTCGCCTGTCGCCGGTCGCCGGCCGGCCGGCGGCGGTCGCCAGTCGCCGGTAGCCGGCCGGTGGCAGTCGCCGGTCGATCGATCGCCGGCCGGCGGCGGTCGCCGGTCGCCGGTCGGAGGCAGTCGCCGGTCGCCGGCGGTCGCCAGTAGCCGGCGGTCGCCGGTCGCCGGCCGGCGGCGGTCGCCGGTCGCCGGCCGGCGGCGGTCGCCGGTCGCCGGCCGGCGGCGGTCGCCGGTCGCCGGCCGGCGGCGGTCGCCGGTCGCCGGTCGACGGCCGACGGCGGTCGCCGGTTGCCGGTTGCCGGTCGCCGGCCGGCGACGGTCGCCGGTCGCCGGTCGCCGGCCGGTCGCCTGTCGGTCGCCGGTCGTCGGCCGGTCGCCGGTCGGTCGCCGGTCGTCGGCCGGTCGCCGGTCGTCGGCCGGTCGCCGGTCGCCGGCCGGCGGCGGTCGCCGGTCACCGGCCGGCGGCGGTCGCCGGTTGCCGACCGGCAGCGGTCGCCGGCCGGCGGCTGTCGCCGGTCGCCGGCCGGCTGCGGTCGCCGGTCGCCGGCCGGCTGCGGTCGCCGGTCGCCGGCCGGCTGCGGTCGTCGGTCGCCGGCCGGCTGCGGTCGCCGGTCGCCGGTCGCCGGCCGGCTGCGGTCGCCGGTCGCCGACCGGCGGCGGTCACCGATCGGCGGAGGGGCTGCGATCGTCGGTCGGTGAGTCGGCAACGAGTTATAATTTAGTTAATTATTAGGGATATTTTTATCTTAAAATATAAATATTAAGGGATAATTTGGGAAAGAAAAGTTCCTTAACCCCGGAATCAAGAAAAACCTCCGTTTTCCTTGGTTATCCAATTCCGGGTTGCATGCCCCATTTGATGACGTTTTGCTGATGTGGCGGTAATACTGCATTACTTGGGAATTGATGATAACCTAAACCAAACAAGGTTATCAACGATAACCTTGGACAGATAACCAAGATTATCACTGATCATCCTGAACCAAACGCACCCTTAAGGTCTACATTTTGATTGCCCCCAGGGCTATGCTATAGTGGTAGGGTGACTAGTCTATATCCCAGACATTCGCGGTTCAATCCCCAGCAATGGCTTATTTGTAAAAATTTTTCTTCCAAATGGGGCGCGAACCCTGGGATGTTGGGCTTCTAGATCGTCCACCGCGAGCACTTCCTGATTTACCCTGGCGGCCGATGGGAAATTTCCGTGGAGGGCCAAACCGGTCACCCGAGGTAGAAAAACCCTCGTTAATCATTTTAAGAACTCTGATATACATCAACTGATACCGAGTGAGATAACAATTGTGGCTATTGAATCTGCTGATTCACGTGAATACTGTAAGAAATCTTCTTTAACATGATTCGAAGAGGAATACTAAGAAATAAAAAAAAATAAAGACATTGTGGAAAAATATTATTAATACCTAAAAACTTCTCTTAAACATCAACTAACAAACCACTTATATATACTCAAATCCGAAGATACAAAGAAAAAAAGAAATATTAATATATAGACTCAAAATTCCTAACGTGAAAAAGAAAGAAAAGAAATTCTGATGAAGGAAATTTTTTTTTAACAGACTCACACTTTTAAAATTCTTTAACGGATTTAAATCTAAAAATATCAAAAATAAAAATTATCAAAAATATTCTAAATATCCTAAATATAAAAAAACTCAAAAATTCTTAAAAATAGTAAAAAGATGTTGAGGCTACTCATGGCAATAATTAACAACCTCCTCAAACTTATCTAGCACTCAAACTCGCACTACAACAAATTCAATGAATAACGACGAATATTTTAATTATCCGTCGTTATTAGCGATTGATTTAAATTATCCTTCGCTAAGATTGGGATGCATGTCAAAAACTTTAAATAGCGATGAAATTGGTCAAATTTATCGCTATTACCGATGGATTAATAATAATCCATCGTTATTAACGACGGATTATTTTGCAGTTGTCGCCAGCCGCAACTGCCACCAGCGGCCCAAATCCTAATTAATTAATTAAATGATTAATTCCTTAAATAATTATATAGGATATTTAATTAGGATAATTTTATATCCTAATTAATTTTCATTAGTATAGGATTAATATTTGTTTGATTATGCCTCTAATACGTCTTGTTTGATTAATTAAAATACTTTTATTTGATTATGTCTCTAATATGTCTTGTTTGATTAATTGGATACTAGTTTAGGATCCAAATTTGATTAAATTGTGTTTGATTAATTTAGTAATATCTTAATTAATTTTTTAAAGTTAGGATATTAATTTGTGTTTGATTAATCAGAAACAAAGTTGAATAATTTAGATTGTTATTTGTGGTTGATAATGGATTGTTATTTGTGGTTGATAATTCAGATAAAATGTATATGAAAAAGGCATGAATGTATAATAGATTAGATAACGGATTTATCCGCGAAGAATTTTTTGCTGGAGTTGAATAATTTGTGAACTTTGCAAAGTGTCATTTTGAGTGTTTGAATGACACCGAGTTAAAGTGTCCATGTAATAAACGCAGATGTAGAAATACAACTTTCCGTGATGAGGATACAGTGAAAATTCATATTTGTAGGTATGAGTTTGTTCTAAATTATTACAACTAGTATTGTCATGGAGAGTCGTATGTATTTGAATTTGTTGGACTTTTCTTCGCTTCATCATCAAACCATAAAGTCATGAAGCTTCGTTTTTAAAAGGAGATGTAGATACTCTACCTGTTAGAGATGGCTCGTATTGGGGCCATGCCGATCACGGTCGTGGTGAGAATCATAGCCGGGATGCGCTCCGTTCTGGAGCGATCAAAGAAGCAATTGGGCACGATCAAAGAAGCAATTGGGCACGGATATGCCACCGGACACGGCTTGGCCGTGTTTGGGTCTGCATGGGCACGGTCGTTCCACCAAACACGATATGGCTGTGTTTGGGTCTGTTGGCTTGGGCATGCCCAGAAGCACGACTTACCGTGCCACGAGCTAGAGGCGTCGGGAAGTTGCAGGAATTATAGGATTTTAAGGTAATTCGTTCTATACATAATATTTTAGATCCAACATATCACGTAGGAGTTGGATTAATATATAAATATGATCATTGCAACTCCCCTCTTTCTTCTGTCGATTCCTCTCCGTCTTCTTCTTCTTCGCTATTATTACTGTGTGATCTCAACACTACCAGTTCTATTGAACTTCACGTGGTTGGTTCTCAACCATGGAGCTAGGGCAATAACACAAGCCCTCCTTTTAGTTGTCACCGCCCTTGTTCGCTCCATTTCCACCTCCAATCAGCACCAGCACATCTATGCTGTCCTCGCCCCACCTTCTGCTTCCTCCTTGTCCTTTGCTAGTAATCAGACTATCAGCATCGAAGTTTGCACAGCTAAGAGGTGGGAAATCAGTACTGCAAGGACGGGTCATGACCGAAATAGCCAATGCATGTTATGGTTCCCCTTTTTTTCTTTTAACTCTCTAACGTTTTAAGGAGGAGGGACTATTTTGAAGAGGAAATGATTTTTTTTAAGAGCATTCTAATGTATCTGGAGGGCCATCTTTTTTACTACGTTAAATTATCAAAATACCTCTGTATATTATAATTTTTTTTATTGGTGCTAAATTTTAAAGAATCAACTTAAGCTAGATTAAATCACGAGTGTTCATTTTAAGGGGTAATTTTTTTTTTACCTATAATCTATTATAAACTTATTTTTCATTTAAAACAAATGCTCGCATTCATTCTAAGCATGCCTGAAAGGTTCTCCCAAACAAATAGATTCCAGAATACCAACGATTCAACTTTTCTAATCGATTAATGTTAAGATAATCAATAAGATCATAGAAGTTTCTTATTATCATCAGAATATATTAGAGAAAATACTTATGAAAGCTCATTCAAATGGTTATTGATCCCGACCTAGTTCACATGTAGCTTGGTCGGTCAGTCTGACATTGCATAAGGATAGGTCAGGGCCACGGGTGAGCAGATAGAACAATGTAGCTGGCCGGGCTAGGGGCCCGAGTCCCACTCGGGCCGAATTGCCCGACTAAGTGGCCAATTGGATATACTCTGAGTTGAGCCCACCTGGAAACACCGAGTGGCCGACTCAGTCCGCTGCTCGATATGCATTCTAAATTAGCCCCTAGCGAGAGATACCGATTGTCGGACCTAAGGTCGTCCAGGCAATACTCGTTTGACATCTAGTCGGCGGTCTCCCTGTGCCCTAATCCTATGACCCAGGGACGAGTTGGATTGACCAAGTCTGAGTGCTCCTTGACTCGAGGAGTACTCTGTTCTAATCCGGGAGGTAGTGGCAACACGACAAGATTTCACTCAGGGCAGTAGGTCGGCGTTCCAGCTCGAGAGTTATCATTTTCCTATGGAACACCCACTCCCTGACACTATACTGGCAAAGTGGTACGAGAATCGGCGCAGGACGGCTCAGGTCTGACACCACTCGTGTCCAAATGACGAATATCCCGCTGATACAGTACTTTCCTGACATACCCTGACACTTTGTACCACAACCACCCCTGCCCGCGTCAGACTGGGCAGCGTCGGTCGGTGCCGGCCGGTGAGCTGACAGTTCCCCTGATCCTGTCCCCACATGAGATAAAAAGGTGGCAAACGCGGGGTAGAAACTGTAGGACCGGTGCCGTCGATAGAGGGGGGGGGGGTGAATATCGATCGTGAAAACTTCGTAGAAACTTCGTAACTTTCGTTCTAGACTTAGAGTGTTAGCGCAGCGGAAAATAAATAGAACGAAGAAAAACAAAGCAAAGGACACGCGGGATTTTTACTTGGTTCCCGACCCCCCAGGGTCAGTACATCCAAGGCCTATGCACGAGAACGCCCGTCCACTATTGGTCTCCTTTCCGGACTTTCCGGAGGTGCAGAAACCCGACTTACAATGCAAGATTTACAAGCAATAATATAGAAACTTAAGTGCGGAGTAAATAAAAGCGAACCGAACAAAGATCTGAAACTCGGCCGATCTGGACCTCCGAAGTGCCGCGCACTTCCTCCTGGAGCCTCCCGGTCATAGAGCCTCGTCTCTAGCGTGTTGTCGTCGGTCAGAATGCTTGGAATGGTACTTAGAAGTTGTTTTTGAAGCAGAGGGGTCGAAGCCCCTTATATAGGCCTCCTGGGGGCGCCCTGGACGCTGGGGGCGCCCCGAAATACCCGGTCAAACCTTATCCTTGCGCCTACCTCGCCGCAGGTGATAAAATCTTTGACCAGGGCGCCCTGGATCTTCCGGGCGCCCTCCTGAGCGCTTATTTGCATTTCGAACCTGAAACAGCAAATATAGGTTTCAACCCGGGCGCCCCGGACCTTCCGGGCGCCCCCATTGACACCTATTCTGCTTACTTTATGAAAACTGCATTTTCTTCTTTGCTCCGGGCGCCCCCATCATTCCGGGCGCCCCAACCATGGCTTAAACCCAAGACTGGGTTTTAAGCCTTGCTCCGGGCGCCCCAACACTCCGGGCGCCCCCAACAGCCTTTTTCAGCAACTTGCTTTGTCTCCGGTTCTTGGTACCTGCAAGATACACAAATACAAAGCACATATACATACAATATTAGGCTTAAAGACTTGGTTCGGACTTTGGATTTGCACGAAACCCTAGGTCGAACCGGCACAAGTTCCCATCCCCGAGAACTTGCCCTTCACCTACTCCTTTCAGGAGACGATTGCCACCCAGCCCTTCGGGTGGACTTTTGCTTAGCTTCCGATACCTCCGGACCTCAAGACGCCCAAACCCTGACTCGTCTCTACTCCTGTCCTTAGTCATCGCTCAGCTAAGTTGCTCAGTCCCTTGGACCAAGAATTCATTCCCTAGCAATCCTTCGCCAGGTGCCTAGCAGTCCTTCGCAGGTCTTCTTTCCCTGGCAGTCCTTCGCCAGGTGCCTAGCAGCCCTTCGCTAGGTCTTCTATGCCTAGCAGCCCTTCGCTAGGTGCCTAGCAGCCCTTCGCTAGGTCTTCCATGCCTAGCAACCCTTCGCTAGGTCTTGGGGTTTTGATTACTAGCAACCCTTCGCTAGGTGCCTAGCAGCCCTTCGCTAGGTCTTAAGGTTTCGATACCTAACAGCCCTTCGCTAGGTGCCCAGCAGCCCTTCGCTGGGACTTAGGGTTTCGATGCCTAGATTAACTAGGACTTTTCTTCAGCTTTGGTTACTTCTCTCTTACTCCCCTTTGTCTGTTCAATGTATCACTGACTTAAGTGTATTGTCAAATATTAAAACACTTAAAGAGGAACATCATTGATGCAACTTGCACCAACAATCTCCCCCTTTTTGATGTTTGACAATAACTTAAGTTAGATTGATTTAAGGGGCTAACTTACTATCCTTGGGGAAAAATTGACTTTAGTTTTCAACATATTTTTGATCCTCTAGGAAAAATAAGAAAAAATTTCTAACTTAAAATTTCTAACTTAAGTATACCTCTCCGCCTTTGTCATACATCAAAAAAAAAATGAAATACTTGCGCCAACAATGAGAATATTTGTTTTTTTTTAAAAATACTTAGTATAAATTTTTGAAAGCATAGCATAAAACTAATACTTAAGTATTTTGAACTCAGAAAACTTAGACAATTCTTTTGAGAAAATACCTGGTGCAGAAATTTTGAAAGCATTATATTTTGAATGATATATTGTATTTTTGAAAAAAATGCATAATTTTGAAAAAGATGTTATGCGCTTTGAAAAGTACAAGTACTTTAAAAATTATTATGATCTTTAACAACATGCAAGTACTTTTGAAAGAATTTGTAATTTTTTTTTTGAAAAATATAAAGTAATTTTTGGAAAATGCATAACTTTTGAAAAAAATTATATTTTAGAAAATATAAATATTATGCCTATTTTGCAAGTACTAACTATTTTCGAAAGAGATGAGACTTTGAGAAACATAATATTTTACTTGACTAAGTTTCTTTTCCAGTCTGACACAATCCTGGGAAACCTTGTTGACTACAAGGACATTTTCCTAAATGTCCTGAAAATTCTTCAAACTCAAGTAAATATTGTTTCAAAGATAATTTCATAGGTGACACGAAAACAATAGACTAATAGTATTTGAAAAACTACTTATGTTTCTAGCAAGATTTGAAAATACAGCGCATGAAAACATTTGAGATATTCAATAATTCTTTTAATTTGATCTCCCCCTAAACTTGACCCAGTCCTGAGAAGCTTGTTGACCACAAGTACTCTTCCTCTAAGTCTTAAGGTTTGATTCAAATTAAAGAAATTATCTAATAATTTCAATACAATTTATTAAATAAAATTATTTTAGAAGTTTGATTTATACTCCCCCTAAAGTTGACACATCCTAGGAGTCCTTGTAGATTATGAAGTGGACTTTCCTCTGTGTCTTTAGGGTTTATCAAAATCAAACAAGACAGATAAATTTTACAACATAAACCTTTTTCGAAAAACACAAGTGATAACGATTTAAAGCTCAGTTTTCGAAAAGTATTTTCAAATAATAGTAATTTTTACAGTGTAGTTTTCGAAAGTCAAAAAAAATAAAAATCACTCCCCCTGTATCCGATACCGTTTGACTCTATCTTAGTGCCTTAAGGAACTTTAGTGTTGTCCTAAGAGGCTTGTGTCTAATTGCGTGAGTCAAACAATTTTTGAAAAAATATAATTTTTGAAAAACGTATAATATGTATATTCAATCAGACAAGCATGAATTCCATAAAAACATTATTATGTTGAAACACTATTTTGAAAATATATTTTTAGAAAAATATTCTAATGATTTTGAAAAACAATTTTGAAAAATATTTTTCAATTTATTAGTCCTTAACATCTCACCCATTTTAGATGTATCAATACAACAAGCATGGTTGCCTTATAGGTGTATTGTGAGATGCTTGAATCATTTTTCTTAATTTATTATTAACTCTAAGATTTAATTGAAGCTTGTGTTAGATTTGAATTTGACAAGAAGTAACTTGAATTTGAATTTCAAAAATTGGCTTCCAGGTCTTGGCGAGACACTAGGCCTTCTTTGGCCGTAGCCTTATTGGATCATCAACCCTTTTCTTAACAAAGCCTTTTAATGAAATTTCATTTTCAAAATTACTTGTTGAAAAAATTCTGGTCTAACTAGTTTGGGTCTTGGATCGGTAGCTTCGGCTAGTTTCACCAGTCTAAAGAGACCAAGTATACTTGATCTTATTAGAGTTGGCTTCCCTAACGTACTATCATCTCACCGCCACCCAATACCAGGTTGATCAAGTTTCAATTATTCTTTTTCCTATAGCCGTTCTAATATATGCATAAAATTTAAATATGAATGACATGTCATATATTTAAAAGAAGTAGCAAATGCAAGGCATGACAATTATGCATGAGTCAAGCAATTCCAAACATTTTATTTAAGTTTTTAATGATGTATCTGTTGGTGCCCCGGCTGGTTTTGATGTGATCAACTAGGTTAGTTAGGTCCTGTGTGTTTTTAATCCCTCTGTCTAAGTATGCAGGAACTTAGGAACGGAGGAAGTCGAGCGTAAGACGCAGCGGTAGAGAAGGATTGTGCGGGGAAGTGAGCCGATGAGCTTGGTACAATCCGAGGGACGCGAAAGCTGCGGAAGAGTACGCCGGTGGAGCGAGAAGGACGTGCGCGATGTCCGAGGGACAAGAAGCCGGGAGGAAGGACGTTCGAGGGGCGAAAGGCCGAAGTCGGGTTCGGGTGAGCCTAACTCCGGTTGGTCAGAAATCACCCAGAAGACGAAGAATCAAAAAGACTGGTCCAAGCACCCAAAAGAAAAGAGAAAATTATTTGGTGCAAAGAAGATTCGAACCTGTGACCACACTGCTGGATGTCTCCATACTTACCAAATGGGATAAACAGATGATGTGAATAAGTTGATGTGAGCCGAAGATAATGTTAATCACCTGCTGCGAATAGAAGCAAAGTTTTAATTAAACTTTATCCTCTAAAGGATAATTTATCTTTAATCAGATCTAAAGGCCATGGTTAAAATATATCCATGATCAACCATCCAGATCGAATCTGCAGATCAACAGATAAGAGAAATCCTATCAAAGATCTACGATCTGGATTTATTTTCCTAACCTATAAATAGGCTTGGAGTTTTAGAAGTTAAAGCAATTCATTGAGTTGTAAACTCTCTTTCTCTCTAAGCTTTCTCTGTGCTACAACTGTAAAGGCTTCTCCGCCTTAAGGAGTTTCTGTTTGAGCATCAACTGCCTTGGAAGCAACGACTCTGTTGCAACCAAGTTTATTTCTTTTTAAAGACGAGTGTTAGTGCTTATTTTTCATAAACTGTCTATTCACCCCCCTCTAGCCAGTTGACCCGATCCTACAAGTGGTATCAGAGTGGGTTCGCTTTTGAAGGACTAATCGCCTGAGAAAGCAACAAGACGATGGCCGACGCGCACATTCATCCACCTAAATTCGAAGGGGATTTCACCGTCTGGAAGAAAAAAATGGAGGTATTTTTTCGTACAGATTTTGATATTCTTTTATCAATAAAATATGGTTTTGCAGTTTCTAAAGATGCGAACGGGGATGAAAAAGAAGAAAACTTGTGGAATAAGAAGGAGCAGTCAGAATCTGTTGCCAATGGTAAGGCCGAGTTCCACCTCCTAACAGTCTTGCCTACTCAAGAGGTAAACCGGATCGGCAACTACCACTCCGCAAAAGAATTATGGGAGAAGTTCCTAGAACTTCATGAGGGTACCTCTGAAGCCAAATCAGCAAGAAAGGATCTCCTCCGGAACCAGCTGATAAACCTGCAAATGAAGGAAGCAAAAACGGTGGCTGAACTTCATGCCAAAATAAAGGAGCTAATCTCCGGACTCACCCAACTCGGCGAATTGGTAAGTAATCGCGACTCCATTCGATACGCCCTCAACGCCTTCCCAAGGACCCAGGAGTGGAGCTCAATCGTCGACGCTTATTACATCTCCAAAGATTTAGAGGTAAGTACATTAGATGAAATGTTTTCCATTTTCGAATTACACGAATCTCGGTGGGCAGGATCTAGAAAGACGAAGAATCTGGCCCTAAACACAAGGAGAACGGAGAAGGAGTCAGAATCCTCGACGGACGACGAGACAACGCAAATAGTAAGTTCGTTTAAAAGTTTTTTTAAAGCTAATAACTTTTCGAGAATGCAGAAGAAAAGGCGGTCTCCGAAGAAACGAACTGTCCGATGCTACAACTGCAACGAGGAGGGACACCTAAAAGATCAGTGTCCCAAAATCAAAAACCAGCCAAAGAAAAAGAAGGCATTGAAGGCCACCTGGGACGAGACCTCGTCGGACGAATCAGAAGTTCAAGAGTACGCGGGACTTGCGCTGATGGCAAGTCATCAAGAGGGGAGCAGTGTTGAAGGGGGAGCGACATCAGAAAGCGACAACGAAGAAGGAACCTCGCTTTTCGAAAGCGATCCGGTAAGTGAGGTTTGTTTTCTTCCTCATGATCAATTGTATGCTGGTGTTAAAGCCTTGATCAAATCTAATTGCAGATTAGAAAAAGAAAATTCTAAATTAAAAAATGAAAATATTGATCTGAAAAATTTAGTTGAGAAATTAGAATGTGATATTGTCTGTTTGCGACACAAGAAAAATAGTTATCCTGAAAAGTTGAATTGGTATTTTAAAAACCATAAAGGCCAATTTAAAAAGGTGCCAAAGAATTACATTCCATCCAAATTTTTAATTAATCCTGTCGATAGAAATCTATTTTGGATACCAAAATCAATTTTGAATTAGTTTTCTATTACTGCATAATTTTTCTTGCAAAATTAGAAATAGATTAACACATTTTATGATTAAGTTTCTTTTGAAATTTTTTTTTTCACCTAGACTTTCTTACAAAATAGATTTTAATTTGGAAATTTTTGTAAAAAGCAATAATTTTATCTTCCACCTGTACAAAAATTTTTAAAAATTTCCAATGGACGAATTAATTTCTATAGATTTTCCAATGCACTTAATCTATTCACGGCTCACAAATTAGAACTTTTTATTCAAAAGTTCTAATCATATTTTTTCCTTTCCTTATTTCTTTTATGCCCCATTTTTGCTGTGATCAAAGGGGGAGAGTAGCTTAAGTTTAGGGGGAGGTTGTGGTTATTGATTGTAATATTTTTTTTCTATGCTTAACTGCTTAATTTAGTTTTATTATTATTTTTTTGGTTTACCCTAACTAAACTTGGGTTGATCCACATAAAAAGGGGGAGATTGTTGGTGCCCCGGCTGGTTTTGATGTGATCAACTAGGTTAGTTAGGTCCTGTGTGTTTTTAATCCCTCTGTCTAAGTATGCAGGAACTTAGGAACGGAGGAAGTCGAGCGTAAGATGCAGCGGTAGAGAAGGATTGTGCGGGGAAGTGAGCCGACGGACTTGGTACAATCCGAGGGACGCGAAAGCTGCGGAAGAGTACGCCGGTGGAGCGAGAAGGACGTGCGCGGTGTCCGAGGGACGAGAAGCCGGGAGGAAGGACGCTCGAGGGGCGAAAGGCCGAAGTCGGGTTCGGGTGAGCCTAACTCCGGTTGGTCGGAAATCACCCAGAAGACGAAGAATCAAAAAGACTGGTCCAAGCACCCAAAAGAAAAGAGAAAATTATTTGGTGCAAAGAAGATTCGAACCTGTAACCACACTGCTGGATGTCTCCATACTTACCAAATGGGATAAACAGGTGATGTGAATAAGTTGATGTGAGTCGAAGATAAAGTTAATCACCTGCTGCGAATAGAAGCAAAGTTTTAATTAAACTTTATCCTCTAAAGGATAATTTATCTTTAATCAGATCTAAAGGCCATGGTTAAAATATATCCATGATCAACCATCCAGATCGAATCTGCAGATCAACAGATAAGAGAAATCCTATCAAAAATCTACGATCTGGATTTATTTTCCTAACCTATAAATAGGCTTGGAGTTTTAGAAGTTAAAGCAATTTATTGAGTTGTAAACTCTCTTTCTCTCTAAGCTTTCTCTGTGCTACAACTGTAAAGGCTTCTCCGCCTTAAGGAGTTTCTGTTTGAGCATCAACTGCCTTGGAAGCAACGACTCTGTTGCAACCAAGTTTATTTCTTTTTAAAGACGAGTGTTAGTGCTTATTTTTCATAAACCGTCTATTCACCCCCCTCTAGCCGGTCGACCCGATCCTACAGTATCAAATTCCCGATTTGATACATGTCGTGTGAACCCGTGAATATGTCAACCCACTTTGACATATTTAATGTTATTAATTTTATTTGTTATAGTTTTGGGTAAAATTTTATTTTAGTTCAAGTTTAACTTATTTAACGATTAGTTAGAGATTATATTGATTAAGGATTAATTAATTAAGAATTAATTGATGTTGAATTAATTGAATTTGAATTAATTAAGATTAAAGTATTAATTAATTGAATTAATTTCAATTAGATACGATTTAATTAATATTTAATTTGAATTAAATTTAGATTTAATTTGAATTTAATTTAATTTGAATTTAATCTAATTTGAATTTAATTTAATTTGAATTTAATTTAATTTCAATTTAATTTAATTTGAATTTAATTTAATTTCAATTTAATTTAATTTAATTTAATTTAATTTGAATTTGGTTAGGATTTAATTTGAATTTAATTAGGATTTAATTTGAATTAATTTGAATTTAAGAAAGATTTAATTTGAATTAATTTAAATTTAATTAGGATTTAATTTGAATTAATTTAGTTAATTTAATTAAGGTTATAATGATTAATTAATAATTATGGGTTTAAATTCATCATTTTCATTATTTCGAAAATTTCTTCTTCATCTTTATCTTTCTTGAACTAAATTTTTGTAATTTTTATTAACTATGACCTTTATCTTAGATAGTTCTATATCCTCCTCAAGATTAGGTCTTTTAATATCCTTACAGTAGGTGGAGTAATTTGGGCCACTAATTAAGGTTTTGTAATAATCTTTAATATTATCTATAATTAAATTATTATCTAGGAGAATTTTATCTTCAAAATTATCCTCAGATATATTTTCAATATTTTCAACATTAATCTCTAGATTATCTTTAAGATTTTCAGAATTAATTTCTGAATTAATCTTGAGATTTTCAGGATTAATTTCGGATTTATCCTTAAGATGTGCAAATTTGAATTCAGATTTATTCTTAGGATATTCAAATTTGAATTCGAATTTATCCTTATGATTAATTTTGTCTGAATCAGAATTAATTTTATCAGAAAAATTATCAGAATTAATTTTATTAGAAAAATTATCAGAATTAATTTTATCAGATAAATTATCAGAATTAATTTTATCAGAAAAATTATCAGAATTAATTTTATCAGATAAATTATCAGAATTAATTTTATCAGAAAAATTATCAGAATTAATTTTATCAGATAAATTATCAGAATTAATTTTATCAGATAAATTATCAGAATTAATTTTATCAGAAAAATTATCAAAATTAATTTTATCAGAAAAATTATTATAATTAATTTTATCAATTTTTGAATTGATATTCTGAATTAAACAATTAATTTCTAATATTTTGGTCATATTCATGTTTTGTAATTTAACATGCAAAAAGTTAATTTTACTATGCAGTAAATCTACTTTGTCAGAAAAATAAACTACTTTATCACATGGCAGTGCAGGAACTTGTAAAATTTTTGGAATATAAATCTTGTGTACCTTCGCCGGACACTTGTTTTTGTAATGTCCGTATTTCTTGCATTTGAAGCATTGTACGTGACTTTTGTCCCTCCGGTTTCCTGGCGCTGGTGCCTCCTTCGCCACCGGTGATGTAGACCGAATCTTACGAGTAGAGCACTGATTTTTATAGTGCCCTCTCTCCCTGTACGTGAAACAAATAATATGGAATTTACAAATGGACATTTTAAATAAAATATACCTGATTCACCCCTGGGCTCCCCCTCAACTCCTGGCGTCTTTGCTCCGTCGGCGGTTAGTCCGGTGAAGAGCGGCTCGGCTCTGATACCACTTGTAGGACCGGTGCCGTCGATAGAGGGGGGGTGAATATCGATCGTGAAAACTTCGTAGAAACTTCGTAACTTTCGTTCTAGACTTAGAGTGTTAGCGCAGCGGAAAATAAATAGAACGAAGAAAAACAAAGCAAAGGACACGCGGGATTTTTACTTGGTTCCCGACCCCCCAGGGTCAGTACATCCAAGGCCTATGCACGGGAACGCCCGTCCACTATTGGTCTCCTTCCCGGACTTTCCGGAGGTGGAGAAACCCGACTTACAGTGCAAGATTTACAAGCAATAATATAGAAACTTAAGTGCGGAGTAAATAAAAGCGAACCTGTAACGACCCGGCCCCTCGGCCCCTGGGCGGCCCAACTGGCGGCCCACTTGGCGGCCCAACTGGCGGTCCCATGGGCGGCCCAACTGGCGGCCCACTTGGCGACCCCTTATGTCGTCAACCGACGACCATTGGCCGTGCCGTTACTCACTAGGTCTTTCCACCCCTGGCCAGTGGATTTTTGCCTTCCTCAGGATTCGAACTCTAGACCTCCAAGATAAGTACTAGAGTTTATGAATCCTGATACCAATTGAGCTGTAGCTCAATTGGTATCAGGATTCATAAACTCTAGTACTTATCCTGGAGGTCTAGAGTTCGAATCCTGAGGAAGGCAAAAATCCACTGGCCAGGGGTGGAAAGTACTTGTGAGTAACGACACGGCCAATGGTCGTCGGTTGACGACATAAGGGGTCGCCAAATGGGCCGCTAGTTGGGCCGCTCATGGGACCGCCAGTTGGGCCGCCAAGTGGGCCGCCAGTTGGGCCGCCCAGGGGCCGAGGGGCCGGGTCGTTACAGAACCGAACAAAGATCTGAAACTCGGCCGATCTGGACCTCTGAAGTGTCGCGCACTTCCTCCTGGAGCCTCCCGGTCGTAGAGCCTCGTCTCTAGCGTGTTGTCGTCGGTCAGAATGCTTGGAATGGTACTTAGAAGTTGTTTTTGAAGCAGAGGGGTCGAAGCCCCTTATATAGGCCTCCTGGGGGCGCCCTGGACGCTGGGGGCGCCCCGAAATACCCGGTCAAACCTTATCCTTGCGCCTACCTCGTCGCAGGTGATAAAATCTTTGACCAGGGCACCCCGGACCTTCCGAGCGCCCTCCTGAGCGCTTATTTGCATTTCGAACCTGAAACAACAAATATAGGTTTCAACCCGGGCGCCCCGGACCTTCCGGGTGCCCCCCTTGACACCTATTCTGCTTACTTTACGAAAACTACATTTTCTTCTTTGCTCTGGGCGCCCCCATCATTCCGGGCGCCCCCAACCATGGCTTAAACCCAAGACTGGGTTTTAAGCCTTGCTCCGGGCGCCCCCAACACTCCGGGCGTCCCCAACAGCCTTTTTCAGCAACTTGCTTTGTCTCCGATTCTTGGTACCTGCAAGATACACAAATACAAAGCACATATACATACAATATTAGGCTTAAGGACTTGGTTCGGACTTTGGATTTGCACGAAACCCTAGGTCAAACCGGCACAAGTTCCCATCCCCGAGAACTTGCCCTTCACCTACTCCTTTCAGGAGATGGTTGCCACCCAGCCCTTCGGGTGGACTTTTGCTTAGCTTCCGATACCTCCGGACCTCGAGACGCCCAAACCCTGACTCGTCTCTACTCCTGTCCTTAGTCATCGCTTAGCTAAGTTGCTCAGTCCCTTGGACCAAGACTTCATTCCCTAGCAATCCTTCGCCAGGTGCCTAGCAGTCCTTCGCCAGGTGCTTAGCAGCCCTTCGCTAGGTCTTCTATGCCTAGCAGCCCTTCGGTAGGTGCCTAGCAGCCCTTCGCTAGGTCTTCCATGCCTAGCAGCCCTTCGCTAGGTGCCTAGCAGCCCTTCGCTAGGTCTTGGGGTTTTGATTCCTAGAAACCCTTCGCTAGGTGCCTAGCAGCCCTTCGCTAGGTCTTAGGGTTACGATACCTAGCAGCCCTTCGCTAGGTGCCTAGCAGCCCTTCGCTAGGTCTTAAGGTTTCGATACCTAACAGCCCTTCGCTAGGTGCCCAGCAGCCCTTTGTTGGGACTTAGGGTTTCAATGCCTAGATTAACTAGGACTTTTCTTCAGCTTTGGTTACTTCTCTCTTACTCCCCTTTGTCTGTTCAATGTATCACTGACTTAAGTGTATTGTCAAACATTAAAATACTTAAAGAGGAACATCATTGATGCAACTTGCACCAACAGAAACTGTCGGCTCCCTCGGCTATATAAGGTCCTCCGCACTTCACACGCAGGGACGCGCAAGATAGTTTTTGCTACAGTTCTTCTGTTTTCATTTCTTCCACCGGAGACTGACTTGATCATCGGAGGACCTTGCCGGGGACTTCTCCCGGTGGGTTGCTGACGGTCTTCTCTCTTGCAGTTCGGAGCTAGCATCAGCAATGCTCGAGTCCACCTCACCCTTGGGAGTTCACCTTGCTCTGCGACAGGATCAGTTATCATTCTTAGGTCCACTTTTCATTGGAAAAAAAATCTCCTATAATACACCGCAATTGTATATGATTCAAATCTTAGATCTGTTGATTATCTGTTGGAGAAGTTAACTATCACTACATTGCCTTGAGGGCTAAAAGTATGCATGCGATTTAGTTTGGACAAAACAAAAGTGAAATTCGTCGCCTTGGTCTGTCCCACATCATTGGAAGGGATAAATCAGGAAACTGAAACTAGTCAGACGATCTAACATTCTTAGACCCGCTTCTCTTTATAGAAAAAAGTCCCTTTAGTGACCCACAGCTGAGACTCAAATCTTAATCTTTTGGTTATCAGTTAGAGGGTCTAATCATTGTACCATTGTCTCGGGTGCATATGTTAGTTTCAAAAATAAAATAAAAAATCATACACTAATATTGGACACCCCATGGTAGAGTGATAAATTACAAAATTGAACAGGCCACTACATGAGAGGGTGTTTTTCGCGACTTTGTCGGAAATCGACCCTTGCCTATTTCTATAAATCTACAATGTAGTGATCAACTTGGCTATGCCCTGGGTGCATACATCAGTGATGAATCATGTAACATTGAACTTGAGGCGACCGACTTAACTCCATGAAAATTTTTCATCGATCGTCAGGATAAATAAAAAATGCGCATTACAGATGACTCAAAGGCCCAATATCATATAGTTACGTTTTATTTAGAGATAAGATGTCTATAAATGTGTCATGACTAATGATGGCTGGATGCATAGTGAATCTTCTCAAAGATGTTTTTTTTGGGTCAATTTGAAAAGATAATATATAGTGTGCAATTGGATTGGATTATTCATTGTTTACAATAAAAAAATGTAAAAATTTGACATTATTTATATAATGAAACTGTAAATACAATTTAAATTTATTTAAAGTTATTTTAAAGATAGAAAGGGAATTAAAGGAGTCTGCTAAATTTCCTACCCGTTAAGTAATTGACTGTGCAAAAGCGTTTGACTGGCGGACACTGCAAAAGCATTTGACGATCGAGCAGGAGTTAAAGTCAGTTTTGCTTGGTCCTGCCGAGCTACATTATTAATTATTGTAATTTGTAAAGAAATTTTGTCCCTTCATTTCTTCGTCCCAAAGGTTCATTACGGATTAAAATTGCCCATGATTTCTTGGACAACCATTAAACCAACGACGTATAAAACTAAACATCTGGATGTCTGGACATTTATATCTGTGGTCTAAGCTACGTCGCTATTGCTGATTGCATTACTGTTTTTGAACAATTGATTAATTAATTAATTAGATTTTTAGAAATAATTCTCCTCCTCCTCCAAGAAACCGTAGCTGCTTTTGCACTGCGCAACGATCGATTTAAATACCCCGAGTCAGTGTGCAACTCCCGTTCCGATTGCTTCGGTCACGAAGCACCGAAACTCACCATGGCAGAACGCCCAGCGATTCCCTCTGCCACGCCCTCCGCCAGCTTCGGCATCTCACAAGACTACGCCGCCGCACGAGAGGGAGATCGGCCCGCTCAACCGGAGGAGGATTTCGAGTTCACCTTCCCGACCGGCTGCGCCCCGCACGAGCCAACCGTCACCGCCGACGAGCTCTTCTCCCACGGCCGCGTACTCCCCATCTACCCAACTGCTTTTGACCGCTCTCTCGTCCTCCATTGTCCGGACGAGCATGCGGCGAACGGGCCGGAACGGCAGGTCTCCGACCGCCAGCTTCTCGTCGAGGAGAGTCGCGCTAGTTTGGGGTCGATCACCTCGTCGTCCTTCGATACGGAGTACTTTCCGCGGACGACGAGGTCGGCGCCGCAGTCGCCGGACAGGAGAAGGGAGAGCGCATCCGCCGAGACGAGCAGGCGGTGGAGGCTTCAGGACGTCCTGTTCGGCAGCCGGACCCGGAACCAAAGCGACAGCCAGAAGAAGTCTTTGTTCCTGAAATTTCCCTCATCTCCGCCTTCAGAGGGGATTCCAAGCCCAAGTCGAAAACCCTGCAGGAACAGGAAGGCGGCGACGGGATTGTTGCGGTTCTTCTTACCGTACCGGCCGGAGATCTTCGGCCGGTTCAAAGCCCAGAAGCGTACTTTCGCTTAATTTTCCTTCAACTACCTTATCCATTATTCACTCCGCCTTCGAATGGCCGTGAATCTGAACGGAATTTCTGTATCGTCCGTCATGAACGTTTTTTATTTATCTTAATGATCGATGAAAAATTTTCATGAGACCGAACCGATAAAATTAGATAAACCTTATTAATCATTTTTTTCATTATTCAGTCCGTCTCAATTCGCTCTAAGTAATTTAAGGCAACTGTAATGGAAATTTAGGTTTTTAAAAACAGAGTGCGATTTTTTATTTTTAATGTGATAGTAAAGTATAAATCTTTACAAATGTAAATGCCCTTATAAATGTCAATTTAATAGGGAGGTGATTTTTCACTAACACTAACAAACAATAAAATTCTTTTGCGATATTTTGCTCTTTCTCTGGGCGAGCAGCAATTTTGTTGTGCTTGTTGCGACTCAGTTTTTTTGCGATCATCTTTCATTGTTGTCTAATCCTATCGTGAGGTGAGGTGAACTTTCAAGTGTGAGATGATCTCTTGAAGATCACGAGCTATCGACGCGGACTCCGGTATGTGCTCCTGACCTGCAAGACAAAGACGGTTAGAATCCACCGGGAAAAGTCCCCGGCAAGACACTCCGACGGTCAAGTCAGCCCTTGGTGGTGGTAGAGCAAAAGGAAAGCAATAGAACAGTAAATTGCACTATCGCGCCTACCTGGGACATGTGGAGTAGAGAGGCTTATATCGCAGGGGAAGCTAATAGCTGCTGCCCAGCCTGCCACCTTTTATCTCGTAGCGAGGACAGGGCAAGACATACCCAGAGGTGACAGGGTAAGGTGTCGCACATCTGAATAAGGAAAAAGGCACTGTCAGCTTAATGGTTAGCGTCGTTGGGCGCCGCTCGACCTGACACAGAGGTATCTGGTCGCGGTACGGGGGCTCAAGTTGTGGTAGGAAGATCATGGCGTCAGCGAGATACTCGCGATTAGTGCCGGAATGATGTCATACCTGCGCCGACCCGCACTCCTACTGCTAGTCCTGTGTCAGGGAGTGGTTGCTCTGGTGTGTCACAACAATACCTTAAACACGCATGCCGACTGGGGGCACAGAACGAGGGGGCCGACTGGGGGACTAGAACAGCGGTGCCGACTGAGGGCATAGAATGAGGAGGCCGACTGAGGGCCTAGAGTAGCGGTGCCAACTGAGGGCACAGGATGAGGTGGCCGACTGGGGGCTTAGAGTACTGGTGCGATTCGGTGATACATCAAGTACAACCTCCTCTGGTTTGGGCTTACCCCAGGAGCGTGGGCCGCCACGCGTCGGCTGGGAGCCAAACCGAGAGGGGTGCGGGGGCAGGCTCGCGATCATCTGAACGCTCGGTCAGGCCGATTCTGAGGAACGTGGGTCGCCACGTGCTCGATCGAGGCTACTCAGCCGAGTGGTGTGTGAACATGTATCTGCATATGTCTTCGAGATGCTATGTGTTTGAGATTCCCCCGACTCAGGAGAACTGAGATTCAATGACGCAGTAAATCGAGTCTTCCTGGACTCGGGTCTCCCGATCCAGGCCTTCCTAGACTCGGGGGCCTTATGGGGGCTTCCGACGATTATCTTTTACTTGGTCCTATCCTTCTCGTTCTCGAGGGAACTAGGCCGAGCGGCCCATATGAGCCTTATCCCCCGAATCTATCTCCTGCTGATTAGGCGCCAGGCTGCCGGGCCAGGCTACACGAAAGCTGGCCCGGGATCATAAGCGTCCCCCTCGAGTCTAGTCGAAGGAGGCGACAAGTCTGACTGACTGGACTACCCGTCTTGCTCGAGCCTGGCGCATCCGAGTGACCGGCTCACGTGGCTGACCTTCTCAGTCGACCCGGAGTTGGCGACTCACTCGGACGGCAAGCTGTCTCAACAAATGTCATTTCACTTTCCCGTCGCAGAATCATTGTGTATCCTTTCCTTAATTACGGTCTTAATGGCCGGGGTCACGTGTCCTCCAGCTGTTCATTTTCCGAGTAACGAGGAGTATGTCGCCCCTCTTCGCGAATGTTCAACCCGCACGTGTGATATGTCGTTTCAGGAACCGTATCGAGCTCGATCGCTTGCTCTTTCGCAGTCTACATATATAGACCGAGTGCTAAAAAGGTTTAGCATGTCGGAATCCAAGAAAGGTTACCTTCCCATCAGGCATGGGATCAACCTTTCAAAGTCTATGTGTCCGCGCACAGAAGACGAGAGGATTTGCATGAATAAGATTCCTTATGCATCCGCGATAGGATCTATCATGTATGCTATGTTATGTACTAGGCCCGATGTATTGTATGCTCTGAGCGTCACGAGCAGATACCAGTCTGATCCAGGAATGGATCATTGGGCGGCTGTCAAGACAATCCTTAAGTATTTAAGAAGAACTAAGGATGTGTTCCTAATATATGGAGAAGGAGATATGGTAATACGTGGGTATACAGATGTCAGTTTCCAGACAGATAAGGATGACTCCAAATCTCAGTCTGGATACGAATTTACTTTGAATGGAGGCGCAATAAGTTGGAAGAGTTCCAAGCAAGACACTGTAGCGGATTCTACCACGGAAGCGGAATACATTGCGGCTTCGGAAGCAGCAAAAGAAGCAGTCTGGATCAAGAAGTTTATCTCGGAACTTGGTGTGGTTCCAACCATTGATGAAGCAATACCGGTTTACTGTGACAACAATGGAGCTATTGCACAAGCAAAGGAACCAAGGTCTCATCAGCGATCCAAACACGTGCTTCACCGCTATCATCTGATCAGAGAGATTATAAGTAGGAATGATATACAAATTGAGAAAATTCCCACTAAAAGGAATTTAGCGGATCCTTTAACTAAGGCCTTGCCTCAAAGCAAGTTTGAGGGTCATGTTAGAGCCTGTGGCATTGGATACCGTAGCGATTGACATTAGGCCAAGTGGGGGTTTTTAGTAATATGAGAGAAGTGTCCTAAGGCAATCGCCTTATGATTGTAATCATTTACTTTAATAAATGAATATTCACTATTTGAGTATACATGTTTGTGTATTTGATTGAGATCTTAAACTCATTTACTGAATGTCCGCAATACAATTCACAGCATGAGAGAATTTGTGATGAATTCACAACTAGTGATTATCTCTACATGTGCAATTGTGAAGTATTGAAATTGTCCCTAGTCGATGAATTGATAAATACGGACACTATCAATTCTGTTGAGACTAGCATGGGTTATTCTCTAATCAGCTGATTCTTACTGGCTGGTGACATTGGGATGTCCGGAGATAAACATGAATGCTAGTTAAGGGAACTAGTTCATTGGAGTGACTAGCTGTAAAACTTCATATGGTAATCTACATATAGATATGTCAATGTAGTTCTTACTGCAGCTTAAGTGCGATGTTCCTTTGACTTGCGGTGTTCAAGTCATCTTGGTCATGAAGACTTATACTTTGACATCTTAAGCAAGCATCTCCAAGGAGGTGTGGACCCAAGATGATTGGGTATTAGCCGAAGTGCCCGAAGAAGTTTTGAACAGCCTACAAAGGATTCACCATTCCTTGCGAGGAGATGTAAAGCCAAGGCCTATCGTCGGATTGTTACTCGAAGCATCTGGCCAGAGCATCACATGTTCCGAGTATGAATCTCTCAGAAACATGAGAGTAATTAGAATCCGTTGGACGAGAAAGACATTACTTGGGCTAGGTGTGACGAAGTCAGCCTAGTGGGGACTGACATACATAGACCGTGTCCTGAACCAAGTGGGTATAAGATGGTGAAGGGAATGAGGCACGATTCATTAAAGCTGCTGAAGGGTTTCAGAATTATTTCTGAGGTCAACCATTGATCTTTCGATTAATTGGGGATCATGATGTACTACTAGGTGCCACTCATGATCGTTCTATAATTGGTTGATTATAGACGACCAACATAAATCGAAAGCCTATTTAGTCACACGCACTACGAGTGATCCGAGGGATTTAAAACGAGTTGAAAATTGGATTTTCCAATCAAGAGAGATAAGTCGAATCTGAATTTTTCAGAGACGCATCGGAAGCATAAAATGGCTAAGTCTTTTGAAGACTTATTGGACGAATTAAATGAGTTTAATTCGTGAGGTTATGGCTTGGATTTGGCCGGCCAAAGAGGGTCCCCACCCTCTTTGTTTGGCCGGCCACATTAAAAGGGGAGAACCAAATTGTTTGGTTGAAATTATAAAATAAACCGAGCGCGGTTTGTTTTATAAAATTATGGATAAAGAAATTTATATAAAGAAATTTATTTTTCATGGAAATTAAAATGAACCATGGATTGGTTTATTTTATAAAATCAATAATAGATTAATTTACCATGATAAAGAAATTTATATAATGAAATTTATATAAAGAAATTTCTTTCCATAAGAAAAGGGAGACATGGTTGTTTTTATTATAAATAAAATTATGATAAAAACTTGGCATAATGGAATAATTCATAGAAAAGTTTATATGATAAATTTCTTATGAAAATTTATTCCATAAAAAGGAGACTTGGCGATTGAGAGGCTACTATATAAAGGAACCAAGGCAAGGCTTGGAGATTAAGAATCTAAGAGATCAAGAAATAACCCCTTCCTCTCTCTCCTTCTCTCCCTCTCCCTCTTCTAGTGCCGCCGGCCCTAGAGGCCCTCCCCTTTGCCGTGAGCTTCAGCCACCACCAAGCAGCTGCCGAAGAAGAAGAAGAAGCGGGCGCAACTCTTTCCTTCCTCCCGGAATCTTGATTCCGTTCTTCATTTGGTGGTTAGTCTTTCCATCTCTCTCTTGGTATTCTTGTCGTGCCTTTGGAGAATCTAGTAGTTCTTGTTGGCACAAAACTTGTGGCTTTGCGAAGTCATCCCGAAGAAAACTCGGCGTGGACGCGAATAGAGGCGGAGCTTCCAAGGGACGCTACGGTTGGATCTCGTCCCTTTCTTCGAGTTACGCGAGGTAACAAGTAAATTAGTTTACGTTTCTGCAAAATTTTAAATATATGATCATGTCTACACAACATAAGGTTGCATGCTAGATGTGTAGTTAAAATAATTTGAGAAATTATTTATGCTAAACCTTCCGCTGCACGTAATTAATTTTAAAATTACGAACCCGCATCCATGCCAACATGCACCTGGTCCCAACACTTACTCCACCGTTTTTTCCATCGCGCTTTAACCTCGACATCATCCGGCTGCCGCTTCGAGCTCTGCTAGGGTTTCGACGAGTCCTTTTTTCGACATCCTTCTCCGATGACTTTTCCTCCCGGCTAGTTTCTTCGCCTTTCTATTTCACATGGACTCACCTTCTTCATCCTCCTCCCCTGCTGCACCCTGGTATTCGGCCATGGTGATGGACCTGACCACCCATGACCTGGATCAGCTTCGGTCAGACTTCTTAATCCCCTCCGACCACAAACTCTGTTTGCCCAAATCGACCGACTGCCCTGACTCTACCCCTTCCGGTTATATCACCCTGTCCCGAGACCACCTACAGGCCGGTCTCCGCTTCCCCATTTCATCCCTTCATCTCCTCTGCCTGCACATACTTCCGTATTCCTTTGCCCCAACTGGCCTTGAACGCCATCCGTCTGATGTGCAGCTCGGTCATCAGTTTTTCTTTGTACAAAATTCCCCTTCAACCCGACCACTTCCACTTCTTTTATTATCACAAGCAACAAGAGTCGGGTGACTTCTTTTTTTAAGCCCGAGCCAAAACTTCTTTTATGCAGAAGCTTCCCTCCTCCAACAAAGGATGGAAAGAGTGCTACTTCTTTGTTAAACCTATCCTGACTCCGAGATGGCCCACGACCTGGGTCGAGGAACTTCCTTCCTCTCCTCCCCTTTCCAAATACTACCGCACCTCCGCGGCCTACTAGTCGGCGATATCCAAGCTAGACAGTAGGCACTTCCACGGAGTGCATCTACTGAGGGAGGAGCTTCTTTCTGCCTTCGGCCTCAGCCCCATGCCGACTCTCTCGTCGTCTTTAGTCGGTAAGAATTACAATGTTTCCTTCTAACATTTTTTTAGTTCTAACTGAGTTTGTGCTACCTTCGCAGTTTCCTCAATGTTGGTCGCAACCCTCATAGAAGGCTTCGGACTAGACGATGCCGAGTTGGAAGCTCGGATTGCTGCCGAGCTGCAAGCGATGGAGGGCGCCTCGACTGGGGCTGCCCTAGCGGACCTGACTCCAATCGCCCCGGAGCAAACGCCTGTCACCTCCGAGACGGTTCCTCTAGTAGAAACCAAACAACCCGCCTCCTCTAAACGCCGACGAGCCTCTTCCCCGACGGGGGACTCAGCTCAACCTTCCTCCAGCAAACACTTGGAGGAGAAGAAGAAGAAACAGAAGAAGGTGGCTTCCGACTCTGGAGCCCCTCGCACCTCCGCCACCATCGTACCTGCGGCCGACCCCTCAATCTCCTCCGGCACGCTTGAACTGCCACTGCCAGAGACGTCGGGTACTCCGCTTGGGGAAGGTCAGATCAACCGACCGGTGATGGACCTTTTGGTGCCTACCCGCTCAGACTACTGCCTGGATTCGCCGCGGGGTGAAATACCCGACCGACTCCAAGAACTTCGCATGTACGGGTCGGTAGCCGCCCGCTATGTGCAAGGACTCGAGGGGTCCTATTTCCGGGGGTCCGACAGCAAGATGGACTCCTTCTTTCTGGAGGCCACTCAGGTATACACTGGACTGTCTCTTCCCTTTCTCCCTTCCTTCTTTCTTGTTCATCTCCTAACATTACAGTCTCCTGCTATCTGTCTTTTTGTAGTTCTGGGGGTCGTGCCATAGCATTTCTATGGCACTCCTGACCCATGCCACCGCTCGGGCAGAGGCCGAGAAGAAGGTGGAACGCCTGGAGACTCAGCTGAAGCATACTCAACTTGTCTCTAACGAGTCCACTTTGAGCGACCTGCGAGCTGAGGTCGCCGCCCTACAAGACCGACTAGCTCACTCAGAGGAGCGGTTGGGAGCCGCCTGTGGCCAGGGCGAGATGGCAGATTTGGCTGTCGCCCAGGCAAACGCCAGGATCTCCACTCTGGACTATTCCGAGAGGAAAGCTTGGGCACTTTAGGCGAAAACCTTGGCCCAGGCGAACAAAGCCAAGGCCGATCTTCAAGGAGCGTCTGAAACTGCTGAGTCCCTCAAATCCCAGCTGGAGGCCAAGGAAACCGCTGTGGCGGCCCAAATGAAGCGGGCAGAGGAACTGATGACCGAGTTATCTTCCAAGGACCACGCACTGGGCAATAAGGAAGAGGAGCTCCAACGACTAAGGGCAGAGAGAGCCGAGTGGGAAGCATCTCGGGACGAGCTAGAGGAGCTGCGCTCCTATAAGGAGGGAGAGGCCGATCGGTGGGAAGCTTGTAGGGTTAAGTACATAAACTCTAAGGAGCTCACCGATCAGGTGTCTGAGCGGATTCGAGCCATGCTGATGCATCAAACGCTCAGCATGCTCAAGCAGCTCAAAGACGATGGGCACATATCCCCCGACCTGCCCTCTACAACCTTCAAGTTCACGGGCATGTCCGAGGACATGCCCGAGGTGGTCAGCCAACCCTTCAAATGAAGATTGGGTCTTTTGTCTTCTCTTTTCTTTCCATGTAGAGGCAATTTGCCTCAAATTTTGTAATGTTCTTGCGCCTTTAATGCAACTTTTTCTTTTGCTCAAGCTCTTTCGGATATGACTGTCTTTACTTTCAAATAGTGCTGGCCCGGGTGCTATCGAGTGCAGCTCAAGTGAGAGGACGATCAATTAACTCAGTTTAGTAAGCAATTTAGTTATTCGCTTGCGCGCAAGGATGCTTGTTTGCCACTCGGGTGAGAGCACAATTAAGACACTTGGCTTTTGCGAGTGATTGAGTTGATGCCACATGCTGAAGTGTAGGCCACTCGAGTGAGTTGACGTAAGGTTGAACGACTGGCCTAAAGCTACATGCTTAAAGCTGCCAGCTCTGGCAGTTCAACATAGCCTCATCGAGTCAGCTTGATTCTGCGGAGGCGTGGGGAGCCGAATACCCATCCAAGAAGTTAAGGAAGTCGTGAAGATTTATCTGCTGCTGAGATACACAATAACGAGAGATGAGCCACTCGGTCGATTAGTGTCCAGGGAGTGTGGGCCACCACGCGCCCAATTGAGAATAGAGCCGAGGGATTCTTGGGAGCAGGCCCATTTTCCATTTACCATTTGCGACAGTGAGGGTTTGGCCTCTTGATTAGGTCAGTCCCAGAGAGCATGGGCTGCCACGCATCCGACCGAGAGCCGAGTCGAGGAGTCCGTGGGAATGCGCCCATCCAGGGTTCACTAGGGGTCTGGATCGGGTCAGCTTTTTCCGCCTTGGCTGCCGGGCTAGCAAGCCCGAGTCTTTTCACTTGTCACCTCCGCCCTATCTTTGAGGCTAGCCGATTCGTATCCTGCTTTCTGACAACTGCATTAATTGGTGAAGAGACGTATCCCTGGGCGAGCGGTGTATCGAGTGCTGAAACATCAATCACCGGCCATTGGCGCCTTGGGCGCGAACTGTTTACCGCCAAAAGCGGGCTCGCGTTCCTTCGAGTCTCGGGATTCCTCAGGGATTTAATCGGATGGCCCCAACTCGATCCCGCCTTTCCCCGAGGCTCTCCTTGGACGACCAAGATCGACTGCTTCCCCCTATATATAGGTGCGGGTTGCGGTTCTCGCCATCATCTTCTCTCTTCCGGTGCTTCCCTGTTATTTTTGCCGCTGTCAATTGCCTTGCCAGAGTTCTGCCACCTCCAGTTTTCCGGTCATCCTCCCCGGCAGCAAGATGTTTGCTGTCGCCTTGAAGGAGGAGTTCCTTTTGGCCGACGCCGCACTCGTTGCTCAAACTGGCGAACACTCCGTCATTCAGATGTCGGCTTCTCTGGCAACAACTTCCGCTGATGCGCCCCCTTCGAGCAAGGGAAAAACGCCGACAGGAGAGGTTCTGTCTCCCGATCTCGAGGTCCTAGACATAGACGTGGACGACCAACCTCTGGAGACCGGTCACCGAAGGGATCGACCAGCTAACGCTTTACCTCCGTTCGAGACTGCCACCGGCCTCCACTTAGTGAAGAGGGTCAGGATCACGCCTCCTGCAGGGGCATCTGTTGTGTCTCCCACTCCAGTGATCTCCGTTCGAGGGGCTACTCTTCCTACTCCCCCTACAACTCAGGCCGATTCTTTAAGCAGGCCAGCCCGCGGGGTGATAACCATTTCAGTCGTGTCACGGTTTCAAATACAATTTAAGTACCGAATTCCTCTAAACTAATGTAGCATAGAGTAACTCGAGTCGTCTCCCAACGAATGTAGTTGGTACATGATAAATCTCAGGATCGTATTTTATTGCTTTTGGATTTTGGACATGAAACTGGGTTTGGAATTGAACGTTAGGACTACGAAAAGAAATAGCAAGCAAGTATGAAATCTAGTTCTAATTGATGAAGGACAACGCAGGTAAGGAAATCTAAATTAACCTAACTACAATTGCAGCAAGGAAAAGGCAACATGAAAGAAGCACTTAAGAAATAGGGCATCAATGAAACCTAGACATTGAACAAAACCTACAGCATTAAAGAAATCTAATTTCCTAACCTATTGCATCCAAATTAAGTATAAGAACGTAAGGAAATCATGAATCATTCAATTAACAAAGCATTGCAAGAATTCAATGATCTTAATTGCAACAATCCAAATAACACGAATGATTTGGGAATTCCATCAAACACATAATGAGCATGAAGAAATTTGATAAAAGTACATGCAAGTTGAAACATAGGGGATCCATCAAATACAATCATTCACCAATTAACACAAACATTCACTAGTAAAACCATCAATAACCGAATCAAATGGAAACATTGCAAATTGACCCCAAGTATTCTGTGATGAAGAGGAAAAACTCCTGCACTTAGTGTTCTGCCGAAACCTGATGAAGTCTGGCTGCTGTGAAAGAAATGACTCTGTTGTGAAGAAATTTTTGTGAACAATCTTGATACAAACATCAACAATTGACACAAACTGTCAACACATGATAAACAATCCCAATTAAGCACTGAGCTGCCATCAGATTTGGAGTAATTGCTGCAAAATAAGGGATCGGCTGTGAAAGAATTCGGCTACTGGATCTGATGCTAAAGAGCTGCCGGAATTGAAATAATTGCTGTAGGGAAGTGGATGAACTGAATTGCTCTGAATGAATGGTTCTGCTGCTGGATGCTAATGTGAAGAAAAGTTGCTGCTGAATAATGGAAACTGTGAAGATCTGTTGGAAAACAACTGCTGAAGAGCTGCTAGAATTCGATCGGATGAAGGCTCGTCACTTCCCTCAACCCGAGAGAATGCTGCGAAGGAAATCTACAGGAAAGAACTGCTGACTGCTGGAAATGCTAAAGAGCTACTGAATTGAAACTATGAATGAAATCTATGAAGAAATTGCAGTAAGAAATAACTGCTGTAAAGGAAAGCTATTAAGGAACAAACTGCCGAAGAAAAGAAAAGCTGCTGATGGAGAAGAAGAACTGCGGCAGTGGAGTGGATGGTGAGATGTCAACTAGGGTTCGGAACCCCCAGAGCCCTAGCTTGTGATGGAGTGGAGATTGGATGGAGTTGATCGGATCGAGTCGGGAACCCCTCAAACTACGATCGATCGAAGCTCCGGCGGCGGAGGTGAAGATGGAAATGGATCGTCGCCGGCCCTTGGTGGAGGTGGAGAGGTTGAGTGAGACGGGAACCCCTCGTCTCAGCCGCCTCTCCCCGATCGCCCTCGCCTCTGTGGAGAAGATGAATTCGAGAGGATGCCCTAGCTTTGCGTCGCCTCCCCTCTTTTGATCCCCGCTGCGCGTGGGTTCAGCCAAATCAACTCAAGCCTTGGGTTCAACCACAGCTCAGTCCAACACTTGGTTCAATCCAGTTGCAACCTAACTCGGTCCTTTGGTTCAGCCAGCTTGGGTTCAGTCAAGATTTGGGTTCGGTCCAGTCAGCCCTTGGTTCTGCTCAACTCAGCTCAGCAGTTGGGTTCAATCTAGACTTGGTTCAGCCAACAAACCAGCGTTGGGTGCAATCAAGCCATGGGTTCGGTTCAACCCAACCAGAGCTCAGAAATTGGGTTTAGCCAGCTTTGGTAGAAGAAGACTTGAATACTTAGCAACGGACGACTGAAATCAATCTGACTTCATCCAACGGTTGGATCTCTTCATATCTGAACCAAACTCCACAGATCCCAATCAATGGTCCTGATCTACCTGTCCCCAGCTCGGATTAGCCAGATCAGTGGTGGATGGTCGTGATCTTCCCTTTTCTTGAATGGATGGTCTAGAATATCTTGAGCTTGATCCAACGGTCAGATTACTTCTGATTTGGCTGAAATTTTCAGATCTTGATCTATGGTCATGATTGATTCTATCTTGAACTCGGATTGACCAGAAGTTGACCGATGGCTCAGATCTAGCCGTTTCCTAGAATGGACGGCTCCTATTAATCCACTGCTTGACCCCTTTGATCTGGATCCAATTCTGACTCAAGTTTGACCCGATTTGATCTAGGTCCATGATCATTTGAAACCTACAAAATGATATTCAAATTTAGTGCCAAAAATATCCCAAATATACAAAGATTTGAATTAAAAGCCAAAATAGAGGGAATACATGAAACCTAATACAATTGCAAACTTAAGCATATAAAATGTTGATCAAACATGAATTTTAGATCCTAAAATAATCAACAAAAATGATGGTTATCAACTCCCCCACACTTAATTCTTGCACGTCTCGGGCAAGTAAACAAAACTAAAAGAAAACAACATATCTCCCAAACATTACATCCCCTATCAATACTTGAGGAATAATAAAAGAAAAGTACTTAAGATCATCAAGTCTCAAGAATCCATGTATTTATGGTTCCAAATCTCACATAAGTCAAAAACATGGTAATTTCATCAACTTGAATAAAATAAGCATGACAAGAACCTCCCAAGATGGATATATGCACTGATGCTCACAAAAATAATAAATATGAAAGTGGAGTTCTCTCAAAACATTCATGATATTGCACTACCATATGCTTGCTTATCTTCTACTTCTCCACTATTATAACATAAGTACACAAATCAAGAGGACTTTTCAATGACTAATGATGAAACCAAGTGCTAACAAGAGAACAAGAAAGTAGATAACAAAGAAGATCAAAGAGAATATGAGAGCATTGGGGTAATCAACATGATGTATACAATCAACCGATATGCCAAAATAAGAACTCACCCAAACATCCAACACTCAAAATTCTCCTTGCACATTCTCAATGCACTACACATCAACTACTTACAACATCTCTCAAAATGCATGTATGGATTAACAACATAACTCTTGAATTTCTCTAAACAATAATATCAAAAGAGTACACATCAAGAAAATATTTCTTTTTATTTATCACTAACAAAATCCCGAATGCTTGAGGAATTTTTTTTTCCACTCTCTTAAATTTTTTTCATTTTTTTCACTTTTTTTTCATCTTTATTTTTTTTTTCTATCTCTCTTTTTTTTCACATAGAGAGATTTTCTTTCTTTTTTTTTTCACTTTTTTTCACTTTTTTTTTCACACAAGCATTCGTCCATACACACTTGCCTCCCTCCCACACTTAAAACTTGACCGTCTCGGGCAATGTAGTAAAGCATGATAACATCTGAAACTCACAATAATAGAGGCTGATAATAGAGAAATAAAAATGTAACTCATCATGCAATCACCCCATGCTCTCATCGCATACTCAAGGGAAGAATAAGCTAATAAAGATATGACAGTGAAAATGTAATGACAATGAAAAGATCTGACAAAGGAAAGACAATGAAATATGAAAGCAATAGGTGAAATGCCCAGTAGTGACAATAACAAAGGAGAGGAAAACTAAGAGTTCAACAAGAAAGGTTGCCTCCATCATATTCATGTAAGCTTATGCTATTGTAATTTCAAAAAGAATCAAAGCAAGTTCTAGAGTGTCAAATATCACAAATGCTATCACACATAAGAGGATTAAGGATAGACATGACAATATTCTCACTAGGTGAACAATAAAACGTCATGCTTAATTCAACAAGATAGAGTCCATCACCACAATAAATGATTAAATGCAATTAATGTCCCCAAGCATACCAAGGAAACCAAAACTCAATAGTCAGACTTAACCATCTTTTATGATTCTCAAAGCATAATAAAGGAACATGTAAGGAGATACAACTAGAAGTCAAACAAAGTTTATTCAAGACCAAACAAAATGTAGAATGAGGAAGCAAAACATGAATGCAATGTATAAAAACAAACAAACATGCAAGTATAAATATAAAGAAAAATAAGAAAAGGAAAGTAAAGGAACAAACTCCCCTTCAAGTAGGGTAGAGAGCACGAAGCATCCATTTTGGGAGAACTATCCTCATGTGATCAACCTCGTAGTGCACGAATTTCTCCCTTGACAATTTAGCACAAGCATCTTCCGGGGGTCGGAGACGATTAAAGTTCAGAATCCATTCTTGGGGTATATAATTGAAAATCAAAGTGAACTCGACCCCTCCCACTGCATGTCCCCTAGAAGTCCTTCTGGGAGGTTGGAGTCTGTTCAAATGGAGCACCCACTCCAGAAGCCTTCGGGACCCTGCAAAACCATGTAATACCCCTCTCAAGCGTGTAGGATAAGAAAGAAGTGTAATATCATCAATCTCTATATAAAAAGAATTGAGGAATACATCACATCCAATGAAATCTAACTTGGGTATCTCTATCAGTTTTTCACCGTCAATATCTGCATAGGATGTGTCCAGTAATTCATCAGAACAAATAACATCAACACTAGGTACCTCAATGGAATTTTCACAATCAATTTCTAAATAAGATGTAGCGAGACATGCATCACAACAAATAACATCAACACTAGGTACCTCTATGTAATTTTCACAATTATTTTCCATCAAGGATGTATTAAGAATATCATCACAACAAGCAGTCTCAACACTAGGTGTGTCCAAATATTTACCACAATGAACAAAATCAATTTCAGGTGCCTTTACAGGTTTTTCACAAACAATTTCTACAGCAGATGTATCAATAAACTCATCGCAACAAATAACATCAAATTTAGGCACCTCTAAGAATTTTTCACAATCAGCATTTACATGAGATATATCACAACATGCTTCACATACAACAAATTCAACATTAGGTACCTTAATGAATTTCTTACACTCCAGCTCTACATAAGATGCATCCAGAAGTGTATCACAAACAATTAAATCAGTTTGAGGTGCCTCCATTGATTTTTCCAAGGACATAAGAGGAATACTTACCTGATTATGCTGAAGAATACCTGAAGGTTTTGCAAGAGTAGATGTAACTGTGGTTCCCTCTTGGTCAAGTACAAGCTCCACTTCTGGTTCAGGTTCTGGTGGACACTCAACTGAAGCAGGTGATTCTTGGGTTCTTGCTTCCACCATGCAAGTCCTTACAGAATCTTCTAATATATCAAGCAATGTTGGTGGTCCCTGGGGCTCAGTGCAATCCCCTACACCTGTGGATTCATCTGCAACACATGCTTCATCAACCATATCTGCAACAACTATATTAGAAAAGTTAGAATCATCAACAACTAAATCCTTACAAAATAAAAGTTTAGAAGGGTCCTGTAAAATTTCAGAATTGAAATCAAGGTTGTTACAAGCTCTGCTATCCATCTTCTCCAATACCTCTAAATCAGTAGGAATGGGTGATTCTTGGGGCTCAGTGCAATCCCCTACACTCTCAATCCTATCCTCTGGATCTCATGATACATCAACCAATGATGGTGGTCCCTGGGGCTCAGTGCAATCCCCTACACCTGTAGATTCATCTGATTGTCCTGATCTTTGGGCTAGTATTTGATTCATTTGATCAACCAATTTCCAAAGGCGTCCTTCGATGTCTTGACGCTCTTGTTGCTGTAAAATTTGTTGACACATCTCTTCTATCCTCTATTGTTGAGCCTCACTCTCATTAGGATTCTCAAAGCCGCCTTGATTGGTGTGGAACTCCTGTTGATCTTGAAATATGACATAAGTTTGCTGAAAATCATGAGTAGGCTAGGAGTTTTGAAATTGGAGTTGTTGGGGCTACTCAAATGGTTGAATGGGCTGATTAAACTGCTGAAAATTGGGTTGATAGCAAGGATGATGTTGCTGGAAATTATTGTTCTGAAAATTCTAAAGTTGGGGCTGAAATTGTTGATTGAATTGCTGAAATGCTTGAGGTTGAAAATTCTGAGTGTCTTGCAGACAATTCTGACATTGAAATTGGAAATCTTGATTTGAAAACTGTGAATAATGAAAACCTTGCTGTGAGGGTTGAAATACTTGCTGGCCTTGATAAAAACCTCTGCTGACCATAATTAAATGGTTGTTGGAAATCTGGGAAATTCTGTTGAAACTATTGAATTGGTGGCTGATTAAATGGTTGCTGAAAATTTTGTTGAGACTGTTGAAATGATTGAAAATTTTGTTGAAAATTTGGATTGCACCCTTACTGAAAATTCTGAAATTGTGGTTGAAACTGCTATGGTGGCTGATTGAAAGTTTGGTACTACTGCAAATCTGAATAGGGCTGCTGAAATTGTTGATACGGCTGCTGGTGAGGAGATGAATAAGCATTTGAAAACATTTTGAATATGCAGTCCTGCCACAAAACAAGTAAAATAGCAGCAACCGTATACAAAATATACAGCAATCAAAAATAGAATCAAAAGATATAATTACCAAGCACCACTACATTCCCCGACAATGACGCCAAATTTGATAACCGTTTCAGTCATGTCACGGTTTCAAATACAATTTAAGTACCGAATTCCTCTAAACTAATGTAGCATAGAGTAACTCGAGTCGTCTCCCAACGAATGTAGTTGGTACATGATAAATCTCAGGATCGTATTTTATTGCTTTTGGATTTTGGACATGAAACTGGGTTTGGAATTAAACGTTAGGACTACGAAAAGAAATAGCAAGCAAGTATGAAATCTAGTTCTAATTGATGAAGGACAACGCAGGTAAGGAAATCTAAATTAACCTAACTACAATTGCAGCAAGGAAAAGACAACATGAAAGAAGCACTTAAGAAATAGGGCATCAATGAAACCAAGACATGGAACAAAACTTACATCATTAAAGAAATCTAATTTCCTAACCTATTGCATCCAAATTAAGTATAAGAACGTAAGGAAATCATGAATCATTCAATTAACAAAGCATTGCAAGAATTCAATGATCTTAATTGCAACAATCCAAATAACACGAATGATTTGGGAATTCCATCAAACACATAATGAGCATGAAGAAATTTGATAAAAGTACATGCAAGTTGAAACATAGGGGATCCATCAAATACAATCATTCATCAATTAACACAAACATTCACTAGTAAAACCATCAATAACCGAATCAAATGGAAACATTGCAAATTGACCCCAAGTATTCTGTGTTGAAGAGGAAAAACTCCTGCACTTAGTGTTCTGCCGAAACCTGATGAAGTCTGGCTGCTGTGAAAGAAATGACTCTGTTGTGAAGAAATTTCTGTGAACAATCTTGATACAAACATCAACAATTGACACAAACTGTCAACACATGATAAACAATCCCAATTAAGCACTGAGCTGCCATCAGATTTGGAGTAATTGCTGCAAAATAAGGGATCGGCTGTGAAAGAATTCGGCTACTGGATCTGATGCTAAAGAGCTGCCGGAATTGAAATAATTGCTGTAGGGAAGTGGATGAACTGAATTGCTCTGAATGAATGGTTCTGCTGCTGGATGCTAATGTGAAGAAAAGTTGCTGCTGAATAATGGAAACTATGAAGATCTGCTGGAAAACAACTGCTGAAGAGCTGCTAGAATTCGATCGGATGAAGGCTCGTCACTTCCCTCAACCCGAGAGAATGCTACGAAGGAAATCTATAGGAAAGAACTGCTGACTGCTGGAAATGCTAAAGAGCTACTGAATTGAAACTGTGAATGAAATCTATGAAGAAATTGCAGTAAGAAATAACTGCTGTAAAGGAAAGCTATTAAGGAACAAACTGCCGAAGAAAAGAAAAGCTGCCGATGGAGAAGAAGAACTGCGGCAGTGGAGTGGATGGTGAGATGTCAGCTAGGGTTCGTAACCCCCAGAGCCCTAGCTTGTGATGGAGTGGAGATTGGATGGAGTTGATCAGATCGAGTCGGGATCCCCTCAAACTGCGATCGATCGAAGCTCAGGCGGCGGAGGTGAAGATGGAAATGGATCGTCGCCGGCCCTTGGTGGAGGTGGAGAGGTTGAGTGAGACGGGAACCCCTCGTCTCAGCCGCCTCTCCTTGATCGCCCTCGCCTCTGTGAAGAAGATGAATTCGAGAGGATGCCCTAGCTTTGCGTCGCCTCCCCTCTTTTGATCCCGGCTGCGCGTGGGTTCAGCCAAATCAACTCAAGCCTTGGGTTCAACCACAGCTCAGTCCAGCACTTGGTTTAGTCTAGTTGCAGCCCAACTCAGTCCTTTGGTTCAGCCAGCTTGGGTTCAGTCAAGATTTGGGCTCGGTCCAGTCAGCCCTTGGTTCTGCTCAACTCAGCTCAGCAGTTGGGTTCAATCTAGACTTGGTTTAGCCAACAGACCATCCTTGGGTGCCATCAAGCCATGGGTTCGGTTCAGCCCAACCAGAGCTCAGAAATTGGGTTTAGCCAGCTTTGGTAGAAGAAGACTTGAATACTTAGCAACGGACGGCTGAAATCAATCTGACTTCATCCAACGGTCGGATCTCTTCAGATCTGAACCAAACTCCACAGATCCCAATCAATGGTCCTGATCTACCTGTCCCCAGCTCGGATTAGCCAGATCAGTGGTGGATGGTCGAGATCTTCCCTTTTCTTGAATGGATGGTCTAGAATATCTTGAGCTTGATCCAACGGTCAGATTACTTCTGATTTGGCTGAAATTTTCAGATCTTGATCTATGGTCATGATTGATTCTATCTTGAACTCGGATTGACCAGAAGTTGATCGATGGCTTAGATCTAGCCATTTCCTGGAACGGACGACTCCTATTAATCCACTGCTTGATCCCTTTGATCTGGATCCAATTCTGACTCAAGTTTGACCCGATTTGATCTAGGTCCATGATCATTTGAAACCTACAAAATGATATTCAAATTTAGTGCCAAAAATATCCCAAATATACAAAGATTTGAATTAAAAGCCAAAATAGAGGGAATACATGAAACCTAATAAAATTGCAAACTTAAGCATATAAAATGTGGATCAAACATGGATTTTAGAGCCTAAAATAATCAACAAAAATGATGGTTATCACGGGGCCGCCTCTTCTAATGCTGCAGGGGCTACTATCAGCCGTCCCTTGCATCTGGTTGTGCCGTCCCGTGCCGACCCTACCACAAGCTATCAGGAGGCACCTGTTACCGAGCTTGGACCATGTGAGTTGGCTCGGGAGGTTCATTTATACGGCCAGCTCGGCGAGCGTTTCTATGAAGGCCTGCAGGAGGCTAGTTACTGGAGCCTTACTAGACGAGCCAACTCCTTCGTCTCGGAGGCCAGCCAGGTTTGCTTTTCTTTTTACCCGTATTTCTTTCTCTGATTTTTAATGCTTGTTGTTTTACCTGCAGTTCTTTGGCTCAGCCTATGACATGGTCGTATGCCTGATGAGCTACGCTCGGGCTTTGCAGCAGACAGAAGCTCGGGTGGAGAGACTGGAGACGCAGCTCCACCATTCGGATATGCAGTTTACCGGGGATATGCTGAACCAGCTGCGTGCCGAGAACATGGACCTTCAGGATCGTCCTGCCCACTCGGCAGCCTATGTTGAAGAGCTCATGTTCGAGCTAGACGTAGCTGCCGCCTCGACTGCTCAAGCGCAACGCCGCATTGCTAGCCTGGAGCAAACAGAGTGTCGAGCCCGCGACCTCGAGGCCTTGGCCAATGCTGAACTGGCCAAGGTCAAGGCGCAGCTCCTAGAAGCATGCCAAGCAGCCTTCGCAATGCGCGCTGATTTGATGGCCAAAGAGGAAGAGCTGAGCGCTTGCTCGACAGAGCTTCAGCGACTCAGGAAGGAGCTGTTAGGATGTATACTAAAAGTCTTGCCTTTTGGTTAGGATACATCTACATTTTAAAGAGAATTAGAAAATCACACAATGCATGTTTATATTAGTATGTGTACTAAACGTCTGATGCTTGGCATTGTAGATAACATGGTGCGTGGTGTCGCACAGAAGATCATGTTATCAGGTTCCTTACCGAAGCATAAGAAAGAGGCTCATAACCAAGATGGAGTTGGACAAACCATCGGGATGGTTGTAGTGTAATTTGGTATGGTTTATCTTAACCCTAGGATTACACTAGTGTACTTTGCGTACATTGAGTAGGACCAAAAGAGAGGTCATCCAATTTTGTACTGACTTAGTAAATTGGATTAGACCTCGAATAATATTATGGAGTACGATCTCTTAATCCCGAAATAATGATGGGCATATATTATTGATTATTATATCTTTGATTTACCAATGGGCGAGATCTATTCTATTAGATCGATAGGCCCGGTAAGTTGGGAGATAATATTAATAATATGATGTGCTGTTGATTATTGACGGAATCCGTGTCCTGGTGAGTCAGGGTGATGATGCCTCCTTGGTGAGCTCAAAAGGATCGTCATGTCAAATCATGCAAGTGGACTATGGTCCGGCATGATGAAAAGGTTGAGTGGTACTAATCAAGGATCAAGAGGATAATTAATTTAATTATCAGTAAATTAAATTAATTATCGGGCATACGATATCTTAAACACGGGGAGATCGACGACTTGTAATATATGGAACCCATATGAAAATATGGGGGTTGGTAAGGAAGTACAATGAGATCCTTTAGTGGAATGGATCATCATTAATGGATCGGGTTTGAATCCATTAGCGGACCAAGAACCAACTCCTCCTCATGACCCCTATCTTAGCCCAATAAATACCCCATATGAGTCATGATACAAGGCCGATTATTTAAGGAATTAATCTATGATTAATTGAAGGAATAATCTTTGGTTATTTAAGGAATTAATCTCTGATTAATTGAGGGAATAATCTTTGATTATTTAAGAAATTAATCTTTGATTAATTAAAGGAATTAGTCTCTAATTAATTGGAATGTTTTCTAATTAATCCCCTATAAATATAACCTCTCTCCCTCTCTCCCGAACTCTTCTCTCTAACCTAGGGCGCCGAAGGTAGTAGGGAAGAAGAAGACTACCTCTTCTTCTTCTCTTGCTTTCTTCTCGTCCCTAAGCCCGCGTTCGATCATAGAGCATGGGAGGAGGAGACCTCAACCCTTGGTGGTGCGCGGCTGAGCTGGGAAGGAGGGGAAATCGGCGGTGCAAGGTGGGAGTCGACGTCGGCATTGGAGGAGTAAGGAAGTCCTTCTTCTCCTTCTTTTTTGCTCTCTTCTTCCTCATCTACTTCTATGGACGTGCACGGGACAAGGAGGAGTCATCTTCTCCGGTTGTCGCGTGCGGAAGTAAAGGAGGAAGAAGTGAGGTGCGGCGGCGAGAGTGGCTCCTCTCTTTTGGCGTTTGTCGCCAGAAAAAGGAGGTGTTGTGAGCTCCTCTTCCTTGTGGATCAGCGGCTGTGAGATAGGAAGAGGATAGAGAGGTTGGTGTGGGGTATGGTGAAGGAGAGGAGCTTCTCTTCTCAGCTTCATCATCACTTCCTTGAAGGGTCGCCGGCGGTAGGCCAAAACCTAACCCTAGGTCTTGGTGTTGGCGCAAAGAAGGGAAGAAGAGAAGGATTATTCTGGAGCCTTGGTGATTCCGCGTCTTGGTAGATTGTCGCCCACACGACATCCAGGAGGGGAGGGTCATAAGATAGAAGACTGCGAGGTAAACGACGAGGTATATTTCTCCTGAGCTCCAGTTTTGTTTAGCTATGTTTTATTTGTGCCTTGTTGCTTTGTCTCATCATTTCATGTATGTTAATTGATTATTTTGATTCGTTATCATAGACAATAATTAATTAACTGGACCTCAAAGATAAACACAAAAACCGGTGATCCAAATCGTTATTTTTTCCGCGGTTAATTAATCCGAAAAGTTACAGGGCCCTAACCTCAGTTTTGGCTAAGTTGTGACTTGGATTAATTAACACGACGACGAGTCGGTCGTTAGAAGGACAGGTCTCTATTCAGATTAAATTTTTTAATCCGTTGCCATAGAGAGGTCTTTCAGATACGACCCCGTGGTTGTCTTGGAAATCGCCAAGCCATACCCTACAGGAGCATGGTATCCAGGGGTCGGAGTTGAAGGCGGCTCGGCGAGAACTGAAGGATGTCTGGGCTTATGCCGAGTCTCAGCGATATGCGGCGTTCCAACGGTATGCCCGTAGGCATTAAGCAGTCGGTGTGGGAGGCACTCCCTTTGCTCCTTTTCTTTTTTGTAGAGGCCTAGCCTCGTTTTTGTAAGAGCGCTGTTATGAAGGCTAGTGTTTTTCCTTTGCGTCTTTGTTCTTGTATGCTTGGCGCTTAAGTGTTGGGGGGTCGGGACGCGAGTGACCCGAGTCAGGGGATGCTCGCCCAACTCCTTTTGGCGAGCGAGCATGTGCAATACCCGAGCGTGAGGATTTCCATATATCAACCACTCGGGAGGGAGAGCAATTGAGCAATTCGGCCTTTGTGAGCGACAGGGTAAGGCACTTGAGCATAATAACTTCCAAGTGCTAGCCACTCAAGCGAGATCGGCAGAGCCTCTAAAGACTAGAATTGAGTCGATTGAGTGGAGTTGCCAGCTTGGGCAATTCGGAATGTCATTGTTGAGTCAATTCGATTTTGCTTTTGGGGAGCATGGGTGACCACTCGCCCGGCTTAGGAGTCAGGGCGAGGAATCCTTTAAGGCTCACCCGCTCATAGATCGTGCGGGGACGAGAGATGGGACACTCGGTTAGTTAGTCCTCAGGGAGCGTGGGTCGCCACGCGTCCGACTAAGAGCCGATCCGAGGAGTGCGCGGGAGCGGATCCCGATTATACTGTGAGCATAAGAGTCTGGACACTTGCTCAGGTCGATTCTCAGGAGCGTGGGTCGGCACGCGTCCGATCGGAGACACTGAGAATAGTGGGACACGGGAGCTGAGCCCGCTTATAACTTGCTGGCAAGGCAAGAGTCTGGACTCTCGGTCGGGCAAGACTTAGGGAGCGTGGCCTGTCACTCGCCCGACTGAGAGCCGATCCGAGGGGTGGTTGGGAGAGGATCCCGATTTATAGCTCGTGAGAATGAGAGTCTGGACACTTGCTCAGGCTAATTCTCAGGAGTGTGGGCCACCACGCGTTCGATCGGAGACACTGAGCAAAGTGGGGCACGGGAGCTATGCCCGCTTATAACTTGCTAGCGAGGCAAGAGTCGGGACTCTCGGTCGGGCAAGGCTCAGGGAGCGTGGGTTGCCACGCATCCGGCTGAGAGCCGATCCGAGGGGTGGTTGGGAGCGGATCCCGATTTATAGCTCGTGAGAACGAGAGTCTGGACAATTGCTCAGGTTGATTCTCAGGAGCGTGGGCCGCCACACATCCGATCAGAGACACTGAGCAGAGTGGAGCACAGGAGTTGTGCCCGCTTATAACTTGCTGGCGAGGCAAGAGTCTGGACTCTTGATCAGGCAAGACTGAGGGAGTGTGGGCCGCCACACGTCTGATTGAGAGCTGATCCGAGGGGTGGATGGGAGTGGATCCCGATTTATAGCTCGTGAGATCGAGAGTCTGGACACTTGCTCAGGCCGATTCTCAGGAGCGTGGGCCACCACGCGTCTGATCGGAGACACTGAGCAGAGTGGGGCATGGGAGCTGAGCCCACTTATAACTTGCTGGCAAGGCAAGAGTCTAGACTCTCGGTCGGGCAAGACTCAGGGAGCGTGGGTCGTCACGCGTCCGACTGAGAGTCAATCCGAGGGGTGGATGGGAGCGGATCCCGATTTATAGCTTGTGAGAACGAGAGTCTGGACACTTGCTCAGGCCGATTCTCAGGAGCGTGGGCCACCATGCGTCCGATCGGAGACACTGAGCAAAGCCACTATCATCGCAGTCGAGTGTTACATTGGTGTTTCAAAAGTTCACTCGGCCTCTCGATAGGGTTGAAGGTGGATCGCGCTCCATGGCCGATCCAGTCTCTTCCCCTGCTCATTTTCTAAGTAATAGGCCCCTGAGGAGAGCTTCTGAGTGATCTTGAAAGGCCCTCCCCATTGCAGCTCCAGCTTGTTAACATCCCCGACTGGCTTGACTCTTTTCCAGACGAGGTCCCCGACCTCGAATGTTCTCGGCAGCACCTTCTGGTTATATCTTTGCTTCATTTTCTACCGATATGGGAACATCCTGGCGGCTGTCTTATCCCTGATTTCGTCGACCAAGTCCAGCTCAAGGCGTCTCCTTTCTGGATTATCTTCATCATAGGCCACTCGCTGATCAGACTCACATCCGACCTCAACCGGCACCACGACCTCACTTCCATAGACCAGCTGGAACGACTTGCTTCCCGTGGTTTCTTTAGGCGTGGTTCGCAGGGCCCATAAGATACTGGGGAGTTCATCCACCCATGTTCCTCCTGCGTGATCCAGCTTGGTCTTCAATCCTTTCAGGATCTCTCGGTTGGCCACTTCTGCCTGGCCGTTGCTCAGTGAGTATGCCACGGAGGTGAAGGCTTGCTTGATACCATATGCCGAGCACCATTCCTGTATCTTCCAGCCTTGGAACTGCCAACCATTATCTGAGATGAGTTTACGAGGAATTCCATACCGGCATAAAATGTTCTGCCACAGGAATTTGATCATGGCCTGCTCGGTGATGCGTGCTAAGGCCTCAACTTCTATCCATTTGGAAAAGTAGTCCACGACCACTAGCAGGAACTTCTTTTGAGCTGCGGCGATCGGGAATGGCCCGACAATGTCCATGCCCCACTGATCAAAGGGGTAGGAGACCGCCGATGCCTTCATCATCTCCACAGGTCGGTGCGGGAGGGAGTGGTGCTTCTGGCAAGACAGACAGATGGAAACCAACTCGTCTGCGTCTTTCTGCAAGGTCGGCTAGTAATAGCCGACCAGCAGTGCTTTCCGAGCCACGACCCGAGCTCCAGCGAGGCTTCCACAGATGCCCATGTGGATCTCTTTCAGCACATAGTCTGCATCCTCCGCGCCCAGATAGTTAAGTAGAGGCCGAGCGAAGGACATTTTGTATAATACATCCCCGACCATGGTGTACTGCATCGCCCGCTTCCTTAGCAATCGGGCTTCCTCTCGATCAGTCGACACAGTTCCCTCTGCGAGGTAGGTAATGAGTGGGTTCCTCCAGTCAGACTTCAACTTTAGCTCGGCATGCCTCTCGATCTGCATGATCATCAATGCCACACTGCCCGGATGAGGAAGTACCCAAGAGCCAACCGAGCTGGCCAATTTAGCCAACTCATCTGCCTTGAAGTTGCTTTCTCCGGGGGGGGGGGGGGGGTCTTCTGGATCTGTACATCTTGAAACTCGGCCTTTAGCTTCCCATAGACTTCTATAAAGGCTTGCAGTCGGTCATTGTTGACTTCAAATCGCCCGGTGACTTGCTGTGTGACCAGTTGGGAATCAGAGTAGAGTATCACCCGGGCAGCTCCCACATGCTTAGCCGCTTGCAGCCCGGCTATGAGGGCTTCGTATTCAGCCTCGTTGTTTGTGGCCCGGTACTTCAGTCAGACAAATAAATGCAGTTGTTCTCCCTTAGGGGACACCATTAGGATATCGATCCCGCTACCTGATCGGGCAGATGAGCCATCTACATAGACTTGCTAAGCTTCCTCAATTTCTTCCGAATGTAGCTCGCTTAGAAAGTCGGCTAAGGCCTGTGCTTTGATGGCTGGCTGAGTCTGGTACTGGATGTCGTATTCGCTCAGCTCGATGGTCCATTTGATCAGTCGACCCGACGTTTCTGGATTAGAGGCCACTCGATCCAAACTACTGTTGGTCAGGACCACAATTGGGTGCGCCAAAAAGTAAGGCCTAAGCCTCCGAGCACCCAACAACAGCACATATGCTAATTTTTCTAGCGTCGTATACCGGCACTTGGCACCTTTCAGTAGGTGAGTAAAAAAGTACACTGGCTGCTGGTCGGTCCCCTCTTGTCGGACTAAAACCAGACTGACTGAGTCAGCCGAGGTAGCTAAATACACCGACAATACTTCTCCGACTTCGGGCTTGGCTAATACTGACAGCTCAGCAAGGTAGACCTTTAACTCCTCAAACGCTTTGTCGCAGTCGGCGTCCCACTGAAATTTGGTGGCTTTGCGGAGGGTCTTGAAGAATGGAAACCCTCGCTCGGCCGACCGGGAAATGAATTGGGACAGGGCTGTGATTCCCCTGATGAGTCGTTGCGTCTCTCGGAGGTTCCTTGGCGGGGGCATATCCAGTAAGGCCTTGACCTTGTTTGGGTTAGCTTCGATGTCTCGCTCAGTCACAATGTACCCGAGGAAATTCACGCTCTGAGCGCCAAAGAGACACTTAGCAGGGTTCAGTTTGAGCCCGTACCTGCGCAGTGTTTGGCAAGTCTCCTCGACATCAACTATCAGGTCTTCCGCTCGGGTGGACTTGATTAGGATGTCATCCACATACACTTCAATGATCCACCCGATTTGAGTCCGGAAGACTTTATTCATCATCCACTGATAAGTGGCTCCAGCGTTTTTTAATCCGAATGGCAATACGGTGTAGCAGTAGGTGTCGCCCGCCATAATGAAGCTAACTTTTTCTTGATCACCCGCAAACAGGGGTACTTGATGATACCCCTGATACGCGTCGAGCATAGAGATGAGCTCGCTGCCAGCCGTCGAGTCCACTATCTGATCGATCCGGGGCAGCGGGTAGCAGTCCTTGGGGCATACCCGGTTAAGGTCCTGGAAGTCGATGTAGACTCGCCATTTATTGTCAGGCTTGGGCACCAACACAACGTTGGCTAACCAAGCTGGGAACTGTACCTCCCTGATGTGGCCGGCCTCCAGCAACTTCTCGATCTCGGCCCGGATCACTTTATTTTGCTCGGTACTGAAGTCCCAGTTTCTTTGTTTGACGGGCCAAGCATTGGGATAGACATGGAGGTGATGCTCCGTCACCTCCGGTTGAACGCCTTTCAGCTCTCTGATTGACTTGGTAAACACGTCTTGGTTTCGAGCCAAGCATTCCAGCAAGGGCTCCCTCAGCTCCTCGGGCAGCCCGGTCGCGATCTTGACTCGAGCTTCCTCCCGGTCGGGAAGAAGCTGAACCTCCTCCTTGTCCTCACACAATTCAGCCTACGGCGAGGCTTGGACCATATTACAGTCCGAGAAGGGGTGTGGCGCCTTCTGGCTCTCCACCCTGACATTGTCGACATAACACCTCCGGGCCACTCTCTGGTCACCCCGAACCTCTCCTACTTTGTCCCCGACTGGAAACTTAATCTTGAGGTAGAAGTTGGAGGTGACGACTCGAAACTCGTTAAGGGTCGGTGGCCCAGGATAACGTTGTAGGCTAAGGGAGCGTCAACCACCAGGAACGTGGACAATCTAGTCCTCAACGGTTTCTCACCTAAGAATTAATGGTATTAATGAAAATGGTATTGATTAAGTAATAATTATTATAAAAATTTTATGGTAGGATAAATATTTATATTGCATTCATTAGTTTAAAATATCTCATTATATATACCTAAGATGCTTTCATACCATTCTTACCCATTATATTTTTTCTAGAGAAAAATTGATTACAATGCTTATTTAATATTCTAACTTTACCCTCGAGACGATGATACAAGGAAAAGATACTAAATTATATTTCAGATATATGCAATTCTATCTTCAATTCAACGTATTTTATAAGAATTTTTTTTTTCAAATGAGATACGTAATCATGAGATATTGTCTTTGCTGTTTGTCGCAAATGTTTTCTATTTTGCTCTAACGGCGGCCAGTTGAAAACTTTCATGAGATCAATTGGTCACCTTAAATTCGATGTTATCTAGTTCATTATAATTATAATTGAAAGGAAATTCAACCTTTGTTGTCGTATGGAAATTAATTAAATATTGGATCATACTCACATAACTAGCCATGATTAACAACAATTACAGTCCTAAATTTAAATTCAAGTACAGTGGAAGAAGCTGAATGAATGACTCAAATTAAATAGAGTTAGTCACACAGTGTATAGATGTGAGAATTTTCTTTTACGGCTTCTTATCACCGGGCCTCGAGAAGACCTCAGCCATCTCCTCCTCCAGCGCCCTCCCCTTGGTTTCCGGGCAACACGTGTAGTAGAAAGCCCACGCGAAGACCCCAATGCCGGCGAAGAGGAAGAAGGCGCCGCCGATGGTGATGGCCTTGTAGAGTGAGATGAAGGACATGGACATGGCGGAGTTCATTAGCCTGTTGATGGCCACCCCCAAGCTCGCCCCCTGCGCTCTCAACCTCAGCGGGAATATCTCTGAGGCATACACCCACGTCACTGGACCAAGCCCACACGAGAACGACGACACGAACGATAGCACGAACACCACACACAACGCCTCCGCCCATACCACCCTCTCCTCCGCCCTTTCCACCACTGTCAACACCGCCCCCAACCCTACCAACGATGCCATCATCCCCGTCAAACTCCCCAGGAACATCTTTCGACGCCCCACTCTGTCCACCAGCATCACCGCCAATAGGATGAAAGCCATCTTGAACGTCCCCACGGCGATCGTCGCTAGAAACAACTGGTCCTTAGTCACCAACCCGGCCTTCTTGAAGATTCTCGGGCTGTACAACACCACCGCCTCGATTCCGGTGGCATGCTGAAACACGTGGATGCCGACGGTGGCGATGAGTACCCGTCTTACCGCCGGTGTTGGGCACAGTATCTCCCTCCACACTCCTTCCCCGTGGTGCTTGGTTTCCACTTCCACCACGTCGCCGGAGCATGCCTTGTCGATGCCCACTGCGACCTTGATTTCCCCCAGCCGCCGCTCGGCCTCCTCCTCACTGTTGCTGACGCGTAGGAGGATGTCGCGCGCGTCCTTGATGCGGCCCTGCATCACCAGCCACCGTGGCGACTCGGGCATCATCACAACGCTGGCGGCGAGGGCAATGGATGGAATGGCAGCGACCCCGAGCATGGCGCGCCAGCCGTAGACGAGCGGGAGCTTGCCGAAGAGGAAGTTGGCAAGGTAGCCGCTAAGGATTCCAAAGCTGATGCATATCTCCGGGAGCGAGCTGAGGAGGCCGCGAGAGGACGTCGAAGAAATCTCCGCCGAGTAGACTGGTGCGATCATGAGCGCGTACCCGACGCCGACGCCGGCAACACAGCGACCGGATAACAGCATGGCAAAGTTGAGACCTAGGCCCATGAGGACGGAGCCAACAAAGAAAATGACGGCGCCAACGACAATGGTATAGCGGCGGCCGATTAAGTCGGAGATTCGCCCTGCAGTCAACGACCCAATAAGGGCGCAAGCGTTGAGGATGCCAGCAAGGACTTGGATTTGCATGTCTGAAGCCTTAAGGTCTTCCTGGATGAATAACATGGCGCCGCTCATGACACCAGTATCTGCTCAAACCATCAAGAATCATACATTAATTTCCATGGATGAGCTCGATCTGAATTTAAAAAATAAAATGTTGAAGAAGAAGAAGAGGATGCAGTTGTCACCGTAACCCATCAAGATGGAGATGAAGGAGGCAATGAAGGAGCAGGCAATGGCATACTTGTTCTTCTTCTCCTTCTTGCCCTCTATTTTCAAACCGCTCTCCGCCATTATTACTGCAAATATTCAACTCCCTCCTTGATTTCTTTGTTCGCTACTTCAATGTAGAAATACAGTGAATTTCAGTATTTAAAAGCAAGTTCGTGGTTGTGGATAAGATCTCGGGAGTTAATTTTGGGACAACAATGAGGAAATCTGTTTGACATCAGAGCAATGCTGTTGGAGTTGACCTTTAAATTATCACCTCTTTCTTTGCTATTTTCTAGCGAATCTTTCTTAATTTTTTTTTTAAATTTAGACAAACTAAATCGAGACATAAACTATAATGTTGAGCTGGAGTAGATCGGACATTCAGAGTTGATGTACTGTTATTATAATTTTGAAATGTTGCACAATCCAAAATTTAGTTTGACTAATCATTACTTACTTCTTAAAAATAAAATGAAAAAAAATAACAGTTGATCAATTAAAATCACATTATAGTCATGACAAAAAATAATCTAATTTTGACTTAGATAAGCCATACTAATAGATCCGATCTCAATGTGGATCCACCCCGAACCCGTAACAGGGCCAACGGCTCAGACATATAGATGGGTATATTAAGAGTTAAGTTCTATTCTAATTTCTAAGTTAAGATTTTTTTTTATTTTTGAATTCTAGTTTTTTATTTCTAATTTATGATTTTATGGGTTACGATTTTTTATTTTAATTTTAAGATTTTAGTACAATTTTGATTTCTTGTTCTAGTTTTTTATTATCGATCATGGTGTATTTGATTTTTAATTAATATTTATAGTTTTAGACGAATTCTTTTTCTATGTTTAGGATTTAAGAATATGTTTTTTAAAATTTTTAATTCTTGAGTTTTTGATTTGTAGTTATGTTTTGAATTTTGAATTATTTTTTTTGAGTTCTAGTTTTTTTTAATTCTAAATTTGGTATGGATTCTAGTTCTGAATTTATTTTGAAGTTTTAATTTTCTTCGGATTTATCATGGTATTTAATGGAAAAGTTTTATAGGACTATACCGGTCATCTTTAAAATTAATCTATTTGAAGAGTTGAATATCTAAATATTTATGTGCAATTAGCTAGTGTATGAGTCTCATAACTTTGATTGTTTACAAATACCTAATTGGAGAAGACGAAGTGATAAAGTAATACAAAATATTATAGAAGGATAAATTTTGTAATTTACAATATAGCAGATGAAAGAATAGAGTATGAGAAATAAATATGAAGAATAAAGTGTTGGTGCAGTTTGCACTTCGATCAATCTCAAGTATTGATGTATAAGAAAAGGGTTAAAGTTAGGTTTGTTATTTTCTAACCTTGTTACTGAATGTGCATGATTTAAAGGCTTAGGACCTGACACCAGACTGAAGTCCAAGATAGTTAAGTCCTGTAAGGAATTCCAGTTAAGTCTGCAGGGCCTGATAACTGGTTGAAGCCTAAGTTGGTGGAGACTTAGCATGAAGTCCAGCTGGGTCAGCGGGAACTGATAGTTGGCTGAAGATCGGGTGGGTTAAGATGCTAAGTAAATCTGCATAAGCTAGGTGAGGTAAGTCATTGAGAGGAGCGAATTCCGATGAGGACGAGTTCCGAGTAGGGACTTTAGGCACAGTCGAGCTTAGAACCCTTTTGGAGCTCTAAGCTGAGACTTTGACTATATCTAGATCTTTGAAAAATAGGGTCTATTTAATACTAAATTTGTTTAGTCCATTTTTGTACTTGTACTAACTTTATCTTATAGGAAATATCTTGTTTTGGACTAACATTTTTTGTAGGGTTCAAATTATAAAATTCAGCCTTGAATGAAAAGAGCCCAAGGTGCCTCAGGTGAGACCTAATGCGCCTTAGGTGGGGCTGGAGGCGTCTTCAAGGAGCTGAAGGTGCCTCCGTTAAGCTGTCGTTGAAGATAAGAGTTCGACAATCTGAAGCGTCTCAGTTGGGAACTGAGGCATCTCACTTCGAATTTGAGGAGCCTTCCAGAGGATAAGAAGTGACGTCGATGCCTTCAAATCTAATAATTTTTCTCAAGATCTGATGCATCTCATTTGGTAACTAAGATACGTCAGAGTCTTATAAAAGAAGGCTTTGGCCGAGAGCATGGATTAATCATCTTTTGATACTCTACTTTTAAACTCTTGCCATCGTTCTGCTACATCGTCTTCTTGCTACGACCTTGCTTTAACTCGACTATGTCCGACCATTACTAAAAGACCGACGCCAACACATGAGCTTGTTCGAGATTCTACTACTGTATTGGGTAATGTTTAATTTTGTACTTTCAATATTGCAAAAAGGGAAGTGTAGGGTTGTTACACTTTCCAATTTTTCATTTGTACTCGATCGCTCTACCGCGAGTTTACTGGTAGAGGATATTAGTGGATTACCCATTGGAAATGGCCAACGGACCTGAGCCTTAGATTAGGAATCGCCGAAGGCTCCGAACTAAGTACATCGTGGTGTGGTTTGCCTTGGCTTTTCGTTGTTTTATTTTCCGCTGCACACAAACTTTTCTTTATTCCGAATAAGTCAAAGTTTTGAAAGTCATGTGATTCACCCCCCCCCTCCTCTCATGTGCAACGGTGTTGATGCAGTCTGACCCTGATTGTTGATTTGATGTTGACATCGATTTTAGTTTAGAATGATGATTATGATTATGATTGAGTTTAAGTCCTGGTCGTGGACTAGGCATACCTAGTGGAACTAGGTTTGATAAAATCCTAGCTTGGAGGACTAGGTGTTGGAAAATCCTAACTTAGAGGGTTAGGTGTGAAAAATCCTAGCTTGGAGGGCTAGGTGGTGAAAAGTTTTAATTCGGAAGGTTGGGTGAAAAGTCCTAGCTTGGAGGGCTAGGTGAAAAGTCCTAACTTGGAGGGTTAGGTGAAAAGTCCCAACTGGAGGGTTAGGTGTGAAAAATCCTAGCTTGGAGGGCTAGGTGGAGAAAATTCCTAATTCGGAAGGTTGGGTGAAAAGTCCTAGCTTGGAGGGCTAGGTGAAAAGTCCTCACTTGGAGGGTTAGGTGAAAAGTCCCAATTGGAGGGTTAGGTGTGAAAAATCCTAGCTTGGAGGGCTAGGTGGTGAAAAGTCCTAATTCGGAAGGTTGGGTGAAAAGTCCTAGCTTGGAGGGCTAGGTGAAAAGTCCTAACTTGGAGGGCTAGGTGAAAAGTCCTAACTTGGAGGGTTAGGTGAAAAGTCCCAACTGGAGGGTTAGGTGAAAAATCCTGGCTTGGAGGGTCAGGTCTTAGCTTGGAAGGCTAGGTTGGATGAAACCCTAGCTTGGAGGGCTAGGTTGGAGTCCCTGGATCGGTCTGGTGATCGATCAGGGAAGTTGGCACGCTGCTCCTTCGTTGATCGGTCCAGTGATCGATCCAGCGATGACTGATCGGTCTGGTGACCGATCAGGGAGCACACAGTGAGGTTGGGAACCTACTGTGTGGCTCCAATCAGGGAGCAGGCAGTTGCCTCATTGCTTGGCTCCTGATCGGTCTGGTGACCGATCAGTGAGCTGGCAGCATCCTCACTGCTTTGCTCCTGATCGGTCTGGTGACCGATCAGGGAGCATACAATGAGTTGAGTTCCCCCACTGATCAGCTACTGAGCGGTCTGGTGACCGATCCACGACCTAGGATTTGATTTCTGCGATTACTGTTCACTCAGGAGTGGACCGATCAGGCTTGAGCCTGATCGGCTGGTGGCTATACCTGATTGGATCAAGGAGATAATGAACGGGCTCCACCTGATTGGACATTAACTAGAGAAGGAACATGAAGAGTGTTGTGTATATGAAAAGTTTAACCACATGGGTGAAAGGATGTGTTTTCAAGGTGAGTAATTTGTAAACCTGATCCATTATTTATTTGTACCATGTCGGATTCATGATAAGGCGAAGCTTCTATGAGAATATCATACTTCAGTGTAACATGATGAGTGGCTCCAGAATCCGGATGCCAACCTGGGTTCTTAGGAGTCGATGAAATAATCTTAGGAGAGATAGAAATTGAAAATGCTCTGGACTGAGATGACTCAACCATAAATTGTCCAGACGAAGGCGGTAGTCGATTTGAAGATGCAGGAGCATATTGTGAAATAGTTGATTGTCTTAAAGCAGCAGAACTGCCAACAAAATTTGAGTCAAATCTTTTAGGACATTGAAGACTAATATGTTCAACTCTAAGATAAATTTGATATTTTCTCCGACTATATAGCCAGTCAAATCGTCTAGAGCAATGACAACCAGTATAACCAATGATGTAATAAATTTGATATCGTTTTGAATTTTACTTTTGGTCTTCTTGATATTGTTGAGTATCTAACATCGAAAATAATTTCGCTTTCAACTTGTTGGAAAAGAAATTAAATAGGAAATTGCTTGGATAAAGTAGTCGGCTTGTTGGAAACGAAGGCAATGATACAAATGATGCTCTGTAGTCGTGAAGGAGGAAGCCGAAAAAACACTAGACGAGAAGCTCATAGGAGGGAAGAATTAAAAAAAAAAAAGAAACAATAGGGAAAGTAGAGGAAACGAAAAGCTGAAAAAAACGAAAAAACAGAAAACGAAACAGAGGTATGGAAAAAATAAAAGCAGGAAGAAAAAAAACAATGATTAAAAAAAATGAAAAAAAGAAAAGAGAAAAAAGAATTCAAATAATATAACAAAGACTTCGAAGAATGATTTAAGAAAGAAATGAAAATTCATTAAATAAATACGAGACGAAGCAAATTTTTAGATGATTTATTAATAATGTAAATAGGCTTATTTATAAAATTATCATAAATTATCTATTAAATAAAAGAAAGATTAAATATGATGAAAATATTGTTTTTGCTATCGATCCATTCTGATCTTGATATGAAGCCATATATAATAAACTCAATTCATTAAAATGAATCCATGTTGATATTGATATTATGCTAAATATAATAAAACTCAATTAAATAAAATTAATTTGAGATTATTATCTAGTTGTGCCCTTAGACATTAATTTTCCTTCAATTCATTATTGTTCGTGATGGTAAAGTCGATTCGTTCGTCCGGGTGCCTATGCTAATTCGTCTCAGAATTAATACAAAAAAAAATAAATTATGAAGATTATTCCGGAAAGAATCGACGTTAACGGTCAGTCACCAGGGTTCGACCCACGCGGATGCTGACGCTAGAGGAAAAACTCTCATCCTGCGAGATTAACATGAGCATTAATGAGAACACGCCGGAGGTTGTCTGGCAGAGCCCACTCCGACGCTCAAGTCAGTGCCTCAGTATAGGAGATAGAAGAAAGCAAGGAGAAGATGCTTAAGTTAGAGAGTGTGTAAAACCCCCTTTACCGGATGAGTTGGAGTACCTTTTATACTTGAGGCAGCGGTCATACCCGTCTCCACGATCTTCGCCACGCCCCCTCGATCTTCGGTTACTGGACAACCCTTGTAACGGTCGTCGCCACCATGAAATCTGGACCATTGCGATAATAAAGGGGTTAATGGTCGTGTATTACGGGTCATGATTATCTCGTGATTATAGGTGATGATTATCCATAAATCCGAAGAAAGGGGGACCGTTACTTGAGGTCGAGTGCTCCTCGTGTTCCGCTACCCGGAGATGATCTCGGGGTCTTTTGGCCCGGGGGGCCCCGGACGCTTACCCTACCGAAGTGATCTCGGGGACCTGACTTCCCGAGGTGATCTCGGGTGTGTATCTTTGCGGGTTGGTCTCCAGAGTATGCTTGCTCGTGGTGTTCTCGGGAACCCACCTTCTCGAGGGGGCCTCGGGCGTCACTTAAAGAGAGTCGCCCAACCTCGGTAGATCTTGTCACATAGCTTCTTCAGTCCACGTGTCAGCAACGGGGTACTTAACCCCATCACAAGTCCCTCCCTCCAAGTCTAATCGAAGGAAATGTTGCTGACTGATTAGACTAGTGGTGTAGAAAAGAAGCTATGTCATGGGAGTCCATATGTCTTTTACTACTTCCTTAGCAGCCTACTTAGTCTAAGGAATCGTACCATGCACCCCAAGACCCCAGACGGCTCTTCGAAGGCCTCCCACCTCTCTACGAGCCTTGCGACGGCTCCTTGACAGTTGTACATGACCTTTTCAAAAGTGCATGGGGTCTATTAATGGCGACAAGGTCATTTGACGAATGTTGCCTTGCCACACGCTCCGTCATTCACTGCGCGGTGATCTCCCACTGATCCGAGTCATGGGCTATATGTGGCGATGCCAGTAAAGGATGGTGGCTCCTCGGTATACCCCACCAGCCCAATTGGCGTGCTGCCTCCCCATGGCTTATAGGCGGGTGGCTTCTCCCTATAAAAGCGGGTGCAATGACACCCTTCTTCCTTCTTGCGTTATCTGTTTTCAAACATCTTCGCTCAGTGTTGTTCGTTTCGCTACCGCCTTCCCCAAGTGTAAGTCTCTTTCTGTTCTCTTCTCTCCTTCATCTTCATGGGTCCAGTAGAGAGAAAGAAGAAGATCTGAGGTGAGGGCGAAGATTCCTTAGAGGAACCAGCCTATCATCCGGAGTTGTATGAAACCACCTCCTCTAGGGTTAGGTTAGAAACCTTCCAGGCCGCCTGCCAGAGATATGGTATTCCGAAGGACTGGGAGGTTCGAGTTCCGGCCTTAGGCGAATCACCCGTAGAGACTCCTGTGGGGGTTTTCACCTTCTTCTTAGGATAGGTAGAATTAGGGATTCGTTTCCCTATCCCCTCTTTTTTCATGAATGTTACCAACTATTTCAGCATATCTCTTCACCAACTGGCTCCAAACGCCTTTGCCCAGGCGGGGCGTTTGTACTCTTAAAATTTTTCAACATCCCTTTGACCCCCCGATTCTTTTATTTTTTCTTTGTCCCGGTGGGTTCGCGAGGGCCATTTGGCTTTACCACCCGTACCGGCCATAAGTTTCTAGGGGGTCTCCCTTCCTCCCATAAGCGATGGAAGGAACATTTCTTCTATATCCAACTCCCTGAGCATCCCTTCAATCTTATCCACTGGACGGAGAGCCTGTCGTCAATCCCAAACCTTGGCGACTTCCAGCAGGACACGGGATACCAGAGGACTAGAGGTATCCTGGCAGGGATGGAGTTTTATGACCTTCAGCTGGTACAATGAGAAGAAGTCCTCTATCTGGCCGACCTTAGCCCAATAGTCACAAGCCTTAGCTCTAGTCTCCGTAAGTTCTGTTTTCCCTTGCAAGTATTCCTGATAATTCTAACTGATACCTTTTTGTATCTATTTCGCAGACGACGTCATGCTCTCCCGGGCTATCAACCGACTCTTGAAATGGGAGCAGGCTAACGAGCAGGCCCTGATTCTTGCTCCAGTTCCTTCTGCGCCTATGGGCATCTCAGCCGAGGGTTGTGAAGAAGCGATCGAACCACCAGAAGGTCCGGGAGTCTTGGACCCACTGGAAGCCCCAAGGACGGCTGAGCAGCCTGCCCCAGCTGAAGAAGATTGTCCATCCCCCCCGATCCTGGTGGTAGATGGGGAGTCCGCCCATGCGCTCCCTGATGAGCAGCAGCTATCCCCAGCCCCTGAGAAGAAACGGCAAAAACGACTTATTTCTAAGCAAGCTCCGTTGAAGAGGTTGAGGAAACTCTCGCCCTCGGAGCTTCCACCTGCCATTGATGAAGAGGACGAGGTGTCCTTGTCCCAGAGCATTTGGACAGTGCCCTCCTGTTCCTCTGAGGCTTCCACGGAACTGGTCGCTTCTATCCCAGTCGCCGCGGTCGAACCTCCTGCCATCCAGCGAGGCAAAGAGGTGCTGCCCGTCGTGCCTTTCCCCCGACGGAAAACCCCCTCGGCGAAGAAGACGGCGGCCGGGGGCTCCCAGTCAATAAAAATAAAGACCACTCCCCCTAAGAGTGGCAAGAAACAGGGGGCGTCCAGCTCAGAGGAAGACGCCCCCGCCCCCCAAAGCCTCCCTGGCCTGTCGGAGGGGGATACCGTGGAAATTCTCCCCCCTCCTGCTCATCTCCTGAGGTCGGTTGCATCAGCCAGGTACATGGGTATGCTGCACCAATCCCTGCTGACGGTAATTGAATTTATCTTTCTTCTTTTGCCTTCTGTTGTTTTGTCTATTTTTTAACTGTGCTTCTGTATGGCAGGTCGCCTCCAATTGTCCTGCTACCAGCCAACTGTTGTGCTCCCAAGGGGTTACTGAAGACCTCCTCCAACGATTGTCGACATCAGAGGTAGAAGTTGGTCATGCCCGCGAGGCAGGCCTCCTACAGCTGGAGGTCAGCAGGGCTCCAAGGGTGAAGGTCGTGCACTATCTCGACACCCTGCTAGCCTCAGAGGAGACTATGCATGGCTACCGTCTCCGAGGGCGCACCCAGTCGGAGTAGAACCACGCCCTTTCCGAGAACCTGTAGAAAGTGACCCAGGAGCGGGAGCAACTCCAGGCTCAGAAGGAGAAGTTGTCTGCTCTTGTCCAGCTCATGGAATCCTCCACGAAGGCTCTAGATGATAAGAATAAAGAACAGGAACACCAGCTAGCTCTAAAAGAATATGACCTCTAGCTAGCGACCTCCTATGCCTTCGACCTTCAGGAGGGGATCACTCGAGCCCAGGACAAGGCTTCGACCACCTCCCAGAAACTCCAGGAGACACTAGGGGCCCATGATCGTCTGTCCTGGGAGGTGGCCGAATTGAAAACTGCCAAGAAGGAGGTTGAGGCTGAGCTAGAGAAGCAAAAGGTTGACCATGCAGCCCAACTGTCTAAGGCCGAGACGGAGTTCAAGGCTAAATTCCTGCAGTTTGATGAGTTTGGCAACATCCTGGCCTGGCAGGTATTGAAGCGCTTATACAGGGCTTCAATAGTGCCATCAGCCAATTGATGGAGGCCCAACTGCTGAAACTAGATGCAGACCTAAGTGCCTTAAACGTCGGCCAGATTCGGGATGAGCTCTCGTCCGAAGAGCAAGAAATATAAGGTTCTTCCCAGACCAAGACCTCACTATTATTTTGTCTTTTTATCTTCGGCAAATTTTGCATTCTTCCATATGTGCCAGACATGTAATTATCCTAAGTATAATGCAAAAACCTTTTTTGGCCCACTACCTTGAGTTTTTCTCCTTCTTTTCTCCTTATGCCTCTTGCGTCCTTGCATGAAGAGCAAGGAAATAGAAGGGCTGGTATTTCTCCCTAACTCACAGAGCAAGGGTGATGTCCGACAGCACTTCGGTTTGAGGAGCACATGGCCTAGTGCCGGAGGGGACCAGGAGTCTATTAACCATGCAGGGGTAGGGCTTTACTACTCTTGGTTGGGCATCCGGAGTACCCAGATCAAGCCTACTCACCGCGGAAGTAGTAGCATTTTATAGCTCTTAGCCGGACATTTGCAGCACCGAGGCCAAGCCTACTCACCTCGGAGGTAGTAGGGTTTTACAGCTCTTGGCCGGGCATTTGCAGTATCGTGGCCAAGCCTACTCACCGTGGAGGTAGTAGGGTTTCGCAGCTTGTGGTCGGGCATTTGCAGCACCGAGGCCAAGCCTACTCACCGTGGAGGTAGTAGGGTTTTACAGCTCTTGACTGGGTATTTGCAACACCGAGGCCATGCCTACTCACCTCGGAGGTAGTAGGGTTTTACATCTCTTGGCCGGGCATTTGCAGCACTGAGGCCAAGCCTACTCACCTCAGAGGTAGTTGGGTTTTACAGCTATTGGCCGGGCATTTGCAGCACCGAGGCCAAGCCTACTCACCTTGGAGGTAGTAGGGTTTTATTGCTCTTGGTCGAGCATTTGCATCACCGAGGCCAAGCCTACACACCTCGGAGGTAGTAGGGTTTTACAGCTCTTGGCTGGACATTTGCAGCACCGAGGCCAAGCCTACTCACCTCGGAGGTAGTAGGGTTTTACAGCTCTTGGCCGGGCATTTGTAGCACCGAGGCCAAGCCTACTCACCGCGGAGGTAGTAGGGTTTTGCAGCTCTTGGCCGGACATTTGCAACACAGAGGCCAAGCCTACTCACCGCGGAGGTAGTAGGGTTTTACAACACTTGGCCGGTCATTGCAGCATTGAGGCCAAGCCTACTCACCTCGGAGGTAGTAGGGTTTTATAGCTATTGGCTGGGTATTTGCAGCACCGAGGCCAAGCCTACTCACCGTGGAGGTAGCAGGGGTTTACAGCTCTTGGCCTGGCATTTGCAGCACCGAGGCCAAGCCTACTCACCGCAGAGGTAGTAGGATTTTACTCAGGTAAGGTTTCAGCACTTTTCGAGTAATATTTCATTTTCTCTTTTATTTATTGAACTGCAAGCAGTGCAAACAAAGAATACAAAAGTTAAGCAAACAACTCAACACCTCACCGAGTGCAATAAGGGCGGAGATGGTTGGCGTGCCATGACCTCTCCAGCCCCTTGCCTTTATCATCTTCCAGATAGAAGCTGCCCCCGTGAGCTTTTTGGTGATGATATAAGGTCCGTCCCACTGAGGGTCCAGCTTCCTAGGGTCGCCTACTGGTTTGATCCTCTTCCAAACCTTGTCTCCGACTTCAATGTTGCGGGCGATTACCCGGCGATTGTAGGCTTGCTGCATCCGTCATCGATACACTTTCAGCCGAGTTGCTGCTTTATCCCGCACGTCTGAAATGTGATCCAGGTCGATCAACCGCTCTTGATCATTATCCTCTTTGTTATAGATGTGTCGTCGGATGGACTCCTTCCCCACTTCCACTGGGATTATAGTATCCACCCCATACACCAGCTAAAATGGGCTCTGGCCTGTTCCTTCTCTTGGAGTGGTACGGTAGGACCACAAGATGCTGGGGAGTTCATCAACCCAGCTGCCTCCGACATGATCTAGCTTTATCTTAAGTCCCCTGAGGATTTCGCGGTTAACGACCTAGGCTTGTCCATTGCCCTGCGGGTACGCCAATGATGTGAAAGCTTGGCGAATGCCCAACCCCTCGCACCATTCTTTGAGCTTGTGCCTGGAAAACTGCCTTCCATTGTCTGACACTAGCTTGTGGGGGATGCTGTATCTGCAGATGATATCCCTCCATAGGACTTTCATCACAGTGGCCTCCGTGATATATGCCAGAGGTTCAACTTCTACCCATTTGGAAAAATAGTCGACAAGGACCAGCAGAAACTTCTTCTACTATAGGCCGATTGGAAGGGGCCTACAATGTCCATTCCCCGTTGATCGAATGGGCAAGATACTGCAGAGACTCGCAAGGGTTCGGTCAGTCGATGAGTCACATGCTGATGTCTCTGGCAGGCCTCACATCCGGCCATGAACTTGAGAGCATCGGCTTGGAGAGTGGGCCAAAAGTATCCTGCCAGGATAATCTTCCTAGACAGAGACCTCCCCCAATGTCACTCCCATAGATGCCCTTATGTACTTCCCGCATCACGTAGTCAGCTTCTTCTGGTCCGACACATTTGAGGAGGGGTCAAGCGAATTCCCTCCTGTAGTTGATCGCTGACCAACGTGAACCGAGATGCCCAATGTCAGAATAGTCGACCTCCTTGGTCCATGCTCGGAACATTCCCACTATGCAGGAACTCCACATATAGATCTCTCCAAACGGTTACAGTGCCACCCCCTACTTCTTCTCCAATCTGTGCTATTGTCTCTTCCAAGGCACTAGGTTCATCTTGTTGGGGACGAGATGGCTAGAGAGGGGGGGGGGGTGAATCTAGTCGGACACAAATTTCTCTGCTCTTTTCAAACTTCTGCACTTCAAGGTTAGACAGCGGAAGCAAATGCAGAACAAAAACTAACCAGAGAAAGAAACGCAAACCAAACAAACGCTAAGACGAAGATGTACAAGGTTCGGGGATAACTTGCCCCTACTCCTTGGCGTGCCCGTAAGGTGGGCGATCCCTTGATCGTCGGCAGATCAAGCCCCGGTGAACTCCGGATAGTAGCAGCCTCCTTCTCGGTGGAGAAACCTCTCCACAAGCTGTCTCACAGATGTATACAATCTTAAGCTCACGAGACACTCGAGAAGACAAGCTCACAAAGATGTACAAGAAAGCTCAAGCACAAAGCAACAGAGCACGAACACAGCCTAGCCAAACTTCTCCCCGTTTTCTGTCTTAATCGCCTCTGCTTCCAGCTTCGCCACTTAAGCTCATGCTCAACGTCGCCAGCTCCATCAGCACCACTGACTCATACCCTGACCCACTGACCTCTCTGAGCACTCAGTCCACTGGACACTCCTCCAGCTGAGCCTCCGTCAGTTGCCAGCCGCGCCTTCATCAGTTGCCAGATGCGCCAGACGCCGTTGAGACCTGAAAACATAATAGATCCAAACCTGCTCCAAGGAAAGCCTCCCATTGACCCTCCTTGAGTGTTTGAATCACCTGCTATCACCTGCACACTCCAACAGAAGCTTAGCAATGCATATCAAAAAGAAATCAGCAGGTAGCAGAGAATCGGCAGTGAAAACAGACTTCTGACAGCATATTTGAATTAAAGTTCTGCTCCTGATCGGTCCCCAGACCAATCAGGGAGGAGCCTGATCGGTCACCAGACCGATCCAGCAATTTCTGCACACTCCTGATACCAGACCAATCAGGCTCCTGCCTGATCGGTCACCAGACCAATCAGGCTCCTGCCTGATCGGTCACCAGACCAATCAGGCTTGAGTGAACAGTGATTCTTTAATCAAATCCTATGTCTCTGATCGGTCATCGGACCGTTCTGGACCTGATTAGCAAGGGAACTCAACTCACTGTTCACTCCCTGATCGGTCACCAGATCGATCAGGAGCTATGCAGTGAGTGAAACACACACTCCCTGATCGGTCACCAGACCGATCAGACGTCGCTGGATCGGTCACCAGACCGATCCACGAAGGAGCAGCGTGCCAACTCCCTGATCGGTCACTAGGCCGATCCAGGGACGCAAACCTAGCCTTCCAAGCTAGGATTTCATCCACCTTAGCCCTCCAAGCCAAGGATTTCACCATCTAACCCTCCAAGTTGGGAATTTGCACCTAACCCTCCAAGTTAGGACTTTTCACCTAGCCCTCCAAGCTAGGACTTTTCACCCAACCCTTCCGAGTTAGAACATCATCCAACATAGCTTCCAAGCTAGGACCTGACCCTCCAAGCCAGGACTTTTTCAACACCTGGCTTCACTCACCAGGACCCGGCTTCACTCACCGGGATTTGCAACACCTGGCTTCACTCACCAGGACCCGACTTCACTCACCGGGATTTCCAACACCTGGCTTCACTCACCAGGACCCCAATTCACTCACCGGGATTTCCAATCACCTGGCTTCACTCACCAGGACCCGTCTTCACTCACCGGGATTTCCAATCACCTGGCTTCACTCACCAGGATTTCATGCCCTGTCCCCGACTAGGACTTTAACCCAAATTCGCTCAACCAAACTTAAATCATTGTCAAACACCAAAACAACAACCGGGCTAGACTGCATCAACAATCTCCCCCTTTTTGTTGTTTGACAACCCGATTTAAGTTTAGGTATCAATCAATTGAAATCCGTTCAATTCTCATAAGGGAATCATGATCCTCCCCCTATAATAACCATAAACTTAATCAGCCATTTTCTCCCCCTTTGTCAAACATCGAAAAGGGTATGGTTATTAAGTTTAAATATCAAACTCCCCCTCAACCAAGGGTCTCTCCCCAAATCCAGAATAATCAAAGGATAATTTTTTTGAATCGCACATGAAAACATGTACAGAATAATATCATGGTCAAGCATGTATATGTTTCATATGACAAGTAAGTCAAAGGATGATTTTTGAATTGCATATGAGAGGCATATACCATAGATGTATCATGGCAACAATGTATATGCATCATATGGCAATAATTATCGCAGTTCCATCAAACTGATGATTGATACAGAAAAATTTCTGATTTATCTATGAACGATCAATTTTCAGAAAAATTTTTGTAATTCTGATTCGTTCAAGATCGGACTGCATTAACACTTGGACTTCCATGTGAAGACATATACAGAAGTACATCATGGTCAAATACGTATATGCTTCATAGGACGAGTAAGGAATGCAACTGTATCTGAAACATAGTCCTGATTGGTCTCCACGACCAACCAGGTCTGTTGATTACGTGATACAGAAGAATTTATGATTAGTCTGGGGAGCGATTAGATTTCAGAAAAATTCCTGAAACTCTGATACGTTCTTGATCAGACTGCATTAACAATTTGCATTCCATAATAGGGGAGATGACTCTATTAATATTCGTCATTTCAGAAAAATTTCCAAAACACGACATTAAGAACAAGAGTCAAGACTCAAACAAACCCTTTCTTATGAATTTGAACATTCCAACATAGGTTTGTATCAAATCATAATTTAGTACAGGTTTGTATCACTTGAACAAATTTATGCTCCCTTAGTACCAGATTTGTACCAATGGATAATCAAATATGTTTCAATTGTAATCGGTTTGTATCAGATTTGTGTGTTGTATGATCATTAAACTGATACAATTCGACAAGAAGATATTGGTTTGAGGAGGTTTTGGATCAATTTGGAACGATCTGGGAGTTCCTTGATCAGAGTTTGTCTGATCGGTCACCGGACCGATCAGAGGGATCCCTGATCGGTCTGTGGATCGATCAGGTTCGGCACAGGATGTTTTCTGAGTTCCAAATTTCAGAAACCGATTTCAGAAACTCTGAAATCGGGTTTGTTTCAATTCTTATCCATTCCTAAACCCTTAATTCAATTGATTTTAATTACTTTGGTTCCAAACATGGGGTCCCTTAACCAAATGTTATTCCATATCAAGAATTAAGAGTTTCTATGAGGAGAAACAACACATGTTTGTATCAATTTTGATGAATACGTTCTAAGTATAAACTTGAGTCCCAAACACAGGTTTATATCAAAGCACGATCAGTGGGAAATCAAACAAGTCATGGAACTTAAAACATCATAACATATGTGATCATGTTGTTTTTAACCAAAACTAGGTTTGTGCCAATTCCAATGGATGATCAAAATTCCAAAACATGCTTATTTCACATCATGATCAATTTAAGTTATGTGTTCATATTGTTCTTAATCAAAATGGGTATGTCATAGGTCAATGTCAATCATCCAAACATCAAAGTCATGGCATACTCATCTAGATTCATCTCCAAAATAATAAGAAATGCTTAAGCCTAGGCCTTAAACTCATGTTCTTTGTCTAATCATGTATTATGAGATTTTCATAGTGATTTTCACAAACCATATGTTCTTCATGTTGGCATAATACATACAAGAAAAACATGACATACTTGATCATGGAAGAACTCAAACACTAAAGTAAATTATACCATGACTAAGTACTTTAACACATGAATATCATAAAAATCACTAGCCAAGAGATTATATTGTCATAAGATCTAAAACAATGGAGCTTAAGACACTTAATTCGAATTTTCCATAACCATCCATGTGAATGACAATTTTCCTTTGGTCATGGGTTTGGAGCACCACTTATCAACAGCCTATGTTGATAGATGCTCCCCCTCAACTAATGTTTATACAATTCTAAATATTGAGGTTTTAGGTACCCAAATTTTGGGACCTAAACCATCTACAATTAATGACTTTGGCACCCATGCCTTAGTCATTCTCTTCCTCACCTTTTGAACCCTAGAATCATTTGATGATCTAAATTGGGTTCTTGACATTAATGACATGAAACTTGATTCTTTTGGTTGGTAACCTAAGCCAACCTTGTTGTAAACCGCTTTTTGTGAGTTCAAGATCATATCTAGGGTTTTTGAACTTGTTGAAAATTTTCCAAGAATATTCTTGAGATTTTCAATTTCACCCTTCAAACCCTTATTTTCATCCTCAAGATTTTGAACATGCAAGTCATTAATATCCTCATCCTTAGAGGATTTTAATTCTTCTATTTCTAATTTTAAAGATTTAACTTTGTTCTTTGATTTCTTTAACAATTTAGCTAAACATGCTATTGTCCGATAACACTTATCTAATTCCGGAGAGATTACCTCTTCATCATCCGAAGATGATGAAGGCGCGGTTGAGGAGCTTGACTCGTTATCACTTTCTTCTCTCGAGTCCTCTAGTGCCATGAGGGCATGATGATGAGTGTACTTCTCCTCCTCTTCTTCGGATGAACTAGAAGAGGAGTCATCCCATGTGGCCCTCAAGGCCTTCCTTTTCTTCTTTGATTTATCCTTCTTGTTCTTTAACTTTGGACATTCATCCTTGTAATGTCCTTTCTTGCTACACTCATAACATGTAATATTAGACTTATCAAATTTAACTTCACTCGGGTTACCTTTACCCTTGAGGCGCCGGCTCTTCCTCATCATTCTTCTAACAAAGTTGGCCATCTCGGAGGAAGAAGACCAGCTGCCCTCCTCCTCGAACTCGGACTCGGATGAGGATGAAGATGAAGAGGCTTCCTTCTCCTTCTTCTTCCCCTTCTTCTTCTTGTTGTCACCTGCCACTAAAGCAATACCTTTCTCTTTTGAACTTTTGTTAGAGATCTCATGTAGTTCCATTTCACAAAATAGATCTTCTAACTTAATAAAAGATAAATCCTTGGACACCTTGTAAGCATCCACCATGGATGACCACAAGGCATTCCTAGGAAAAGCTTTGAGAACATACCTTATTAGATCTCGGTTCTCTACCTTCTCATTAATGGAGTGAAGACCATTCAACACTTCTTTAACCCATCCATGGAGTTCACTTACCTTTTCATTTTCTCCCATGGTGAGGTTTTGGAGTTGGCTGTGAAGCAAATCCTTCTTGGCTCTCCGGGTGTCTTGAGTTCCCTCATGGAGCTCAAAGATTTTGTTCCATAGGTCCTTTGCACTTGTAAAGGGACCAACTTTGATAAGTTGGTCCTTGATCATCCCACATTGCAACGTGACCACAGCCTTAGCATCTGCTTCTACCCTTTTGATTTGCTCAGCTGACCACATGGAGAAGTCTAGCTCTTTTCCTTCACCATCTCTTGGAAGGATGAAGCCCTCCTTCACGGCAAACCACACACTGATGTTGGTCTTGAGATAGAACTCCATCCTTGACCTCCAATATGGAAAATCTGTGCCGTCAAAGAATGGAGGTCGGTTTGTGCTGTAGCCTTCTCTTCCCATAGCCATCTTGTTGTAAGCTCTTGGATGTTAAGCCGTTGAAGTAGAGCCCCAAGCTCTGATACCACTTGTTGGGGACGAGATGGCTAGAGAGGGGGGGGTGAATCTAGTCGGACACAAATTTCTCTGCTCTTTTCAAACTTCTGCACTTCAAGGTTAGACAGCGGAAGCAAATGCAGAACAAAAACTAACCAGAGAAAGAAACGCAAACCAAACAAACGCTAAGACGGAGATGTACAAGGTTCGGGGATAACTTGCCCCTACTCCTTGGCGTGCCCGTAAGGTGGGCGATCCCTTGATCGTCGGCAGATCAAGCCCCGGTGAACTCCGGATAGTAGCAGCCTCCTTCTCGGTGGAGAAACCTCTCCACAAGCTGTCTCACAGATGTATACAATCTTAAGCTCACGAGACACTCGAGAAGACAAGCTCACAAAGATGTACAAGAAAGCTCAAGCACAAAGCAACAGAGCACGAACACAGCCCAGCCAAACTTCTCCCCGTTTTCTGTCTTAATCGCCTCTGCTTCCAGCTTTGCCACTTAAGCTCATGCTCAACGTCGCCAGCTCCATCAGCACCACTGACTCACACCCTGACCCACTGACCTCTCTGAGCACTCAGTCCACTGGACACTCCTCCAGCTGAGCCTCCGTCAGTTGCCAGCCGCGCCTTCATCAGTTGCCAGATGCGCCAGACGCCGTTGAGACCTGAAAACATAATAGATCCAAACCTGCTCCAAGGAAAGCCTCCCATTGACCCTCCTTGAGTGTTTGAATCACCTGCTATCACCTGCACACTCCAACAGAAGCTTAGCAATGCATATCAAAAAGAAATCAGCAGGTAGCAGAGAATCGGCAGTGAAAACAGACTTCTGATAGCATATTTGAATTAAAGTTCTGCTCCTGATCGGTCCCCGGACCGATCAGGGAGGAGCCTGATCGGTCACCAGACCAATCCAGCAATTTCTGCACACTCCTGATTGGTCCCCAGACTAATCAGGCTCCTGCCTGATCGGTCACCAGACCAATCAGGCTCCTGCCTGATCGGTCACCAGACCAATCAGGCTTGAGTGAACAGTGATTCTTTAATCAAATCCTATGTCTCTGATCGGTCACCGGACCGTTCTGGACCTGATTAGCAAGGGAACTCAACTCACTGTTCACTCCCTGATCGGTCACCAGATCGATCAGGAGCTATGCAGTGAGTGAAACACACACTCCCTGATCGGTCACCAGACCGATCAGACGTCGCTGGATCGGTCACCAGACCGATCCACGAAGGAGCAGCGTGCCAACTCCCTGATCGGTCACTAGACCGATCCAGGGACGCAAACCTAGCCTTCCAAGCTAGGATTTCATCCACCTTAGCCCTCCAAGCCAAGGATTTCACCATCTAACCCTCCAAGTTGGGAATTTGCACCTAACCCTCCAAGTTAGGACTTTTCACCTAGCCCTCCAAGCTAGGACTTTTCACCCAACCCTTCCGAGTTAGAACATCATCCAACCTAGCCCTCCAAGCTAGGACCTGACCCTCCAAGCCAGGACTTTTTCAACACCTGGCTTCACTCACCAGGACCCGGCTTCACTCACCGGGATTTTCAACACCTGGCTTCACTCACCAGGACCCGACTTCACTCACCGGGATTTCCAACACCTGGCTTCACTCACCAGGACCCGGCTTCACTCACCGGGATTTCCAATCACCTGGCTTCACTCACCAGGACTCGGCTTCACTCACCGGGATTTCCAATCACCTGGCTTCACTCACCAGGATTTCATGCCCTATCCCCGACCAGGACTTTAACCCAAATTCGGTCAACCAAACTTAAATCATTGTCAAACACCAAAACAACAACCGGGCTAGACTGCATCAACACATCTAGCTGCTAGGTTGAAATGAAGCTAGCCAGTTTGGCTAGCTCATCGGTCCTGACATTGTCTGCCCTAGAGATCTTCTGCAAGGTAACCTCCATGAGGGAGGCTGTTAGCTGCTCATAGATGGCTACATACCTCTGCAGGCGCTCACACATGACTTCGAAGTCACCCTTTATTTGCTGTGCTACAAGCTGGGTGTAAAATACGGCAATTCGAAAATCCTGACCAGAAAATTTTTCGGGATTTTTCTGGATTGAGTCTAGGGTTTATCGAATTAGGGGAAAAAGGTTTAAGGTAAATTCTTAAATTATAAAGGTTAAATTGCTTAATATTTATTTCTAAAGGTCTAAAATAAAAATGTATCTAAATATTTGAGGACTTGTTAGAGTTTTGGCTAAAGCTTAGGGGTTAAGAGGATAAACTATCTAATCCTAGAGATGTGAAGTGGATTACAAATAGAATGGAGGGTTAAATGGTTAAAACCCTTATCCTAAGAGTAGAATTCGAATTTCCGAGAGTTGAGGGGCCTTTCTGCAAAAGACCCCATCCCATAAATTTCCTTTTTCTCCTCTTCATTCGCAGACGCCCGCAGCAGGACCCCCCTCGCGTGCCCTAGCCGACCGATCCTTTTTCTTCCTCTCCCTTCGCGAAGCCGCAGTCGGCGCATAGACACCCGACGGCTGCCCTAGCCGCAGCCGACCTCCCTCGTCCTTCTCTACTTAGCGTGACCTAGCAGCCAAGTCAATTCGCGAACCAGGCCGCAGCCAAGCGTCGGCTCTTCTTCTCCCATTCGTTCGCATGCCCTAGATCCACGCCGGCCTCTCCTCACCCGATCGTTGGCCTCCCTACATCGCCGGGCTGCTTTAGTGGGTGGCGACCCTTTCTTCCCAATCTGCTCCTAGCATGAGCACGAGCCGGTGCTTGAGTCTTTCTCCTCCGGCCACGTCTAGCTACGAGGACCTCTTTGATCATAGCCGAGCACCGTCGCCGCCTCCTTCTGGCGACTGCCGAATCCCTCTGCCAACCCAGGTGAGAATTTGTTTTGAGTTGCTGAATGTAGAAACGAGCTAACAAAACTTAGTTTGTTTTCATTAGATCTATATTGGGTTTTCTGGGTTGGACGTATAGAATTAAGATCTGATATGATATTGTTAGTTTTGTGTTGAGTTTTCATTCTTGGATGAACTAAGAACTGAAATTAGGTTTCTGATGTGTCTTGGTTTCGGATTTGGAATGGGAATTGGTTGGATCTGCTTGGATTAATGATTTGCTCCTGTTGTTTTAGAATCACAACCTTGTTTTCTGATTTAGCTTAGAAATTTAATGCTATATTATGAGTTGGTTACTAATCGAGCAATGCTCTACCTTGAATCATAGTTGGTAATAAGTTTGGGTTGGAAGGTGTAATGGATCTGTGTTGTTTCGGCAACGATGCTTCTAGCCGCAGTTTGATTTGGGGTTAAATCTTTCTTTGGTAATGTGCTCTCTTAGTGATACTTGCTGTGGGACAAGGTAATGGGAGAAACCCTTTGATCTTGTGAGATTTAGCTGAATAGCACTGTGGGTCTTGGGTTGCATTTTTGTAGCCAAATCGAATGGTTATTGATAGTGGGAATGCTGTAAAGAAAACAGAGTTTTGATTGGAGATTTGATCGAGGTGTAAATCTTAATGATAGTTTGGTTTCTAGCCGGAATCAGAATTATTTTGGGAAATTCTTTGTTGCTCGTTTTGGTTTCATTTTGGAGTTACCGCGAGCTCCATTTGGTTTTAGCTTAATTTCTAATCTGCCATGAGTCCATTTGGAATTGAAGCATGACTAGTGCTCTACTGTGACTAGAGTTTAATCTTGATAAGGGAGGCTCTGCTTTTGGTTGTCTTCTACCGAGAGTTAAATATCTTGTGTTAGTAGGTTTAGGTTGTTTAGTTTGATCCAAATGAATTGGAGATGATTTTTGCCATGAGCTTGGTTTGGATGGTGAGTGGACGAGGTGATTGGACTTGGGCTTGGATTAAAGAATAAAACTAATCTTTATGTTTTAGGTTTCAATTTGGGGATTGGCCATTAGAATTAGGATGATCCTAATGAGGTTGTGTTATATTAGCTACTTGATATTGGTGTAAATAGCTAAATAACTATATCCTTTGATACAGGACACTGATTGCTCTCAGGCTTCTGGACGGGTGGTTCTTTCTGATACGAGCATCTCTCATGAGGCGGGTACCCTTTGACTTATCTATCTTGATATTGTCATTTTGTTATGCATAGAATGTTATAGATAGCAGTAAGATTCTACGTTATCCCTGGTTATTATGTCTGTTTTGGATATTGTTGTTTATCCCTGTTTAGTATGCCAGTTCTGGATACTTGTTGTTCATCCCTGAGTTATTCTGCTGTTAGTTCCATACAGTCTCAGGTATTGTCATATCCATTTGTATGCTAGAGATTGTGGTATTGTCTCCTGCATTTGACCTTGAGGGATTGGTAGTTTTCCGGTCTGTATACCTTGTAGGTTACCTGTATTTCCTGTTGTAGGATTTCAGACTGAGACCTAGTATACTGAGGACTTGGTGAGGGAGGTATGTGTATCTATCATACACCATCTCTACATTATTGCATGCTGACCCACGCGGACGTTGTGGACGATGTCCTGATTGGGTACAGGTTGTCACATCTCTACCCACGCGGACGTTGTGGACGATCCTGACTGGGACTAGGGGGTGACACATGTCATTGCACCAGGGTGCTTTATATGTTTGGGTCATGCACCATCCTCGCATTATTGCATGCTGACCCACACGGACGTTGTGGACCATGTCCTGACTGGGTACAGGTTGTCACAGCTCTACCCACGCGGACGTTGTGGACGACGATCCTGACTGGGACTAGGGGGTGACACATGTCATTGCACCATGTGCATACTATGCATCGTGCATTGTTTGCTGCACTTATTTGCTGCACTTGTTTGTCATCGGATATATTGGAGACTTGTTATCTGTGTTTATATGCCTATTGGTTTTTCTTTGGTATTTATTATCCTCTTTCCAGGTTAGATGGATTCAGGTATGTATCTACCCAGTGTTTTCAGTTCCAGTTTTTCCTTACTGTTGATATGAGACTGTATTAGCGGAACTCTTATTGTTAGTATAACTTTCTACGCATATCTGTTGGGTATTCGCTGAGTTATGGACTCACCCCGTTGCCATATATTTTTATTTCAGGTTGAGATACTTGGAGTCGCTAGAAGAGCCCAGCAGCTAGTCCCTACCCATCGTGAAGACATGGTTATGTATTTGTACTGGGTAGTGTAGTTGTTTCATATGTCCTTAGCGATTCGTATATGTATTACGAGTGTGTCGTGTGCCCTAAGGGGTTGTTGTATTGGTTGTTCTATCCTAAGTCGGACCGATCCGCAGTCAGGTATGATTTATTTTGTGTTATGGTCAGTTTATGTTTTAGTTTTGAGGCCTGAGGCCAAATATATATAATTAAACTGCGTGGTGATGTCTAGTATGTTCTGTGTATGTGTAAATTGTCCGCCGGACAGGAGAGGTGCTGTCCGATTTTCTATTGGATCAGCGGCTCCTGGGTCTCGGGGCGTGACACTGGGAGTCTGAGTGTATAATAACCCGAGTGGCCCCCATATGTTTGGCTGCTTGCATGCCCGCTAGGATCGCCTTATATTTAGCTTCATTGTTGGTGGTTTTAAAGTGGAGGCAGATGGATAAATGTAACGTGTCCTCCCAAGGGGAGACCATTAACACCTTGACTCCGCTGTGTCGGCTGTTGAAACACCCGTCTACGTATACCTTCCAGACTCCTTCGACCTTGGGCTCGGGCATAGTCTCCAGCATGAAATCTGAGAGAGCTTGTGCCTTGATAACGGTGCGAGGCTGGTACTCGATACCATATTCTCTCAATTCCATAGTCCATTTGATCAACTGGCCTGAAGCTTCAGGATTGGTGAGGACCCGGGTGAGCAGACTGTTGGTGAGAACTACGATAGGATGCGCTAAGAAATAAGTTCTTAACCTACGGGCCATTAAGACCAGGGCATAGGCCAGCTTCTCCATCGTAGTGTATCGCGTTTTAGCATCCTTCAGGAGATGTCCGAAGAAGTATATGGTGTATTGCAACATGCCTTCTTCTCGGACGAGTGCTGAGCTTACCGCTTGTTCCGCTGCAGACAAGTAGACAAATAAGGTCTCCCCTTCTACTAGCTTGTAGAGGATGGGGAGCTCAACGAGATAAGTCTTCAGGTCAGCGAGTGTCTTCTCACACTGGTCATCCTAATCAAACTTGGCTCCTTTTCTCAGAATCTTGAAGAATGACAGGGTCCTATCTGCGGACTTAGAGATGAACTTGAATAGGGTCGTGGTTATACCATTCAGCCGCTGCACTTCCTTGAAGTTGCGAGGGGAAGGCATATCCAGAATAGCCTTTACTTTTTTTGAATTAGCATCGATCCCCCTCTCCGTCACCGTGTATCCCAAGAAACGACCGCTCTTCACCCCGAATAGGCACTTGGCAGGACTTCAGCTTGTTGGCCCTCAGGGTGATGAATGTCTCTTCTAAGTTGGCGATCATGTCCTTTCCCTTGCTAGTCTTGACCAGGATGTTGTCCACGTACACTTCGATGTTTCTCCCGATCTGATGCCTAAAAGCTTTGTCCATCATCCGCTGGTAAGTTGTCCCAGTGTTGCGCAATCCGAAAGGCATGACATTATAGCAATACGTGCCATCAACTATCACAAAGCTGACTTTCTCTTGGTCTTCGGGAGCGAGCAGAACTTGATGGTAGCCTTGATAAGCATCCAGCATTGAAATGAACTCACAACCGGCTGTAGAGTCTACTAACCGGTCTATTCAAAGCAAGGGGTAACTGTCTTTAGGACAGACCTTGTTCAAGTCGTGAAGTCAATACAGACCCGCCATTTACCCTCTGGCTTAGGGACAAGGACTACATTAGCTAACCAGGGCGGGAATTGGACTTCCCTTATGCGCCTGACCTTTAATAGCTTGTTGACTTCATCCCTGATAGCCTTGTCCTGCTATGGTGCAAAGTGCCTTCGCCTCTGTTTCACCGATTGGGCTCCAGGGATGACATGCAAGTGATGCATGGCTAGAGCGGGGGGGGGGGGGGGGACCCCTTTGATTTCTTTGGCGGCCCAGGTGAAGACATCTCTATGGCTCTGCAGGCAGTCTATAAGATGACTTCTTAGTTCTGGTGCAAGATCAGTGGCGATCCTCATGACTCCCCCTCCTATTGAGGGTGAATCTGGATCTCCTCGCTTCCGACCTTCCTCCGTTCTTCTTTAGGTCCTTCATCTTCTCGCGGGTCAGTGAGATCAATTTGTAGGACTTCGTAGGACTTTAGGTTCTGGCGTAGTGCCGATTTGACTCCCCCGCTGTAGCACCGCCGAGACATCCCCGGGTCTCCTTTGACTTCAGCTACTTGGTCACCAACTGGAAATTTGATCTTCTGATGGTAGCCAGAGACCACTGCCTGGAATATACTAAGCGTCGGACGTCCCAAGATGACATTGTAGGATGAGAGAGCATCCAAGACCAGGAAGGAAGTCCTTCTAGTTCTCTCCAGCGTGTCGCCGCCCAACGACAATGATTGGGTAATTTGTCCTATCGGCTGTAATCAGTATCCGGCAAAGCCAAAGCGCGGGGTTGAAATCGAAAGCAGTTCATCTTCGTCAATCTGCATCTAATCCAGAGCAGCCTTGTATAGGATGTTCACCAAAATACCTATATCCACGAAGACACGCTCGACTTTGTAATTTGCGATACACGCAAGAATTACTAGGGCATCGTCGTGGGGGCCTTCTATATCCTCCGGATCTTTTGGGCTGAAGGAGATTAAGGGGTAGTTCCCCAATCGCTGAGTGCGAGCCTTCCTCACACAGTTAGGGTCCCCTCCAATAGGACCTCCGGAGAGCACTAGGATCTCCTTTTACCAATAAGCCCCCCGTCGTGAAGCAGCTGGCTCCATTCGTTGCTGTTGGAGCGCCCCTTTGATGGCGCTGGCCACCAAGCAATCTAGTTCCTCTTTCGTCAGGACGATGGATTGTCTCGTCAGCTCTGCCATCGGTGCTCCTTCTGGTGCTTTACTGGTTTTCTATAGACGATGCCAAATTTGTTCCGGAAGGAATCAATGTCAATAGCCAGTCACTAGGGTTTGACCCACGCAAATGTTGACGCTAGAGGAAGAACTCTCACCCTGCAAGATTAACACGAGCGTTAATGGGAACACGCTAGAGGTTGTCCGATGGAGCCCACTCTGACGCTCAAGTCAGTGCCTCAGTATAGGAGATGGAAGAAAACAAGGAGAAGATGCTTAAGTTAGAGAGTGCGTACAACCCCCTTTACCGGAAGGGTTGGAGTACCTTTTATACATAAGGCAGCGGTCATACGTGTCTCCACGATCTTTGTCACGTCCCCTCGATCTTCGGTTACTGGATAACCCTTGTAACGGGCATCGCCGCCATGAAATCTAGACCGTTATGATAATGAAGGCGTTAATGACCGTGTATTATGGGGCATGATCATCTCATGATTATAGGTGATGATTATCCATAGATCCAAAGACAGGGGGACCGTTACTTGAGGTCAAGTGCTCCTCGTGCTCCGCTACCCCGAGGTGATCTCATGGTCTTTTGGCTCGGGGGGGGGGCCCCGGGCGCTTATCCTCCCGAGGTGATCTCGGGGACCTGACTTTCCGAGGTGATCTCGGGTGTGTGTCTTTCCGGGCCGGTCTCCAGAGAATGCTTGCTCGTGGTGTTCTCGGGAACCCACCTTCTCGAGGGGGCCTCGGGCACTACGTAAAAAGCGTCGTCCAGCCTCAGTAGATCTACTCACATAACTTTTTCAGTCCACGTGTCAATTACGGGATACTTATGTTGGAACAATCAACCCTAAGATGGTCCGGAGTGACCATGGGTTTTGATGTTTGGGCAAAGAGTTTAAGTTAGGTTTTCCCTTGTGCACTTATATGTGTATGTTGAGTGTGCAGGTTGTACAGGTTACACATATGGACTTAACTGGACGGCCTCGGTACGGTGAAGGATGGCATGGAGGCAAGCTGGAGGCTTGCATGCGCATCCGAGGCACCATGGAGTGCAGGGACGATGAGCTGATGGGCGCATACTTCGAGGCGTACGTGAAGGGTGGCATGGAGGCAAGCTGGAGGCTTGCGTGCGCATCTGAGGGACGAGGGCCGAAGATGAAGAGGGCGCGAAGGCAACAGTCGAGGCTGCGGAGGAGGAGTCAGTCGAGTCGTGAGGGTCGAGTGCTGTGTGATTGTACTCGGGAAGGGATTCAGCTAGGGACCAGTCGACTGCTCTGGCAGCAGTCGACTGGTAGGTGGCTGGTAAGCTGGCAAATTCGAATGTTGGAGTGTCAACGGTCGAATTTGGCTGGCACCAGTCGACTGCCCCCAGGGCAGTCGACTGGTAGCGAGAAATCAGCCCCAAGTCCTATTTAAAGAGGACTTCGTGGTGGCTGAGTTTCTTGATGAAACTTGCTTGGATAGGGCAAGTTAGTAGTCTTGTACACTCAGGAAGTGTCCTTGGTGTTGTGGCGAGGTTTCTCCACCCACAAGGAGCGACGAGTTATAGCCGGAGGTTATCCGGGGTTTGATCTGTTGGTGAGAGCCCTAGAGCCGATCATGTAATGATTGTATGGACTAATTTGTATCATATTCCTATATATAAATAAAGGCATGTTTTGTGGTTATTATACTTACGTGTATTTGTGCCAATTAGCTAAGTATAATAATGTCCTTGAGTAGAAGTTTCTTATCTATATCAATCGATTGGTTGAATCGATAGTGAGATGATATAGAGAACACTACTCTAAATAATTCCTAGTCAAGTATTAACATTCAGGGACAATGTTAATACGTAGAGACTAGCATGTAGGTCAACATGATGACTTGATCTCAAAAGTCATGGATATAGAGATATCAAGTTGACACATGGGTATGCATTGGAGAATGTATACTGAATGACCCGCCATGAGAAAGTATCATGGATCGTTATATGAGTGTCATATACTTTCTCATGTGGCTATTAGTATGACTATTAGTCCTTGGACCTGAAGTCACCATGGATTCCTACATAAGGAGTTATGTACTTTGGCTTCGTCAAACGTCACCCGTAAATGGGTGGACTATAAAGGCGATTACTGGGTATGTAACAAATTATGGAGAGGGATGTGAGTGATGTAGATGGGATCTATCCCTCCTATATGACGGGAGAGATATCGTATTCTTGATAGAGTGAGACCACAAAGTGCATGGCCATGCCCAAGTGAGTCAATATGAGATATTGAGCTCACTTGATTAGTGTGAGTCTACTTGGAGTTCAAGATATAGATTGACTCGAGGATGACACGGTCTATGCCTCAATTGAGTCAATCTAGATATCAAGGATAGAGGGACATTATCATATATTGTGAGAGTCACAATTATTAGTCACAAGGTGATGTTGGATCTCAACATTCTTGTAACTTGGGTAGCAATGATGTGTTGCTAGATACCGCTCATTGCTTATGTTTCTAAGAGGTTAGAAGCATTGCCAACGTTACAAGAACCTATAGGGTCACACGCAAAGAACAAATAGATGGAGAAAAATTGAAGTCAAGTTTGACTTGGCTAAATATGGAAAGTCCATAAAAGGCAAGTTTGACTTGACCTAAATCCAAATCAAGTTTGACTTGACTTGGTTCCACTTCGAGTTAGACTCAACATGGGAGAAGAAATGAAGTCAAGTTTAACTTGGCTAAATATGGAAAGTCCATAAAAGGCAAGTTTGACTTGACCTAAATCCAAATCAAGTTTGACTTGACTTGGTTCCACTTCGAGTTAGACTCAACATGGGAGAAGAAATGAAGTCAAGTTTGACTTGGCTAAATATGGAAAGTCCATAAAAGGCAAGTTTGACTTGACCTAAATCCAAATCAAGTTTGACTTGACTTGGTTCCAATTCAAGTTAGACTTGACTTGGTTTCCCCCCCCCCATTTGAATTTCGAATTCAAATTGATAGGGGATTTGGAAGGCCACCTAATGGCACTTAATGGCCATTATGGCCGGCCACCTAATGGCCATTAATGGCCATTAAGTGGCCGGCCACCCAAGGGAAACATAAGGCGGGTTTTGTTTCATTTTGGTGGCTCTTCTTCTCCTCCCGGATTTTTCTTCTTCCTCTCCCTCTCTTGGCCGAAACCCATAGGGGTGCTAGCACACCAAGGTTTCGATCCATCTTCTTTTGTTCGCGTGGATACATATAGAGGAGTGTCTACTTTGATACTCTACGAGATCCGGCGGCCTCTTGGATAAGCGGGAAAGCGAAGGGCTACGCGTCAAGGGTAATGTCCTTATCACGTAGATCTAGTGTAGATCTAGATATTAAACTCGTACTCGTATTTGTTTTATAAGTTCGCACGGATCCGTGGCCGAGATTCTGGGGTTTCCGCAACGCAAAAAGCGGTTTTTGCGGCCTAGAATTTCCAACAGTGGTATCAGAGCCACGTGCGAACCTTGTACGAGTTTAAATTTGTTTTTTTTTGTATTAGATACAAAATTTTACAGAAAAATAATATTCTGTGATTTTTCGAAATTTATAGTATTTATGGGTATTTTTCTCATGAAGTTGAAGCAACAAGTGTTCGGACACTTGTAGGCTTCACCGATCGAGAAAAACTTTCCGAAACGGAAAGATCTCGCTATAATCTTTCGGGACAGCGGCTTAAGTTGCTGTAAGATGTTTTTGGGACACTCGTGAAATTCATTTCGCAAGTAGGGGTGCGGCCCCTAACCCCGCGAGGGGCATTGTCCCGAAATCGTGCCCGAAAATCGCGTAGCGGGACCGTTACGGAAGTGTAACTCATAATATTGTAAAATTGTCGAAAAATTATAGAAATTTATTTAAAATACATAATTTGGAATTATGTATGAATTTGTGATGATCATGGCCCAATAAAAACCCAATATGATTGGAATGTGTTGTAATTCATATTACGGTCTGCGTACCGTTTTTGTGATTGTGCGTGTTGTATAGTGTATGCGACCTGCGAGTCGGCTTCTTTTATTTTATTTCTGTACTTTTTATTTTTGTAATGTACAAAATGAAGACGGTGGGCGGTCCATCCGAAGACGGAGTTATGGAGGGAGCCGACGACACGTGGCGGTCAAAGGAGAAGCTTGGAGAAGCGAAACCCTAGGTTGACCGTCCGATCTTCTCATTGGCTTGAGAAGATCGTAGTAGGGCCATGATCCAATCACAAATTAAATTATTTTATTATTTGCTTGTATGTGATGCATGCTAGAGTAAAATAATTAGAGCCTTGTGTATATGATACACCCTCTCTCTTGCGATTAGATTCGATCTAATTCAAATCAACTCATTCTCGAAATGCCTAACAAGTTTTGATACCTATCACTACCTCGATCATTTGTTGTTGTTGAATCTGCCAAAGCAGAGCAACACATTTAATCTTGGTAGGGTACGGAGGGACAATCTTGGTCCCGCCTATCACGGCTTGGGTGAGAACAAACTCAATCAGATTGAGTGAAACTAGTTAACTTGGTCGGATCGAGTCTAACTATAGGCATATTCCAATCGTTGGAAAGGTAGGATTAAAATCACATTTATATTAAAACTTGGGCGATTTAGCCAAAGCTAACTCAAGTTTTTATGTAAATGTAAATTTTAATCCTATAAACAAGAGTTGCATAGAGATGTAATCGGTAAATTATTACCTACCGATCGTACTAAGTCTTGGGCGATTTAGCCAAAGCTAACTCAAGGCTTAATATGATGTGGATCTTGTCCCACTATGTTATAGTTAATTTAGATAGAATCTTATAGTGTGGTTTGACCACATCTATGACTTGATTCTACAAATTTTTCTATAATTCAGTGGGAGAATCATTTAATTAAAGGCCTAATTAAATGATAGTTGGAATATGTTATTTATTTATTTTTCTGCATTTTTATTGTTGTAGATTGCCATGTCGACAAATGCGAACACTCTCTCTCTGCGATCTGTCCTTGAGAAGGACAAGCTCAATGGAGCAAACTTCCTGGACTGGTACAGGAACTTGAGAATAGTTCTCAAGCAAGAACGTAAACTGTACGTTCTGGAGCAGCCTATTCCCGAGGCACCTCCTGCCAGTGCCACGCGAGCTGACCGTGATGCTCACAAGAAGCATCAAGATGACGCATTAGATGTGTCATGCCTTATGCTCGCAACCATGAACTCTGAGCTTCAGAAGCAACATGAGTTAATGGATGCTTTCGATATGGTTGAGCATCTGCGTCAACTGTATCAAGGACAAGCAAGGCACGAGAGATTTGAGATCTCTAAGGCACTGTTTCAGTGCAAGATGCAAGAAGGGACTCCCATAGGTCCCTATGTACTCAAGATGATTGGGTACATAGAGAATCTACAGAGATTGGGATTCCCACTGGGCCAAGAGCTGGCCACAGACTTGATCTTGCAGTCCCTTCCCGAAAGTTATAGTCAATTTGTCATGAACTGGAACATGAATGAAATTGACAAGCCCCTACCTGAGATGCTCAGCATGTTGAGAACTGCTGAGCTCAATCTTAAGAAGACCAAGCCCATTTTGATGGTGCAGAAGGACAAAGGTAAGGGCAAGCCCAAAGGCAAGGGAAAGTCTCAAGCCAAGGGTAAGGGCAAGGACAAAGCACTGAAACCCAAAGGAGGGGTTGCCAAGGATGCTAACTGCTTCCACTGTGGTGAGACCGGACACTGGAAGCGGAACTGCAAGAAATATTTGGAAGATCTCCAGAAGAAGAGAAGTCAGACTTCCACTTCAGGTATTCATGTTATAGAAGTCAATTTGTCTATTTCTACATCATGGGTATTAGATACCGGATGTGCTTCTCACATTTGTACTAATGTGCAGGCGCTGAGAAATAGCAGGGCATTGACAAAGGGCGAGGTGGACTTACGAGTTGGCAATGGAGCAAGAGTTGCTGCTGTTGCTACAGGAGTTTATATGCTATCTCTGCCCTCTGGGCTTGTACTAGAGTTAGATGATTGTTATTATGTGCCTGCTCTTACTAAGAACATAGTTTCTGTTTCTTGTTTAGACAAGAAAGGATTTTCGTTTGTAATAAAGAACAAATGTTGTTCAGTTTATTTAAATGATATGTTCTATTGTAGTGCACCTCTGATGAACGGACTCTACCTTCTAGACTTAGAAAACCCTATCTATAACATAAATACCAAAAGGCTCAAGTCTAATGACTTGAACCAAACCTACATCTGGCACTGTCGCTTAGGCCATATAAATGAGAGTCGCCTATCCCAGCTCCATAGAGATGGTTTACTGGACTCATTTGATTTTGAATCATTTGAGACATGCGAGTCTTGCCTTCTTGGCAAGATGACCAAGACTCCATTCAGTGGACACAGCGAAAGAGCAACCGATTTGTTAGGTCTTATACATACCGATGTATGTGGCCCTTTCAATGTTGCTGCCAGAGGTGGTTATAGGTACTTCATTACATTTACTGATGATTTCAGTAGATATGGTTATGTGTACTTGATGACACATAAGTCAGAATCCTTTGAAAAGTTCAAAGAATTCAAGAATGAAGTACAAAACCAGCTTGGCAAGAGTATTAAAATACTTCGATCAGATCGAGGTGGAGAATACCTCAGCCATGAGTTCCGTGACTATCTAGCTGAGTGTGGGATTCTGTCCCAACTCACTCCTCCTGGAACACCACAATGGAATGGTGTGTCCGAAAGGAGGAATCGTACCCTATTAGATATGGTGCGATCCATGATGAGTCACACAGATCTTCCTATATCCTTTTGGGGATATGCTCTGGACACGGCAGCCTTCACTCTTAACCGTGTTCCATCAAAGGCTGTAGTAAAGACACCATATCAGATATGGACTGGGAAGAGTCCCCAGATGTCTTTTATGAGGATTTGGGGTTGTGAGGCTTACGTTCGACGTCAAGTCTCAGACAAACTGGGACCCAAATCTGATAAGTGCTATTTTGTAGGATATCCCAAGGAAACGAAGGGATATTACTTCTACATACCCAGTCAGCACAAAGTGTTTGTGGCGAAGACTGGGGTTTTTCTAGAAAGGGACTTTGTTTCTAGAAAAACTAGTGGGAGTACGTTCGATCTTGAAGAACTTCAAGATATGGACCAAAGCACTGAGGCCTTGATGGAGGTTGAACAGGAACCACAAAATGTTGTGGATCATGATGTTGTTACACAAGGAGTTATGGAACAACATCCTGTTCAAGTAGACCAACCTCTTCGCAGGTCTGGTAGGGTACGTCATCAGCCTGAGAGATATTCATTTCTCTTGTCTGATGACAATGACGTTGTGCTCATTGAGAATGAGCCTACAACCTATCAGGAAGCTGTGATGAGCCCAGACTCTGAGAAATGGCTTGAGGCCATGAGATCCGAGATGGAATCCATGTACACCAACCAAGTTTGGACCTTGGTTGATCCACCTGAAGGGGTAAAACCCATTGGGTGTAAGTGGGTCTTTAAGAGAAAGACTGACTTGGGAGGACTTACGCATACCTATAAAGGTAGACTGGTAGCAAAGGGTTTCAAACAAATTCATGGTATTGACTATGATGAAACCTTTTCTCCAGTAGCGATGTTCAAGTCCATTCGGATCATGCTTGCTATTGCAGCATACCACGATTATGAGATCTGGCAGATGGATGTCAAAACCGCGTTCCTGAATGGGAACCTACTCGAGGATGTGTACATGACACAACCTGAGGGTTTTGTAGATCCAAAGCATACTGGCAGAGTATGCAAGCTGCAAAGGTCCATTTATGGACTAAAGCAAGCTTCTCGGAGCTGGAATCTTCGATTCGATGATGCAATCAAACAGTTTGGTTTCATCAAGAATGAAGATGAACCCTGTGTCTACAAGAGGGTTGAAGGAAACATAGTAGTTTTCCTCATATTGTATGTGGATGACATACTACTCATTGGGAATGATATTCCTATGCTTCAGTCTGTGAAGACCTGGCTGGGGAATTGTTTCTCAATGAAGGACTTAGGTGAAGCAGCCTGTATTTTGGGCATCAAGATCTATAGAGATAGATCTAAGAGATTGCTTGGCCTAAGTCAGAGTACATACATTGACAAGGTCTTACTTCGGTTTGCCATGCAGAATTCCAAGAAAGGATTTCTACCTATGTCACATGGTATGAGTCTTTCGAAGACTCAAAGTCCCTCTTCTAGAGAGGAGAGAGACCGCATGGATAAGATACCTTATGCCTCGGCCATAGGATCTATCATGTACGCCATGCTATGTACTCGTCCTGATGTCTCGTATGCTTTAAGTATGACGAGCAGATACCAGTCAGATCCAGGTGAGCGTCACTGGATAGCGGTCAAGAATATTCTTAAGTACTTGAGAAGGACTAAAGAATATTTCTTGATATATGGGGGCAATGAGGAGCTAACTGTAAAGGGTTACAGTGATGCTAGCTTCCAAACCGACCAGGATGATTATAGATCGCAATCAGGGTTCGTGTTTTGTCTAAATGGCGGCGCTGTGAGCTGGAAGAGTTCGAAGCAGGACACAGTTGCTGATTCTACAACAGAGGCTGAGTATATTGCTGCATCAGAGGCAGCAAAGGAGGCAGTTTGGATCCGCAAGTTCGTTGCAGAGCTTGGGGTGGTTCCTAGCATTGCAGATCCCATAGAGCTCTATTGTGACAATAATGGAGCTATTGCGCAGGCTAAGGAACCTCGCTCACACCAGCGGACCAAACATATACTACGGCGCTTCCATCTCATTCGAGAGATCATCGATAGAGGAGATGTGAAGATATGCAGAGTACCCACAGAGGCGAATGTCGCAGATCCCCTGACCAAGGCTTTGGCACAGACAAAGCATGATGGTCACACTAGATCATTGGGTATTAGATACTACAGTGATTGGCACTAGTGCTAGTGGGAGATTGTTGGTGAGAGCCCTAGAGCCGATCATGTAATGATTGTATGGACTAATTTGTATCATATTCCTATATATAAATAAAGGCATGTTTTGTGGTTATTATACTTACGTGTATTTGTGCCAATTAGCTAAGTATAATAATGTCCTTGAGTAGAAGTTTCTTATCTATATCAATCGATTGGTTGAATCGATAGTGAGATGATATAGAGAACACTACTCTAAATAATTCCTAGTCAAGTATTAACATTCAGGGACAATGTTAATACGTAGAGACTAGCATGTAGGTCAACATGATGACTTGATCTCAAAAGTCATGGATATAGAGATATCAAGTTGACACATGGGTATGCATTGGAGAATGTATACTGAATGACCCGCCATGAGAAAGTATCATGGATCGTTATATGAGTGTCATATACTTTCTCATGTGGCTATTAGTATGACTATTAGTCCTTGGACCTGAAGTCACCATGGATTCCTACATAAGGAGTTATGTACTTTGGCTTCGTCAAACGTCACCCGTAAATGGGTGGACTATAAAGGCGATTACTGGGTATGTAACAAATTATGGAGAGGGATGTGAGTGATGTAGATGGGATCTATCCCTCCTATATGACGGGAGAGATATCGTATTCTTGATAGAGTGAGACCACAAAGTGCATGGCCATGCCCAAGTGAGTCAATATGAGATATTGAGCTCACTTAATTAGTGTGAGTCTACTTGGAGTTCAAGATATAGATTGACTCGAGGATGACACGGTCTATGCCTCAATTGAGTCAATCTAGATATCAAGGATAGAGGGACATTATCATATATTGTGAGAGTCACAATTATTAGTCACAAGGTGATGTTGGATCTCAACATTCTTGTAACTTGGGTAGCAATGATGTGTTGCTAGATACCGCTCATTGCTTATGTTTCTAAGAGGTTAGAAGCATTGCCAACGTTACAAGAACCTATAGGGTCACACGCAAAGAACAAATAGATGGAGAAAAATTGAAGTCAAGTTTGACTTGGCTAAATATGGAAAGTCCATAAAAGGCAAGTTTGACTTGACCTAAATCCAAATCAAGTTTGACTTGACTTGGTTCCACTTCGAGTTAGACTCAACATGGGAGAAGAAATGAAGTCAAGTTTAACTTGGCTAAATATGGAAAGTCCATAAAAGGCAAGTTTGACTTGACCTAAATCCAAATCAAGTTTGACTTGACTTGGTTCCACTTCGAGTTAGACTCAACATGGGAGAAGAAATGAAGTCAAGTTTGACTTGGCTAAATATGGAAAGTCCATAAAAGGCAAGTTTGACTTGACCTAAATCCAAATCAAGTTTGACTTGACTTGGTTCCAATTCAAGTTAGACTTGACTTGGTTTTCCCCCCCCCCCCCCCCCATTTGAATTTCGAATTCAAATTGATAGGGGATTTGGAAGGCCACCTAATGGCACTTAATGGCCATTATGGCCGGCCACCTAATGGCCATTAATGGCCATTAAGTGGCCGGCCACCCAAGGGAAACATAAGGCGGGTTTTGTTTCATTTTGGTGGCTCTTCTTCTCCTCCCGGATTTTTCTTCTTCCTCTCCCTCTCTTGGCCGAAACCCATAGGGGTGCTAGCACACCAAGGTTTCGATCCATCTTCTTTTGTTCGCGTGGATACATATAGAGGAGTGTCTACTTTGATACTCTACGAGATCCGGCGGCCTCTTGGATAAGCGGGAAAGCGAAGGGCTACGCGTCAAGGGTAATGTCCTTATCACGTAGATCTAGTGTAGATCTAGATATTAAACTCGTACTCGTATTTGTTTTATAAGTTCGCACGGATCCGTGGCCGAGATTCTGGGGTTTCCGCAACGCAAAAAGCGGTTTTTGCGGCCTAGAATTTCCAACATGATCCACTGACGGATTGTTGGATTAGTCACCTGACCGGGGTGGATACCAACTAAAATCAGTTTGTTAGCATTGTTCCTTTGTTTTTATTGTTTATTATTATTGTTTCCGCTGCGCATACTAACAACGTAGGAAGAACAAGCCGAGATTTGCTATTCACCCCCTCTAGCAAGACGTATCGGTCCTAACAATTGGTATCAGAGCAAGGACTGCTCTTGATCGGACTAACCGCCGAGGGAGCACACGCTAGAGGAGAAGAAATAATGGAAGATAAGTTGGGGGACAACATCTACACCTCACCGCCCTACGACAATGAGGATTTCGACCATTAGCGGGCGAGGATAAAGAATTGGCTTAGCATGGAGTGGGAGTGCATGGTCATGCTAGAAGAGCCCTTCGAAGTTCCAAAGGACAAGCATGGAAAGAAGCTTCGTCCTAGATATTGGACTCAAAAGCAACAAGTCTACTCTAGGGAAAACTTGAAGGTAATAGATGTATTAATTGATGTTTTGCCTAACAATGTTTTGAGTATTGTAGGGAATTATAAAAATGCACACGAATTATGGACCAAGTTGGTAGAATATCACAAGAACCCTACACAAACTCAAGGAGTAGATGAACCCGAGGAAGTGAGCTCAATAGCTCAAGAGAAGGAAGAAGTGACCACATCCTCAAGTGAAGAAGAAAGTGAGAGGTCATCCACCTCATCTAGAGAAGAGGAGGAGGTCACCACCTCAAGGATTGAGGGGGAGGAGAGACCCTCACCTACACATGATCAAGAGGAAGTCTCCACTTCATCCAAGGGTGAAGAGGAAGTCAACCAAGCCTCAACCTCCACCAAAGCAAGGACTAAAGACCACATTGTATGCTTTGGGTGCAATGAAAAGGGGCACTACAAGGATAAGTGCCCACTAGGTAAGAAAAAGGAAGTACACCCTAAACCCATTGTAAATTCCTTTAAAGTTAGTGTGGGTTGTAGAATTGGTGAAGCTCAAGCTAAAAGGAAGAAGATTCGATGCTTCACATGTGGAGAACTAGGGCATTATCACACTAAATGCCCTAGAAAAGGTGAGCTAAAGAAGAGGGAAAATCTAAGAAGATGGGAAAAAGAAGAAAGAAGGAAGAGAAGAAGCTCACAACAAGGAATGACTATAAGGGTAAGGGAGGTACCCTCTAACCCTAGTTTAAAAAGAAATTCAATTTCAAGTTCTTCTTTACATTTCAAGAATCATGTTAATTACCCACCCATGCATGCTAGAACTCATGAGAATTGTTTATTTGTGCAAAATCATGGACTTAAGTACAATGATAGGACTAAGGGTAACAAGGTAGATCATAACCCTAAGAAAAGCATGCATCATGATAGACCTAAGACTTGGGTACCTAAGGATCAAGGCATTGACCCTAAGAAGGAGAGACAAATGCTTAAGAAAATGGATAGGTCTAGGAATGTCCAAAATGGACATATGGAATCCAAGGTTAGAGGGCTAAAAAGGGAAAATCAAGCCTTAAGGGCAAGGCTTGATACTTTAGAGAAAACCTTAGAAAGATTCAAGATTGGATCTAAAGGTCTAGACATGATGTTGGGTAGCATCAAACCCAACTATGATAGGTCGGGTTTGGGCTATCAATCCAAGACCTCCAAGGGCAATGGAAAGAAGTATGCTGGGAAAGCATACAATATTAGTAAGGAGGGAAAGTCTAAGGATGGCAAAGGGATGTCATCCAAGGGTAAAAAGAGTGACCTAACCAAGGACAAGGTGTCCAAGGTTAAAAAGGTAAATTTTATAGGCCAAGAGTCACCGGTGGCACACCAGTGTGGCCTAGTGTGGATGGAGTCACCTAGGGAGGTGGCTAAGGCTAAGAGCTCAAGGGGGAGCTTTAGGAGCCTTTGGGGTTCATGGTAAATGAATCTCAAAAGATTCTCTCCTAGGAAATTGAGTGAAGTGTGCCAAAAAGGGTTGGAAGACTTGGCTAAGTCTTAATCCTAGGTTTTGGCATATTAAATGGAGTTTTAGGGAGAGAGTGGTGAAAATAAGGTTATATTCGAGAAAATTGAGGCTAAATGTGTGAATACCATGTAATTCAATGATAGAAATAACTTATGGTCAAGGATAAGAGGATACATTAAGGAGAAGTCAAAATTAGAACTTTTGGGATGAGTTTGAATGACACATTTTAGAGAAAGTTGAGTTTCGTGCCAATCTTGGGATCCGGAGTACATTTGTTTGGAAACATATTTTTCCTAAGTAGATATTGGCCCCACAAATCTCCCCATGAAATTTCATAATTTTTGAAGATTTGTAGAATTAGTTAGGGATTTCTAAAATTGGGCTGGGAAACCTAAAATTCAGGTATCAGTCGACTGGTAAGAGCCCAGAAACATTCTGTGAGTTTTGGGAGTCGACTGCCCTAGGGGCAGTCGACTGGTATGTAGACTGGAATAGGAAAATGGCTATTGGATGATAGAATATGATCCTTGATGATACTGGTTGAGTAAAGGTGTGCCTCATGAGTTAATGGTGATGATATGAAATGAGGCCATATGGAAAATTCAAGGAAGTTTTATAAGGTTCCCTAGGTATCTAAGATTTAGAGGTTAAACAGTGAACATTGAGGACAATTCCATGTGTCGAATTATGATGGGTAGATTTGACAAACACATGGAATTAGAAACGAATTTGAAAGTTGATACTTAATGCAAAATCTTTAAGAAACTTAGATGTGTACCAAAAGTCAAGCACACTTGATATTTCCATGATATCATATTTTTCTAGGATAGGGTATATCCTAGCAAGTGTGCTTACAAACTTTAGAGTTTTTAGACTTTTGTTGAGTTCTTTTTGGTACTTAGGGAAAGATTGCCCCGGGCGATGCTATAAGAGTGTCAAAGGGGGAATGAACTCGGGTGTTGGATTGTGTATGACTCAACGTGATGTCTAGGAGGTTAAGTTGAGTAGAACTTGACCTGGGAAAAATGAAAATTAGGAGAAGGCATGGGTAAAGGGGGAGGTTGCCTCCTAGTTGCCTTGATTTTCATTTTGAAATTTTTGGGTTTTGTGTCAAACATGGGAATGGTGATAGATGGGTATATGTATTTTTCCTAAGTAGGTATAGGTTCCACAAAGTTGTCCACGAAGTTTGAAAATTTTTGGAAATTTATGAAATTTCTGGCGCGTTTCTGAAATTCGGCTAGAAACTGAAAAAATTAGGCGTATCAGTCGACTGCCCAGTTTGGCAGTCGACTGCCCAAGTGCTGGTTGTGTATCAACAGCTGTTTTGGGATTCAAATGACAAGGAACAAGTGTATGGGGGTCTAGTACACTGGGTTTAGGGTCATAAGAGATTAAAAGAATCAATAATTGGGATATTATTGGGTTCTTTTTGATGTATGGCAAAAGGGGAGAAATATTGCGTTTAAGTGGGAAACCAATACCTTTGCTTGAGACCCTAGGTTTAGGGGGAGCTGAGTTTGAGGGGGAGCATGGTTGCTCCCTTCTTGGCGTAAGGGGAACCTTGGAGAGGTTCTTAAAAAGCCTTTGTAAGACCAGTGTAAGGGGGAGCTTTGTAAGACCAGTGTAAGGGGGAGCATGGTTGCTCCCTTCTTGGCGTAAGGGGAACCTTGGAGAGGTTCTTAAAAAGCCTTTGTATGACCAGTGTAAGGGGGAGCTTGGGAGAAGCTTTAAAAAGCCCTGTTTGGTAGAAATTCCTAACTTGGAGGGTTAGGTGGGAAAATCCTAACTTGGAGGGTTAGGTGGTGAAAATCCTAACTTGGAGGGCAAGGTGTGGGAAAATCCTAACATGGAGGGTTAGGTGGTGAAAATCCTAGCTTAAAGGGTGAGGTGTAAAATTCCTAACATGGAGGGTTAGGTGTGGGATTCCTTGGGATAGGATCCAGTTATGCATTGCATATGCATTCATTTAGCATGGTTTTTGCTATTTACTACTATCTTGCTTTCCTAACTTAAACAGATTGCCAAACAACAAAAAGGGGGAGATTGTTGGAGCAATCGGCCCTAAGATGGTCCGGAGTGACCATGGGTTTTGATGTTTGGGCAAAGGGTTTAAGTTAGGTTTTCCCTTGTGTACTTATATGTGTATGTTGAGTGTGCATGTTGTATAGGTTACACATATGGACTTGACTGGACGGCCTCGGTACGGTGAAGGATGGCATGGAGGCAAGCTGGAGGCTTGTGTGCGCATCCGAGGGACCATGGAGTGCAGGGACGATGAGCTGATGGGCGCAGACTTCGAGGCGTACGTGAAGGGTGGCATGGAGGCAAGCTGGAGGCTTGCGTGCACATCCGAGGGACGAGGGCCGAAGATTAAGAGGGCGCGAAGGTAATAGTCGAGGCTACGGAGGAGGAGTCAGTCAAGTCGTGAGGGTCGAGTGCTGTGTGAATATACTCGGGAAGGGATTCAGCTAGGGACCAGTCGACTGCTCTGGGGGCAGTCGACTGGTAGGTGGCAAGTAAGCTGGCAAATTCGAACGTTGGAGTGTCAACGGTCGAATTTGGCTGGCACCAGTCGACTGCCCTGGGGGCAGTCGACTGGTAGCGAGAAATCAGCCCCAAGTCCTATTTAAAGAGGACTTCGTGGTGGCTGAGTTTCTTGACGAAACTTGCTTGGATAGGGCAAGTTAGTAGTCTTGTATACTCAAGAAGTGTCTTTGGTGTTGTGGCGAGGTTTCTCCACCCACAAGGAGCGACGAGTTTAGCCGGAGGTTATCCGGGGTTTGATCCACCGACGGATTGTTGGATTAGTCACCCGACCGGGGTGGATACCAACTAAAATCGGTTTGTTAGCGTTGTTTCTTTGTTTTTATTATTTATTATTATTGTTTCCGCTGCGCATACTAACAACGTAGGAAGAACAAGCCGAGATTTGCTATTCACCCCCCTCTAGCAAAGCGTATCGATCCTAACAACTTAATCCCATCAAAGATTATTAAATTGGATGTTATGATTAGCATATCTGGATAGGATGATAGGGTGAATCAAATATAATATAAGAAATATTCTATATCTATTCATGCAACGACGGCATGTGGAAGTCTGTTGTCTAATTATTTCTTCCGAGCGATCGACGTGCGGCATATATTCAAGATTAATTTGAGATACGAAAGTTAAAAATACTATATATCAAAGTCACTTTTGCACATTTTCGACACTTGTCCTAATGGAAGGGGTAAAAAGGTAATTTCACTCTCAACACTTCGTCAATCTATCTTTAAGATTAATATAGAGAAGATGAATTATGAATATTACTAATTCGGCTGACGTGAGGACTTGTCCTAATGGAAGCATCATCCATTTTAGGACATGATTTCCATCAGTTTTTGGATCTAAATTCCACATATTAATCGTATACGTATGATGGGGTTGAATACCCAGTGGCGGGCATGGGGGTTAAAGAAGTTGCAAGGCGAAAGACACCAAGCTGGAACGACTCCCTTGGTTGGACACCCGAGACCCTCTCAAGAGAGAGGACTGGAGACCGACTTGAGTAGTTATAACCCCGAAGATAGCTTCAAGAAGACACACCCCAGAGTTCACCTCAGGGGGTAGGTCCTCGGGAGAACCTCGGAGAGATGAATGCCCGGAACCCCCGGGCCAAATAACCTCGGGATCACCTCGGGGTAATGGGGCTCAAGGAACACTCAAGCAGAGGTCCATTTTTCTCAGAATGGCGGGTCATCCTCATCCGTTATTACGGAGTAATTACTACCCATGATCAACGGCCATAAAGGCCTTTATCATCGTAACGGCCTGGACTGAAGAATCGCGGCGACCGTTATCAGGGTGAACCATTAACCGATAATCACGAGGACGTGGCGAAGATCATGGGAACTCGTGGATGGTCGCCGCAGGTATAAAATGTATTCCAACCCCTCTGGTAAGGGGTTCAACACTCTCTGCTACTTATACATCTTTCTGCCTTATGCTTTTCTTCTCCATCGAGGCACTGACTTGAGCGTCGGAGTGTGCTCCGCTGGACAACCTCCGACGTATTCCCCTAATGCTCATGTTGATCTCGCAGGGCGCGGAGTTCCTCCCATAATGTTAGCATCCGCGTGGGCTGACTCTGGTGCCTGGCCGTCGATGTTGATTCCTTCCGAAACAAGTTTGGCGTCGTCTATGGGAAACCTGTAAAGTACCCAAAGGAGCACTGATGGCAGAGCCAACGGGAGAACCCATGACCCTGATGAAGGAGGAACTTGATCGCTGAAAAACTACCACCATCGAAAAAACGCTCCGGCATCCACCAGTGGAATCCTTCAATTCACCACGAGGGGCTTTGGATAAAAGGGAGACCCTCGCGATCAACCTAGATCCCACTTACAGGGACTTACTGGAATTCCACAAAGTCTTGCAAGTGGATCTCGTCGACCCGCGAGAAGACGAAGGACCCAAGGAAGAACGGAGGGAGGTCGAGAGCGAGGATGTGCAAATTCACCCTCAACCTGGAGGGGGAGTTACGCGGATCACCCTCGACCTTACGTCGGAGCTAAGAAGTCGTCTCGTAGATTGCCTACAGAGCCACAAAGTTGTTTTCGCTTGGGCAGCCAAAGAAATCAAAGGGGTTCCACCGGCATTGACCATGCATCATTTGCATGTTACCCCGGGAGCCCGGCCTGTGAAGCAGAAACGAAGGCACTTTGCGCCAGAGCAAGATAAGGCTATCCGAGACGAGGTGTAGAAGTTGTTAAAAGCCGGACACATCATAGAAGTTCAATTCCCGACCTGGTTGGCTAACGTAGTCCTCTTCCCTAAGCCAGGAGGTAAATGACGGATTTGCATCGACTTTCATGACTTCAATAAAGCCTACCCCAAAGATTGTTATCCCCTGCCTCAAATAGACCGGTTAGTAGACTCTACAGCCGGCTGTGAGTTCATCTCAATGTTGGATGCCTATCAAGGCTACCACCAAGTCCCGCTTGCTCCCGAGGACTAGGAGAAAGTCAATTTTGTGACGGTCGACGACACATACTGTTATAACATCATGCCTTTTGGCTTGCGCAATGCTGGTGCCACGTACCAGCGAATGATGGACAAAGTCTTCAAGCACCAGATTGGAAGAAACATTGAAGTGTACCTGGATGATATCCTGGTCAAGACTAACAAGGGAAGCTACATGATAGCCGACTTGGAAGCAACATTCACCAACCTAAGGGCCAATAGGTTGAAGTTGAACCCCGCCAAATGTGTGTTCGGGGTGAAGAGCGGTCGGTTCCTGTGGTACATGATAACAAAGAGGGGGATCGAGGCCAATTCAAAAAAGGTCAATGCTATCCTAGATATGCCGCCCCCTCGCAACTTCAAGGAGGTACAACAGCTTAATGGAAGGATCATGGCGCTGTGCAGATTCATCTCCAAATCTGCTGATAAGACCCTGTCATTCTTCAAGATTTTGAGAAAGGCAACCAAGTTCTAATGGGATGAACAGTGTGAGGAAGCCTTTGCAGATCTGAAGACTTATCTCGCCACACTCCCCGTCCTCTACAAACCGGTGGAGGGGGAGACCTTGTTTGTCTACCTATTGGCCACAGAGCAAGCGATAGGCTCGGTGCTCGTTCGAGAACAAGGCAGGGTGCAATATCCCACATACTTCTTTGGACATCTCCTAAAAGATGCCGAAACGTGATACACCACGATGGAGAAACTGGCTTATGCCTTGGTCTTAATGGCCCGGAGGTTGAGGCCATATTTCTTAGCACACCCCATCATGGTCCTCACCAACAGCTCGCTGGCACAAGTCCTCACTAATCCCGAAGCTTAGGCTGGTTGATCAAATGGACGATGGAGTTAAGTGAATATGACATTGAGTATCAGCCTCGTGTTGCTATCAAAGTGCAGGCCCTCTCAGACTTCATGCTAGAGACCGTCCCGGAGGCCGAGGTTGAAGGGATGTGGAAAATCTATGTGGATGGGTCTTCTAACAGCCAGCACAGCGGGGTTGGAGTGTTAATGATTTCCCCTCGAGGGTACACATTACATCTGTCCATCCAACTCCACTTCAAAGCTACCAACAATGAAGCTGAGTACGAGGCGATCCTAGCGGGCCTGCAAGCAGCTAAGCACATGGGGGCTAGTCGGGTTAGTGTATATTCAGACTCTCAGCTGGTGGCGCAGCAAATAAAGGGCTACTTTGAAGTCAAGTGTGAGTGCATGCAGAAATATGTAGCCCTTTACAAACGGCTGAAGGCCACCTTCATGGAGGTCATCTTGCAAAAGATCTCTAGGGCTGATAATGTCCGGGTTGACGAGCTAGTCAAATTGGCTAGCTCTATCTCCACCTGGCAACTAGATGAACCTAGTGCCATGGAGGCGACAGTAGCATAGATTGGAGAGGAAGCAGGGGCAACACCTAAATTGATTGGAGGGATCCATATGTCGTGTTCCTATGTAGTGGGACCGTTCCAAGCAGGGACCAAGAAAGCCGGCTATTTCGCCGTCGGGCGGCCATATTCACGCTGGTCGACGATCAGCAGTATAGGAGGGCCTTTGCGCGACCTCTCCTCAAATGTCTCAGGCCAGAGGAGGACGACTATGTGATGAGGGAGGTATATGAGGGCATCTGCGGGAGTCATATCGGGGGAAGGCCCCTATCCAGGAAGATCATTTTGGCAGGGTACTTTTGGCCTACCCTCTAGGTCGATGCTCTCAAGTTCGTAGCCGGCTGTGATGCCTGTCAGAGACATCAACACGTGACTCACCGCCCGACCGAGCCCTTGCGAGTATCTACAGTGTCCTACCCTTTCGATCAGTGGGGGATGGATATTGTAGGCCCCTTCCCCATTGGGCCACAGTAGAAGAAGTTCTTGCTGGTCCTCATCGATTATTTCTCCAAATGGGTAGAAGCGGAACCCCTGGCGAACATTACAGAGGTTGCGGTGATGAATGCCCTATGGAGGGATATCGTCTGTAGATACGACATCCCCCACAATCTGGTGTCGGACAATGGAAGATAGTTTTCAGGACACAAGCTAAAAGAATGGTGCAAGGGATTGGGCATTTGACAGGCCTTCACTTCAGTAGCCTACCCGCAGGGCAATGGATAGGCTGAGGTCGTCTATCGAGAAATCCTTTGGGGACTCAAGATAAAGCTAGATCACGTCGGGGGTAGCTGGGTCGAGGAACTCCCTAGCATCCTGTGGTCCTACCGTACTACCCCGCGTGAAGGAACAGGCGAGAGCCCTTTCCAACTGATATACGGGGCTGAGGTCGTCATTCCAATGGAGGTTGGGGAGGAGTCTGCCCGATGGCAACACTACCACAAGGAAGACAACGATCGAGAGCGGCTGATTGACTTAGACCTTATCTCTGAGGTGCGGGACAAAGCCGCGACTCGGTTGGAAGCATATCGACGAAGGATGTAGCAAGCCTATAATCGGTGGGTGATTGCCCGCAGCTATGAGGTGGGCGACAAGGTCTGGAAAAGGATTAAGCCGGTCGACGACCCTGGGAAGTTGGAGCCGTAGTGGGACAGACCGTATGTTATCGTCAAAAAGCTCACCGGGGGTAGCTATTATCTAGAAGACAATAAAGGGTAGAGGCTGGAAAGGCCATGGCACGCCGAACATCTCCACGCTTATCGTACTCGGTGAGGTATTGAGTTGTTTGCTGCCCTGGGGCAGTCGACTGGTAGCGAGAAATCAGCCCCAAGTCCTATTTAAAGAGGACTTCGTGGTGGCTGAGTTTCTTGACGAAACTTGCTTGGATAGAGCAAGTTAGTAGTTTTGTATACTCTGGAAGTGTCCTTGGTGTTGTGGCGAGGTTTCTCCACCCACAAGGAGCGACGAGTTATAGCCGGAGGTTATCCGGGGTTTGATCCACCGACGGATTGTTGGATTAGTCACCCGACCGGGGTGGATACCAAATAAAATCGGTTTGTTAGCGTTGTTCCTTTGTTTTTATTGTTTATTATTATTGTTTCCGCTGCGCTTACTAACAACGTAGGAAGAACAAGCCGAGATTTGCTATTCACCCCCCTCTAGCAAGGCGTATCGATCCTAACAACTTAATCCCATCAAAGATTATTAAATCGGATGTTATGATTAGCATATCTGGATAGGATGATAGGGTGAATCAAATATAATATAAGAAATATTCTATATCTATTTATGCAACGACGGCATGTGGAAGTCTGTCGTCTAATTATTTCTTCCGAGCGATCGACGTGCGGCATATATTCAAGATTAATTTGAGATACGAAGGTTAAAAATACTATATATCAAAGTCACTTTTGCACATTTTCGACACTTGTCCTAATGGAAGGTGTAAAAAGGTAATTTCACTCTCAACACTCCGTCAATCTATCTTTAAGATTAATATAGAGAAGATGAATTATGAATATTACTAATTCGGCTGACGTGAGGACTTGTCCTAATGGAAGCATCATCCATTTCAGGACATGATTTCCATCAGTTTTTGGATCTAAATTCCACATATTAATCATATACGTATGATGAGGTTGAATACCCAGTGGCGGGCATGGGGGTTAAAGAAGTTGCAAGGCGAAAGACACCAAGCTAGAACGACTCCCTTGGCGGGACACCCGAGACCCTCTCAAGAGAGAGGACTCGAAGACCGACTCGAGTAGTTATAACCCCGAAGATAGCTTCAAGAAGACACACCCCAGAGTTCACCTCAGGGGGTAGGTCCTCGGGAGAACCTCGGAGAGATGAATGCCTGGAACCCCCGAGCCAAAGAACCTCGGGATCACCTCGGGGTAATGGGGCTCAAGGAACACTCAAGCAGAGGTCCATTTTTCTCGGAATGGCGGGTCATCCTCATCCGTTATGACGGAGTAATTACTACCCACGATCAACGGCCATAAAGGCCTTAGTCATCGTAACGGCCTGGATTGAAGAATCGCGGCGACCGTTATCAGGGTGAACCATTAACCGATAATCACGAGGACGTGGTGAAGATCATGGGAACTCGTGGATGGTCGCCGCAGGTATAAAATGTATTCCAACTCCTCTGGTAAGGGGTTCAACACTCTCTGCTACTTATACATCTTTCTGCCTTATACTTTTCTTCTCCATCGAGGCACTGACTTGAGCGTCGGAGTGTGCTCCGCTGGACAACCTCCGACGTATTCCCCTAATGCTCATGTTGATCTCGCAGGGCGCGGAGTTCCTCCCATAATGTTAGCATCCGCGTGGGCTGACCCTGGTGCCTGGCCGTCGATGTTGATTCCTTCCGGAACAAGTTTGGCGTCATCTGTGGGAAACCTGTAAAGCACCCGAAGGAGCACTGATGGTAGAGCCAACGGGAGAACCCATGACCCTGACGAAGGAGGAACTTGATCGCTAAAGAACTACCACCATCGAAAAAACGCTCCGGCATCCACCAGTGGAATCCTTCAATTCACCACGAGGGGTTTTGGATAAAAGGGAGACCCTCGCGATCAACCTAGATCCCACTTACAGGGACTTACTGGAATTCCACAAAGTCTTGCAAGTGGATCTCGTCGACCCGCGAGAAGATGAAGGACCCAAGGAAGAACGGAGGGAGGTCGAGAGCGAGGATGTGCAGATTCACCCTCAACCTGGAGGGGGAGTTACGCGGATCACCCTCGACCTTACGTCGGAGCTAAGAAGTCATCTCGTAGATTGCCTACAGAGCCACAAAGTTGTTTTCGCTTGGGCAGCCAAAGAAATCAAAGGGGTTCCACCGGCATTGACCATGCATCATTTGCATGTTACCCCGGGAGCCCGGCCTGTGAAGCAGAAACGAAGGCACTTTGCGCCAGAGCAAGATAAGGCTATCCGAGACGAGGTGTAGAAGTTGTTAAAAGCCGGACACATCATAGAAGTTCAATTCCCGACCTGGTTGGCTAACGTAGTCCTCGTCCCTAGGCCAGGAGGTAAATGACGGATTTGCATCGACTTTCACGACTTGAATAAAGCCTACCCCAAAGATTGTTATCCCCTGCCTCAAATAGACCGGTTAGTAGACTCTACAGCCGGCTATGAGTTCATCTCAATGTTGGATGCCTATCAAGGCTACCACCAAGTCCCGCTCGCTCCCGAGGACTAGGAGAAAGTCAATTTTGTGACGGTCGACGACACATACTGTTATAACATCATGCCTTTTGGCTTGCGCAATGCTGGTGCCACGTACCAGCGAATGATGGACAAAGTCTTCAAGCACCAGATTGGAAGAAACATTGAAGTGTACCTGGATGATATCCTGGTCAAGTCTAACAAGGGAAGCTACATGATAGCCGACTTGGAAGCAACATTCACCAGCCTAAGGGCCAATAGGATGAAGTTGAACCCCGCCAAATGTGTGTTCGGGGTGAAGAGCGGTCGGTTCCTGTGGTACATGATAACAAAGAGGGGGATCGAGGCCAATTCAGAAAAGGTCAATGCTATCCTAGATATGCCGCCCCCTCGCAACTTCAAGGAGGTACAACAGCTTAATGGAAGGATCATGGCGTTGTGCAGATTCATCTCCAAATCTACTGATAAGACCCTGTCATTCTTCAAGATTTTGAGAAAGGCAGCCAAGTTCTAATGGGATGAACAGTGTGAGGAAGCCTTTGCAGATCTGAAGACTTATCTCGCCACACTCCCCGTCCTCTACAAACCGGCGGAGGGGGAGACCTTGTTTGTCTACCTATCGGCCGCAGAGCAAGCGATAGGCTCGGTGCTCGTTCGAGAACAAGATATGGTGCAATATCCCACATACTTCTTTGGACATCTCCTAAAAGATGACGAAACGTGATACACCACGATGGAGAAACTGGCTTATGCCTTGGTCTTAATGGCCCGGAGGTTGAGGCTATATTTCTTAGCACACCCCATCATGGTCCTCACCAACAGCTCGCTGGCACAAGTCCTCACTAATCCCGAAGCTTAGGCTGGTTGATCAAATGGACGATGGAGTTAAGTGAATATGACATTGAGTATCAGCCTCGTGTTGCTATGCTGGAGACCGTCCCGGAGGCCGAGGTTGAAGGGATGTGGAAGATCTATGTGGATGGGTCTTCTAACAGCCAGCACAGCGGGGTTGGAGTGTTAATGATTTCCCCTTGGGGGTACACATTACATCTGTCCATCCGGCTCCACTTCAAAGCTACCAACAATGAAGCTGAGTACGAGGCGATCCTGGCGGGCTTGCAAGCAGCTAAGCACATGGGGGCTAGTCGGGTTACTGTATATTCAGACTCTCAGCTGGTGACGCAGCAAATAAAGGGCGACTTTGAAGTCAAGTGTGAGTGCCTGCAGAAATATGTAGCCCTTTACAAACGGTTGAAGGCCACCTTCATGGAGGTCATCTTGCAAAAGATCTCTAGGGCTGATAATGTCCGGGTTGACGAGCTAGTCAAATTGGCTAGCTCTATCTCCACCTGGCAACTAGATGAACCTAGTGCCATGGAGGCGACAGTAGCATAGATTGGAGAGGAAGCAGGGGAAACACCTGAACTGATTGGAGGGATCCATATGTCGCATTCCTACGTAGTGGGACCGTTCCAAGCAGGGACCAAGAAAGCCAGCTATTCCGCCGTCGGGCGGCCATATTCACGCTGGTCGGCGATCAACAGTATAGGAGGGCCTTTGCGCAACCTCTCCTCAAATGTCTCAGGCCAGAGGAGGACGACTATGTGATGAGGGAGGTATATGAGGGCATCTGCGGGAGTAATATCGGGGGAAGGCCCCTGTCCAGGAAGATCATTTTGGCAGGGTACTTTTGGCCTACCCTCTAGGTCGATGCTCTCAAGTTCGTAGCCGGCTGTGAAGCCTGTCAGAGACATCAACACGTGACTCACCGCCCGACCGAGCCCTTGCGAGTATCTACAGTGTCCTACCCTTTCGATCAGTGGGGGATGGATATTGTAGGCCCCTTCCCCATTGGGCCACAGTAGAAGAAGTTCTTTCTGGTCCTCATCGATTATTTCTCCAAATGGGTAGAAGCGGAACCCCTGGCGAACATTACAGAGGTTGCGGTGATGAAAGCCCTATGGAGGGATATCGTCTGTAGATACGACATCCCCCACAATCTGGTGTCGGACAATGGAAGATAGTTTTCGAGACACAAGCTAAAAGAATGGTGCAAGGGATTGGGCATTTGACAGGCCTTCACTTCAGTAGCCTACCCGCAGGGCAATGGATTGGCTGAGGTCGTCTATCAAGAAATCCTGTGGGGACTCAAGATAAAGCTAGATCACGTCGGGGGTAGCTGGGTCGAGGAACTCCCTAGCATCCTGTGGTCCTACCGTACTACCCCGCGTGAAGGAACAGGCGAGAGCCCTTTCCAACTGATATACGGGGCTGAGGTCGTCATTCCAATGGAGGTTGGGGAGGAGTCTGCCCGATGGCAACACTACCACAAGGAAGACAACGATCGAGAGCGGCTGATTGACTTAGACCTTTCTCTGAGGTGCGGGACAAAGCTGCGACTCGGTTGGAAGCATATCGACGAAGGATGTAGCAAGCCTATAATCGGTGGGTGATTGCCCGCAGCTATGAGGTGGGCGACAAGGTCTGGAAAAGGATTAAGCCGGTCGACGACCCTGGGAAGTTGGAGCCGTAGTGGGACAGACCGTATGTTATCATCAAAAAGCTCACCGGGGGTAGCTATTATCTAGAAGACAATAAAGGGAAGAGACTGGAAAGGCCATGGCACGCCAAACATCTCCACCCTTATCGTACTCGGTGAGGTATTGAGTTGTTTGCTTGCCTGCTGTATTCTTTATTTACACTACCTTGCAGTTCAATAATTAAAAAGAGTAAATCAAATATCACGCGGAAAGCGTTGAATCTTTACTTGTGAAAACCCTACTGCCTCTCGGTGAGTAGTATTGGTCTCAATGCTGCACATACCCGGCCAAGTACTACAAAACCCTACTGCCTCTCGGTGAGTAGTATTGGCCTCGGTGCTGAACATGCCCTGCCAAGAGCTGCAAAACCCAACTGCCTCTTGGTGAGTAGGCTTGGCCTCGGTGCTGCACATGCCCGACTAAGAGTTGCAAAACTCTACTGCCTCTCGATGAGTAGGCTTAGCCTCGGTGCTGCACATACCCGACCAAGAGCTGCAAAACCCTATTGCCTCTCGGTGAGTAGGCTTGGCCTCGGTGCTGCACATGCCCAGCCAAGAGCTGTAAAATCCTACTGCCTCTCGATGAGTAGGCTTGGCCTTGGTGCTGCACATGCCCGACCAAGAGCTGCAAACCCCTACTATCTCTCGGTGTACTAGGCTTGGCCTCGGTGCTGCACATGCCCGCCCAAGAGCTGCAAAACCCTACTGCCTCTCGGCGAGTAGGTTTGGCCTCGGTGCTGCACAGGCCCGACCAAGAGCTACAAACCCCTACTACCTCTAGGTGAGTAGGCTTGGCCTCGGTGCTGCGCAGGCCCTGTTGAGGCAATCGACCCTTAATAGATTGGAAGATCATGGTTTTGATGTGTGGGCGAATAGGTTTAAAGTTAGAGTGTTATGTTGTATTTGATTCGTGTGATTGAGTTTGCAAGACTTGGTGAATCACACTTGGTGGACCTATCCGAGGGACGAGAGCCGAGGGAGGAGAGCTCCAAGGGAAAGCCGGGAAGTGGACTTCAAAGGGCACATGTGAAGGGTGGCATGGAGGCAAGCCAAGGGAAGACTTGCGTGCGCATCCGAGGGACGATAGCCAGAGGAAGAGGACTTCAAGGGGCGATCCAAGGGAGATGACCTGAAGGAACACGCGAAGGAGAAGGTTCGAAGTGGCTGGAGCTGAGCTGGGAGGCAGGGCAGTCGACTGGCCCAGAGGCAGTCGACTGCCAAAACCCACAGAAAGTTCGTAGCTTCGGATCAGTCGACTGGCCTTGGGGCAGTCGACTGGTATACCCCAAAACTAGCCGGTGGCCGGCATTTAATGCCGGGCCAGTCGACTGCCCCGAGGGCAGTCGACTGGTGGGTGTCTGGACAGACTACGAATCTATCCTTTTCACCTATAAAAGGAGCTCCTCATTACACGTGTATGTACAGTTCCGTACAGTAACGAAGTGCTGCCCAATTGTAGAGTGATCTTTGCTTCCTTCATCACATTTCTGCATCTGTAAAGAGGAAGCTTTTGCTGTAAAGGTTTCTCCACCTCAAGGAGACTTTTCGATAGTGAAAAGTGGTGCTCGTAGCATGGATCCTTGGATTAGTCACCCATCTGGGTGGATACCAAGTAAAAGAACTCTGTTAGCATTATTATTTCTTTTGCATATTATTTCCGCTGCGCTAACATCCTTGTAGAGAACAAAACGATCCGCGAAAGTGCATTCACCCCCCTCTGCACGCCTACATCGATCTTTCAGTTGGTATCAGAGCCGGTGCGTTTCGGAAGATCTAACAGTCAACCGGAGCAATTGTAATAGCGTTTCAAGAGGGATACTCCACCGCACGACCACCATTCTTCGACGGCAACGACTTCGCGCACTGGAAAGGTAGAATGCAGTACTATCTTATGAATGACATAGAAACCTGGATAAGTGTTGCAGATGGCTTCGAGGCGCCCGTCGATGAAAGAGGAGACTCTTCACCTATGAGATCATGGTCAAAGGAGGTGATGAAAAGAGCGTAGTCAAATGCCAAACCCACCACCACACTGCAATGCGGGCTCTCGAAGGAGCAACTGAACAAGGTGGGGCCATTCAAGAGCGCCAAGGAGCTATGGGACAAGTTAGTTGAATAAACGAAGGGTCAAACGAGTCCAGAAGAGCGAAGAAGGACCTGTTGGTGGCCCAACTGCAATCCCTCTCTATGAAGAGCAACGAGACAGTCAGTCAGCTGCATGGAAGGGTAAAGGAAGTGATTAACGAGCTCCATATAATTGGAGAGAAAATCAAAAACTGGGACATCGTCAGGTATGTCTTACAAGCCTTCCCGAGAACCACCCTGTGGGCATCCGTGGTTGATGCTTACAAGGTATCAAGGGACTTATCTTTAGTTAAATTAGATGATCTATTTTGCGAATTTGAACTGCACGAGCAAGCTAACATTTCGGCAAAAGAGAAAGGTATTACTTTTGTTGCACAAAAAGAGAAGAAGAGGAGAAAGGAGAAGAAGAAGGTGATCTACTTATCATCCTCGGACTCAGAGGAGTCAAGTGCCTCTATGGACAGTGACCAAGAGGCCTTTATGGTAAGAAAATTTCGTAAAGCATTTAAAAGTTTTTCTAACAAATCATGTTCTAGGAAAGGGGCCAAAGGTAAGGGTAAGGCCAAGGAGATAATTTACTACAACTGTCACCAAGAGGGACATATGAAGAACGAGTGTCCCCAGTTGAAGAAAAGGGAGGACAAGAAGGAAGAGAAGAAGAAGAGTGACAAGAAGAAATCAAAGGGAAAGGAGAAGAGTGCCACGAACCTCAAGGCGACTTGGGATGATCCCTCATCCTCAGAAGAAGAAGAAGAGCAAGTCTCCCACTTCGCTCTTATGGCACAAGATGGATCAGACTCATCAGACGATGAACGAAGCTCAAGCAGTGAAGATGAGAGCTCCTCCACTTCATCATCAGAGTCAGAAGCTTCGGTAAGTGAGGTATACCACTTACCCTCCTCTACCTTAGTGAAAATAATTTCTAGCACGAACATGGATTTAGCTAAGGCTAGAAGTAGAATTAAGGATCTTAAGGAAGAAATTGCCATGCTTAGAGTAGAAGCTATTAAACTTAAAGATGTGCATGCTAGCTCTACCTCTTCACATGTTTCACATATTGAAAATGAAAATAAGGAATTAAGGAAACAAGTAGATGACCTCACAAATGCCCTTAGGAAATTCCAAGTAGGATCAAGTAACCTTGATATGATCATCAACAGTCAAAGGGCTGTATATAACAAGGCCGGATTGGGTTATAGACCTAAGACCAAGGAAGTAGCATTTGCCTCACTTACCGGTAGGATTGGTGCATCTAGGAGACTAGGGGCAAAGGGAGCCACAAAGAAGGCATGGGTACCTAAGAAATTTTTAAATGATGCTTATGGATCAAAGATATGGGTACCAAAAGAGCATGTTTTCCGTGTTGTCTAGGTAAAGGTGAAGGAGGCCCCAACTTTGTGGATAGTAGATAGTGGATGCTCAAGACACATGACCGGGGATGTGAGCAAGTTCACTACTATTAGCTATCTAAGAGAAGGGACCGTCTCTTTTGGGAACAGTGGAAAGTTAAGGATCATTGGTAGGGGCACAATTGAGGTATCTCCCACTATTTCGATTCATAAAGTACTTTTAATTAAGGATATGAAGTTTAATTTATTAAGTGTGAGTCAACTATGTGATGTCAGTTTTAGAGTAGAATTTCATGCTAAGAAATGTGTAATAAGGCAAAATGAATCAAACACTATCATATTAGAAGGGTTTAGAGAAGCAAACTTATATTATCTTGATCTATCTTATGCTATTAACAATGTTGTTAAGTGTCTCATGTCTAAAGAAGAAGAAGGGTGGTTATGGCACCGAAGACTTGGACACGTCAACATGAGGAACATTGCAAGAGTGGCCAAGGAAGAGTTGGTGAAGGGGCTCCCAATGATCAAATATGAAAAGAACAAGATGTGTGATGCATGCCAAGAGGGTAAGCAATCAAAAGCATCACACAAAGGTAAAACTCTAATTACCACCTCATTACCTTTAGAACTCTTGCATATAGACTTGTTTGATTGCCATAGTACTCCATCACTTGTAGGGCGTAAGTATTGCTTAGTGATAGTAGATGACTTTTCTAGGTTTACTTGGGTCTATTTCTTGAAACATAAGGATGATACCCTAGATATCTTCATAGGATTTAGTAAAAGGGTAGAAAACGAAAAGAACATCAAAATAAACCGAATTAGGAGTGACCATGGTGGGGAGTTCCAAAACGCTAGCTTCACACAATTTTGTGTTGAAAATAGGTACAAGCATGAGTTTTCATGCCCAAGGACTCCTCAACAAAATGGGGTAGTTGAGAGGAAAAATCGAGCCCTACAAGAAGCTGCTAGGACTATGCTTAATGCATACTCTCTTCCTAGCTACTTTTGGGCCGAAGCGGTTAACACCGCTTGTTATATCCAAAACCGGGTGTTGGTACATAGGTTTTTAGGAAAAACACCCTTTGAACTTTGGAATGGAAGGGTACCCCAAGTCCACTATTTTAGGGTCTTTGGATGAAAAGTTTACATCTTAAATACCAAAGATTACCTAAGAAAATTTGAGTCAAAAGCCGATGAAGGAATTCTAGTAGGATACTCTTTGACTAGTAGGGGCTATAGAGTGTATAACAAGAGGACAAAAGTGATTGAGGAGTCTTCTAATGTCAAATTTGATGAAACCACTAGTACCTACCCTAGAAAGGCTTCTATTGATAAGGATATAGAAGAGGTCCAACCCCTTGTCCAAAGAATCCAAGACCTACATTTGGAGGGCAATGATCAAGGGGGAGTAAGAAGTACCCTAGAGGATGAGGAAGAAGGAGTAAATGAACCTACAACCTCTAGGCCCTTGAGACATCACCATGATCATCCTATTGACCAAATTGTGGGTGATGTCACTCAAGGAGTAAGGACTAGATCATACTTTAGGGAGCAAATGAGTCAAATAGCTCTAATCTCTCAATTAGAACCCAAGACCATTGATGAAGCATTGGGAGATGTTGATTGGGTTTTGGCCATGCAAGAAGAGCTAAACCAATTTGAGAGAAGTGAAGTTTGGGAGTTAGTTCCTAGGCCCACTGATAGTACCATTGTAACCACTAGATGGGTCTTTAGGAACAAACTAGATGACCAAGGTAAAATCACTAGGAACAAGGCTAGATTGGTAGCTAGGGGGTTTAACCAAGTTGAGGGATTAGATTATGATGAGACCTATGCCCCCGTAGCTAGGTTAGAATCAATTAGAATTCTACTAGCCTATGCCGCTCACATGGGTTTCACACTTCACCAAATGGATGTAAAGTCGACATTTCTAAATGGAATCATTAAGGAAGAAGTCTATGTAGAACAACCCCCTGGGTTTGAGAACCCCAACTATCCAAGACATGTACTCAAATTAAGGAAAGCCTTATATGGATTGAAACAAGCTCCCCGGGCTTGGTATGAGAGGCTTTCTTCATTTTTGGTGTCTAAGGGGTCTAGAAGAGGAACAATTGACCCTACATTGTTCCTAAAATCTAAGGATAAGGATATATTTGTTGCCCAAGTCTATGTAGACGATATCATTTTTGGGTCAACAAATAATGACTTCTTACAAGAATTCATCAAATGTATGGAAGATGAATTTGAGATGAGTCTTGTAGGAGAGTTAACCTTTTTCTTAGGCCTTCAAATTAAGCAAACGAATGAAGGTACACATGTATTTCAAACCAAATATGCTAAGGAGATGTTAAAGAAATTTGGTTTAGAAAATGCTAAGGAAGCATCTACACCCATAGGAACTAATGTGAAAATGGATAGTGACATTGAAGGGAAAATGGTAGACCCTAAACAATATAGGAGCATGATTGGTAGCCTCCTATACCTAACCGCTAGTAGACCCGACATACTTTTTGCGGTAGGTATGTGTGCAAGGTACCAATCTTGTGCCAAAGAGTCCCATTTGGTAGTAGTCAAGAGGATCCTAAGGTATGTGAAAGGTACCCTCAATATCGGACTTTGGTATCCTAGAAGCCCTAGTGTTGATTTAATTGGATACACCGACTCAAATTATGCGGGGTGTAAGTTAAATAGGAAGAGTACAAGTGGAGGGTGTCAATTCCTTGGGTCTTCTTTAGTTAGTTGGAGTAGTAGGAAACAACCATGCGTTGCCCTATCAACAACAGAGGCAGAATATGTTGCAATGGGTGGATGTGTTTCCCAACTCCTTTGGATCATGCACACCTTAGAGGACTATGAGCTACATTACACCAAGGTCAAAGTCTTGTGTGATAATGTAAGCACAATCAACTTAACTAAAAATCTGGTTCACCATTCTAGAACAAAACACATTGAAGTGAAACATCACTTCATTCGAGACCATGTGGCAAGCGGAGATATAGAATTACACAATGTTGAATCAAAGTCAAACCTAGCCGACATTTTTACCAAGCCTCTTCCCTAATCGGAGTTTACATCCTTAAGACGAGGCATTGGAATGTGTTTTGTGGAAGTATAGGATGAACTTGGAGACATTAGCTTTGAAAAAGGGTGCTTGATCCATTAGGATGATACATTTGGCTCACTTGTGCTTGTGACATATTGTTGAACAATTAAAAGTATCAAAATATGAAAACTAGACTAATTATGGGGAAGGCAAGTGTTTAATTAATGGACACTTTGCCCAAAGATCATAGTTGGACATTTTAAATCTTTGAAAATCATTTCATGCTTTACATGCTTTGCCATGCCTTTGAAAGTTATATGATTGCAAAATTGGTTTCAAAGTTTGATACAAAATGTAGTATTTTCAAAACTTTTGAATTTTTATCAAAAGTCATACATGGTTGAAATTTTATATGGTTTAATATTTTTCCCTAATAGATTATAACATTTCAAACATGTATGCAAAATTTTACAATTTTTGGGATTTTTTTGGAATTTTCTAGGAGTTTCTGAAATTCGACAGAAAACCTGAAAAATCAGACTGATAGCGTATCAGTCGACTGGCACGCCTGTTTTTCAGCAGCTATAAAAATTTCAGAAATCAATAATTCTCGCATTTGATGTCATAGGGTTTGGTTGCTTGAGGCAATCATTTTGATGGTGTCAAAGGGGGAGAATGGGTGGTTTAAGTTAGAATTTTGACTTAAAATGGATGATTTTAGGTATTTTTGTCCAACTTAGACCTTGAAAGGCTAAAATTTGGGAGAAGACATGGATTAAGGGGGAGGTACCTCTTAGGTTCGGATATGTCTTACATTCTTAACATATTGTTGCTGTTAAGTGGTAACTTAACTTGGAGTTAGACTAGAATTGAAAATTGGGAGAAGACATAGATTAAGGGGGAGGTTACCTCTTAGGGTTACTATGTCTCATGATTTTTCAATTGCTATGTTTTGCTATTGCTATTGTGGTTGTGATTTATCTCTAACTTAAACATATTGCCACACATCAAAAAGGGGGAGATTGTTGAGGCAATCAGCCCTTAAATGATTGGAAGATCATGGTTTTGATGTGTGGGCGAATAGGTTTAAAGTTAGAGTGTTATGTTGTATTTGATTCGTGTGATTGAGTTTGTAGGACTTGGAGAATCACACTTGGTGGACCTATCCGAGGGACGAGAGCCGAGGGAGGAGAGCTCCAAAGGCAAGCCGGGAAGTGGACTTTAAAGGGCACACGTGAAGGGTGGCATGGAGGCAAGCCAAGGGAAGGCTTGCGTGCGCATCCGAGGGACGATAGTCAGAGGAAGAGGACTTCAAGGGGCGAGCCAAGGGAGCAGACCTGAAAGCACACGCGAAGGAGAAGGTTCGGAGTGGCTGGAGCTGTGCTGAGAGGCGGGGCAGTCGACTGGCCCAGAGGCAGTCGACTGCCAAAACCCACAGAATGTTCGCAGCTTCGGATCAGTCGACTGGCCTTGGGGCAGTCGACTGGTATACCCCAAAACTAGCCGTTGGCTAGCTGTTGGCTAGTCGTTGGCTAGTCGTTGGCCGACATTTAATGCCGGGCCAGTCGACTGCCCTCGGGGCAGTCGACTGGTGGGCGTTTGGACAGACTGCGAATCTGTCTTTTTCACCTATAAAAGGAGCTCCTCGTTACACGTGTATGTACAGTTCCGTACAGTAACGAAGTGCTGCCCAATTGTAGAGTGATCTTTGCTTCCTTCATCACATTTCTGCATCTGTAAAGAGGAAGCTTTTGCTGTAAAGGTTTCTCCACCTCAAGGAGACTTTTCGATAGTGAAAAGTGGTGCTCGTAGCGTGGATCCTTGGATTAGTCACCCATCTGGGTGGATACCAAGTAAAAGAACTCTGTTAGCATTGTTATTTCTTTTGCATATTATTTCCGCTGCGCTAACATCCTTGTAGAGAACAAAACGATCCGCGAAAGTGCATTCACCCCCCCTCTACACGCCTACATCGATCTTTCAGGTCCGACCAAGAGCTACAAAACCCTACTGTCTCTCGGTGAGTAGGCTTGGCCTCGGTGCTGCGCATGCCTGGCCAAGATCCGCAAAACCCTACTGCCTCTCGGTGAGTAGGCTTGGCCTCGATTCTGCACATGCCCAGCCAAGAGTTGCAAAACTCTATTGTCTCTCGGTGAGTAGGCTTGGCCTCAGTGCTGCACACGCCCCGCTAAGAGCTATAAAACCCTACTATCTCTCGGTGAGTAGGCTTGGCCTCGGTGCTGCACATGCCTAGCCAAGAGCTACAAAACCCTCCTGCCTCTTGGTGAGTAAGTTTGGCCTCGGTGCTGCACATGCCCGGCCAAGAGCGGCAAAACCTTACTACCCCCGTGGAACCCTTGTAGGGATGGAAATAGGCCAGGCCAGGCTAGACTTTTACCTTAACAGGCCAGACCTGTATAATAGCAAACTAACTTGAGCCTGGCTTGTAGCTTGTTATAGGCTTTGTTCTTGGCCTAAGCCAGACCTGTTCAATAGTCTGGCCTGGCCTGTGGCCTGTTTACAAAGCCTGTAATTTAATTCGATTATCCAAAATACTTCTAATATATAAAATATAATAATTTAATTCGAATATTCGATTATCCAAAATAAAAATAAAAATATACATACATAAAATATGTATGATATAACGAAATAGATTTGTGGTTTGTTGGCTAGTAGGGTGTAGATAAGAGTTTGCTCAGCCGAAGTCTTAGGTTAAAAACTCTATTTTGACATTATATATATATATATATATTGTAATTTTAATAGGCCCAGGTCGGCCTTTCAGGCTTCACAGACTTTATATTGAGTCTGGGCCTGACCTGATAAGAAAAACAGGCTTTCTAAAGGGCCTGATTATTATTTTATTTTTAAACAGGCCAGGTCAGGTCAGGCCAAATATAGGCCAGGACATAGGCCCTAACAGGCCGCCTGACCTATTTCCATTCCTAAACCCTTGTTTCTTCGGACGTGGTTGTTTGGAAATCACTCAAAGCATAAGAAGTCCAGGGATGTTTTCATTCAAGGCTGAAACGATTACATACTTATCCTATGAGAAAACACGGCAAATGAAGAAGAAAGTGCAGCGGGCGAGGAGAGACTAGGGAGCTAGGGCCCAGGCCAGGGAGGATCCTATAGTTCCTGCTCTACTGGAGTGAGCTCGTTCCAAACCCGACAGACAGTTATAGCGCTCAGGTCAAAGCCTGGTTTCAGCAGTTAATCCTTCTCTAACAGACTAATAGCACCATGGAAGGTCTGCTTGAGGCGCTTCAATGCCTGCCCGGCTAAAATCTCAGCGTACTCCTCCGATTGCAGAAACTTAGCCTTGGACTCCGCTTCGGCCTTCGACAGTTGGGTTGCATGATCACTCTGCTGCTGTTGTAGTGTGGCCTCAACCTTCTCCTTGGAGGTCTTCAGCGTCGCCACCTCCTGGAGCAGACAATCCTGAGCCCCCAGCATTTCTTGGAACTTCTAGGTAGCAACGGAAGCTTGGGCCTAGGCCTGTGTAACCTGCTCCTGGAGGTCGGCAGCATAAGAGGCCGATAACTCTAAATCATATTCTTTCAAAGTCATTAGGCGCTCCGGTTCCTCATTCCAATCCTCCAGAGCTTTCTTTGCAGATTCCAGGAGTCTGACATTATCAAACAACTCCTTCATCTGAGTCTAAAGTCGCTCCCACTCCTGGGACAGTTTTTGCAAGTCCTCAGTGAGGGCTTAGTTCTTCTCAGACTCGAGGCGTTCCCGGAGTCTATAACCATGCAAAGTATCCTCAGAAGCTATTAAAGTGCTGAGGCAATGCTCTATCTTCACCCGGAGAGCTCGGCTGACTTCCAACTGCAGGAGCCCGGCCTCGCGGGCCCGGCCAGCCCCCGCCTCTGCTACCGTCACTCGCTAAAGAAGGTCTTCAATGACTCCCCTGGAGCACAACAGACGGCTCATAACCGCACAATTGGAGGCAACCTACAGTGTGGAACAAAGATAGTCAAGGTATCGAGCCGATCCAGCCAACCGCCCTGGCCGAATGGGAGGAGGATGAATTTTCTCAGCAGGGGACCCTAACTGGCTAGGGACATCTCTCGGGTCAGGGACGTCCTCCTCTGAGCTAGAAGTCCGCTACTAGCCATCTGAGGGGACCCCCTTTATCCGGATGGATTGGGAGCCCTTTGTCATCGTCTTCTTCGCCACAGGGACCTTCCTGTGGGAGCTGAGCACGCCCTTTGACACCTCCTTATCGCGTGGGGCAGTGGGAAGGTCGGTCGAGGGAACTAGGTTGTCGACGATGGGAGCAGGGGCCGCGGCAGCAGAGGAAGAAGGTTCTTCCCGAACTCTCGAGGACCGGGGAGTTGCATGCTTGTCGGTAGCAAAGCATAGAAACTCTGAGGGTATACCCTTCTTCAACCTCTTCAGGGGGTGATCCCTATGGACTAGCCGCTTCTGCCGTCTTTTCACGGTAGCTTGGGTCTCGGAGGGTGCAACAGAGGGAGGGGTACAACTTCTCCCTCTGGTGCCTCGGCATAAGAGGCACTGGAACCCCCTGCAGGGTCCGTTGGCAGCTCTGACGCTCCAATATCTTGGGGAGCCTCTGGGGTCTCCCGGTCTCCGAAGGGCTCGACCACTTCCTCGCAGCCCTCAACGGAGGCACCCACAGGAGCAGAAGAAGCTAAAACGGGAACCAGCACCCGTTCGTTGGCCTGGTCCCACTTCAGGATCCGGTTCATAACTCGGGAAAACATGACGTCGTCTACAAAAAGAGACAAAAGGGCATCAATTACCATTAACCAGGAAATGTACGAGACAAAAAGGAACTTACGAAGACTGGGGTTGAGGCTCGTGACATTTGGACTAAGATCGGCCCGATAAAGGAGCTCCTCGCTTTGCACCAGTTGGAGGCCGTGGAAATCCATCCTTGCCAGAATACCTCTAGCACGTTGATACCCCGCGTCCTGCTGGAAGTCACCAAGGTCTGGAATAGGCGGCAGGCTTTCTGGCCAGTGGATAGGACTAAAGGGATGCTCAGGAAGATGGATATAAACGAACCGTTCCTTCCATCCCTTGTGGGAGGAGGGAAGACCCCCCAGGAACCTATGGCCAGAACGAGCTGTGAAGCCAAATGCCCCCCGGGACCCAACCGGAACAAAGAAAAAGTGGAAGAATCAGGGGGTCAAAGGAATGTCAAAAAGTTTGAAGAGTACAAAAACTCTGCCCATTTGGGCAAAGGCATTCAAAGCTATTTGTTGCAGAGGGATACCGAAGTTTTTACCAACACTCATGTAAAAGAGGGGGATGGGGAAGCGAAGCCCTAGTTCTACCTGCCTCAGGAAGAAAGTGTAGAAATGCTTAGGGGTTTCGACAGGTGGTTGGCCTGGGGCCAGAACTCTCACCTCCCAGCCTTCCGGGATACCGTATCTCCGACAGGCGGCCCGGAGGGATTCCAACCTAACCCTGGAAGAAATGGTATCGTACCATTTTATATGGTATCGTAGTTCCCCCAAGGAGCCCTCATCGTCGCCTCGAGTTTTCTTTTTCTTCTCCACTAGACCCATGGGGATTGAGGAGAGGGGAAAACAGAAGGAGACTTACCCTTGTAAAAGGGGCGCAACGGTAAGACGAATAGCAGGAGAAGGAGAATGCATGAAGGTAGATAGGGCAAGGAGGCTGAAGGGTGTTGTTGCACCCGCTTTTATAGAGAGGAGTCGCGCATCCATTAAATAAGAGTGAAGCACGTTAACGGCGCTGATTGGTCATCCCGAGGGGCCGCTAGCCCTTACTACCATCGCTTCGTATGGCCCACAGCGTGTATCAGGGAGATATCGCCGCACAAGGGGGAGGAGGCACATGGTGAGGCCACATTCGCTGGGCGATCGTGGCGCCGTTACAAGACCCCATGCACATATAAAGTGTTGGTGCAAGATGCATCAGTGATGTCCTCCTCTAAGTGTTTCAATGTTTGATAATATGCTAAAGTCAGTGATACATTGAACAAGAAAAGGGTGAGTCAAGAAAAGAGTACCAATGTGAACCAAAGTCCTAGTTAACCTAGGCACTAAGTCCTGACAGAGGGTTGGGCACTAAGACCTGGTGAGTGAAGCTGGGCACTAAGACCTGGTGAGTGAAGTTGGGCACTAAGACCAGGTGAGTGAAGCTGGGCACTGAGACCTAGTGAGTGAAGCTGGGCAAAAGTCCTGATGAGTGAAGTCGGGCACTAAGTCCTGGTTCGTGGAATTGGGCACTAAGTCTTGGCCGAGGGCTGGGAACCTAAGTCCTGGACCTAGGGTTTGGATAAGAAGTCTTGGTCCGAGGGATTGAGCAACTTAGCTGCGCGATGACTAAGGACAGACGTAGAGATGGATCGAGGTTCGGACGTCTCGAGATCCGAGAGTCTTGAAGGCTAAGCAAAAGTCCAACCGGATGGGTCAGGTGGAAACCATCTCCTGAAAGGAGTAGGTGAAAGACGCGTTCCTGGGGGTGGGAACTTAGGCGTCGGTTCGACCTAGGGTTTCACGGAAATCCGAAGTCAGAACCAAGTCCTTAAGGCTAAGATTGTATATGTGTTTGCCTTGTATTTATGTATCATGCAAGTACCTAAAATTGAAGATAAAGCAGACAAACAAACACACAACGCGGCTAGAAATCAAACTGCTAGGCGCCCCCATCAAACAGGGTGCCTCAATGAACCAAGCGGCTCATTGATACAGGCGCATCATTCATTCAAGCGCCTCCTTCAACACAGGCACCCTAGATCAAAGGCTTATTTGCTGCTGCGAGTTCGATGTGAAGAGAAGCTTTGACCAAGCCCTGTGAGGTGCCTCCTTCATCACAGGCGCCCTAGACAGACCTATAAAAGGGGCTTCGACCCCTCAACTCAGAACAGAACTTCTACAATCGTTCTGAGCATTCCGAATGGAAGAAAAGCACTAACGACGAAGCTCTGCGACCAAGAAAGCTCCGGGACGAAGTGCGCGACACTTCGGAGTTCCAGATCGGCCGAGTCTTCGACCTTCTTTGTTTTGGTTTGTTTTTACGATTTTGCACGTAATTTCTATATCTTTTGATTGTAACCCTTGCACTGTAAGACGAGTTTTTCCGCCTCCGAAAAGTTTGGAAAGGAGATCATTAGTGGACGGGCGTTCCCGTGCTTAGGCCTTGGTTGTACTGACCCTGGGGGGTCGGGAACCAAGTAAATCCCGTGTGCATTTTGTATCGTCTTTTATTCCGTTTTGCTTTCTGCTATGCTACTAACTCTGAGTCTAGAACGAAGATCCGAAAGATGAAATTTCCACGAGTTTCCGCAGGAGTTTTTATGGTCGATATTCACCCCCTCTATCGACGACACCGGTCCCCCACAAGTGGTATAAGAGCCTGGTAGCTCTTCACCGGACTAACAGCCGACGGAGCAATGATGCTAGGAGTTGAGGGGGAGCCCAGGGGTGAATCAGGTATATATTTTTTTAAAAATGTTAATTTTTAAATTCCATATTATATGTTTCAAGTGCAGGGAGAGAGGACACTATAAAAATCAGTGTCCTACTCGTAAGAATCGTTCCTCACCGGCGGCAAAGGAAATACCAGCACCAGGAGTCCGGAGGGACAAGTGCCACGTACAATGTTTCAGATGTCAAAAGCACGGACACTACAAGAATAAGTGTCTGGCCAAGGTTCGGAAAATTTATGTTCCTAGAAAATTTTCAAATTCCTGCACAGTCGTATGATAGTTTAGATCATTTCTCTGAAAAATTAAGATTATTGCATAGCCAAGTCAATATTTTGCATGCCCAATTAGAAAATATAGAGAATACTAAAATATTAGAAATTAACTTTTTAATTCTAAATGTCAATTCAATAATTTCCAAAATAAACTCTGATAATATTAATCCTGAATTTATTTCAAAAAATTCTAATATTAATCGTGAAATTATTTCTGAAAATTCTAATATTAATCTTGAAATTATTTCTGAAAATCTTAAGGATAATCCTGAAATTATTTCTGAAAATATTAAATATAACATTGAAAATATTTCTAAAGATTTTTCTTAGGATAAAAATAATTTTTCTGAAGATAGCGGAGATGAAATTCTTTTAGATAATAATTTAATTATTTTCTTGGATAATCCTGAAAATAATTATTATAAAACATTAACTAGTGACCCAAATTACTCCACCTACCGTGAAGATGTAGAAGAATATGAGTTTGAGGATGAGGAGGAAATTGAATTTTCTACAATCAAGGCTATAGTGAATAAAGTTTACAAAAATTCAAACAAATCAAAATTATTTGAAAAACTTGAAAAATTAGATAAAAAAGAAATAGTAGATGAGTCAGAATATTTTGAAATCATGAAAATAATGAAATTAGACCCATAACTTGTAATTAACCTAGAAAGGTTGAAATTCAAATCAAATTAAATCTTAATAACCTTCATTAATATAATTTTAATTAATCCTTACTTTACTTCAATTAATCCTTACTTAACTTTAATTAATCCTTACTTTACTTCAATTAATCCTTACTTAACTTTAATTAATCCTTACATAACTTTAATTAACTTCAATTAATCCTTAATTAATTCAACTTCAATTAAACTTTAATTAATTTAACTTCAATTAATCCTTAATTAACTTCAATTAATCCTTAATTAATTCAACTTCAATTAATCTTTAATTAATTTAACTTTAATTAATTCTTAATTAATTCAACTTCAATTAATTCTTAATTAATTCAACTTCAATTAATTCTTAATTAATTTAACTTCAATTAGTTCTTAATTAATTCAACTTCAATTAATTCTTAATAAATTTAACTCCAATTAATTCTTAAATAACTTAAACTCAAATTAAATAAAATCTTACCCAAACTGCAACAATTAAATTAATAATATTAAATATGTCAAAGTGAGTTGACATATTTGCGGGTTCACACGACATGTATCAAATCGGGAATTTGATACATTATTAGAAACTTAAGTAAAATATTATGAATTGTTTGACTCATGCATAACTGTCATACCATGCATTTGCTATTTTTTAATATATGTCATGTCATTCATATTTAAGTTTATGCATGATTTAGAACGGTTATAGGAAAAAGACTAATTGAAACTTGAACAACCTAGTATTAGATGGAGGTGAGATGATAGTACGTTAGGGAAACCCTTCTAATAAGGTCAAGTAAGGTAAGACGTACTCTACTTGGTCTGTTTAGTCTAGTGAAACTAGCTGAAGCTACCGATCCAAATCCTAAACTAGTTAGACCAAAATTTTTCAAGAAGTAAATTTGAAAATGAATTTTCGGTAAAAGGCTTTGTCAAAGAAAGGGTTGTTGCTCCAATAAGGCTACGACCAAAGAAGGTCTCTGTTCCTCGCCAAGACCTGAAAGCCAATTACCGAAAATCAAATTCAATTTACTATTTGATAAATTTGATTCTAACACAAGTTTTCATTAACTCTTAGATTTAACAATAAATTAAGAAAAACTATTCAAGCATCTCACAATACACCCATAAGGCAACCATGCTTGCTTGTACTGAGCCATCTAGAATGGGTGAGATGTTAAGGACTAACAAATTGAAAATTATTTTTCAAAATTGTTTTCCAAAACTCTTAGAATATTTTTTTAAAAATCTATTTTCAAAATAGTGTTTTAACATAATAATGTTTTTATGAATTTTATGCTTGTTTGAGTGCTTATCTATATTATACATTTTCCAAATTATATCTTTTTCAAAAATTTGATTGACCTACACAATTAGACACAAGCCTCTTAGGTCAACACTAAAGTCCCTTAAGACACTTAGATAGAGTCAAACGGTGTTGGATACAGGGGGAGTGTCTTATTCTTTTAAAAAAAGATTTTTGTTTTTGTTTTTTGATTACTGTGCTTTACAAATCATTATCACTTATATTTTTCAAAAACTACACCGTACAAATCACTCTCATTTCAAAATGTTTCTCAAAAAGTGTGCTTTATAAAAATTACTATCACGTATATTTTTTTCTCGAAAACTGTGTCTGACAAATTACCTTCAAAATATGTCTTTCAAATACCCATTTTTTTTTCCGAAATGTCAATATTTCAAAATGCATTCTAAATTTTGTGCTTATTTCCCTTTTGATCTTGATAAACCCTAAAGACACAGAGGAAAATCTACTTCATGATCTACAAGAACTCCTAGGATGTGTCAAATTTTGGGGGAGTCTATGTCAAAAGAAAACTTTCTGACAAGTATTTTTCAAAATGTTTTTTTGGTAATTATTTTTGAAATTATTAAATAATTCTTTTGATCTGAACCAAACCTTAAAGACTCAGAGGAAGAGTACTTGTAGTCAACAAGCTTCCTAGGACTAGGTCAAGTTTAGGTGGAGGTCAAATTAAAAGAGTTATTGAACATTTCAAAATAATATATTTTCGTGCACTATATTTTCAAAATCTTGTTGAAAACATAAGTAATTTGTCTTACAAAATACTATTATTTTGTTTTTCAAAATTTTTTTGTGGCTTATAAAATCTTTTTGAAATACTTTTTGAAATAATATTTACTTGAGTTTAGAGAATTTCCAGGGCACTTAGGGAAATGTCCTTGCAGTTAACAAGGTTTTCTTGGATTGTGTCAGACTGGAAAAGAAACCAAGTCAAGTAAAATATTATGGTTTAAAATCAATATTTTTCTAAGTACTTTCAAAATATAAGTCAAGTAATAGTTTTAAAAATCATGTCAAGTAAAAATATATTTTTCACAAAATTCATAATATTTTCAAAAGTACATATATTTTTCAAAAATGCATAATATCTTTCAAAAGTACAGAGTTTTCAAGGTACAAACTTTTCAAAGGAAAAATATCTTTCAATGTACAAGTTTTTGCACAATATGTTTCAAAATATTCTTTTAAAGAGGAAAAATCTCTAAGTGAAATATTTCGAAAAGTGCATATTTCTCTATGTAAATATCTTTCATGTATGCAATTCTTTTTGAAAATCTTTCTCAATTGGAAATTTTTCTAAGACAAAATTTTTCTAAGTCTTCTGAAAGTACAGAATTTTTTTACAGTACTTTTCAAAGTGTAATCTTTTGGTGCAATTGTTTTTCTTTCAAAGATTTATACTAAGTTCATTCAAAAGAAAAAATGTTTTCGGTGTTGGTGCAAGTGTTTTGGTGATTTTTCATGTATGACAAAGGGGGAGAGTGCGTTTAAGTTAGAAAATTTTTTTCTTTTACCAAAGGATCAAATGAAATCCTTTAGTGCGCTTAAGTTAGAAATTTTTTTTTCTCTTTCCAAAGGATCAAATGAAATCAAAATGTTTTTTTTTTCAAAAAGGGGGGAGAGTGAGATGAAGTTAGAATTTTTCTCCCAAAGGATCAAAATATAATTTCAAAGCTTAGATTATTTTTTTCATTTTATCCTAAGATTTATAACTTAGGCCCTTCAGCCAATCTAACTTAAGATATTGTCAAAAAGGGGGAGATTGTTAGTGCAAGATGCATCAGTGATGTCCTCCTCTAAGTGTTTCAATGTTTGACAATATGCTTAAGTCAGTGATACATTGAACAAGGGAAGGGTGAGTCAAGAAAAGAGTACCAATGTGAACCAAAGTCCTAGTTAACCTAGGCACTAAGTCCTAACCGAGGGTTGGGCACTAAGACCTGGTGAGTGAAGCTGGGCACTAAGACCTGGTGAGTGAAGTTGGGCACTAAGACCTGGTGAGTGAAGCTGGGCAAAAGTCCTGATGAGTGAAGTCGGGCACTAAGTCCTGGTTCGTGGAATTGGGCACTAAGTCCTGGTCGAGGGTTGGGCACCTAAGTCCTGGACCTAGGGTTTGGGCACGAAGTCTTGGTCCGAGGGATTGAGCAACTTAGCTGAGCGATGACTAAGGACAGAAGTAGAGACGGGTTGAGGTTCGGACGTCTCGAGATCCGAGAGTCTCGAAGGCTAAGCAAAAGTCTAACCGGATGGGCCGAGTGGCAACCATCTCCTGAAAGGAGTAGGTGAAAGGCGCGTCCCCGGGGGTGGGAACTTAGGCATTGGTTCGACCTAGGGTTTCGCGGAAACCCGAAGTCAGAACCAAGTCCTTATAGAGAAGATTGTATATGTGTTTGTCTTGTATTTATGTATCTTGCAGGTGCCTAAAATTGAAGACAAAGCAGGCAAACAAACACACAAAGCGACTGGAAACCAAGCTGCTAGGCGCCCCCATCAAACAAGGTGCCTCAATGAACCAGGCGCCTCCTTCAACACAGGCGCCCTAGATCAAAGGCTTATATGCTGTTGCGAGTTTGGTGCGAAGATAAGCTTTGACCAAGCCCTGTGAGGCGCCTCCTTCATCACAGGTGCCCTAGACAGACCTATAAAAGGGGCTTCGACCCCTCAACTCAAAACAAAACTTTTACAATCATTCTGAGCATTCCGAATGGAAGAAAAGCGCTAACGACGAAGCTCTGCAACCAAGGAAGCTCCGGGAGGAAGTGCGCGACACTTCGGAGTTCCAAATCGGCCGAGTCTTCGACCTTCTTTGTTTTGGTTTGTTTTTATGATTCTGCACGTAATTTCCGTATCCTTGGATTGTAACTCTTGCACTGTAAGACGGGTTTCTCCGCCTCTGGAAAGTCCGGAAAGGAGACCATTAGTGGACGGGCGTTCCTGTGCTTAGGCCTTGGATGTACTGACCCTGGGGGGTCGGGAACCAAGTAAATCCCGTGTGCATTTTGTGTCGTCTTTTATTCCGTTTTGTTTTCCGCTGTACTACTAACTCTGAGTCTAGAACGAAGATCCGAAAGATGAATTTTCCACGAGTTTCCGCAGGAGTTTTTATGGTCGATATTCACCCCCTCTATCGACGGCACCGGCCCCCACATAAAGGGCCTAGGATAGCCGTCAGAGTGTCGCTGCAAAAATTGCGGGAACGCTGGACGTATTCAAAAAATCACCCGGAGTCCTGGGTTGCATGGACTGCTTCCTCGGACCCGGAATGCTACCAACGAAGTAGCAAAAGGTGGAGAGGCCACCTAGGCACAACTTCTTCATCACACTATCAGTCTAAATCAGTCAGACACACTTCCTTCGATCATACTTGAAGGGGAGGACTTGTGATGGAGTTGAATACTCCGTGGCAGACACAGGGGCTGAAGAAGCTGCATGGCGAAAGCCACCAAGCCGGAAATGACTCCCTTGGTGGGACACCCGAGACCCTCTCAGGAGAGAGGACCCAAAGACCGACTCAAGTAGTTATGACCCCAAAGATAACTTTAGAAAGACACACCCCCCGAGTTCACCTTGGGGGATAGGTCCCCGGGAGAACCTCGGAGAGATGAATGCCCGGGACCCCCGGGCCAAAGAATCTCGGGATCACCTCGGGGTAATGGGGCTCAAGGAACACTCAAGCAGAGGCCCATTTTTCTCGGATCGGCGGGTCATCCTCATCCGTTATGACGAAGTAATTACTACCCATGATCAGCGGCCATAAAGACCTTAATCATCGCAACGGCCCGGATTGAGCAATCGCGGCGACTGTTACCAGGGTGAACCATTAACCGATAATCACAGGGACGTGGTGAAGATCGTGGGAACTCGTGGATGGCCGCCGCAGGTATAAAAGATATTCCAACCCTCTGGTAAGGGGGTTATGCACTCTTTGCTACTTATACATCTTTCTGCCTTATACTTTTCTTCTTCATCGAGACACTGACTTGAGCATCGGAGTGGCCTCCGCCGGATAACCTCCGGCATGTTCCCCTAACGCTCGTGTTGATCTCGCAAGACGCAGAGTTCCTCCCATAACATCAGTATCCGTGTGGACTGATCTTGGTGATTGATCATCTACGTTGATTACTTCCGAAACAACGTACATATGAAAGATTTAATTAGAAACGTAGAATAAGATTCGTTTCAATCAAAATTAGCCCGGTGTGTTTTTTATAATAGGGCCATAATATCACTACATTAAAAATGATAATTTTACAGCGTTTAAATAGGTAAATATAACATCATTTTTAAATATCAACAAATTTGGTACTAGATATATATTCACATGAAAAGTACATTTATAAATTCTAGTTAAAGCATTTTTATTAATTGTCAATATTTTTTTTCATTTATCAATAATAAATACTTTATTATTAAGACATTTTATAAAATGCCAAATAAATAATTTTAAATATTTATTTTTTTATCAACAATATAAACACCATAAATTTTAAAACGTCATATTTATGTAACATGTCCAAAAAAATTAAAAATTATATCAATTTATATGGCCAATAAACGTTATACACGAAACACCTTAAAAATATTAAATTATATATAGATATATATACCATGTTATAGTATATTTTTCATTATATATAATTTTAAACTTTTATTTAAATAAATTTATACATTTCAATATATCTTATCACCTATATACATCCATGAAAGATTTGGGAAAAAAAAACAAGACACATGACTTTTACCCAATTTTAATTACATCCTTGCTCTCTCGTCATCTTCAAGGGAGGTCGCGGGAGGGCTTATAACCTGGAGCATTTGTGCTCAAGAGAATTTGAAGAAAAAAGAATGATATCAGAAATATCTCTGGCAATACCATTTTAACTCTCAAGTCAAAATCGAAGGTGAAGAAATTAATTGAAAGCAAAGAGTTTTTTTTAAGATTAGAAAGCTACCACTTCTCCCCACCGATATCCCATTTTATATCACTTTCCATGCCTTTTTGCCTTTCATATTAATGGCTCCTCGTCTATTATAATCATCTTTTATGATTTATTAATACGTAATTATGGCTTTAAGGGTGTTCATGATTGCGGTTTATTAGGCTACTTGATTTTTAACATCGGTGCCCAATCTGTTCATTGACCGTAAAGACATTTATGACAGCAGATTTCATTAACTCAGGGTTGTTTGGAGGTTATCATTCAATCCGATGTTTATCCGCGAACTGTGTGAGAAGTCATTGCACTTGCCCGGGATCTATAAAAGAGGTGTATATTCACCCACCCGGGAGTTATTTTGAATCAAGTTAACTTCAAACCTATAGCTTGGATTACTCTAAGGGTGTGTTTGGTTGAGGATCATCCTTGATAACCTTGGTTATCCATCCAAAATTATCAACAAAAATCTTGTTTGGTTTAGATAATCAGTGATTCCCAAGTAATTATCGATGCCCGACACGTCAACAAAAGGGACATACAACCAGGAATCGGAAAACCTTAGGAAAGTAAGGTTTTTCTTGATTCCGGGGTTACGAAACTTATCTTTCCAAAATTATCCTCCAATATTTACATTTAAGACGAACCAAACACACCCTAAGAGTATCCGCTCAGGTGTTTTCATCCCGAGCAGGGAGTGATATCCGTATAGGAATTACTTGGCTATTTATGAATAGGATTTATCTCGTTCGGGACACGCACCCCAACCGAGAGTGATGACACACATCTCGGTCAGGCGGGCCATGGGATGATCCCAACCGGGCGGGACTTGGTATGATGTAGGCCGAGCGTGTAAAGAAAAAAACAGAACCGACAAGATAAAAACCTTGTCACTCCAAGAGGATCGAAATGATTAACCGTAAAGAAAACTGTTGATATGAAGAATAACGTGAAGAAATTATCAACAATAAAAATTTAAAAGATTGAATACAAGAAAACTCTCTCACACCCTATCGAGAAGGAAAAAGCCTATATATAGGCTTTACATCAAAACTCTTCAACCTATCACAGATCCTATAAAATAGGATTAGGATCACACCAGATCCTATAAAATAGGATCACACACGACACGTTCTAAACGCCTGAAGACTCGAACAAAACTATCAATGATTAGACTTCCAAATTATAAAATAAACCATTTAACACGCAATAGACTAGATTAACTTAGTCTTCTAAGAACATCACTTTATAATTCCACACTCCCCCTTAAAGTGATGTTCTCATAACTAATCTGAGCTTTGATCACAGATCTTCGAATGCACCCTTCGAAAGTGATTTTGTAAAAATGTCAGCAATATTATCTTCACTCTTAACTGCAATTATATCAATAATGTCATCGAGCACTTTCTCACGAATGAAATGATGCTCAAGTTCAATATGTTGTGTCCTTGCACGGAAGATAGGATTAGAAGTAAGCTTGATTACACTTAAATTATCTCCACGAATAGGAATAGGTTGATCAATGGGTACGTGCAAATCTTCAAAGAGTCTATGAAGCCATATACACTCTTGAGCGGCATGAGCATATGCTTTGTATTCTGCTTCAGTCGTGGATAGAGATACCGAGCCTTGCTTTTGCTACACCATGATATACTTGTAGTTCCACACATAAATACAAAACCAAAAGTTGATCTCGATCATCCAAGTCTCCACCAAAATCAGCATCTGCAAATCCTTGCAAGGAAAACTCTACACCCTTCTTATAAAATAGACCCAGGTTAAGAGTAGAGTTAACATACTTTAGGATCTTCTTTGCCTCTTCAAAGTGTGGCTTCCATGGCTCTTGCACATATCGGCCAACCATACCAACGGAGAAGGCAATATTTGGCCTTGTTATTGTCAAATAAATAAGACTTCCCACAAGTGCACGAAAGGGACGAGGGTCCGATAAACGTGTTCCTTCATCACGACGAAGTCTTGCACTCACATCAAGTGGTGTAGACCGTTTCTTCCCATCAATCAATCCAAATTTCTCAATGAGCCGTTTAGCATAGTTGAACTAAGACACACAAATTCCCTGTTCTAGATTTTCAATTTGCAGCCCATGAAAATGTTTGAGCTCCCCAAGTTTCTTCATATCAAACTGCAATGAAAGTTCTTCTTGAAGACGAGTGACCTCTGCATAATTGCTACCTGTTAGAATTATGTCATCCACATACAACAGAATAATCACTATGAGTCCTTGACGTTTCTTGATAAAGAGACTTGAATCTGCTTCAAAAGCTACGTATCAGCATAATCTTAAATATTCTGCAATTTTTCCATACCATGCACGTGGAGCTTGCTTTAATCCGTAGAGGGCCTTCTTCAACTTACACACAAAATCCAAATGATACTCGGACACAAATCCAAGCGGTTGATCCATATAAATATTTCTATCAAGCTCTTCATATAAGAAAGTATTTTTAACATCCAACTGCCACAATTTCCAACCCAGGCTGGCTGCTAAAGCTAGAACAATACGTATCGAAGTCATGTTTGCCACAGGGCTAAATGTTTCTTCATAATCTTCCCTATACTTTCGAGAGAAACCACAAGCTACTAGCCTTGCTTTGAATCAATCTATGCTCCGATCATCCTTCCTCTTTATTCGAAAGACCCATTTACATGAAACTGGTTGCACTTCAAGGGGTTTAGGAACCAAGTCCCACGTCTGATTTTTTTTGCAAAGCGTCCATTTCTTCTTTCATAGCAGCTTCCCATTCTTTTACTCCTTTAGCTTCATCATAAGAAGAAGGTTCGTCATCATCAATAGGATTAGCAAAGAAGCAAGAAAAATTTGTGACAAAATTATCATCTCTATAATGAGACGGTCACACAATATTTCGTCTCGGGCGTTGGCTGATTGTCTCCTCCTGAGAACCATCGTTTTGAATAGAACACAAGTTCTCCCTTTCTCCTTGATTTTCTTCAGATACATTTTCTTACCTATGGGATAATGACAAAGTTACTGTATCATTTTCTTCCTTATAGACATCTATAGAGTCATGGAAAGAAATCTCATCAAAGATAACATCGCGAGAAATAACACATTTATTAGTCGTAGGATCCATACACCGCCAGCCTTTTCTTTGTTCGTCATAACCGATGAAAATACATTTAATTGTTTTGGCATCCAACTTACTCCTTTGAGACTCAGACACATGAACGTTGCAGATTGAACCAAAGACTCGAAAATACTTCACGTTTGGTTTAACACCGAAGTGCAATTCATAAGGTGTCTTATTATTGGTTGGACTAAGTGGCACCCGGTTAATAACATAAGCTGCACACTTCATACCTTCTGCTCATAACTCCTTGGATAAATTCTTTGCATGCAACCAACATTTGCAGGTCTCCACAAGATGTCTAATTTTTCTTTCAGCCACGCCATTTTGTTGTGGCGTCTCCGGACAAGACATTACCCTTTTAATGCCATTATTTCGGCAAAATGAGAAGAATTTATTTGAACAGAATTCTCCTCCATTATCTGTCCGCAAAATTTTGATTTTTCTACACAATTCTCCTTCCACAGTTTCTTTGAATTCCAGAAATCTTGAAAATACCTCTGATTTGTGTTTCACAAAATAAACCACAAAATAAACCCATGTGAACCGCATATAGTCATCCACAAACAACAACATATAGTGAGATCCAGAATAAGAAGCAGTTGGAGTAGGAGCCATCAAATCACTATGGATTCGTTCTAGGGGAATTGTGCATCGTGAATTTGAGCTTTCGAAAGGAAGTCTATGTGTCTTTCCAAACTGACAGCCTTCACAAATTTTGCCATCCTCAACCTTTGATAGATCAGGCAAACCATCAACTAATTTCCTCTGAATCATAACCTTCAACTTAGTCATGTTTAGATGACCAAGTATTGCATGCCACAAGGAGGAATTATCATTGCACTCATCTTTTCAATGTATGAATTTGATGCAGATAGAACAAATAAATCATTTACACACGTACCAATGTGAACAACGTCTGCTTTAATTTCTTTGACAATCTGAAGAAACTTCATATCTCGCGGTCCGAAGAGCACGAAGTTTTCAGCATCCACCACATTTGCAACAAAAAAAAGATTCTTTTGTATCCCCGACACATGATATACACTTTTTAGTGTGATTGATTCTCCACGATTGTTGTCAATAACAACGGTGCCTTCTTTCTGAATTTTATGAATTGTATTATCAGCGGTGATAATACCCCTGCCACTATCATGTAATTGAGAACATGAAAAAGTTGATTCATCTTCGGTAAGATGATGACCACAAACAGAATCTACAATCCCTTCATTTTTGGGTGGATGCTTTGTGTGAGAAGTTCCTTATGCTATTAAGCATGTTTTCCCTTGAGTATCAACAATATCAGTAAGGAAACAATTCTTCTAATCATCTTCTTTTTCAGATTCTTTGGCCACATCGGCCAAATTTGCACAATTTAACTCGACAATCCTTTCTAATATGACCAAGCTTGTCGCACCTGTAACATTTGAACGTCTTCTTAGGTGCATTTGAATGATCTGTACTACCTTCTTCTATCTTACTTTTTCTTTATAAAAATTCCCTTTTTTTTAACAAACAAGGCACTCTTTGACTCCTCCTTAATATTCATTGTAGCCATTTGTTTGGCCAATGATTCTTGTGATGAGAGAAGATTTTCAAGTTCTTTTAGTGATGGTTGTTGAGCCCATCCTTGAATTGAAGTGATAAATGGAGTATACTCAGGCTGAAGACCATGAATAATATATCGCTTCTTTCTTGCTTTCGAGATTCGTTCTTCAGGATTTAGAAGAGAAATTTCTGAACATAAATTTTTTGCTTTGAGAAAATATTCAGAAATAGAGATACCATCTTGCTTGGCAACCGCCAACTCATTTTCGAGCATTTGGCTGGCAGACTCACATCCGATTACATGCTCAAATATTCCATGAGAAATGGTTCTCTCCAAAACAAATTCTATCTTAGCATTTTGTTGCTTCCATTTCTTAAACGCTTTTGCATTCTCAGTGATATTTGTCGGAGCGACAACCCCATTAGAAGAAACGACATCCCACAAATCTTCACCGACCAGATATGACTCCATACATGTCTTCCAGATTCGACAGTTGGACTGATTCAACAATTCCAAACCAAGTCCCGCTACACGACCAGTGCCTTCCATATCGAGAGAGCAATAACCTTCTTCATGAAAATAACCAGGCTCTGATACCATGTAAAGAAAAAAAAACAAAACCATCAAGATAAAAACTTTATCACTCCAAGAGGATCGAAATGACTAACCGTGAGGAAAACTCTTGATATGTAGAATAACATGAAGAAATTATCAACAACAAAAATTTAAAAGATGGAATACAAGAAAACTCTCTCACGCCCTAACGAGAAGGAAAAAGCCTATATATAGGCTTTACATCAAAATTCTTCAACCTATCATAGATCCTATAAAATAGGATTAGGATCACACCAGATCCTATAAAATAGGATCACACACGTTTTAAACGCCTAAAGACTCGGACAAAACTATCAATGATTAGACTTCCAAATTATAAAATAAACCATTTAATATGCAATAGACTAGATTAACTTAGTCTTCTAAGAACATCACTTTATAATTCAACAATGTGGGCCTTGGAATGACGTGGGTTACCGACTTTTCGACCACGCATCACCCCTAAAAAATTATTACAACAATAAAAAGAATATTTTTGACAATAACATGATTTTATCGCTTCCATTTTTTTATTTCGGTTGCATGCTCCCTCTATGACATTAGACATCATAATCACTAACTCATCACAACAATGACTATCATGCATTGACTTTCTTAATCGCAAACAACACATTTATTCAATCATGAATTCACAAAATTCCTAGAACTGTGTATTAATTGTGATTTTACATTTTAGTTTTCTAAAAAATAGTTAGCTCTTCTACATTAAACAAATAACAGATTAAGTATGCCCATTCATTGGTCCAGTTCAAAACTCGAACACAACTTCAATATTAACAAATCTTGCATTATTTGGGCATAAACATAGTGTTGGGACCGATGCAATGCTATAAGCGGTGAATAACTTTGATTTGTCAATTAGGTTATGTAGTAGAAATTTTAAATGCAAATGTGAATACAAGCACAACATCAATAATTTACTTGATTCATAGCCCCCAAAGCTACTACTCCAAAGCTCAGTCCTAGATCTACCACCACAATCGAATTTCCTTCTTTTTATATCATATCTGAAGATGAAAAAATCTCTTATAACAAATATTACAATCATAATAGAAAAGTAAAGTCAGGAGAATTTAAAGAGTTTACTTGGATAATTAGACTTTTCCTCCTTCAAAAACTTGCACCAAAATTGGATGTTGAGCTCAAGGAATCTCATACGGGAATCAACACAAAAAGTCAAGCTTAATGTAAGTGTTTTTTTTATAAAACCAAGGATGGTCCCCTTCTTATCTGAATGCTCGACTTGAACAATTCTTCTAAATTTTCTTCAAACATCAGTCACCTGAATTTAGGATCAATCAACAGATTTAGTTTTCGACAAAATCAATTGGAATTTTGCTCTAATTTCACCTTGTCGAAGTCTACAAGGTTGAACGATTACGTTTGGATCTTCGTTTGTTGTTCCCTTCGATTCGAATTGAGCAAATTTTGAGTTGGGAATCCCTTACCGTGAGTTGATCTGAGTTTTCGATTGGCGGAGACTTCTTTAAGAATTCTGTGTAGATTTGTGTTGGTATTTTTGTGGATCTGTGATTTTGTTGTGATCAGTTTGGGAAATTGAATTCTAGATATCTGTTGGATTGGTTTGTGCCAACTTAATTTTATCATGGGGTTTTGATTCCAACTTTTCATATCAGAATGTGTCTATGAAAGCTTTGGATTTTGTGGTTGATCTTGGGATAAATGGATACATAATTTCTATTGATTTGTAGGAATTCGTTACTTATTGTTTTAGAATTTTATGTTTTGGGTTATGATTTGGTCATGCATGATCTAAGGGATGAAGTTGGATGATTATTTGTAGATGTTCTCTGTGGGTGTTCTGTTCTTGTATGAAGATCGGATAGATTAAGGTTTGGCTTAGCTTTTGATTCGTTTGCCCTTACCGTGAGCTTCACATGGAGGTTGTTTCGCTTGGCCACCCTTACTGTGGGCTAATTTGTAAATGGGTTCTTGAATTTCGTATTTGTTCTTTCTCTTTGTTCTGTGATTAACTTATGTCCTCTTTTTCTCTTCTTGCTTCTTTGTGGTTGATTTGATTTAAGGTTAGGGATGATGTTGTTTCACCTTGTTTGATGTTTTGACTCCTTATACCGTGAGTTGTTGATTTTGGAATTGATCTAGCAAGAAATTAGGGTTAATCATGTTTAGGTCAGGGGGTGCTCCGTTTAGATTGGGAAGAAGCTTCATTTCATGTTCATGATCCATATTTGTCTTCCTCCTTACCGTGAGCCACTAGGCATTGGGTTAGTTGTAGTTTAGGATGGATATAAGGTAACCTAATCCAAGTTAGTTTAGATTCAAGTTTTCCTTTTTGAACATGGATCTTATTGGGTTAAGATTATGGTCTGGCGTTAACTCGGAGGTTGATCTCTAACTAAGGGTAATTCTAATTAACTTAGGGCTAGCTTAATTGTGTGGTTCAGTATTGGGGTAAACCACACTTTGGCCAGGTCGGGTTAATCCGAATACGACTTGGTGTCTAGTCTAGTTAGCATCATTTGTAATGATGGTTTATAGTATGTTTTATGGATATAGGACATTGACTTGAGCAGTTGGCTGTAGACTATTGTTTGGACGGAGGGTTCTCTTCGCTTTCAGGCTACTACATCAGGAGGTGGGTACCCCTGACTTATCTTTTTAGATACTGTTTTACTATTGTGCATAGTTTGTTATAGATAGCAGTACGTTTATACGCTATACCTGCCTTTGTATATCATGATCCAATATCTGTTGCTTACTCTTTTTAGATGACTCTTATTTAGTTCCATACAATATCGTTATTTGTCTTGCGTGCTTATGTGTACAAATACAGTAGTACGTCATTGTATCTACAGTTGGATTGACTCCTAGATATACCTTGCATGGATACCTAGGGTAGAATTGTTAGATATGAATACATGTGTTAGACCTATACCTTTCCTACTAGTGCATGGTTGCGGATCTGGTTAGTGAAGAGGGTGTTGTTAGCATATACTACCCTCTAGGTTGCATACTGATCTGTAGGCTCTATATGATTGCATATCAGTGATCATAGACTCCCATAGGGTTTGAGCCCGTCGCGTAGTCAGGTTTCTTGTATTGGTAGAGCTATTAGCGTTGTGCTATTATCATGATGGCGACCACCGACTCCCTTGAGGTCTAAGCCCGTCCCCAATTATGTTTGAGGTTTTCATTTTCCACAGGTGTTGGATGTCATATTTACATAGCCACAGGTGCTGGGCTACATATATGCATTTGCCACAGGTGCTAGACGTCATATGTGCATAGTCACTGGTGCTGAGCTACATACATGCATTTGCCACAGGTGTTAGGCATCATACTTACATAGCCACAGGTGCTGGGCTATATTCATGCATTCGCTACAGGTGCTAGACATCATACTTGCATAACCACAGGTGTTGGGCTACATTCATGCATTCGCCATAGGTGCTAAGCGTCATACTTGCATAGCCGCAGGTGATGAGCTTCATATTTGCATCATCACAGGTGTTGGGCGTCATACTTGCATAGCCACATATGCTGGACTTCATATTTGCATCGCCATAGGTCTTGAGGGTGATACTTGCCTAGCCACAGGTACTGGGCTTCATATTTCCATCACCACAGGTGTTGGGCGTCATGCTTGCATAGCCAGGAGTGTTGGGTTGCATCTATGGTATGCTACGAGTGCTTGGCCTCTCTGCGTAGCCACAAGTAGTTGACTTGTCTATATGCTCGATCGCAAGATTAGTGGTGGTCGGGGTGCGTATAACACAGGATTTTGCATCATGAGCATATGATGCACTTGCGCATTTATTCATGCCAATTATATTTTATGGCAGTATGTGTTTGATATGCACCTACAAGAGACGTACACATTTGGATTGTATATCATTCCTGAGGTTATATAGGGGATTGATTATGTTGGTGCAATTGACCCAAGTATGATCGGGTAGATCATGGGTTTTAATGTGTGTGTCAATATGATTAAGTTAGGTTTGTATTGTGATTTGATATGTGTTCTTGAGTCATGCAGGACTTTGTGAATCACACATGGAGCAACGGAGTGAAGCATCCGAGAGACGAGAGCCAAGGAAGAGGACTTCAAGGGCAAGCCGGGAAAGTAGACTTCAAAGGCATACGCGAAGGATGACATGGAGGTAAGCCGTGGGCTTGTGTGCGCATTCGAGGGGCAAGAGCCGAAGGAAGAGAACTTCAAGGGGCAAGCCAAGGGAGTGGACTTCAAGGCATACACGAAGGATGGACTTCGGAGTGAGGTTGAGTGAGTTTGTAAGCTGGGCAGTTGACTGCTAGCGCAGAGTGGAAACTCACAGAAAGACCAGTCGACTGGTCCAGGCACTAGTTGACTGGTCTGCTAAAAAATAGAGTCGTTAGGCTAGCCGTTGGCTGGGCATTAGGGCAGTCGACTGGTGTCGGGGTTGAGTTGTTTGTTAACAACTCTCTCCACCATTTAAAGGGGAGCTTGAGACTAGGGAAAGGTTAGATCTTCATTGTAAGATCTTCTCTTAAGTGCTCAAGTGCTCAATCTCCAAATTCTCAATCTTCCTCCCAAACCCTAGCTCCATCTTGTAAGGAGGAAGAAGGATTGTGAGAGGTTGTTCTCTACCGAGAAGGAAAAAGATTTAGCCGGAGATTGTCGGGGCGTGATCCACCGAAGGATCAAGGGTTCGTCCACCTCATGGACACGCCGTGGAGTAGGAGCAAGCAATCTCCAAACCACGTAACCGGTAATGTGTTAGCATTGATTCAATTATTAGTTTAAGCTTCCGTGTGTGCTAACATTGTAGGGAGAGAAATTGAATTGGAGTGATCGAGCTATTCACCCCCCTCTAGTTGTGCCATCGATCCCAACAAGTGGGATCAGAGCGTAAGGACACCTTCAACGGACTAACCACCGAGAAGAGAAAAATCATCGAAAATGGCCGGCTCGCACATCCAACCGCCAAAGTTTGAGAGAGAATTTTTGTGGTGGAAGAAAAGGATGGAGGTATTTTTCAATGCCGATTTTGATATAATGCTAATCATGGAAAATGGGTTTGAAGTGCCTAGGGATCAAGACAACAAATTGCTTGAGAAAATAAGATGGAGCAAGAAGTAAAGGGATGACTACTTGGCAAATTCTAAGGCCTTGCACCATCTACTAAGCGTGCTCCCCCAACAAGAAGTCATAAGAATTGGGAGCTATTCAAGTGCCAAAGACTTGTGGGATAAGCTAATAGAGCTTCATGAGGGCACTTCGGAGGCAAAATGGCAAAGAGAGATTTTCTCCGATCTCAACTCAATAACATCAAGCTTGACAAAGGGGAGAATGTATCGAATTTGCATGCTAGATTTAAGGAAATACTTAATGGGCTAACAAGTGTAGGGGAACAATTATCCAACCGAGACATTTTGATGAAAGCCATCAATGCATTCCCAAGAACATCAAATTGGAGCTCAATGGTGGACTCGTACTACATTTCCAAGGATCTAGAGAAAACTTCTCTAGAGGAATTCTTCTCAACAATGGAGCTTCACGAAACTCGAGTTGGAGGAGTAATCGAAGAAGTATACAAGCCAAAGAGTATCGCCCTTGTGGCAAACAAGGGAAAAGGTAAAAAGAAGAAGGCTTCTTCATCCAATTCGGAGGAATCAAGTGCATCAATGGATAGTGATGCGGAAGCCTACATGGTAAGAAAAATGAGAAAAGCATTTAAACATTTTTCTACTAACAAATCTCATAGTAGGAAAGGGTCAAGAAGCAAAAGTAGAACAAGGAAGATTATTTTCTACAATTGCCAAGGAGAAAAACACATAAGATATAAGTACCCCCTCTTGAAGAAGAAGGAAGGAAAGACGATTAGAAGAAATCAAAGGAAAAGGGGAAGAACGTGCAAAATTTGAAGGTCGCATGGGTTGATTCATCCTCATCGGAGGAGGAGGAACATCATGTCTCCCATTTCGCACTAATGGGAATTGAAGACATTGCCTCTCCGAATTTGAAGAAGAGAAGAGCTCAAGTGAAGATGAAGGGAGCTCAAGTGAAGGTGGAGGCTCAACTTCGGAATCGGATGTCTCGATAAGTGAGGTATACAATTTACCCACTTCTACTCTTGTAAAAATAATTTCTAGCACTAATGATGATTTGTTTAAAGCTAGAAGGAAGATTAAGGATTTGAAAAATGAAATTTGTATGTTAAATAAAAAATTAGAATCCATGAAACTTAAGAATGATGTGCATGCTTCTTCTTCTAGTTCAAGTGATTCATCTTTAGAAAAAGAAATTAAGAAATTAAGAGAAAAGGTAGATAGTCTTACCAAAGTCCTTAGGAAATTTGAAATTGGCTCAAAAACACTAGATATGATAATTGAGGGCCAAAGAGAAAGTTTCAAGAAAGAAGGATTAGGGTTTGGAAAATCTAGCAATGGAAGAACCTATCATTGCTTACTTGCTAGAGAACAAGCAAAGATCAAGACCCTAAGTAAGAAATGAATCCCTAAGGAGTACTTGGTCAATCCAATTAGAAAATATTTCTATTGGGTACCAAAGTCAATCCTCAAAGATTAGAGGATTTAGGGTTAAGTTAACCATGGTATTAAAATTTCAAATTTTTGAAAATTGGTTGACTTGAGACATTAAGGGGGAGTATGTAGCCCATAGAAGAAATTCATGATAAATTAGGATAAATAAGGTTTGCCTTAAAAACTGTAGGACCGGTGCCGTCGATAGAGGGGGGGTGAATATCGATCGTTAAAATCTTTCGCGGGAAACTCGTTCGTTCTAGACTTAGAATATTAGTAGCAGCGGAAAACAAATAAAGAATAAAATAAAAACAATACACAGACACAGCGGGATTATTTACTTGGTTCCCAACCCCCCAGGGTCAGTACGTCCAAGGCCTATGTACTCGGCGTGAGTCCACTATTGGTCTCCTTTCCGGAATTTCCGGAGGCGGAGAAACCCGACTTACAGTGCGATATTACAATCAAAATATAATGAAATTTAAGTGCGGTAATTAATAAAATGCAAACCAACAAAAATCTGAAACTCGGCCGATCTGGACCTCCGAAGTGCCGCGCACTTCCTCCTGGAGCCTCCTGGTCGTAGAGCCTCGTTTCTCGTGTGTTGCAGTAGGTCAGAATGATCAGAACAGTATTTCGAAGTCGTGTCTGAAGCAAGGGGGTCGAGACCCCTTATATAGGCCTCCTGGGGGCACCCCGGTCGCTGGGGGCGCCCCGGAAGACTCGGTCAACTCTTATCCTTGCGCCTACCTCGTCGCTGGTGATAAGATGGTTGACCAGGGCGCCCCGGATTCTCCGGGCGCCCCCGTGGAGGCTTATCCTGTGTTCTGGCTTCGAAACAGCAAAACAGCTACTAATCAGGGCGCCCCGGACGCTCCGGGCGCCCCGGTTGACACCTGTTGTGCATACAACACGAAAGCTGCCACTTTTGTACTACCTGGGGGCGCCCCCCTTGCTGGGGGCGCCCTGGCTGCATGGGGGCGCCCCCAACACTGGGGGCGCCCTGGTTAGGGCATTTCAGCTCACTTGTTTGCTTTGTCTCCGGTTCTTGGTACCTGCAAGATACATAAACACAAAGCACATATACATGAAATATTAAGCCTTAGGACATGGTTCGGACTTCGGATTTGCACGAAACCCTAGGTCGAACCGGCATGAGTTCCTATCCCCAAGAACTCGCCCTTCACCTACTCCTTTCAGGAGACGGTTGCCACCCGGTCCTTCGGGTGGACTTTTGCTTAGCTTCCGATACTTCGGATCTCGAGACGCCCGAACCCCGACCCGTCTCTACTCCTGTCCTTAGTCATCGCTCAGCTAAGTTACTTAGTCCCTCGGACCAAGTCTTCATTTCCTAGCAGTCCTTCGCCAGGTGCCTAGCAGCCCTTCGCTAGGTCTTTGTTACCAAGCGGTCCTTCGCCTGGTGCCTAGCAATCCTTCGCTAGGTCTTCTATGCCTAGCAGCCCTTCGCTAGGTGCCTAGCAACCCTTCGCTAGGTCTTCTATGCCTAGTAGTCCTTCACTAGGTGCCTAGCAGCCCTTCGCTAGGTCTTAGGGTTACGATACCTAGCAGCCCTTCGCTAGGTGCCTAACATCCCTTCGTTAGGTCTTAAGGTTACAATACCTAGCAGCCCTTCGCTAGGTGCCTAGCAGCCCTTCGCTAGGACTTGGGGTTTCGATGCCTAGTTTAACTAGGATTTTTCTTCAGCTTTGGTTACTTCACTTTTGCTCCCCTTTGTCTATTCATTGTATCACTGACTTAAGTATATTGTCAAACATTAAAATACTTAAAGAGGAATATCATTGATGCAACTTGCACCAACAAAAACATCTCATATTACTTTGCTTTATGATTATATTCATGCATATGAGATGTTAGGATAATACAAATAACTCACTTATGCGTGTGACATTTTGTTGAGTTATTGGATGTATCATATTATTGAAAATAGACCAACTATGAGGAAAGCAAATGTTTAATTAATGGACATCTTACACATAGATCATAATTGGACATTTCAAATGATTTGAAAATATTTTTGTGTTTTATGTGCTATGGAATAGACTTGCAAAACATATGATTTCAAAACTAGGATGTAAGTTTGATACGAAGTTGGTTGTTTTCAAAGAATTTGAGCTTTGGTCAAAAAGTCAAATATATTTGAGTTTTTCATGAAAATATATTTTTCCCTATTAGAAAACATCATAAAAAATGTGTTGGCAAATTTTCATAATTATTCGAATTTTATGAAATTTTTTTGTGCTTTTTTGAATTTCAGCTCAAAAGGCTGAAATTTCAGACTGATAAGTATCAGTCGACTGGCCTAGGGGCAGTCGACTGAACTTTCTGTGATTTGGGAATTCGTTGAGGCCAACCGACTAGTAGCTGACTCAGTCGACTGGCACTGGTATTCTCTGATTTCTGGGTATTTTCAGAATATGAAACTTGTCCCAAATTGATAGCAATGGGTAATATTGCTTGGAGCAATCATTTTTGATGGTGTCAAAGGGGGAGAAGTGAAAGGTTTAAGTTAGATTTTAACTTAGTTCTTTATGGTTGTGCCAAAATTGAAAATTATGTGTTAAGGCATAGGTTAAAGGGGAGGTTTCATGTTTATGTTTCTTAGTTTGCTATGTTTTTAATTTTCAATTGTTATCTCTGTACCTAACTTAAACATATTGTCACACATCAAAAATGGGGAGATTATTGGTGCAATTGACCCAAGTGTGATCGGGTAGATCATAGGTTTTGATGTGTGTGTCAATATGATTAAGTTAGGTTTTTATTGTGATTTGATATGTGTGCTTGAGTCGTGCTGGACTTTGTGAATCACACATGGAGCAACAGAGTGTAGCATCCGAGGGACGAGAGCCAAGGAAGAGGACTTCAAAGGCATACGCGAACGATGGCATGGAGGCAAGCCGTGGGCTTGTGTGCGCATCCGAGGGACGAGAGCTGAAAGAAGAGAACTTCAAGGGGCAAGCCAAGGGAGTGGACTTCAAGGCATACGCGAAGGATGGACTACGGAGTGAGATTGAGTGAATTTGTAAGCTGGGCAGTTGACTGCTAGATGAAGCAGTTGACTGCTAGCGCAGAGTGGAAACTCACAGAAAAATCAGTCGACTGGTCCAGGCACCAGTCGACTGGTCTGCTCAAAAATAGAGTCGTTAAGCTTGCCGTTGGCTCAACATTAGTCGACTGGCCCTTGGGGCAGTCGACTGGTGTCGGGGTTGAGTTGTTTGTTAACAACTCTCTCCACCATTTAAAGGGAAGCTTGAGACTAGGGAAATGTTAGCTCTTCATTGTAAGATCTTCTCCTATGTGCTCAAGTGCTCAATCTCCAAATTCTCAATCTTCCTCCCAAACCCTAGCTCCATCTTGTAAGGAGGAAGAAGGATTGTGAGAGGTTGTTCTCCACCGAGAAGGAGAAAGATTTAGCCGGAGATTGCCGGGGCATGATCCACCGAAGGATCAAGGGTTCATCCACCTCAAGGGCACGTCGTGGAGTAGGAGTAAGCAATCTCCTAACCACGTAACTGGTAATGTGTTAGCATTGATTCAATTATTAGTTTAAGCTTCCGTGTGTGCTAATATTGTAGGGAGAGAAATCGAATTGGGGTGATCGAGCTATTCACCCCCCTCTAGCCGTGCCATCGATCCCAACAGATTATACCTACCCGCATGATAGATGGACTCAGGTATGTACTTATTCTCAGTCTTCAGTTATGCATTACCTTTTGTGCACGAGGCTGTATCATTGTGATTCTTACTGCTAATATAGCTTTCTATGCATATCTGTTTCGGTATCTGCTGAGTTTTATTTGGACTCACCACCGTTCACCATATTTCTGTCTTCAGGCTGATTAGTCGCCAGGGGAGCCTAGTTACTAGTTCCAGGTCCCGACGACTTCAATTTTGGGTGCTTCCGTGTGGTTTTGTTTTATATTACAGCATGTTTTTTTTCTTGTTTCATTATTTGTTTTACGTTGTGGACTTGTATTGAGTTCTATTTGATGTTGGCTTATATTTTGAGTCATCTGATGGACTTCACGTGTATTGCTTTGCTCCGTGCCTGCACAGAGGGCAGCTCAGGTGAGATTTAAAGATTTTATAGCCATGGAGGCAATGTTTTTCTTTATGTTATATGTTGATTTGAGGCCAGAGGCAATTTGTACTGCATGGATGTATGTATGTTTGTCTAAATTGTCCGTCGTACAAGGGAGATATTGTTCGATTTTATTTTGGATTAGCGACTCCTTGAGTCACGGGGTGTGACAAATAAAATAACCTTTCTCAAGTGAATTGAACTTGAAAACATCATCTGAAGATCTAAGGGGGCATTTGGTATGCTTGTTTTCCATTTCCATTTCCATTTTTTTTGTAGAAAATGTGGTTTTCTGAAAAACGTGTTTGGTTTGCATTTTCCAACCTTGTTTTCCAGAAAAAGATATAGCATTTTATGGAAAACTAAAGAATGAAAGAAAGTCATTTTCCAGAAAATGAGAAAATACGATTTTCTGAAAAATTAAATAGAAAATGGAGTAAACCAAACGCCACCTTAGTTCTCTTATAATCCGTGATCTTGACTCAAAAATATAATAAATATATTCAAATAAATCTCTTCATAACCTAACCTTGTAGAAATCTCCTAAAAATAATTTGGAAGATCATTTTCCATGATATTTTAGATAAACCTTTTAAAGTGATATGAAAACAAAACTCTTATTGAGTTGATTTCTTTGGAGTTCGATCGACCATATACTCACTATGACATTAAGTCACATATATAATATAATAGTTCATGTTATCTAGGGAAAGAAATTAAACACAATAATTATTATAATTTAGTAATGCAAGAGGATAGTTTCAGAATTAACAAATCATTAGTATGATTGCTTTTATATTTATATCTTTATACTTACGTATCAATTGAATTAAATATCTTAGCTCTTCCATTTATCAAATAAAAAATTTCACTTTACAAATTTAATTAAAATATACCTACAGAAATAGTGAATACTGATGAAAATGGTATTGATCGAGTAATAATTATTATAAAAATTTTATGGTAGGATAAATATTTATATTGCATTCATTAGTTTAAAATATCTCATTATATATACCTAAGATGCTTTCATACCATTCTTACCCATTATATTTTTTCTAGAGAAAAATTGATTACAATGCTTATTTAATATTCTAACTTTTCCCTCGAGACGATGATACAAGGAAAAGATACTAAATTATATTTCAGATATATGCAATTCTATCTTCAATTCAACGTATTTTATAAGAATTTTTTTTTCAAATGAGATACGTAATCATGAGATATTGTCTTTGCTGTTTGTCGCAAATGTTTTCTATTTTGCTCTAACGGCGGCCAGTTGAAAACTTTCATGAGATCAATTGGTCACCTTAAATTCGATGTTATCTAGTTCATTATAATTATAATTGAAAGGAAATTCAACCTTTGTTGTCGTATGGAAATTAATTAAATATTGGATCATACTCACATAACTAGCCATGATTAACAACAATTACAGTCCTAAATTTAAATTCAAGTACAGTGGAAGAAGCTGAATGAATGACTCAAATTAAATAGAGTTAGTCACACAGTGTATAGATGTGAGAATTTTCTTTTACGGCTTCTTATCACCGGGCCTCGAGAAGACCTCAGCCATCTCCTCCTCCAGCGCCCTCCCCTTGGTTTCCGGGCAACACGTGTAGTAGAAAGCCCACGCGAAGACCCCAATGCCGGCGAAGAGGAAGAAGGCGCCGCCGATGGTGATGGCCTTGTAGAGTGAGATGAAGGACATGGACATGGCGGAGTTCATTAGCCTGTTGATGGCCACCCCCAAGCTCGCCCCCTGCGCTCTCAACCTCAGCGGGAATATCTCTGAGGCATACACCCACGTCACTGGACCAAGCCCACACGAGAACGACGACACGAACGATAGCACGAACACCACACACAACGCCTCCGCCCATACCACCCTCTCCTCCGCCCTTTCCACCACTGTCAACACCGCCCCCAACCCTACCAACGATGCCATCATCCCCGTCAAACTCCCCAGGAACATCTTTCGACGCCCCACTCTGTCCACCAGCATCACCGCCAATAGGATGAAAGCCATCTTGAACGTCCCCACGGCGATCGTCGCTAGAAACAACTGGTCCTTAGTCACCAACCCGGCCTTCTTGAAGATTCTCGGGCTGTACAACACCACCGCCTCGATTCCGGTGGCATGCTGAAACACGTGGATGCCGACGGTGGCGATGAGTACCCGTCTTACCGCCGGTGTTGGGCACAGTATCTCCCTCCACACTCCTTCCCCGTGGTGCTTGGTTTCCACTTCCACCACGTCGCCGGAGCATGCCTTGTCGATGCCCACTGCGACCTTGATTTCCCCCAGCCGCCGCTCGGCCTCCTCCTCACTGTTGCTGACGCGTAGGAGGATGTCGCGCGCGTCCTTGATGCGGCCCTGCATCACCAGCCACCGTGGCGACTCGGGCATCATCACAACGCTGGCGGCGAGGGCAATGGATGGAATGGCAGCGACCCCGAGCATGGCGCGCCAGCCGTAGACGAGCGGGAGCTTGCCGAAGAGGAAGTTGGCAAGGTAGCCGCTAAGGATTCCAAAGCTGATGCATATCTCCGGGAGCGAGCTGAGGAGGCCGCGAGAGGACGTCGAAGAAATCTCCGCCGAGTAGACTGGTGCGATCATGAGCGCGTACCCGACGCCGACGCCGGCAACACAGCGACCGGATAACAGCATGGCAAAGTTGAGACCTAGGCCCATGAGGACGGAGCCAACAAAGAAAATGACGGCGCCAACGACAATGGTATAGCGGCGGCCGATTAAGTCGGAGATTCGCCCTGCAGTCAACGACCCAATAAGGGCGCAAGCGTTGAGGATGCCAGCAAGGACTTGGATTTGCATGTCTGAAGCCTTAAGGTCTTCCTGGATGAATAACATGGCGCCGCTCATGACACCAGTATCTGCTCAAACCATCAAGAATCATACATTAATTTCCATGGATGAGCTCGATCTGAATTTAAAAAATAAAATGTTGAAGAAGAAGAAGAGGATGCAGTTGTCACCGTAACCCATCAAGATGGAGATGAAGGAGGCAATGAAGGAGCAGGCAATGGCATACTTGTTCTTCTTCTCCTTCTTGCCCTCTATTTTCAAACCGCTCTCCGCCATTATTACTGCAAATATTCAACTCCCTCCTTGATTTCTTTGTTCGCTACTTCAATGTAGAAATACAGTGAATTTCAGTATTTAAAAGCAAGTTCGTGGTTGTGGATAAGATCTCGGGAGTTAATTTTGGGACAACAATGAGGAAATCTGTTTGACATCAGAGCAATGCTGTTGGAGTTGACCTTTAAATTATCACCTCTTTCTTTGCTATTTTCTAGCGAATCTTTCTTAATTTTTTTTTTTAAATTTAGACAAACTAAATCGAGACATAAACTATAATGTTGAGCTGGAGTAGATCGGACATTCAGAGTTGATGTACTGTTATTATAATTTTGAAATGTTGCACAATCCAAAATTTAGTTTGACTATTCATTACGTTACTTCTTAAAAATAAAATGAAAAAAAATAACAGTTGATCAATTAAAATCATATTATAGTCATGACAAAAAATAATCTAATTTTGACTTAGATAAGACATACTAATAGATCCGATCTCAATATGGATCTACCCCGAACCTGAAATAGGGTCAACGACTCAGACCTATAGACGGGTTGATTAAGAGTTATGTTCTATTCTAATTTCTGAGTTAAGATTTTTTTTTATTTTTGAATTCTAGTTTTTATTTTTAATATATGATTTTATGGTTATGATTTTTTATTTTATTTTTAAGATTTTAGTACAATATTGATTTCTTGTTTAGTTTTTTATTATCGATCGATCATGGTGTTTGATTTTTAATTAATATTTATACTTTTAGACTCTATATTCCGAATTCTTTTTCTATGTTTAGGATTTAAGAATATGTTTTTTAAAATTTTTAATTCTTAATTGAGTTTTTAATTTATTTGTAGTTATGTTTTGAATTTTAATTATTTTTTTTATTTCTAGTATTTTTTTATTTCTTAATTTGGTATGGATCCTAGTTCTGAATTTATTTTGAAGTTTTAATTTTCTTCGGATTTATTATGATGTCTAGTGGAAAAGTTTTGTAGGACTATATCGGTCATCTTTAAAATTAATCTATTTGAAGAGTTGAATATCTAAATACTTATATGCAATTAGCTAGTGCATGAATCTCGTAACTTTGATTGTTTAGAAATACGTAATTGGAGAAGACCAAGTGATAAAGTAATAAAAAAAAATTATAGAAGGATAAATTTTGTAATTTACAATATAGTAGAAGAAAGAATAGAGTATGAGAAATAAATAACAAGAATAAAGTGTTGGTGTAGTTTGTACTCCTGTCAAACTCAAGTTTTGATGTATAACAAATGGGCTAAAGTTAGGTTTGCTATTTTCTAACTTTGTTACTGAATGTGCATGATTAAAAGCCTTAGGACCTGACAACAGACTGAAGTCCAAAATGGTTGAGTCATGTAAGGAAGTCCAGTTAGGTCTGCAGGGCCTGATAACTGGTTGAAGCCCAAGGTGGTGGAGACGTAGCTTGAAGTCTAGCTGGGTTAATGAGAACTGATAGTTGGCTGAAGATCGAGTGAGTTAAGAAGCTAAGTAAATCTGCATAAGCTAGGTGAGGTAAGTCATTAGAGGAGCGAATTCCGGTGAGGACGAGTTCCGAGTAGGGACTTTAGGCACAGTCGAGCTTTGAACCATTTTGGAGCTCTAAGCTGAGACTTTGACTAGATCTAGATCTTTGAAAAATAGGGTCTATTTAATACTAAATTTGTTTAGTCCATTTTTGTACTTGTACTAACTTTATCTTGCAGGAAATATCTTGATTTGGACTAACATTTTTTGTAGGGTTCAAATTATAAAATTCAGCCTTGAATGAAAAGAGCCCAAGGTGCCTCAGGTGGGACCTAATGCGCCTTAGGTGGGGCTGGAGGCGTCTTCAAGGAGTTGAAGGCACCTCCGTTAAGCTGCCGTTGAAGATAAGAGTTCGACAATCTGAAGCTCCTCAGTTGGGAATTGCAGCATCTCACTTCGAATTTGAGGCGCCTTCTAGAGGATAAGAAGTGACGTCGATGCCTTAAAATCTAATAATTTTTCTCAAGATCTGATGCATCTCAGTTGGTAACTAAGATACCACAGAGTCTTATAAAAGAAGGCTTTGGCTGAGAGCTTGGATTAATCATCTTTTGATACTCTACTTTCAAACTCTTGCGATCGTTCTGCTACATCGTCTTCTTGCTACGACTTTGCTTTAACTCAACTATGTCCGACCATTACTAAAAGGCCGACGCCAACACATGAGCTTGTTCGAGATTCTACTACTGTATTGGGTAATGTTTAATTGTGTACTTTCAATATTGCAAAAAGGGAAGTGTAGGGTTGTTACACTTTCCAATTTTTCATTTGTACTCGATCACTCTACCGTGAGTTTACTGGTAGAGCCATTTTTGTGGAGCTCTACTCGATCGCTCTACTGTATTAGGTCTGCAGGGCCTGATAACTGATTGAAGCCCAAGTTGGTGGAGACTTAGCATGAAGTCCAGCTGGGTCAATTGGAACTGATAGTTGGTTGAAGATCGGGTGGGTTATGAAGCTATGTAAATCTGCATACGCTAGGTGAGGTAAGTCATTGTTGGGATCTTTAGGTGACATAAACACAAAAACGCAGCTGAAACAAGATCCCTTGAGCGATCCATGCGAAAGAAAAACTCGTACGAAATCATCTATCTAATAGATCTATCTAAAGCGTATACCTTTGGAGCGTGCCCTTACGTTTATCCCGCTCGTCCAAGCGCCGCCGGATCTCTTGCACGTTCAAGTGTCCGTGCCACTATTCGTATCCACACGAACACGATATCTCTACTTCGGAGAAGAACTACCTTAGTTGTGCTAGCAACTTGAGGTAGTTCACAAAACACCAAGAACCCAAGATGTGAGTTTCGGCCAAGATGGAGAAGAGAAGGAAGAGGGGAAAGAAAATGAGAAGTTGTAATCCAAATGACAAGGGACAAACTCTTTTATACTCATATCAAGAAGAGTTTTTGCCTTTTAAACTTCCCTTCATTAAACATTTTAATGTAACTCTCTAACTTTTCATGTAACTCTCTAATGGTGAGAAACTCTCCATCTTCCTCTCTTATTAATTCATTAAACATTTTAATGAATTAATATTTCATCCAAATGTGGTTGAGTCTAATCTAAATGAGTTTAACTCAAATTAGATCTCAATCCATAATCCAATTGGATTCACTTGAGTCTAACTCAATTAATCCAATTCCGATTAAATCTTAGCCAAACCAAGATAAATTAATCTCCGAAGCATCGTGTCCTTAGTGTGTGACCCAATAGGCTCTCGTAACGTTGGCAATGTGTCTAAACCAATTTAGACACAAAAACAATGAGCGGCATCTAGCAATGCATCAATGCTACCCAAGTAACAAGAAAGTCGAGATCCGACTTAACCTCCGTGACTATGGCAATGTATGACCTTGTCCTTCTATCCTGATATCTAGATTGACCAATGAGGCATAGACCGTGTCATCCTCGATCAATCATTGTCTTTCTTGATCCCCGAGTAGACTCACTCAAACAATTGAGCTCAATATCTCATATTGACTCAATTGAGCATGGTCATGCGTTTTAGCAGTCCTACTCGATTAAGGGGCCCACAGATATCACTCCCGTCATATGGGAGGGATAGATCCCATCTACATCACTCACATCCCTCCGCATAATTCATTACATACCCAGTGATCGCCTTTATAGTCCATCCTGTTACGAGTGACGTTTGACGATACCAAAGTACATAACTCCTTATGTAGGGAACCGTAGTGACTTCAGGTCTAAGGACTATTCATACCAATAGTCACATGAGAAAGTTTATGACACTCATATGACAATCTATGAAACTGTCTCATGGCGGGTCATTCAGTACGCATTCTCCAATGTATACCCATGTGTCAACTTGATATCACTTATCCATGACTTGTGAGCTCAAGTCATCAGTTGACCTACATGCTAGTCTCCATGTATTAATATTGTCCTTGAATATTAATACTTGACTAGGAATGGTTTAGAGTAGTGTTCTCTACATCATCTCACTATCGATTCAACCAATCGATATAATATAAATAAGAATCTACTACCCTAGGACATTATTATACTTAGTTATTCGACACAGAATACAAAGTATAATAACCAAAAATACCTTTATTTATGATAGAATATGATACATATTGTTCCTAGTCAATCATCACATAATTGGCTCTAGGACTCCTACTTCAACTTGACTACGTCCGACCGTTACTAAAAGACCGACGCCAACACTTGAGCTTGTTTGAGATTCTACTACTGTGTTGGGTAAAGTTTAATTGTGTACTTTCAAAATTGAAAAAAGGGAAGTGTACGGTTGTTACACTTCCCGATTATACATCTGTACTTGATCGCTCTATTGGGAGTTTAATGGTAGAGGATATTGTTGGGACCTTGGCGTTTAGCTAGAGGGGGTGAATAGCTTCTTTTCGATTTTGTCTACAAGAATGTTAGCTAAGCACAAGACAAAAAGAATAATCAATAGAAAACAATACTAACTCCCTGATTTACTTGGTATCCACCTCCAAGAGGTGACTAATCCAAGGATCCACGCCACGCACACAAGCTTCACTATGAACTTCTCCTTGAGGTGGAGAAACCTTCATAAGATGCTCTCTTTCTCTTTTACAAAATAGAAATTAGAGTGTGAGGAAGAGAATGAGGCTTTTAGAACTTACAATAGGATCTTACAGTTAAGAACCACAACCCTATTTTGCTCCAAAGCCTCTTCTTAAATAGAGAGTTGTTTTTTAAACAGCCCAACCCCTAGTTGGTGCAATCGACCCAAGTTTGATCGGGTAGATCATGGGTTTTGATGTGTGTGTCAATATGATTAAGTTAGGGGTTCATGTTGATCTAATATGTGTATGTGAGTGTACAGGTTTGCAGGATACACATAGATTTAGTTGGACGTCTTCGGGGTCGATGAAGGATGACATGGGTAGACAAGTCTTGGGCTTGCATGCATCCGAGGGACCGTGGACAAAGCAGGGACGATGAGCCGAAGAAAGCGGACTTCGAGGCATACGCGAAGGATGACATGAGAGACGAGCCGTGGGCTTGCATGCATCTAAGGGACGAGAGTCAAAGTCGAAGAGGGCTTGAAGGTAACAGATCGAGGCTGCTGGATGAAAAGTCGGCTAGGTTGTGAGGATTCGAGTGCTGAGAGAACTGTACTCGGGAAGGGAAATCCTAGGGTTTGAGTACTGAGAGAATTGTATTTGGGAAGGGAAACCTTAGGTATCAGTCGACTAATAATGGGTCAGTCGACTGATGTGGAGCACAGAGAGATCAGTTGACTGATCCTAGGATCAGGATCAGTCGACTGGTCTCGACCAGAATGCGAATCGTCAGGCTGTGACATTCGAATTCATGAGGACCAGTCGACTGGTGTTAGCACCAGTCGACTGGTAATGGTCAGAACAGTATCGATCACTATTTAAGAGGGCTCTTTTTTTGCTGTCCTTCCTTGGCGAAACAAGCTTAGTTAAAGCCTATTAGTAGCCTAAACGTGCTCAGATGTTGTTAAGGATTGTGATGAGGTTCCTCCACCCACAAGGATCGACAAGAGCTAGCCGGCGGTGTTCCGGGGAATCATCCACCGAAGGATCGGGATCGTCCACCTTACGGACAGCCGTGGAGTAGGAGCTTTATCTCCGAATCACGTAAACGGTTTGTGTTTGCGATTGTTTTAGCTTATTGTTTTAGTTTTTCTCTTGCGCATGCTAACATTTTAGGAAGAAAATCGAAACGAAGCTATTCACCCCCCTCTAGCTAAACGACAAGGTCCCAATAAGTAGTATCAGAGTGAGGTTCGCTCATCTACGGACTAACCGCCGAGAGGGCAAAAAGCTAGAGGATATGGCAATTGAAGAAAGATTGTGGGATGATATCAATGTTCCACCTTCCTACGATCGCGAGAGTTTCGAGTATTGGAAGATGCGGACAAAGACATGGTTCGGTATGGATTGGAACTTTATGATCGCGCTAGAAGAGCCATTTGAAGTTCCAAGAGATAAACATGGAAAAAAGCTCTGACCAAGATATTGGACCAAGGAGCAACAAACACGATCAAAGGTAAACGAGAAGGTAATTTCAATATTACTTAATATTTTGCCTAACGATATAATTAGTGGTGAAGGTGAATACAAAAATGCACACGAATTATAGAGTAAGATATTAGCACTTCATGAAAATCCTACACAAGCTCAAGTAGTGGAAGAGTCCAAAGAGATGAGCTCAACATTCGAAGAGGAGGAGAAAGAGAAAAAAGATTCATCCATCTCCTCAAGTGAAGTGACACAAGAAAGTAAAGAATCATCCACTTCATCAAAGGAAGAAAAAGAGGTCTCCACCTCCAGGATTGAGGGGGAGAAAAGACCAACCTCAATATCGAAGCAAGAAGAAGCATCCACCTCCACCAAAGCAAGGTTAAAAGATCATATTATTTGCTTTGGGTGCAACAAGAAGGGACACTACAAGGACAAGTGTTCATTAGGTAAAAAGGAGGTAAATCCTAAACCCAAGTCAATTTATTTAAAATCTAACATGGGTTGTAGGGAAAAGAAGGAGAAGAAGCACATTAGGTGTTACACGTGTGGTGAGCTAGGACACTACCATACCAAATGCTCAAGGAAAGGAGAATTCAAGAAATTGGAGCTTTTGAGGAAGTGGGAGAAGAAGAAGAAAAGCTCACATCAAGGGAAGGCTACAAGGGTAAGGGAGGTAATCCCTAACTTTAAACGTTTTTCAAATTTCTCCATGAATGTTAGAAATAATGAGAATTGTTTACTTATGCATAACTTTGGTTTTAGATATCGTGATAAAAATAAGGTTAATGTTGCATGTCTAAATTCTAAGAAATTCATGTATCGTGAGAAACCTAGAACCTTTAGACCTAAAGACCAAGGTATTAATCCAAAGAAAGGGAGGCATATGCCTAGACAAATGGGTAGATCTAGAAATGTCCAAGATGGACATGGTGATGCTAAGGTTAAGAATCTAGAGAGGAAAAATCAAACTTTGAGGGTAAAGCTTGACAAATTAGAGAAAATCCTAAAGAGATTCATTAGTGGATCTAAGGGTTTAGGCATGGTGTCGGGTAGTCAAAACCCTGACACTGATAGATCGGGTCTAGGATATCGATCTATTAGATCAAATGTTGTTGAAAGGTTATATGCAAGGATGTCATATGACTATAGCAAGGGAAAGGCCAAAAATGACAAGGAAAAGCCGTTTAAAGGAAGAAGAAAAAACTTAACCAAGGACAAGGTGTACAAAGTTAAAAAAGGTAGGGTTGTAGGTCAAGAAGTACCGGAGGTACACCGGTGCGGTCTTGCCATTATAGATGAGTCACCTAGGGAGGTGACTAAGGTTAAGAGTGTTGGTGCAATCTTGGTTAGGTCAGGGTTGACCTAGTTTGACAAAGCTCAGGTGAGCTTGAGTCTAGCAAGCTCGGGTGAGCTTGAGGTGTATGTTTCGATGTTTGACATTGATGTTTGAATGCCGTATGGTGTCAAGTGGGTCAAGGTTGACTGGAGACTTGACTAGGTGAAGTCTAGGTGGATCGGGGAGATCGTGCGCTGGCATGGGAAAAGACCTAGTGGGACTAGGCACACCTAGTGGGACTAGGTGAAGTCCAGGTGGATCGGGGAGATCGCACGCTGGCATGGAAAAAGACCTAGTGGGACTAGGCACACCTAGTGGGACTAGGTGAAGTCCAGGTGGATCGGGGAGATCGCACGCTGGCATGGAAAAAGACCTAGTGGGACTAGGCACACCTAGTGGGACTAGGTGAAGTCCAGGTGGATCGGGGAGATCGCACGCTGGCATGGGAGAAGACCTAGTGGGACTAGGTGAAGTCCAGATGGATCGGGGAGATCACATGCTGGCAAGGTGGAAGTCTACCGAGAGACTAGACCTAACTCGAGTGTTAGGCAAACCTGGTGGGGAATCAGGTTAAGTCCGAGCTGGGAGCTAGGCAGTAGAAATCCAGGTTGGTCAAAGGGGTTGACCGGACACTTGGTAGGGGAACCTAGGCTTGTGGAAAGAAGTTGGGTTGGACTCAATCGATTGGGTAATCGATTGAGTCAATCGATCAGGTGATCGATTACAGCAGTTTGTGCGAGGGAGCAGAAGAGTTCTGAATCGATTGAGTAATCGATTCAGGGTATCGGTAATCGATTGGGTAATCGATTACGGCAGTTGCGCGAGAGAACAGAGAAGCTCTGAATCGATTGGGTAATCGATTCAGGGAACTGGGAATCGATTGGCTAATCGATTACAGTTCGAAAACTAGCCGTTGAACGGCTAAATCCTACGTGGTAATCGATTGGCTAATCGATTCAGAAACCCTAGGTGTCGAGTATAAGGGCTTTCGCGCAGGTTTGTGGCTGCATCTCTTCTCCTATTCTTCTCCTCCTTCGGTGCCATCTCAAGGGAAGTCTTGGAGGACATTGCTGCTGCAATTCCAAGGTTCTAGAGGCAACCACAAGCTTGAAGATAGCAAGGGTAGCAAAGAGAGCTTAAACATTGTAAATCTTGTAAGATTTTGTATTGTATTTTGCTTCCTTTTTGTTGTATCTTCTTGTAAGCTTGTAAGAGGTTTCTCCACCTCAAGAAGGAGACTTTCATAGTGCATGAGAGTGTGAGGAGAGTGGATCCTTGGATTAGTCACCCGACCGGGGTGGATACCAAGTAAATCCTTGTGTTAGCGATTGCTTGAAGTCTTCCGCCGCAACAAATCATCAACAAGCGAATCGAAGCTAATCACCCCCCCTCTAGCTCGTCTACCGGTCCCAACAAGTGGTATCAGAGCAAGGTTGCTCTTCTTTGGACTCATCGCCAAGAGGGCAAGAGCTAGAGGAAGAAGAAGAAGTTGGAAGAAACCCTAATTTCAAGAAGTCATCATCAAGGGGTTTCAACTTCAAAGATGGAGTTTGGCTATGACACAAGGGCACCTCCACCATTCGACAAAGAAAATTTCAATCTATGGAAGTCAAAGATTGAGAATTATTTCATGATGGATATAGAGCAATGGTTTGCTCTCATGGAGGGCTTTGAAGCTCCAACAAGCTCAAAAGGAAAACTCCTCAAGAAAAGCAAATGGAATGAGGAGCAAGTCAAGAGATGCGAGGCCAACTACAAAGTGATCAAGCTATTGGTCAACCTTTTGTCAAGCACCATCATAGACAAGATTGGAGAATTCGGAGATGCCAAAGAGCTATGGAGCAAATTGGCAAGGATTCATGAAGACCCCTCTACTGTACCAAGTCAAGAAAAATTCGAAGAGGGAGATTCATCAAGTGAAGAGGACTCGGAAGTTGAGAGGTGCTCAACATCCGAAGACGAAGCTCAAGAAGCCTCCACTTCAAGGGTTGAAGAGGAGCAAAATGTGCCATTGGCATCGGATCAAAGAAAAGCGTCAACATCATCATCCGAGGTCAATGAGGAGAAAGAAGAAGTCTCCACCTCTAGGATTGAGGGGGAGCGAAGGTCATTGACTCCGGAAGAAGAAGAAGTATCTACTTCCGGATCAAGTGAAGAGTCATGCCATACCCCTACAAGCAAAGGTATAAAAATTTCAAGTTGTAAAAATAAAAATCATATCATTTGTTTTGAGTGTAGGGAAAAAGGGCACTATAAGAGTAAGTGTCCAAAATTGGTCAAGAAGAAGGTGCTAGTGGCACCCAAGACCAAAGAGAAGCCAAAGGAGGTCGGCCCCGTGGCAAAGAAGGATAAGAAGCACATTGTGTGCTTCTCATGCAAAGAAAAGGGACATTATCGAAATCAATGTCCAAAGGGGAAGAATTCCACCAAGGCTAAAAGGAGGAGCTCAAGTCAAGGGGGAGCCTCCAAGAATAACACTAAGGTATCATTAGGTAATGGTACTTACTTAAGTCATGATAATATGCATGCTAGAGATAACTATTATCATTTTAATGCTATTTATCATGAAAATAGGAGGTATAAAAACCCTAAGGAAAACTATAGAGCTTTCCATGCTAGGACTACCACCTCTAAGGATAGGGAACAAATTAGGAATTTCCAAGGTAGACCTACCCAAACCAAGGCTAAGAAAAACAATCACCAAGGCTATATTAGAAAACCAAGCCTTGAGGAGGTAATGATTGAAAATCAAGTTTTGAGGTCAAAACTTGATAAATTAGAAAAATCCCTCAAAAGAATAGAAAATCTATTTAAGGGATCTAAGGATCAAAACCTAGGTTTAGGAAATCAAGGACCTTCTAGGAGCAAGAAAGGTTTGGGGTACAAACCTAAGACTAAGGATGATGGTCCATCCTATCATAGAGTTCCATATAAATATGGAACTAAATCTAGGTCTAAGAGTCAAGTCAAGGTCACAAGGGAAGTCATCCCTAGAGTTGACCAAGACAAGACAAAGGTGATTAAGGCTTCGGAGAAGCCTAAGAAAGTCTTTAGGAAGGTATCAAGGGAAGTCATCCCTAGTGAATACCTAGAACACCCAAGGAGCACCAATAGGTTTTGGGTTCCTAAGAGTGTGTTCGCCACACCCTAGATAGGTCTAGGGAGTGTCAACTCTAATTGGAAGGGTAGTTAACCCAACCTTGATGAAGTTGGCACTTTGGGACATTTTCAAGGAATTACTACCCTTGAAAATGAAGGATTCATGTGTTTACTCTAGGAGGAGTAAAATTGGTGCCAAACTATATTATTGGAAGATTGAATCTAATAAAAGTTGGCACAACTAGGATAGAATCCAAAGATAAGCCAAGTTGGGGAGTTTTGGGCATTATCTTGGAAATTAGGGCAAATTTAGGGATATCAATGGCTTAGCGATGAGTTATTGATACTTAGATAGGAAATCTAGGTATATTCTTTTATGACACTATGCCATGTTTTGTATGCCCTATCACATGCCATGACATCATATTTCATCATTCATATTTATTATGAAAATATTACATGTCATGTCATACATGCATCATCTAGTTATAATTTCTTTTGAAAATCCTAATATGATGCATGTCATAGTCATTAATCATGCATAAATCAATTTTTATTGAACTTAAGGACATTGGCATTAATTGGCATCCTAGGTGGATGATCAAGGTTTATAATGCCTAGGTAGAAATGCATGAACCCTTAGATTAGGGAGAACATGACTTTCACATCTCACTAAGACCATAAGTTGACTTGTGTGTGTTTTTGAGACACATTAGAAACAAGTGAGATGTTAGGGTGATGAACAAAACTCAAGGTGTTGATAAAGTACATCATATTTGAGTTTTAGTATCATCAAAACATGAGATTCAATGAACTCCAATCATTGGGAAAGCTAATGTACAAGTCATGTACACTTAGCCCAAGGAACATGGTTGGATATTGTTTTTAAAAAAAAACATTTTAAAACTATCTTGGAAAACCTTGGTGAAGACTATCTTTTGATAGCACTCATCATTGATGAAATAAATACAAAATAGAGTAAAACATTGAAGTATTTCAATGGTTTCCAATTTTGTGTCAATCTTTGAAAATGAAGGTTATTTTCATAGAAAACTATTTTTCCATGATAGTATATGGTATAAATAATGTCTACACAAAATTTCAATTTTTTCCGAATTTTGTAGAATTATTTAGGAGTTTCTGAATTTCGGATCTGAAATTGTTTTCAGATTTCAGAAACTCCCAATCGATCAGGTGATCGATTGGGACCATAGCCAATCGATTGGTTAATCGATTGGTCGATCTTTTTGCGAGCACAGAAGCTCGCGTAATCGATCATTTGATCGATTACAGTCAGCCGTAATCGATTCGTTGATCGATTGAGGCTAGTTTAATCGATTGGTTCCCAACACCAATCGATTGGTGAGACTGAAAATGTCTATTTTCAGTCCATTAACCCATTTTTGAGTAACCTACCAATCCCTAAACCCTAGAATTACTTTTATAAGTATATTTGGGTAAATTTCATTGTGAAATCAAAAAGGGAAACGGTTCGGTGAACATTTAAGGGTTAAGGAGAGGTTTTGGTTCAAGTTTTGAATCCCAAAATCTCAATCACCTCAAGTTGAGTTTTCCTAAAGGTTTTAGGAACTCAAAAATCATTGTTGGTGCAATGATAGAGGTTTAGAGCATGTTTTGAGGGGGAGGTCTTCCTTAACAACATGTGGTTGTATTTTTAGTTTTGGTAAAATGAAAGGATGAAGATTGGAAATCTTCATTATGATGAATGCTCAAGGTTGAGCATAGGTTCAATGAAAAGTATGGGATTTTCATTGTGTATACCTTTGACCATATAGACTTTCGGGGAGAGTGTTTGATGTGTGTCAAAGGGGGAGAAAATTGAAAGGCTAATAGGGTTTAGTCTTTCTCAAACATATTGTCAAACATCAAAAAGGGGGAGATTGTTGGTGCAATCTTGGTTAGGTCAGGGTTGACCTAGTTTGACAAAGCTCAGGTGAGCTTGAGTCTAGCAAGCTCGGGTGAGCTTAAGGTGTATGTTTCGATGTTTGACATTGATGTTTGAATGCCGTATGGTGTCAAGTGGGTCAAGGTTGACTGGAGACTTGACTAGGTGAAGTCCAGGTGGATCGGGAAGATCGTGCGCTGGCATGGGAAAAGACCTAGTGGGACTAGGCACACCTAGTGGGACTAGGTGAAGTCCAGGTGGATCGGGGAGATCGCACGCTGGCATGGAAAAAGACCTAGTGGGACTAGGCACACCTAGTGGGACTAGGTGAAGTCCAGGTGGATCGGGGAGATCGCACGCTGGCATGGAAAAAGACCTAGTGGGACTAGGCACACCTAGTGGGACTAGGTGAAGTCCAGGTGGATCGGGGAGATCGCACGCTGGCATGGAAAAAGACCTAGTGGGACTAGGCACACCTAGTGGGACTAGGTGAAGTCCAGGTGGATCGGGGAGATCGCACGCTGGCATGGGAGAAGACCTAGTGGGACTAGGTGAAGTCCAGATGGATCGGGGAGATCACATGCTGGCAAGGTGGAAGTCTACCGAGAGACTAGACCTAACTCGAGTGTTAGGCAAACCTGGTGGGGAATCAGGTTAAGTCCGAGCTGGGAGCTAGGCAGTAGAAATCCAGGTTGGTCAAAGGGGTTGACCGGACACTTGGTAGGGGAACCTAGGCTTGTGGAAAGAAGTTGGGTTGGACTCAATCGATTGGGTAATCGATTGAGTCAATCGATCAGGTGATCGATTACAGCAGTTTGTGCGAGGGAGCAGAAGAGTTCTGAATCGATTGAGTAATCGATTCAGGGTATCGGTAATCGATTGGGTAATCGATTACGGCAGTTGCGCGAGAGAACAGAGAAGCTCTGAATCGATTGGGTAATCGATTCAGGGAACTGGGAATCGATTGGCTAATCGATTACAGTTCGAAAACTAGCCGTTGAACGGCTAAATCCTACGTGGTAATCGATTGGCTAATCGATTCAGAAACCCTAGGTGTCGAGTATAAGGGCTTTCGCGCAGGTTTGTGGCTGCATCTCTTCTCCTATTCTTCTCCTCCTTCGGTGCCATCTCAAGGGAAGTCTTGGAGGACATTGCTGCTGCAATTCCAAGGTTCTAGAGGCAACCACAAGCTTGAAGATAGCAAGGGTAGCAAAGAGAGCTTAAACATTGTAAATCTTGTAAGATTTTGTATTGTATTTTGCTTCCTTTTTGTTGTATCTTCTTGTAAGCTTGTAAGAGGTTTCTCCACCTCAAGAAGGAGACTTTCATAGTGCATGAGAGTGTGAGGAGAGTGGATCCTTGGATTAGTCACCCGACCGGGGTGGATACCAAGTAAATCCTTGTGTTAGCGATTGCTTGAAGTCTTCCGCCGCAACAAATCATCAACAAGCGAATCGAAGCTAATCACCCCCCCTCTAGCTCGTCTACCGGTCCCAACAAAGAGTTCAAGGGAGAGCTCTAGAAGTCAAGATGGGATCCATGGTCAATGGATCTCAGGAGGATTTTTCCAGGGAAACTAGATGGGTTGTGGAATGTGCCAAAAGATTTGGAGACAAATCTAAGTCTTAATCCTAGGGATTTGGCACATCAAAAGTAAGTTTATGCATGTAAATATGACACTAGAATCATATTGCATGAAAATTGATTTTCAATGTGTAGATATGATATTAACCAATGCTAAGGATGCATTGTGGTTGGGAATGAGAAGATACATCAAGGAGAAATCAAAACTAGGACTTTAGGTCAAGGTTCAATTGAACAATTTAGATAGGTTTGAGTTTTATGTCAATCTTGGGATTGGTAATAGATACATGTGTGAATGTATTTTTCCCAAGTAGATACAGGTACCACAAACCTTTTCATAAAATTTGAGAATTTTTGAAGATTTATGAAATTTCTGATGCATTTCTGAAGTTAGGTCAGAAATGCTGATAATATAGGGTATCAGTCGACTGATGCAGAGGCAGTCCACTAGTATAGTTCGATCCAGGAACTAAGGTTTTCTATGCAGCAGTCGATTGATCTTCCATCAGTCGATTGATCTTCCATCAGTCGACTGATCTTTTTGTTTAGTTCATCAGTCGATTGGCCCAGGACCAGTCGACTGATGCCGTGAATCTTTAAAAGAAAACCACGCGCGGGGGCGACCGAACCTAGGGTTTCAACGCCGCCCCTTGTCGCCATCTTCCTCCCTTGATCTCCCCATCTCCCCTAAGGCATCCTACGACCTCAGAATGTTGTTCCTAGCTTTCCTTCACCTTAAGATCCGAATCTAGGGCAAGAAAAGCATCCTTCCTTGAGTCAAGTTTAATCATCATCCATCTGCAACGAATGGAGAGACAGTAATGAATTATTTGCTTTATTTTCTCCATTTAGTTCATGATTCACGACTAACTCTCTATATTTTGCATGCTTTCCTATTTTTCCTTCTTGATTGGGTCATTCATGGTACATGCCCATGGTATTTGCATCTCAGGGTTTGGTCAAAACGAAGGGCTGGTGAGGGACCATCCCAATAGCCTCCCATAGATCCTGCGGCACCTCGGTTCCGATCCGAGGCTTGTCGGCGAGTATTTGAAAATGCTAACTTTATTCTAATAAATTGTAGATATCTCAATCAGTCATATTTTCAGGAGATTACTCCTCACACTATGGAGATCATCACTCATTTCGGATTAGAAAAGTTGGTATACTGTCAGCATTATGTCAATTTTGTCTTCTGCAAGGAGTTTTATGTCAATCTCACATGTAGTAATCCCGATAATGGGACGTATGAGTCTATGGTACAAGGAGTTACCATTCCTTTTTCATCTGCATTATTAGGATCCTTCTTAGTGTGTCAGGCATCAGAAAATCTGTTTACATGTTTTCCCAATGTCACTGAGCCATTATCATTGCCTAATGTTACCATTGATCAAATTCTTCGTCATTATTGCGATAATTCTCGACCTCCTCTAGAGCGTATTTTTATAGCTAGATGCATGAGTGTAGTTAGCAACATCCTGTATAAAATTATCCTAGACTGTATTTTGCCCATTGTCACCAAGGGGAGGTTAAAGATTCAGCTACCTCACTTGGTGATGATGTATGCATTAGAGAGGAGGCTAGACATTGACATCACCCGCCAGATATTCTCATCTATTGTACATTTTTCGCATGACGTCAATAGGAAGATTTACATGTCATTCGGTCATATTTTGACCGAATTCATTGCATCTAGAGGTATTAGAGTTGTTAGAGGTCAGATTCGTCATTTGTCCAAAGACTAATACCAAATAGGTTCTCGGCAGCTCTCCTTGGCTGGGATCGAGAGGCGACAGGGAGTGCTGGTATGGTGACGTCGTCATGCTTCTTCCAGTTCTGATGATGATGAGGATGAGGAGGTTGTTCTTGCTGCTACACCTGCTGGGATTACAGAGGAGCGGTACTCCCGACTAGAGGCAGAAGTTCATGGACTTAGGGAGGACTTCCAGAGTTTTCAGCAGTGGCATGTTGCTTTTCAGGGGGAGGTTCAAGAGCTCAGGGAGCACTTTCAGGGTTTCCAACAGCGATAGGATGATATGTATGAGATGATGCAACGCTGGAACCTTATGTATCAAGCCCCTCCTCCTCCTCCTTCTGGCAATGATGCGTAGCTTCCATATGACTTGGGGTGGTAGTGTTGAGAGTGTGTTGGATTGAGCATGTTCTTTATTTATCTCTCAAACACTATATTTGATATTGTAATATTTGAGGATTTCGGGGTTATGTCCCTTGTAACACTTATTTATGGTTTCAACATTTAATTCATATCTTAGTATTGCTTATATGAAATGTTATTAACTTGTGATTATGGTTGCATGACAAATTTCAATATATCTTCTATCAAGGGATTATAGTATCAAGGGGGAGCTTTCACCACTTTTTCTTTCTTTAGGTTTAGTATGAGGAAAAGGCGAGAATTGAAAACATTTCTATGTTTTAAATAGTATGAGATAAACTTGTAAAACATATGGGTTCAAACCTAGGATGGAAAGTTGATACAAAATGAAGTGTTTTCAAAGGATTAGAATTTTGGTCAAAAAGTCAAGCATATTTGCTATTTTCATGAAAATGTATTTTTCTAGGTTTGAATACATCATAAGAAATATGTTTGCAAAATTTCAGAATTTTTTGGATTTTGTGGAATTTATGGGGGGTTTCTAAAATTCAGCTCAGAAACCTGAAGTTTCAGATTGATACGTATCAGTGGACTGCCCCTGGGGGCAGTCGACTGATCTTTATGTGGATTTGCAGTTTGAAGGCACCATTCGACTGGCAACTGACGCAGTGGACTGGTAACTGACGCAATTGACTGGTGCTGCTGTTTTTTGATTTCTGGGGGTTTTCAGAAATAGAAATGTGTTCTCATTGATTCCAATAGTTAATATTGCTTGGGGCAATCATTTTGATGGTGTCAAAGGGAAAGAACTTGTGGTTTAAGTTAGGTTTAACTTAACTTGTGATTTTATGTTAGGTGTTAACGTAACTTGTGGAGTTTGTTTTTAACTTAACTTGAGGTTATGGGAAAATTGAAAATTGTGTATGAAGGCATAGGTTAAGGAGGATGCATGTTTATGCTTCTTAAATTGCTATGTCTGTAATTTTCAATTGGTATTGTTGTACCTAACTTAAATATATTACCACACATCAAAAAGGGGGAGATTGTTGGTGCAATCGACCTATGTTTGATCAGGTAGATCATGGATTTTGATGTGTGTGTCAATATGATTAAGTTAGAGTTTCATGTTGATCTAATATGTGTATATGAGTGTGCAGGTTTGTAAGATACACATAGACTTAGTTGGACGTCTTCGGGGCCTGTGAAGGATGGCATGGGTAGACAAGTCGTGGGCTTGCATGCATCCGAGGGACCGTGGACAAAGCAGGGACGATGAGCCGAGGGTAGCGGACTTCGAGGCATACGCGAAGGATGGCATGGGAGACAAGTCGTGGGCTTGCATGCATCTGAGGGACGAGAGCCAAAGTCGAAGAGGGCTTGAAGGCAACAGATCGAGGCTGCTGGATGAAAAGTCGGCTAAGTTGTGAGGATTCGAATGCTGAGAGAACTGTACTCGGGAAGGAAAATCCTAGGGTTCGAGTGCTGAGAGAATTGTACTCGGTAAGGGAAACCTTAGGTATCAGTCGACTGATAATGGGTCAGTCGACTGATGTGGAGCACAGAGAGATCAGTGGACTGATCCTAGGATCAGTCGACTGGTGTCGACTAGAATACGAATCATCAAGCTGTGACATTCGAATTCATGAGGACCAGCACCAGTCGACTGGTAACGGACAGAACAGCATCGAGCACTATTTAAGAGGGCTCGTTTTTGGCTGTTCTTCCTTGGCAAAACAAGCTTGTTTAAAGCCTGTTAGTGGCCTAAACGTCTTCAAAGGTTGTCAAGGATTGTGGTGAGGTTTCTCCACCCACAAGGAGCGACAAGAGCTAGCCGGCGGTGTTCCGGAGAATCATCCACCGAAGGATCCAGATCGTCCACCTTACGGACAGCCGTGGAGTAGGAGCTTTATCTCCGAACCACGTAAATGGTTTATGTTAGCGATTGTTTTAGCTTATTGTTTTAGTTTTTCGCTTGCGCACGCTAACATTGTAGAAAGAAAATCGAAACGAAGCTATTCACCCCCCCTCTAGCTAAACGACAAGGTCCCAACACCCCCGACACCAGTGCCCAACCAGTGGCTAGCCAACAGCTAGCCCAATGGCTATATTTTCGAACAGATCAGTCAACTGGTGCCTAGACCAGTCGACTGATCTTTCTGCGAGTTTCAATTTTGCGCTAGCAGTCGACTGGCCCTTCTCGCAGTCGACTACCCAGCTTACATTTTTACTCAAACTCACTCCGAAGTCCATCCTTCGCGTATGCCTTGAAGTCCACTCCCTTGGCTCGCCCCTTGAAGTTCTCTTCCCTTGGCTTTCATCCCTTGGATGTGTAGCGACCCGCCTTCTCTTACCTTAGACGGCCCGCTACTTCTTCTACTTCTTGACTCTAATGCACGACTAGAAATGCGGAAATCTTTTTATGCTTTCTTTTAAATCCCTCTAGGGATGATATTCTAACTTTAATAGTCATGCATGATGTTCTTGACATACTTCTTTTCTTTTCTATAGGACTTCTCTGCAGTGGTACCAGTCGACTGTGATCTGGCCAGTCGACTGGCACCAGTCGACTGGTCCTGTACCAGTCGACTGGCACGCCTGAAATCTGAAAATTCAGATTTCGAAACTTGTTTCAAAACTCCACCAAACCTATACTTTCGAGCCATACAAAATCATGACACCATTTCTATACTCTATACTAGTTTTCTAAACAATTTAGTCAATCAAAACGAATCCATAAACTTGAAATTAGGACTTTTGCAAGATTTAGCAAGTTATGAAAAACTATATAAACTTTAGGCTAAAGTTTGTACCAAACTTAACTTCTAACCATTGAAACTCATCACACAAAGTTCTATAACATCACTAAGGCATTACGAAATGTGAAAGCAACTTTTCTAAGCATAATTGAGCAATAAAAACTTGATTCAAAGGGGAACTAGTACTATCTTGGCACATGCATCAATATCTTCAACAAAGTATCAATATTCCAAACTACTCACACTTCTACTCATCCAATGCAATCATAAGGATATGTATGCTAAATGAAATGACATGGAATCTTTACTCTAAGAAATTGAGCATGTAAAACTATCCAAAGCTTAAAAGTTCGCTAAACTCCATAAAGCAATAACTCGGAATTTGAATAAACTTAAACATTATAATTCAAATAACTAAATTGTCTTGTCTCAAGGATCTCTCCAAGCTCAGCCACCACACACACTTTGCTCAGCACCGCCTCGTCGCCTTCCTTCAGAATTGCTTGCCTTTACCTTTATCTGCAGTAAGAGGAAATGCAACTAGTAAGCAAAAAGCTTAGTAAGTACTATCTAGCTCACAAAATCTCGAAATGTGCAAACATGCTTCTTGAACAATATGAAAATCATATGAGATACTTATATGCTTGAAAGAAAACTAAGAACATGTATAACTCAAAACATGCATACTCAAGCATTAATAAATCTCAATTTATTTTTCTCGGCTCAACTTGAAACTTTAGCTATTCTTTAACTTTTTGAAAAACTCTTTAAACTTTAGAAACTTTGCTAAAGCATATACTTGAAAATACTAATCACTTGGATCCACTGAAGACGTAAGTACCATCTGATGCGCGTTCCCTAAAAGGTTGGGGTAGCGAGCCACCAATCCTAATAGAGCAGACCTTGGTCTACCAGGGCCAAGACCTTGGAATTGGACACCTGGATTTCTTTAACGACGCCCTTGGACGCCGGGTATTGGCCTTAGAAAATAAAATAGCTTTTCTTTCTTTTCTTTCTTATCTGTAAATGCCTTGGCATTTTCTCGAGCACCTTGCGTGCTAAAATCCCTAAGTCTTGACTTTTGGGGATTTCTTAAGGCCTTGGCCTTTTCTTTTCTTATCTTTATCTTCTCTTTTCTTTTCTCATAGCTTTTCTTGGACCCTAACCTCATATAGGGCACTCAATAAAATATATAAGCATATAATGAACTAAGATCACATGCAAAAATCTTAACAAGAAGTAAATATCTCTTTTTAAAAACTTTTAAGGGAAATTCTTGCGGAAAAACCGCCTCTTACTGCAGGTGAGCAGTACTTACATTGATATCTTGGACTTACAACCAAGAACGGCGTCGGAGGTTCGGAAGAAAATTGAGATCTCGGAGAATTCTTCGCGCCTACGCGTTCCTCTCGTCGCGGGGATCCCGAATATAGGAATATCTCTCGGAGGAGAGCCTTGGCCGGCCCTCTAGAGCTTGGTGTTGTTTCGCCCAAGAGAGGAGAGGTCGGCGTGAGGGTTTGGAGAGGAGAGAAATAAAACTTCTCTCTTTAATCATCTATTTATACTTATGGGGCGGATTGGCCTAACTACTCTATAAATATCTTTCTCTCCACCTTTTGTTGTGCTTGATACCCTAGCCTAGCCGGTCGCGCTCGCGCCTGGTCTCCTGCTGGTCGCGGGTTCGAACCCCCTGCTGCCCTTAAACGTTTTTCCTTTTTTAAATATACTAAACGGACTCGGAAAATTCCATAAAAATATTCTAAAAATCCCTAAAAATATCTAGAATATTTCTAAACCATTTTTAAATAATTCTAAGGACTTTAAGAACTAAAAATGAGAATTTTGGGGCGTTACAAGATGCGCACACAAGCCCATGATTTGTCTCCATGTCATCCTTCGCATATGCCCTTGAAGTCTACTTCCCCGGCTTTCCCTTGGAGTCCTCTTCCTTCGGCTCTCGTCCCTCGAATGCGTACTTCATGTGTGATTCACCAAGTCCTGCATGACTCAAACACACATATCAAACCAACATGACAACCTAACTTAATCATATTGACACACACATCAAAACCCATGATCCACTCGATCACACTTGGGTCGATTGCACCAACAATCTCTCCCTTTTTGATGTGTGATAATATGTTTAAGTTAGGTACAATAATAACAATTGAAAATTAAAGACATAGTAAATTAAGAAGCATACACATGCATCCTCCCCCTTAACCTATGCCCTCCACATAATTTTTAATTTTCCACAAGTTAAGTTACAAAACCAACTTAAACCTCCCAATTCTCCCCCTTTGACATCATCATAAGGATTGCTTCAAGTAATATTAACCATTGGCAATAAATATGAATACCTTTCTTTTTCTGAAAACCCCCAGAAACCAGAAGGACCAGTCGACTGAAATAGTTTTCAGTCGACTGGTGCCTTTGTATTGCCAATTTACATAAAGATCAGTCGACTGCACTCAGGGGCAGTCGACTAATACATTTCAGTCTGAACATTGCAGTTTCTGAGCCGAAATTCAGAAATGCATTATAAATTCCACACAATTCAAAAAATCATGAAACTTTGCAAACATATTTTTTATGATGTATTTTAACAGAGAAAAATATATTTTCATGGAAAATATAAGCATATTTGACTTTTTGACCAAAACTCAAATTCTTTAAAAATATCCAACTTTGTACCAAACTTTCATCTTAGTTTCAAAATTATATGCTTCACAAACTTATGTCATAGCAAATAAAATACAGAAATATTTTCAAATTATTTGAAATATCTAACTATGATCTATGGGCAAGATATCCATTAATTAAACATTTACTTTCTCCATAGTTGGTCTATTTTTACTAATGTGATACTTCCAACAACCCAACAATATGCTATAAGCATAAGTGAGTTATTTGTATCATCCTAATATTTCATGCACTACCTTATTATTGCATTACCCCAAGGCCAAATTTATACTTCTACAAAACACATACGATGTCCTCTTCTTAGAGATGTGAATTCCGCTTTGGGTAGAGGTTTGGTAAATATGTCAGCAAGGTTGGACTTTGATTCAACATAATGTAATTCAATGTCACCCCTTCCCACATGATCCCTAATGAAGTGATGCTTCACATCAATGTGTTTTGTCCTAGAGTGATGCACCGGATTTTTGGTCAAATTAATAGTGCTCACATTATCACATAAAACTTTGACCTTGGAGTAATGAAGCTCATAATCCTCTAAGGTATGCATGATCCAATGTAATTAAGCTACACAACCACCCATTGCTACATATTCGGCCTCAGTTGTAGATAAAGCAACACATGGTTGTTTTCTACTACTCCAACTAACTAGGGATGATCCAAGAAAATGACACCCACCACTAGTACTCTTTCTATCCAATTTGCAACCCGCATAATCGGAGTCGGTGTACCCAAATAAATCAATGTTTGGAGTTCTAGGGTAAAAAAGACCGACATTAAGAGTGCCCTTAATATACCTTAAAATCCTTTTTACCACTACTAAATGAGACTTTATGGCACAAGATTGATATATTGCACATATGCCTACCGCAAATAGTATATCCGGTCTACTAGCAGTGAGATACAACAAACTACTAATCATGCTCCTATATTGTTTTGGATCAACTACCTTCCCCTCATGATCACTATCTATCTTGACATTTGTTCCAATGGGAGTAGATGCTACATTAGCATTTTCCAATCCAAATTTTTTGATAATTTCCCTAGCATACTTTGTTTGATAGACATGAGTTCCTTCATTTGTTTGCTTGGCTTGCAATCCTAAAAAGAAAGTCAACTCCCCAACAAGACTTATTTCAAACTCATTTGCCATGTGCATGATAAATTCATGAAGAAACTCATTATTTGTTGACCCAAAAATGATGTCATCAATATAAACTTGGGCTACAAAAATGTCCTTATCCTTAGACTTAAAAAATAGAGTTGGATCAATTGTTCCCCTTCTAAACCCCTTAGAAACTAAGAAAGATGAAAGTCTTTCATACCAAGCTCGGGGAGCTTGTTTTAACCCATATAAGGCTTTCTTCAATTTATAAACATGATTAGGGTAGTTTATGTTTTCAAAACTGGGTGGTTGTTCTACATACACTTCCTCCTTAATAAACATATTAAGAAATACTGATTTCACATCCATTTGATGAAGTTTAAAACCCATGTGGGCAGCATATCGTAACAAAATCTGGATGGACTCCAATCTAGTTACGGGAGCATAAGTTTCAAGATAGTCAAGTCCCTCAACTTGGTTGAAACCTGATGGGCCTGATAAGCACCATTTTATTGATTATTTTAATTGCTAAAATCCATGTTTGACTCATGTTTTTATTGCTTAATTATGATTTTACCCTAGGTTTTGGAACTTTATCTCATTTTGGACTTAATTGCAAAATTACACAATTTTTGGATTAATTGGCCACTAATTTTCTGATATATTTTTTGTAGGCAAGAAAGGATCCTGGACCTAGAGCATACTGGGTCAAACTTGAGTCGGATGGGAACCGGATCGAATTATCAAGCCTACGATTAATCCGGGCCGTCCGATTCAAGAGCGGCTAGATCTGAGCCATCCGGGACGATCTGAAGCAATCCGAGCTAGGGTTAGGGTTGATCAAGCTCACTAATCAAGATCTGAAGGTTTCATCCCAATCAGAGCTAAATCAACCGTTGGATCAAGCAAGGAGGGCTCTAGAGCGTCCATTCACAGATAGAGTTGATCTGGACCATCCGTTGCATATCTGGAGGATCCGAGCTACCACAAGGCAGATCCTGACCCCAGATCATCATCATAAAAGTTTGGCTCAAATCAGAGCAAGATCAGCCGTTGGATCTCCTCCAATCAATCTGAGCCGTCCAAAGTTAATTACTTAAGCAAAAATTTCCCACAGCGCACAGTGGTCGCGTCTCCGCCGCAGCTGTTTCCTTCTTCGTTTTCTTCACTGTTTCATTAGCTAGTTCTTCATCAAGGAGGCGCGATCCCTCAAATCCATCATCAAAGCAAGAGTTAGGTCAGTGAAGAGAGCTCTTGGTGAGGTTTTCGATTGATTTTCTGTTCAATAGCCAGTTTGCGCGAGGTCTCGGCAGCTTGCTATCCGATTTCAGCGAGCTCAGCTGTGCTCCACTTCCACTACATCCGAGCTGACCAGAGGGGTTCCCTGGAAGGTTTCGGGCACTCCCTAATCCCAATCGCGAGCCACCACAGCGAGTTTGATGAAATTGGAAGCTGATTTCAGTTTGGGCAGTGAGCTGATCAGATTCGGTAGCATAGGCGATTTTCACTGATTTGCGGAGCTTGCGGGTCCGAGGTTCTCCCTTGATTGACGACCAAGGAGCTCTTGAGTTGGAGAATGGTTGAGGAGTAGCTTAGGATTTTAATTTCCATGTTTTGTAGCTTAAACTCCATTACTGCACTTGTTCTGTTTTTGTAGTTTCATATCAGCTGTTTAAGTTTGTAGTTCTGAATTGTTTAGCTTAATTACGATTTTAATCTTCCAGTTCAGTGAGTTAGGAATCTGTGTAGTGATAGATTGCATTTAATTTTAGTTTATTTCTGTGTTTAATGGTTGCGTATCAGATTGTTAGTTTGCGTATCAGATCAGTCCCTTTCCATTGAATTCCTGAATTTAGTTCCAAGCGTGTTTCAGTTTCACTCTATGAGTTTACGTTGCAGTTTGTTTAAGTTAAATAGCATTCGATTTAGGCTTTGCGCATTAGTTATTGCGTATCAACTTCAAATCTGAAATCTAAATTCCATTTCTGAAATCCTAGCTCATTCTGAAATTCCAGCGCATGTTTCTGAGTTTTTGTTTCATTGGAGTTTGAATCTGCATCTACTTGCTGCTGAATCTTGTACCCGAATTGCTTGATTCACAACCAATTGATTTACAGCAGTCGATTTCTGCATCAGCTTGTGTGTATCGATTTCATATCTGATTTGCGGGATTTCATTTCTGCAGTTAGCAAATCTGAATTCCTGCGTTTCTGCTCTAAAAACTTGCGTATCAGCCCTTTCTTTCAGCAACTGAACTTGGTCTCCAGTAGATGTGAGTCTTCTCTTACATTTATACATTGTAGCTGGGGTGGTTTACAAAGATTTAGTTGCATCCAACTTGTAGCTGAATACCTACTGCATGTCTCTGAATTTCTGAAACCAAACTGCAGTAAACTGAAATTTCTGCAGATTTGGTGGTGTCTAGTTCCTTCAACAATCTGATTTGATCAGTCATTCATTTGGAATCCGAAATTTCTTCTTATCCTTGCATTTCCTTGCATTTACAGCTTTCATTTTCTAAGCTTGATCAATAGGTTACAAGGCTGAAATGTTAGAATCAATCTTGGCACAAGAACTCAGTTTTGGCACAAGGATTGGCCCTTGCGTGCCAAGCTGTTTTGGGTGAAGTTTTGCATCAAGTTTTGACTTATCTTTTGGGTGTAGAATAGTGTTGAAATCAATTGATATCACCCCTCAGTATTTCTGAATTTTCTTTGCATTGGTTTGCTTCCAAAACTTGTAATAGAGTTGAGTTGTAACTTGTTTAAATTTGAATGCTATTGTTTGCATTAAGATTGTTTGCTCTCCAAAAATCGCTATCACTGCCTTGTACCTTTGTTTAGCATTTGTTTTGCATGTGAAATCAGAATTGGCCCAAAATTGATTAAGTGTTTTAGTGGATTAAGTGCCAATTGGTTGAATCAATAAATGCCATCACTTGTTTTGTCATGAGTTAAGTTTCCCTTCTTCTCATTTCACTTTCATATCTGAATAGCAACCCAAAACCCAAGTTTTATTTGAAACCCAAAATTCACAAACGACACCTAAATACAAGCGCAAATCAAACACGACAACTAGTCCCGAGAAAAATACGACCTGTGGCCCCTATATTACATTTTCAGATTTTTCAAGGGTTTCCAGCTTTCAGTTATTTATTAATATTTAAATTTGATGAGCCCATACTTTCGTGACAAATTTAATTTAGTATAATTTGGGCTTGTCAAATTTTTGGCGCCGTTGCCGGGGAAGCAACTAGTTGATTTGTTAGATTTTTGCTTGTATGCTTTTTGACATATCATTGGGTTCTATTTTCTGTTGCTTTATCATTTGTATACGGTTGCTGCCATTTTTCTTGTTTGTTTTGTGACAGGGCTGCAAATTCAAAATGGGGTCAAAAGAGATAGAAGAGGCATTGGAGGAGTTAAAAAATGTGTTAAAGGGGTTGGACTACCAACTAGATCGTAAAGCTCAGCCATCTACTTATCAGAAGCTACCTCAGCCACAATTTCAGCCTCTCCAGCAATTTCATCAGCCAAATCAAGATTTCCAGCAGCCCTATCCTAATTTTCAGCAACCAAACTTTCAATTTCAGCCACAAGATCAACCATCATTTCAAAATTTTCAACCAAATCAGAATTTTCAGAATGGGCAGCCCCAATTTTCAGTTTTTGAGCAACCAAATCAGTTTTGTCAGCCACAATTTCAGCCTCTCCAGCAATTTCAACAGCCACCACAGCAAGATTTCCAACAATTTCAGCCAAATTCCAGTAATTTCCAGAATTTCCAGAATTTTCAGAACGGGCAGCCAATTTTCCAGAATTTTCAGCCCAGTTTTCAGCAATTTCAGCCCAATTTTCAGCAACCATTTCAGCATTTTGAACCTCAATTCCAGCAATACAATCAAGGGCAGTAAGGTTTTCAATCATTCCCAGTTTTTCCAGCGCAAAACCAACAAAATTTTCAGCCTACACAGCCCTTGAACCAGTTTTCACAGCCCTACAATCAAGGGTTTCAAGGGCAGAATTTTCAGCCTTCGCCACCTAATTTTCCAGCTAAAAATCAGAACTTTCAAGGCTGCATCTCCCAGCAAAGTTTCCAAGAATATCTGCCCTTTAATCAGCCTCAACAGCCATGTTTTCAACCCAATCAGCAAGCTCAAAATTTTCAGCCTACTTCATTCTTTCAAAATCAGTCAAGGAGCTATGCTAACCAAGGAGGCTTTGAGAATCTTAATGAGAATGAGGCTCAACTACAAAGAATGGAGGAGATTTATCAACAAGTTGTACAATATCATCAAAGGCAGCAAAGGCTTCAAGACATCGAAAAAGGCGTTGGACAAATTTCTAGTCAAATGAATCAGATACAAGTTCAAGGTGACCCTAGTGCAAGGCCAAATCTTTCTTTAATGGATCTTGCAATTTTAGAAGAAGAAGAAGAAGAATACATTAAAGTCTGGGCACCTAGAGCATGCATTCCTCCGGAGACTCCTACTCAAAATCCAATTCCAAATTTTTCAGCTCCAGAAGAAGAAGTTGAAGCTCCACAGGACCATTCTAGACTTTTATTTTCTGATGATAGCATTATTGATGGTCCTAATTTTTTTGACACTGTTGTTGCAGATATTACAGGAGAAACATGCAGAGGAGATGATTCCATAGGTGTAGGGGATTACACTAAGCCCCAGGGACCACCACAAGATTTAGAGAATGAACCAGAAAGTGTAGGGACTTGCATGGTGGAAGCAAGCACCCAAGGATCACCAGTTGATTGTCCACCAGAGCCTGAGGCTGAAGAGGAGCATGAACATGACCAGGAGGAGACCACAGGTACACCTTCAGGTATTATCCAGCACGCTCAGGTAAGTATTCCTCCTCTTTCTTCAGAAAAATACAGTGAGGTACCTAGGGATGACTTTATTGATTCTGATGTATTTATTGATATACCTTGTGTAGAGATTTTTTGTGAAAATCCAATAGAGGTACCAAACATTGATTTTATTGATCGTACTGCATTACTTGATACATCTCTTGCTATGGATAGTGAAATAATTTTAGAGGCACCCATAATTGATGTAGTTTTTTATGATGAATCACTTAATACATCTTTTGTGGATATGGATAGTGAAAATTTTTTAGAAGTGCCTGAAATTGATGTTATTTATTTTGATGAATCTCTTGTTATGTCTTATGCTGAAAATGAATGTGAAAGACTTTTGGAAATACCTGATATTGATTTGATTGTCTGTGACACATTGCATGATACACCCTGGATGGAAAATAATTGTGAACTTTCTATTGATGAGCCTGAAATTGATTTCTTTATTTGTGATGAACTCCTGGATGCAAATTTTGTAGGAAATGATTTTGAAAATTTTATTGAGGCACCAGTAATTGATTTAATTAGACATGATGCAGTTTTGGATTCACTTTATGCAGAGACTGATATTATTTTATTTCTTTCTGACCCTGAACGCTTGAGAGAGGTATTACATTATTTTGCAGGGTCCAGAAGACTACAGGAGTGGGTACTCCAACTGAACAGACTTCAGCCTCCTGGAAGGACTTCTGAAGGGCATCAAGAAGGAGGAGATGATCTGACTTTAATTAAAAGCACTCCATCCCTTGAATGGCTCTTGAACCTGAATCGCCTTAGGCCACAAGAGAAATTTTTTGCGAAATTCAAGTGTGGGGGAGTCCTATTTCTCCCAGCCACCCATACCCCTCCACTACCCAGATGGAGGCTCCTTCTGGATCGACTCCGTCCACCAGAATAAAGGGGAGTTTGATTTTTCTTATATTTTCTTTTATTTTATTTTTCATTTTCATACTTCCTAGAATTAGAATTTTCCTTTGAACTGAGTCCTTGTAAATAAATGCATGGTATTTCTTTTGTCACTTTTTCTTGCATGAGTAGAAATAAAAATATCCCTCTAGGTTATCTCCATAGCATTTTAGAGTCTTTTGAAAATAAATTAAATTTGGTTGTTAAGACTTAAGGTTTGAGCTAATGGATGAATTCTTGGATGCTTGAGTACTACTTGCTTTAAATTCTTAATTGAGGACTTGGGATGAATTATTTTTACCTAGTGAGAATTAGCCTTATTTTTGTGATACACATATGTTATTGTGCTCTAGAACTTGCCTAGGTTCTTTCAAAATCATATTTCAATGATTGGATCACATCTATAGAAGCTAATCCATTTGTTTACCTTTACATTGCAATTTTGACAAAAATCATGTTCAATCCCTTTTTCTATACTTATTTCCTACGCTTACCCTCACTTTTCTATGGACTTGTGAGGAAAGCTGAAATCAGAGAAGGAAAAAAATCTGGAAAATTCAGCAGAGACAATATGAATTTGCAGCTGTACCGAAACTGAAGTGAGATGCAAGGGATGCTGAGATCAGATAAATCTGAAACCAAGCAAATCTGAGATCATTGCAGAGCAAATCAGTGCCAAAAACTGAGGAAGAAATGAAAAGAAAAAAAAATCAGTAGATGCTAGAGAGGAAGTTTGTGCCAACTCAAATCTGAGATTGAGTTTTTAAGGATGTGGATCACGGCAGTAGGTATAGGAATGTAGCAACAAGTGTGGAGTGTATCCCAATTGATCAGAACAAGATTGAATTTCAATTCAGAGCAGAGAAAAGAAAAAAAAGAGAAAGCAGTTTGAAAAAAAAATGAAAAGAAACCAAGTGGACACAATTGAGTTGGCATTGAAAATCATTGAAGTTCTCTGATCCGAATTAAAAGCTTTGCTCCACTACAAATCTGACCTTGCTAGAGGATAAAAGAAGAAGAGAAAAATCAGAAAAGAGAAGAAAGAAACAAAATTGGCACGAAATTGAGAAACTTGGCACACTAGACCAAGGAAGGGTTTTTCATCCAAAACAAAGGCCATTACTTAAATCTGACTTTACCACACTTTTGATATCATTAGAGGACTGTCAAGATGGGGCAAAGCACATTGGAAATATTTTTGAGCAACCAAGTCTCCCACTCCATCAAATTTTTCCATTTTCTTGTTTTTTATTCCATTTCTTACCATTTTCCATGCTTTTATTTGTTTTTATAGATGTTGATCCTATTCATGATTAATGGTGGAGATTAGACAATAAGCAAGCCTATGGTAGTATAAGAAGCATGTGTGTAAGAGTGAGCTCCACTTCCATCATCAACTTAGAATTTAAGGAGAGAGCCACCAAAACTTCCCTTGAAAGGCTAGTGATTTAAATTCATCTCAATGACTCATGATGGATGAAAAGGCTAAGTTGTTGATTTAAAGACAAGACACTAATCCATAGAGCTTAGATTTTTGAGAATTGACAACCCTAGGTAATTTTTTTTCATTTGCTTCTAATTATGTTTAAGAAACTCTAGGGGATACTTATTTAGTGTTTTCGCGAGACGCTCAAGGTTAAGTGTGGGGGAGTTGATAAGTACCATTTTTAATGATTATTTTAATTACTAAAATCTATGTTTGACCCATGTTTTACTTGTTTAATTATGATTTTACCCTAGGTTTTAGGATTTCCTTTTATTTTGGACTTAATTGCAAAATTGCACATTTTTGGATTATTTGGCCACTAATTTTCTGATATATTTTTGTAGGCACGAAAGGATCCTGGACCTAGGGCATACTGGGTCAAACTTGAGTCGGAAGTGGAACCGGATCGAATTATCATGTTTTGGATTAATCCGGACCGTCCGATTCAAAAGCGGCTAGATCTGAGCCATCCGGGACCATCTGAAGCAATCCGAGCTAGGGCTAGGGTTGATCAAGCACCCTGATCAAGATCTGAAGATTTCATCCCAATCAGAGCTAAATCAACCGTTGGATCGAGCTTGGAGGGCTCTAGATCGTCCATTCAAAGAATTGGTTGATCTGGACCATCCGTTGCACATCTGGAGGATCCGAGCTACCACGAGGCAGATCCTGACCCCAGATCATCATCATCAAAGTTTGGCTCAAATCAGAGCAAGATCAGCCGTTGGATTTCCTAATTCAATCTGAGCCATCCAATGTTAATTACTTAAGGAAATTTTTCCCTGCTTCAGCCTTCGTCGCGTCTTCGCCGCAAAGCTCAAGTTCTTCGTTTCTTCTCGTTTTCTTCAGCAAATTCTTCATCTGAAGGCGTGACCACCTCAATTCGAGCTTATTCTTGAGTGACAGCAAGGATTTGGATTGGGGATTAGCTTAGTTTCGATTTTAGCTGTAATTTCAGTTTCGCACAGCAATTCTGTTCTGAAATTTCTGGGTTATTAACTTAGTTTCGATTTTGAATTGTCTTGCTGTAATTGAACCTCAGTTCTTCTAGTAAGTAGTTTATGAACTTGTTTAGTCGATAATTGCTTTTAATTTCAATTTCCTTCTCGTTTTTAGCTTGCGTATCAAGTTCCTGTTTCTGCAACTGCGTATCAGCAGTTTCTGAATTTTCAGATCGGTTAAGTAGATTTGAGAGGTGTTTCTGCTGAATTTGATTTAATTCTTCAGTCTAATTAGTTAAGGTACTTGTTAGTGAGTAGTTACACTTCATTTCAGTTTGTTTCAAGCTTACTTTCTGCAATTCGAATCCTTGGTTGCGTGCCATTTCATTCCAGCAATTTACATTTCAGTTACGAAATTTTCATGTTTATTTCAGTTTTAGTGAGATAATTTAGTTGGTTTAAGTTTGTTTAGGCTTTAGTTTCAATTCGAATTCCTTTTTAGCTGTGATAACTTGAAATTTCAGATTGTTTCCACTATAAGCATTGCATATCATAATTCTGCCCTCTGTTTCTTTTCTGCATTTGATACATCTGCATTTGTCCAATCTGCTCATCCATTTAGGGAATCCGAGTTGTTGTTTCTCAGTAAATTGTTTCTGAGTCTGAGTTCGAATTGTTGTCTCAGTCGTAATTGCTTTATATTAGTTCATCGTGTGGCAATCAATATCATTTTCTTTGCATTGTTTCCAACCAATTAGTTTACTGTGTTAGCGTGCCAAGGTCTGATCAACTCATTACAGTCCTGGTCCTTGGGTTTCATTTCTGAACAATCCTTTGCATTTGCTTGTTTCATTTAAAATTGCATCTAGTTTGTGTTGAGTTGGTTGTAGATAAATCTTCGAAACTTCACAGTTAGCAATTGTATTGATCTGTTTGTTTCCAAAAATTTCCATTATTGTCTATATTGATCAGCTTAGTGTCTGCGTGCCTCTGAATTAAGATTCAATTTCCAAATCTAAAATCTAATTAGGTTTGAGTGAGTTGTACTTGATTGAGTCTTCCATTGCATTTACCTAGTTTAAGTTTTGTTCACTGGATCGGTTTCCTTAGTCTTTCATTGTTTTCCATTTCTGATTGCAAAAACACAAAAACACAAAAATCCCAATCACTTATTTCGAAACCCAAAAACACAAAAACGACACGTAACTTCAAGTTTGAATCAAGCACGACAACTAGCCCCGAGAAAAATACGACCTGTGGCCCCTATATTACATTTTCATATTTTTTATTGTAAAAGGGTCCCCGGCAACGGCGCCAAAAATTTGACGAGCCCAAATATACTTGACCAGGAGGGAGCTATGGACACATCTATCATTGTGGAACCTCCAGGTATTTTTCAGCGCGATCAGGTAAGTATTTCTTTTATTTTTTTGGAAACATCAAGAGAGGTACCACAAATTGATTTTATTGGCTGCGATAGAATTCTTGATATATTATGTGTGGAAAATAATTGTGAAAATTTCATTGAAGCATCCAAAATTGATTTCTTTGATTATGATAATTGTGAAAATTTCATTGATGCATCTTGGGTAGATATTCATTGTGAAAAATTCTTTGAGTTGACTAAAATTGATTTCATTGGATGTGATGCATTTTTGAATACATTTTATGCAAAGACTGATATTATTTCATTTCTTTCTTACCCTGCACGCTCGAGAGGGGTACTACATGGTTTTGCAGGGTCTAGAAGACTTCTGGAGTGGGAGCTTCATCTGAATAGGCTAAAACCCCCTGGAGGGTGTTTCAAAAAGAATAAAGAGGGAGGAGATGATTTTACTTTAATTCAAAACACTCTACCTCTTAATTGGGTTTTGTATTTAAATAACCTTCGTCCACCTGAACAGGTTGCTGTAAAGTCCAAGTGTGGGGGAGCGATGCACTGTAAAGTTGAAGAAATGGAAGAAGCTCTTTCGCACACCCAGACTCCTCCACTACCACGGTGGAGGCTTTTTCTTGACAGACTCCGACCGCCAGAAATAAAAGGGAGTTTGATTTTTGTTGCCTTTTCCTTTATTGCATGTTTTCACTCTTAAAATGAGTTCTTGTTAATAAATAAGTGAGTAGAGTAACATGACATGAATAAAATCATTGTGAATACCATGTCTTGTGTTTTAGCACTTTTTCTTGCATGATTAGGAAATAAAAGTATCCCTCTAGGTTATCCATTAGCATTTTTAGAGTCTTTTGGAAAATAAATTAAATTCGGTTGTTAAGACTTAAGGTTTGAGCTAATGGATGAAATCTTGGATGCTTGAGTACTACTTGTTTTAGATTCTTAATTGAGGACTTGGGATGAATAATTTTGACCTAGTGAGAATTAGCCTTACTTTTGTGATACACATATGTCATTGGGCTCTAGAACTTGCTTAGGTTCTTTCAAAATCATATTTCAATGATTGGATCACATCTATAGAGACTAATCCATTTGTTTTCCTTTCCACATCAATTTTTAGCAATAATCATGTTTATTCTCTTTTTCTTTACTTATCTCCTACTCTTACCATCACTTTTCTTTGGACTTGTTGTTTGAAATGTTTCTAATGCTATTTTGCCCGAGACGGACAAAGATTTAAGTGTGGGGGAGTGACTAAAGTTTTGGATGTATTTCATGTCAAAAAGAAAAAAAAAATTTTGCCAAGTTGAAGCCAAATGGTGCCAAGTGAGTTTGCCAAGGATTAAGTGGCACGCAACCATTCAATTGAAGCCAAAAATCTGCACCAAGAAGAAAAATTCTGCACCGAGAAGAATAAACTTTATATATAGCAGGTTTGATCAAAATGCTTTGGACTTGTAGCTGTTGTTGCTTAGAAATCAGACACATAGTGCTTAATGCTGCATCGTAGCTGAACAGATCTGAAACATGGCATCAAAATTTGGAAAAAAAATCAGAAAATCTGAGATCATGTAGAAAAATCTGTGCCCAAAAGAACTCCATTTGCTAGGATGCTGAATTTGCAAATAATAGAGCTATTCGACCACCTTGATTGCAGCTGATTGCAGCTGTTCTTTGCTATAGAACTCAGGATACAATATGCTAGAAGCTGAATTGCAGCTGCTGGAAATCAGGGAGTGCTGAATTTGAGTTTGCTGATGCTGAATCTGAGTTTGTCGAAGCTGAATTGAAGCTGAATGGAAGTCTCTTGGCTGTAAATTCAGAAATGTTGCTCACGGCAGTTGGGAGTGAAGCTGACTCTAATCAGAATTCAGGCACAACATGACTGACTGAATGAGAACAAAAGAGAAGTTTGAATACAAGCTGAATTGAATTCCACTTGCAGCTGTACCGAAGCTGCAAAGAAGCTGAATTGTAGCTGAACAAAAGCTGAAAAGAAGCTAAAATCTGAGCTAGAACTAGTGCAAGGTTGCTGCCGAGTGATGAAATCTGATCTCCAGCTGAAGACAATCTGAATTGAAGAGCTGATGAAGTTGAAAGTGAAGCCGAGTAGCTGCTGAAATCAGAGAAGGAAAAAAATCTGGAAAATTCAGCAGAGACAATATGAATTTGCAGCTGTACCGAAACTGAAGTGAGATGCAAGGGATGCTGAGATCAGATAAATCTGAAACCAAGCAAATCTGAGATCATTGCAGAGCAAATCAGTGCCAAAAACTGAGGAAGAAATGAAAAGAAAAAAAAATCAGTAGATGCTAGAGAGGAAGTTTGTGCCAACTCAAATCTGAGATTGAGTTTTTAAGGATGTGGATCACGGCAGTAGGTATAGGAATGTAGCAACAAGTGTGGAGTGTATCCCAATTGATCAGAACAAGATTGAATTTCAATTCAGAGCAGAGAAAAGAAAAAAAAGAGAAAGCAGTTTGAAAAAAAAATGAAAAGAAACCAAGTGGACACAATTGAGTTGGCATTGAAAATCATTGAAGTTCTCTGATCCGAATTAAAAGCTTTGCTCCACTACAAATCTGACCTTGCTAGAGGATAAAAGAAGAAGAGAAAAATCAGAAAAGAGAAGAAAGAAACAAAATTGGCACGAAATTGAGAAACTTGGCACACTAGACCAAGGAAGGGTTTTTCATCCAAAACAAAGGCCATTACTTAAATCTGACTTTACCACACTTTTGATATCATTAGAGGACTGTCAAGATGGGGCAAAGCACATTGGAAATATTTTTGAGCAACCAAGTCTCCCACTCCATCAAATTTTTCCATTTTCTTGTTTTTTATTCCATTTCTTACCATTTTCCATGCTTTTATTTGTTTTTATAGATGTTGATCCTATTCATGATTAATGGTGGAGATTAGACAATAAGCAAGCCTATGGTAGTACAAGAAGCATGTGTGTAAGAGTGAGCTCCACTTCCATCATCAACTTAGAATTTAAGGAGAGAGCCACCAAAACTTCCCTTGAAAGGCTAGTGATTTAAATTCATCTCAATGACTCATGATGGATGAAAAGGCTAAGTTGTTGATTTAAAGACAAGACACTAATCCATAGAGCTTAGATTTTTGAGAATTGACAACCCTAGGTAATTTCTTTTCATTTGCTTCTAATTATGTTTAAGAAACTCTAGGGGATACTTATTTAGTGTTTTCGCGAGACGCTCAAGGTTAAGTGTGGGGGAGTTGATAAGTACCATTTTTAATGATTATTTTAATTACTAAAATCCATGTTTGACCCATGTTTTACTTGTTTAATTATGATTTTACCCTAGGTTTTAGGATTTCCTTTTATTTTGGACTTAATTGCAAAATTGTACATTTTTGGATTATTTGGCCACTAATTTTCTGATATATTTTTGTAGGCACGAAAGGATCCTGGACCTAGGGCATACTGGGTCAAACTTGAGTCGGAAGTGGAACCGGATCGAATTATCATGTTTTGGATTAATCCGGACCGTCCGATTCAAAAGCGGCTAGATCTGAGCCATCCGGGACCATCTGAAGCAATCTGAGCTAGGGCTAGGGTTGATCAAGCACCCTGATCAAGATCTGAAGATTTCATCCCAATCAGAGCTAAATCAACCGTTGGATCGAGCTTGGAGGGCTCTAGATCGTCCATTCAAAGAATTGGTTGATCTAGACCATCCGTTGCACATCTGGAGGATCCGAGCTACCACGAGGCAGATCCTGACCCCAGATCATCATCATCAAAGTTTGGCTCAAATCAGAGCAAGATCAGCCGTTGGATTTCCTAATTCAATCTGAGCCATCCAATGTTAATTACTTAAGGAAATTTTTCCCTGCTTCAGCCTTCGTCGCGTCTTCGCCACAAAGCTCAAGTTCTTCGTTTCTTCTCGTTTTCTTCAGCAAATTCTTCATCTGAAGGCGTGACCACCTCAATTCGAGCTTATTCTTGAGTGACAGCAAGGATTTGGATTGGGGATTAGCTTAGTTTCGATTTTAGCTGTAATTTCAGTTTCGCACAGCAATTCTGTTCTGAAATTTCTGGGTTATTAACTTAGTTTCGATTTTGAATTGTCTTGCTGTAATTGAACCTCAGTTCTTCTAGTAAGTAGTTTATGAACTTGTTTAGTCGATAATTGCTTTTAATTTCAATTTCCTTCTCGTTTTTAGCTTGCGTATCAAGTGCCTGTTTCTGCAACTGCGTATCAGCAGTTTCTGAATTTTCAGATCGGTTAAGTAGATTTGAGAGGTGTTTCTGCTGAATTTGATTTAATTCTTCAGTCTAATTAGTTAAGGTACTTGTTAGTGAGTAGTTACACTTCATTTCAGTTTGTTTCAAGCTTACTTTCTGCAATTCGAATCCTTGGTTGCGTGCCATTTCATTCCTGCAATTTACATTTCAGTTACGAAATTTTCATGTTTATTTCAGTTTTAGTGAGATAATTTAGTTGGTTTAAGTTTGTTTAGGCTTTAGTTTCAATTCGAATTCCTTTTTAGCTGTGATAACTTGAAATTTTAGATTGTTTCCACTATAAGCATTGCGTATCATAATTCTGCCCTCTGTTTCTTTTCTGCATTTGATACATCTGCATTTGTCCAATCTGCTCATCCATTTAGGGAATCCGAGTTGTTGTTTCTCAGTAAATTGTTTCTGAGTCTGAGTTCGAATTGTTGTCTCAGTCGTAATTGCTTTATATTAGTTCATCGTGTGGCAATCAATATCATTTTCTTTGCATTGTTTCCAACCAATTAGTTTACTGTGTTAGCGTGCCAAGGTCTGATCAACTCATTACAGTCCTGGTCCTTGGGTTTCATTTCTGAACAATCCTTTGCATTTGCTTGTTTCATTTAAAATTGCATCTAGTTTGTGTTGAGTTGTTTGTAGATAAATCTTCGAAACTTCACAGTTAGCAATTGTATTGATCTGTTTGTTTCCAAAAATTTCCATTATTGTCTATATTGATCAGCTTAGTGTCTGCGTGCCTCTGAATTAAGATTCAATTTCCAAATCTAAAATCTAATTAGGTTTGAGTGAGTTGTACTTGATTGAGTCTTCCATTGCATTTACCTAGTTTAAGTTTTGTTCACTGGATCGGTTTCCTTAGTCTTTCATTGTTTTCCATTTCTGATTGCAAAAACACAAAAACACAAAAATCCCAATCACTTATTTCGAAACCCAAAAACACAAAAACGACACGTAACTTCAAGTTTGAATCAAGCACGACAACTAGCCCCGAGAAAAATACGACCTGTGGCCCCTATATTATATTTTCATATTTTTTATTGTAAAAGGGTTTCCAGCAATTTATTTACATTTAAATTTGATGAGCCCATACTTTCGTGACAACTTTAATTAGTATATTTGGGCTCGTCAAACATCTGTTGAAACTTTTCCATCATTTGTTGCTGATCATTTCCTCCATTTGATCCCCCATAGCCTCCTTGATTAGCAGAGCTCCTTGACTGATTTTGAAAGGATGAAGTAGGCTGCAAATTTTGAGCTTGCTGATTTGGTTGAAAACATGGCTGTTGGGGCTGATTAAAGGATTGATTGGGCTGTTGATAGGGCTGATTAAATGGCTGATATGCTTGGAAACCTTGCTGGGAATTGTAACCTTGAAAGTTCTGATTTTGAAGTGAAAAATTCTGTGGCGAGGGCTGAAAATTCTGATTTTGAAACCCTTGGTTGTAGGGCTGAAAATTCTGATTCAAGGGCTGTGATGGCTGAAAATTTTGTTGGTTTGGAGCTTGGAAAGCTGGGAATGATTGAAAGCCTTGCTGCCCTTGATAAGGTTGCTGGAATTGAGGTTCAAATGGCTGCAATTGTTGCTGAAATTGTTGGGAATTAGGCTGAAACGGAGGCTGAAAACTTTGGTTTGATTGCTGAAAAGTTTGCTGATTGTTCTGAGTTTGTTGGGGCTGCTGGAAATTCGTTTGAGGCTGCTGTGAGGGTTGATTTTGAGGCTCTTGTTGGCAGAAAGCATTCCCATACCTCAAGTTAGGATGATTCCTCCAACCGGGGTTGTAAGTAGAGGAATACGGATTGTTTCTTGCTGGAAATTGTCCTCTTACTAATGCTGCTACTGTTTCATCCTGTTGGAGAGTGGGGCATGAATCTGAGGTGTGCTCTAAACTAGAGCAAATGCTACACACACTTATCATTTGACTTGACTGTGGAGGTACTGAAGGAGTTGAGCCTTGATTTGCATTGCTAACCTTCAACTCCTTAATAAGTGATGTGATCTCTGCAAATCTCTTGTCATAATGATCAATAGGAACTACCTGAACTTCACCCACTCCTCTGGTGGTCAAGGCTCTGCTTCCAAATTGTTGGGAGTTCTCCGCCATATTAGAAATTAGCTCCCTAGCTTGAAGTGACGTTTTGTTCACTAGGGCCCCTCCAGCTGCAGCATCTATCATGACTCTGTCCATCTGCAGCAATCCCTCATAAAAGTACTGAATCAATAATTGCTCACTGATCTGATGCTGGGGGTAACTTGAACACAACTTGTTAAATCTCTCCCAGTAGTCGTATAATGTCTCACCAACCACTTGCTGAATCCCACAGATGCTTTTTCTGATTATAGCTGTCCTGGAGGCTGGGAAATATTTTTCCAAAAATGCCTTCTTCATAGCGATCCAACTGGACACATGCCCTGTAGGTAGATAATAAAACCAGTCTTTTGCTGCTCCTGTCAGTGTGATGGGAAAAGCTCTCAGCTTGATGTCTTCTTCAGAAATGCCCTGAGGCTTCATAGTAGAGCATACCACATGGAATTCGTGCAGGTGTCTGTTTGGATCCTCTCCAGATAAACCCTGAAACTTTGGCAACAAATTAATAAGTCCAGATCTTAGCTCAAAATTCCCCCCCCCCAGCTCTGGATAAGCTATGCTGGAGTACTGAAATGCAGCATCAGGCGCTGCAAGCTCCTTCATGGTTCTCTGGTGGTCTGCCATGTCACTGCCTGAGTGAGTGAAAATAGTCTGAATAAGAGGGATATCTGTAGTCTCAGAAAGAATGGCCTGGCTCCTCCTGACTCTGAAAGTCCTCTCAATCTCAGGGTCGAAATCTTCTAAATCACCACCTAAAGACCTGGTCATAAAACAAGACAACTCGCAGTAAAAGTGGATAAAAAGATAAAACAAATAAAATCAAATCAAAAGATATAACAATAAGCACAAAAGTAAGTCAAGAATGATATGAAATAAGTGCACAAGCAAAAATCAAACAAGTCAACTAGTAAATCCCCGGCAACGGCGCCAAAAATTTGATGGGCCCAATCTATGTGTCACGAATGTGGGTCTCAAATTTAAATGTGAATGAACAGCTAGAAACCATTTTTACAATCAAAGATATGAAAGTGTAGTAAAGGGGCCACAGGTCGTATTTTTCTCGGGGACTAGTTGTTATGTTTGATTCGAGCTTGGTTTATGTGTCGTTTATGTTTTGGGTTTCAAAGAAATAAATTTGGTTTTGAAATACAATCGAAATTGAAATTAAAATGAAAATAGAGACTTAGCTAATAAACTACACAAAAGGATGGTAACAACCAACTCAACCAATGGAAAACCAAATCAAAGCACTTACAAAGTTTTTGGCAACTGTTTTCTGATTTCAAGCACAAAATGGAATGCTATGCAATGAAGTAAAGGCAGGGATGGGAGTTTTCGGAAATAAATAAGCTTGATTCAAGGAAACACATGCAAAATTCAGAAATTGAACAAGTATCAATGAAAAACTTGGCAAGCTGACCGAATGCAATTTAGCAAGCAACTATCAATGAAGGACTTTGCAGGAGTAGATGAAGATTTCAGCTCAAAGACTGATCCATAAAAACACCCTAAATTCAGAAGTGAAATGCAAGAAAACAGGTATGAAATACAAGAAAAACAAAATTGTGTGTAGAAATTCAGATTCACTAAACACTGATCAAACAAACCAAATGAATGTGCAAAAAAACTAAGCTAATCACATGCAAAGTAAGCAATTGAATGCAGCGCAAACTAAAGCAAACCAAACTTTCAGAAACTACACGAGCAGGCAGAACTGCTACTAACCAACAGAAGATCAAATTGGTAAGCAAAATAATTACTATGTGAAAATTGATAATAGACTTCGGATATTATCTGAAGTAATAAGTAGATAATTACCGAAGTAGACGCGCATGAAGTAAAAAGGTCAGTTTTTTACTTCACCACGAAATACCGAAGTCTTTCACCGGTTCAAAATCGGTTCAAAGTTGAACCATTTTCGAAGTAAAATGGCTCTATTACTTCATCGATCTCGCTGAAGTATTTGATCGTATATAACTTCATAAGTTGACGAAGTAAAATATTTATACGACTTCACAAATTTTTTATTCTCGTGTAGTAAATATTTAATTTTACTTCTACAAAATTTTAATTGGTCGAAGTATTTTTTGTTGTATTACTTCAGCATAATGTAGCGAAGTAATTTATACAAACGACTTCACCAATTACAAAAAAATGACGAAGTAAATATTTTTTTTAACTACGCTACTAATTAAATTTGACGAAGTCTGTTGTATTGCATTACTGCACCATTTATTTGTATTGTCGAAGTAATTCATCATATTTTATTACAATACAATTTTAATTAAATAAATATTTTTCACCACAATATTTTTCAAAAATATCTATTTGAATTACTACAACACAATATTTTTCACCATCAAAATTAAACAAATATATATATATATATCAAAAATATCTATTTCTTACAACTCAAGAGTGTATTCATAAAAGATATTAACCAACTTCACCCAAAATCTATAGCCACTGGAGATCCCTAAGTGTACTTCGCAAGAGCCCTCAGGTCCACATCTTTTGCCACTGGAGATTTTCTTAGGCAAGCTTTAAAAATTTGATACCGAGAGGCCTCATCTGGTAAAGGAATACAAATCAACTGGTCCAACCGGCCAGGCCTGAGTAGAGCAGGATCTATGATATCAGGTCTGTTGGTTGCCCCGATAATGAATACAGTTTTCTTGGCATTCATGCCATCCATCTCTGTCAGTAGCTGATTAAGAACCCTATCAGCGGCACCTCCTGCATCACCAACACTGCTGCCTCTCTACAGGGATGACAAGATAGTTAGTGTTGAAGACCAACTGAAATGGCAAAAATAGATAACCTGAGTCGCAATGGAGTCTGAGTTCGTCAAAAAAGAGCACACATGGTGCAGATTGGTGAGCCTTGTCAAATATTTCACGCACATTTGCTTCACTTTCACCAAACCACATGGTCATCAATTCAGGACCCTTCACACTAATGAAATTAGCTTGGCATTCATTAGCAATGGCCTTAGCTAGCAATGTTTTTTACCACATCCCGACGGTCCATAAAACAAAACTCCCTTAGAAGGGGACATCCCAAACATCTCAAACTTCTCAGGATGCTCAACTGGATATTGGACAGTCTGCAGAAGAAAAAAATCAATTAAAAAGAAAACACAGTCAAGCCTTGGTGAGCATAAAACATCAAAAATATCCATGACACTACCTCTTGCAGCTCCCTCTTGACATTTTCCAGCCCACCAATATCATCCCAGCTGGGATTTGGTACTTCAACGACCTGATCAAAACCCAAAAAAAAACTATCAGCATTTCTCAAGGTTAAATGAATATACCAGGCTTATAGCTCAAGTGCAAAAAAGCATTTGAAGAAGAAAAATAAAGGGTTTTTTAGGCCATTCAATAACCTATGGCAGTAGCCACAAGTTGCCAGCCAAACATTTGAGTTTGTAGGATTTTTTGAGTTGAAAAGTGTAGTTTAAATTAGAAAAAACATCAATCTCAAATTTCTTATTTTCAATTTTTAGCAATGTAGTAAAAGAAACCAATTGAAAACAATTACAGTTATCAATGCAAAGACTTACAGTTTCACGGAGAGCAGATGGGTTACTAGATCCTAAAGCAGTCTTAAAATGTTCATTTGTAACAGCCATAGAGTTGAGAATCTCTGCATCAATTGATTCATCTTCTAGATCAATTTCACTAAAGAAAACCCTATATCAATTTCACTAAAGAAGCTGTAAAAAGAAGCTCAACTTAACTAAAGAAGCTGTGAAAACAAATTTGAGTGCCTCATCTTAACTAAAGAAGCTGTAAAAAGAAAACCAACATGAAAAAAATCATCTGTACTAATCGTATGACTCTATCTTTGAGTGGAATTATTAGGAAAGTGTGGCTGACTCCAAAGTTAGGGTTCCATCAATGGAGGATTTGCACAAACACACATAAATGCAAAAGAAATTATGCCTAACCCAAACCATAGGAAATAAGAAATGATGCCACATGATGAATCCACGGTAATCAGAAATCATGCCCTAGGGCAGGAGATGCCAGAAACCATAGAGTAGGGAGATGCAAGAAACCGTTGCCTTTTCTTCAAAGAGGAACAAAAGGGGAACAAAACCTCAAAGAGAAACCTCAAAGAGGGAGATGCCAGAAACCTCAAAGAGGAACAAAACCGTTGCCTTTTCTTCTCGTGCGTCGAGTGGAGGGGGAGATGCAAGCGCGGCGAAGAGGGGACGGAGGCGCATCGTCGGGCCAAAGGGGGCGGCGTATCGTCAGGAGAAGGAGGAGGTGCTGTGCGTGAAGTTAGGGCTCGCGCGAGTATATTTGGGGAGTTTTATTAATGAGGTTTAATGCTTTAAAGAGGTTAATTTATTTATAAAAGAAAAACGTATTTAGTTTATTTAAACTTATTACTTCGGTATAAAAAATTATGGATTTTATTTGATAACTTATTACTTCATCAAATATTTATTATGAAGTAAAATATCAAACTAATTTAGTAGTAAGACTCATAATTTTTAAGCTACGAAGTTTAAAGTGAAATTTACTTCATCAAATTTAGTACCGAAGTTGATTAATATGTATTACTTCGTTAAACGATTTCGCCGAAGTAATCTGTGGCGAAGTCTATTCTTGATTTTCACATAGTATAAAACTGGCACGCAGCAGGTAACTTCACTTAAGTGCTATGCTATCTAGCAAACTATCTATCTAATGCGAGATCAAAAATCAACAACTAAACAGCTAGGACACAATTCAGAAAATAAGAATTCTGAGACAAACTCAGAACTGAAAGGAAATTTCAGAAATTAAATGGCACGCTAGCTAGAATTGGCATGCAACAGTTTAAGCTACAATTAAACTGAATTTTAACTAAGTTAATCACTAAACAAGTTCCTATATTACTCTACTTGCAGAATTGAAGCTAAATTATAGCAAACCACTTAAAAATCGTAAATTACAGTAGCTGAACAGGAAATTCAGAAACAAAACAGAACTCGGTAGAAAATGAAATTACAGCTATAAAACATGAAAATTAATGATCTAAACTACTCCTCAACCCTTCCTGAGCTCAAGAACTTCTTGGTTGTCAATCAAGAGTTGGCTTCAAACCCCTAGGCTCAGCAAATCAGAGGAAATTCGCTTCTGAAGTCGATTCTGTTCCTATTTGCGCTTGGTTGGAATTTTCAATCCGAATCTTTCTATCTCAATTGGTGGAGCTGCGATGATGAATTGGGAAGCTTCTGAGCTCACCTGAGAACCCCTACAAATGGCTCAGAAGCTTGGAAATGGATCGTGGTTGAGAAGAAGGTGGTCGGACTGAGGAACTGCCGAAACCCTCAAGCACTCCCTGTTCCGGCGCAAATGGAGCTGAATTCTTCAGAGAACGATTGCCAAAGACTCAATTCTCGATCTAGGATGGAGTTTGAGGTGGTCACGCCTTCTTGGAAGCAAAAACTTTCAAAAACGATGAAGAAGGTGGAAGAATGGCGAAGAACACTGAAGACGCGACGAAGGGTAAGCTGCGCGATTTTTTTCCTTAAGTAATTAAGCACGGACAGTCCAGATTGATCCACTTCAATCCAACGGCTGATCTTGGTCTGATTTGAGCCAAACTTTGATGATGATGATCTGGGGTCAGGATCTGCCTTGTGGTAGCTCGGATCCTCCAGATTTGCAACGGATGGTCCAGATCAAGCTAATCTTTGAATGGATGATCTAGAGCCCTCCAAGCTTGATCCAACGGTTGATTTAGCTCTGATTGGGATGAAATCTTCAGATCTTGATCAGGGTGCTTGACCAACCCTTGCCCTAGCTCGGATTGCTTTGGATCATCCCGGATGGCTCAGATCTAGCCGCTCTTGAATCGGACGGCCCAGATTAAATCATAATCTTGATAATTTGATCCGGGTCACTTCCGACTCAAGTTTGACCCAATATGACCTAGATCCTTGAACCTTTGATGCCTACAAAAATAGATCAAGAATTTAGTGGCCAAATAATCCAATTTTATATAAATTTGCAATTAAGTCCAAAACCAAAGTAAGTTCTAAAACCTAGGGCAATTTCATAATTAAGCAATAAAAACATAGGTCAAACATGGATTTTAGCAATTAAAATAATCAATAAAATGGTGCTTATCAAAACCCCTAGCTACCAATCTAGCATTGTTCCTAGTAACTCTGCCTTGATCATCCAATTTATTCCTAAAAGCCCATCTTGTTGTGACAATTGTACTATCATTGGGCCTTAGAACTAATTCTCATACTTTACTTCATTTAAATTGGTTTAACTCTTCTTGCATTGCTAGAATCCAATCCGCATCAACTAAGACTTCATCAATTGACTTTGGCTCTAGTTGTGATATTAAAGAAATTTGACTAGCATATTCTCTAAAATAGGATCTAGTCCTTACTCCTTGTTCAACATCTTCAACTATTTGGTTGATAGGATGATCTTGATTGTGCCTTAAGGTCCTAGAGATTGTGGGCTCGTCTACCTCATGATCATTAGTGTCTTTTTCATCATCCGATGCATTTCTTCCTCCCCTTTGATCAATACCCCCTAAATGTAAGTCTTGGATTGCTTGGATAAGGTTTTTATTTACTCCTATATCCTTGTCAATGGAGGATTTCTTAGGGTAAGTACTAGTAGACTCATCCAAATCCACATTGGATGATTCCTCAATCAATTTAGTCTTCTTGTTATATATACTATACCCTCTACTAGTAGATGAGTACCCAACTAGAATCCCTTCATTCGCCTTAGACTCAAATTTCCTTAAGTCATCCTTAGTATTTAAGATATAGACCTTGCAACCAAACACTCTAAAATAGTGAATTTGAGGAATTTTTCCATTCCACAATTCAAAAGGTGTCTTTCCTAAAAATATATGAATTAAAACTCGGTTTTGGATGTAACAAGCGGTATTTATCGCTTCCGCCCAAAAATAGCTAGGTAAAGAATAAGCATTAAGCATAGTTCTAGTCGCTTTTTATAAAGCCCGATTCCTTCTTTCTACAACCCCATTTTATTGTGGTGTTCTTGGACATGAAAATTCATGTTTGTACCCATTTTCTAAACAAAAGTTAGAGAAGTTTGACTTTTCAAAATCTCCACCATGATCACTCTTAATTCGGTTGATTTTGAGATGTTTTTCATTTTCAACCCTTTTGCTAAATACTACAAATATCTCTAGAGTTTCATCCTTATGTCTCATGAAATAAACCCAAGTATATATAGAAAAATCATCAATAATTACTAAGCAATATTTATTTCCTACTAATGATGGAGTACTATAACAATCGAATAAATCTAAATGCAATAATTCCAATGGTAAAGAAGTACTAGTTAGAGTTTTACCTTTATGTGATGACTTGGATTGCTTCCCCTCTTGACATGCATCACATATTTTATTCTTGGCATACTTGATCATTGGCAGTCCTTTTACCAACTCCATCTTGGACACTCTTGCTATGTTCTTCATGTTGATGTGCCCAAGCCTTCTATGCCATAGTCATCCTTCTTCTTCTTTTAATATGAGACACTTAGTAGAAATGTTAGAAGCATAGGAGAAATTAAGATAATAAAGATTTACTTCCCTATATTCTTCCAGCATAATATTTTTCGAGCTATTGTGTCTAACCAAACATTTATTAACATGAAACTCAACTTTATACCCGACATCACATAATTGACTAACACTAAGCAAGTTGAATTCCATGTCCTTAATTAGAAACACTTTATGGATGATGATTGTAGGTGATACCTCAATTGTGTCTCTACCTATAATCTTGAGTTTTTCACTATTCCCAAAAGACACCGTTCCTTCTTTTAAGTAGCTAATTGTGGAGACCTTGCTCACATCACTGGTCATGTGTCATGAGCAACCGCTATCCACAATCCACTTGTTTGAATCCTTCTTCTCTTATACCTAAACAACACGAAAAACATAATCTTTTGGTACACATACACTTGAACCATAAACATCATTCAAATACTTCTTAGGAACTCATGTTTGCTTTACATAGCCTTTAATGGTTCGCTTTCTAAGTGCACCTTTTCTTCTTATAAGAGAAATAAAAGCAGCCTCTTTGGTCTTGGGTTTATATCCTATTCTGGCCTTGTTATATACGGCTCTTTGACTTCTAATAATCATATCAAGGTTCTTTGAGCCAATTTGAAATTTGCTAAGAGCCTTGGTGAGACTCTCTACCTTTTCCCTTAATTCCTTATTTTCTTCTTCTAAAGATGACTCATTTAAACTAAAAGAAGAATCATGCATATTGTCCTTGATTGTCATGGAATCTAATTTTTCCTTTAACATGCAAATCTCATTTTTCAAACTCTTAATTTTCCTTTTGGCATTAAACAAATCGTCATTAGTACTAGAAATAATCTTCATAAGTGTAGTAGGGGGTAGGTTGTATACCTCACTTACCGAGACGTCCAAATCCGAGGATTGACCTCCCCCTTCACTTGAGCTCCCTTCTTCATCATCACTTGAGCTCTTCTCATCTTCGGATGATGCACATGCTATGTTATCAACTCCCATTAGCGCAAAATGAGACACGTGGTGTTCTTCTTCTTCCGATGATGAAAGATCATCCCATGTCGCCTTTAGACTTGTAATCGTCTTGCCTTTTTTTTTCTTTTCATCCTTCTTCTTTTCTTCCTTTTTCTCCAAAAGTGGACACTCACCCCTCATGTACCCTTCTTCATGGCAATTGTAGCATATGACCTTCCTTGTCTTACTCTTACTTCTTGAGTTTTTCCTAGCATAGGATTTGTTAGAAAAAAATTTTAAAAGCTTTCCTCATCTTCCTTACCATATACGTCTCTTGATCGCTATCCATTGAGGCGCTTGATTCTTCCGAATCGGATGATGAGTAAGAAACCTTCTTCTTGTCCTTCTTCTTCTTTCTTCCTTTTTCTACAACAAGAGTTATACCCTTTTCTTTAGTAGACACATTAGCTTGTTCATGAAGTTCAAATTCACAAAATAAATCATCAAAATTTACTAAAAAAATATCCCTAGAGACTTTATAGGCATCAACCATTGAGGCTCATTGAGTGGTTATAGGGAAAGATTGAAGTACATACCTTACTAGATCCCTATTCTCCAATTTCTCACCTATCATATGAAGCTCATTGATGATTTCTTTAACTCTACCGTGCAATTGACTTATGGTTTCGTTTGTCTTCATGGTGAGGGATTGGAGTTGTGCCACCAAGAGATCCTTCTTGGCTCTTCTTGATTCATTTGATTCCTTTTTTAGTTCAATGAGCTTTTCCCAAAGCTCCTTTGCGGTCTTGAATGGTCCTACTTTGCTCAATTGCTCCTTTGAAAGACCACATTGTAGAGTTGTTGTAGCCTTTGCATCTGCTTACGTCTTCTTCATAACTTCTTTTGACCAATTCTTCATAGGAAGAGGTTCTCCCCTCTCATTCATTGGCATTTCAAAGTCATCTACAATACTAAACCAATTCTCAATATCATTCATTAGATAATATTCCATCATACCTTTCCAATATGCAAAGTCGTTGCCATCGAAGAATGGTGGTCATGCGATGCTATATCCCTCTTGAAACGCCATCTTGATGTTCCGGTTGACGGTGAGTTCTTCCGAAATGAACCGGGCTCTAATACCACTTGTTGGGATCTTGGCGTATAGCTAGAGGGGGGTGAATAGCTTCTTTTCAATTTTGTCTACAAGAATGTTAGCTAAAGCACAAGACAAAAATAATAATCAATAGAAAACAATGTTAACTCCCTGATTTACTTGGTATCCACCTCCAAGAGGTGACTAATCCAAGGATCCACGCCACGCACACAAGCTTCACTATGAACTTCTCCTTGAGGTGGAGAAACCTTCACAAGGTTCTCTCTTCCTCTTTTGCAAAATAGAAATTAGAGTGTGAGGAAGAGAATCAGACTTTGAGCACTTAGAACAAGATCTTACACTTAAGAACCGTAACCCTATTCTGCTCCAAAGCCTCTTCTTAAATAGAAGAGAGAGTTGTTCCTTAAACAACCCAACCCCCAACACCAACCGACTGATTCCTAGCTAGTGGCTAGCCAACGGCTAGCCCAACGGCTATATTTTTGAACAGATCGGTCGACTGGTGCCTAGACCAGTCGACTGGTGCCTAGACCAGTCGACTGATCTTTCTGTGAGTTTCAGTTTTGCGCTAGCAGTCGACTGACCCTTCTCACAATCAACTGCCTAGCTTACATTTCCACTCAAACTCACTCCGAAGTCCATCTTTCGTGTATGCCTTGAAGTCCACTCCCTTAGCACGCCCCTTGAAGTTCTTTTCCCTTGGCTTTCATCCCTCGGATGGGCACACAAGCCCATGGCTTTTGGTTAGGATGTATACTAAAAGCTTTGCCTTTTGGTTAGGATACATCTACATTTTAAAGGGAATCAGAAAATCACACAGTGCATGTTTACATTAGTATGTGCACAAACTATCTGATGCTTGGCATTGTAGATTACATGGTGTGTGGTGTCGCACAGAAGATCATGTTATCAGGTTCCTTGCCGAAGTATAAGAAAGAGGCTCACAACTGAGATGGAGTTGGACAAACCATCGGGATGGTTGTAGTGTAATTAGGTGTGGTTTATCTTAACCATAGAATTACACTAGTGTACTTTGTGTACATTGAGTATGACCAAAAGAGAGGACATCCAATTTTGTACTGACTCAGTAAATTGGATTAGACCTCGGATAATATTATGGAGTACGATCTCTTAATCCCGAAATAATGGCGGGCATATATTATTAATTATTGTTTCTTTAATTTACCAATGGACGAGATCTATTCTGTTAGATCAATAGGCCCGGTAAGTTGGGAAATAATATTAATAATATGATGTGTCATTGATTATTGACGGAATCCGTGTCCTAGTGAGTCGGGATGATGATGCCCCCTTGGTGAGTTCAAAAGGTCGTCACGTCAAATCTTGCAAGTGGACTATGATCCGGCATGATGAAAAGGTTGAGTGGTACTAATCAAGGATAAAGAAGATAATTAATTTAATTATCAGTAAATTAAATTAATTATTGGACAAACGATATCTTAAACACGGGGAGATGGACGACTCGTAATTAGGTGAAGCCCATATGAAAATATGGGGGTTGGTGAGGAAGTACAATGAGATCCTTTAGTGGAATGGATCTCCATTAATGGATCGGGTTTGGATCCATTACCGAGCCAAGAACCAACTCCTCCTCATGACCCCTATCTTAGCCCAATAAATACCCCATAAGAGCCATGATACAAGGTCGGTTATTTAAGGAATTAATCTCTGATTAATTGAGGGAATAATCTTTGATTATTTAAGGAATTAATCCTTGATTAATTAAGGAATTAATCCTTGATTAATTAAGGAATTAATCTCGAAGAAATTAAGGAATTAATCTCTGATTAGTTAAGGAATTAGTCCCTATAAATATTAGAATTAATCATCCACAAAAACCCAAGCCTCCTCTCCTCTCTCTATCTCTCCTAGGTCACACACACGAGAGGAGAAGGCTTTCCTTCTTCTTCTCTTTTGGCTTCATCTTCTCCAACCCGAGTGGTGACCGGTGGCAAGGAGGGCTTAGCCCTTTCCTGAGGAACCCGGCAGCAGTAGGGTTGGTGGAAGCCGGCGGCGAGAGGAGAAAAGGAAGAGGCACCCGATGGAGGTGATCGGCGACGGTGAAGGAAGAAGAAGGAATCATTGGGAGAGATTGAGGGAGAGCTTTCTCCTTCTGGTTTCTTTCTTAAGCTCCTCTTCTCTTCAGCGTGCTGACCCGAGGAGCTGTGGAACTCGGCCGGCGGCAGGCTTCTTCAGCCTTGCAGCGCCGGCAGTGGAGGGACTTGTGGCGGGTTTAGGGAAGGAGAAGGGGATTGGTTCCTCATCTTCTTCTGATTCTTCTTCTTCATTAGCTTCTTCCTGGAGCTGTCTTGCGGCCGGCGATCTTCGAGAGCCTCTGTGGTCGGTGGCGCAAGGTGGAGGAGCAGCAAAAGGCGCCGGCGGTAAAACCTTAGCTCTAGGGTTTGTTGGCTAAAGGGAGGAGGTAGAAAGGAGGACTAATTAGAGGCCTTGGTGATTCCGTGTCTTGATAGATCAACGCCCACACGACGTCCAGGAGGGGAGGGTCATAAGGTAGATGACTGCGAGATAAACGACGAGGTATAACTCTCCCGAGCTCCGTTTTTTATCGCATGTTTTAATTGTGTCATCTTGCTTTGTCTCGTCATTTCATGTACGATAGTTTATTATTTTGATTTGAAATCATAGATAATAATTAATTAACTTGACTTCGAAGATAAACACAAAAATCGGCTATCCAAATCGTCATCTTTTTCGCAGTTAATTAATCTAGAAAGTTACAAGGCCTTAACCTCGGTTTTGGCCAAGTTGTAACTTAGATTAATTAACACGACGACGAGTCGGTCGTTAGAGGGACGGGTCTCTATTTGGATTAAATTTTTAATCTGTAGCCATAGAGAGGTCTCTCAGATATGACCACGTGGTTGTCTTGGAAATCGCCAAGCCATACCCAACAATTAGTATCAGAGCTGTGTTTCCGGTTTTGTGTGTTTAGGATTCAGTTATTTTTCTGCACATTATCATGCACATTGTTTTGCTGGATAATATTTGGATGTGCGTAGGCTAACTTTGTGTTGCAGGCACTAGATTCCAACTATTATGGCAATTGTGTTGTTTCTATGTGATTGATTGTGTGATGTAAATTATTTGAATCCTTGGGGTTGACGAGGCTAGATAAGCTATTTAATGTTTGTAATTAAATATGACACTTGTTTAGCCAAACTTTCTATTTACTTTTGATCTAGATGGTATGTACACTCCTTCATGGAGATTAGGATCAATGGATGTAAGTTAGTTAGCTAGTCATCTCGGCTCAGGGACTCCTACATGGTGGCTTGCGCATGGATAGGATGGAGTGGACGAGGTGACGACACGACTGAAGGCGCATTGGAGACCAAGGCCATAATAGTTGGGAAAATCTAGGACTTTTTCATTGCTCTATTATTTTGGTTTGTGTGTGTTTGTTGTGTGAATGCATGTAAAAACCTCAACGCAAATAACTAAGTGGGAGAGGGACCCTAAGGGCCCCATGACCTCCACTACAATCTGATATGTGATGCGAACAAGTCTGCGCATTGGCTCTGAGTGCCTTCCTCCCCATCGAATTGGCTTGTTCTGCGGATCACTAGGTCAGAAAAGACTATAGGAAATTATTGACGAGCGTGTGTACTTCCCCATCGGAAGACACATAATCAGAAATAATTTTTCTTGGTGTCATGTAGTGGTAAACACTTCGGTACAAAAAATAGTATCCTCCCCATCGGAGTCACTGCTATCATTTGTAAGGCCGAAGAGGACCAACTATTAATTTTACTTGTCAAAATGTTAGGATGACAAGATAGTAAAATTAATGGGCAAAACCTCCTCTCACGAATGTAGAATTCGTATACGTCCACACCATCGTGGCATGCGAAATTCTCGGTGTTTGAAGTATTGGTAGATTTTGTAATAAATTGTTTTGAGGTGTCAATTTATTTCAAAATACTAAAGTGTGTGATTGTTATGATTCTCAGGTATTCTAAAATGGATCTAGACCCACTTGACCTAATTCAAAGAGAAAACCAATTAAATGCCCCTAGTGATAAAATAGATTGGGAATTAAATATGGACTTTGTCTCTACTACCGAGGAACCTAAGTGTGATCTTGTCGAGTCATTGCCGAAAAGCCTAGTGAGATTAACAATGAAGAGGAGTTCAAATATTTTAGGAAATGGCTAGAAGCTGATGAGACGATGGGGCGTCCACCTCACTCCACGATAGGATCAAATTTGACGCTAGAAGAAGGGACACTTTGCCTGATCAGAAGTGAAGATGGAGGATCCCAACCGAGTCATGATGACTGTCACCTGCGAGGAATACGAAGCCCTGATAGATGCTCGAGCTCGGAGGACTCCTCAGAGGCCTTCGCAAGCCGGTAGCCAGGTGCCCCGGTTCCCTGAGCCGGCGGCACACCGGCCTTCAGGAGGTCAAGGAAGGCCCGCTCGACCTGAGGGTGGTGTCGCACCCTTTCCTGTAGCCTTCTACCGGGACCAGGGTGATGTAGCCGACTCAGCCGAGGCTTCCGCATCTAACCAGATGCATGCATCGCGGCCAGACAAGGGAAAGTCCCCGGCCGACCCTTCTCCTTCTATCCTGGTACGCAGTCCCTTCTCCTCTTGGATCCTGGAGGATCTCGTTCCCCGTCATCTCCGTTTCTTTATGATCCCCGAGTACGCGGGGACCACCGACCCAGAGGAGCACTTGATGATGTTCGAGAGCGCTGCTCTGCTTCATCAATATCTGAAAGGTGTCAAATGTCAAGCCTTCCTAACCACTCTCTCTGGCCCAACCCAAAGATGGTTCGACCGACTCCCTGATGGATCGGTCACGGGCTTTAAGGAGCTCAGGAGGGTTTTCCTCCAACACTTCGCCAGCAGCAGGAGGCACCGCAAGACGAGCCTCAACCTGTTCGCTCTGAAGCAGTGTCCGAAGGAAACTCTCCGGGCCTACATTAAGAGATTCAACAGCGGTGCCCTGGGCGTGCCCACAGCCACGCCTGAGGTCCTAGTCAGCGCATTCTCCCAAGGATTGCAAGAGGGAGATTTCTTCCGCTCGCTGATCAGGAAACCCCGGAAGGACTTCGACAGCCTGTTGGGCAAGGCTGTCAAGTATATCAACATTGAGGAGGCCCAGGCTGCTCGGAAGGAGTCGGCCAATCCAACACCTCCTAACCCCGCCCAGAACACCAGATCCCCAAGCGGGCCCATTCGCAGCCCTTGCGGGCCCATGGACCGAGTGGGAGGAGAAAGGCGACACGTTCAACAAGTGGACCAGGGGTGTCTCCCGACCCGATGGAGGCCATACTGCATATTCCACAGAGCCATGGCCATGCCACCAAGGAGTGCCGGCAGGCTAGCCAAGGTCGGGCTCCATCCCCATGGGGACGAGGATGACAATCATCCCTGGGCCGCGGCTCGGGCCGAGGAGGTCGGGCCATCAACCCCGTCACCAAGGAACTCCGAGGAAACCCCCCGGTTGCACGCAACCTATTCCCTCAAGGGAACCGGGTTGAGGCCAAGGAAATGGAGGAGGAGCAGGCCAACCAGCAGAACATCGTCCGGGGAGGCGTAAATGTCATCTCAGACGAACCCACCGGAGGAGACTCCAACCGAGCCACGAAGGCACAAGTGCGTCGGTTGGAAATTCATCAAGTCGCCATCAGCTCGACGCAGGCAGTGGGGCCCCAGATTAGTTTCGGGCCCCAAGATCTACAGGGACTAGAGGTCCTGCATGATGACGCTCTGGCCATCACTGTCATCATCGCTAACTACCAAGTCCACCGAACCATCGTGGACACGGGAAGCTCGGTCAACATCCTATACAAGAAGGCATTCGACCAGCTTCAGATAGAAATATCCCAGCTGGACTTGGTGGCGACCCCGTTGTTCGAATTCACGTTGAATCAAGTACAGCCAATCAGCCAGATCCGACTGGTCATTTCCTTAGGTGAGAAGCCGCTGAAGAGGACCAGATGGTCCACTTTCCTGGTGGTTGATGCTCCATCGGCCTACAACGCCATCCTGGGTCGACCGGTCCTTAACGAGTTCCGAGCCGTTGCCTCCACCTTCTTCCTGAAGGTTAAGTTCCTAGTCGGGGACAAGGTAGGAGAGGTCAAGGGTGACCAGAGGGTGGCCCGGAGGTGTTATATCGACGACGTCCAGGTGGAGAGCCAGAAGGCGCCACGCCCCTTCTCAGATTGCAATATGGTCCAAGCCTCGCCATTGGCTGAACTGTTGGGACCGGGTGCATGTTGACATGGATGCGGGTTCGTAATTTTATAAAATAATTACGTGCAGCGGAAGATTTAGCATAAATAATTTCTCAAATTATTTTAACCACACATCTAGCATGCAACCTTATATTGTGTAGACATGATCATATATTAAAATTTTGCAGAAACGTAAACTAATTTACTTGTTACCTCGTGTAACTCGAAGAAAGGGACGAGATCCAACCGTAGCGTCCCTTGGAAGCTCCGCCTCTATTCGCGTCCATGCTGAGTTTTCTTCGGGATGAATTCGCAAAGTCACGAGTTTCATGCCGACAAGAACTACTAGATTCTCCAAAGGCACGACAAGAATACCAAGAGAGAGATGGAAAGACTAACCACCAAACGAAGAACGGAATCAAGATTCCGGGAGGAAGGAAGGAGTTGCGCCCGCTTCTTCTTCTTCTTCGGCTGCCGCTTGGTGGTGGCCTATGCTCATGGCAAAGGGGAGGGCCTCTAGGGCCGACGACACTAGAGGAGGTAGAGGGAGAGAAGGAGAGAGAGAGAGGGCTTATTTCTAGATCTCTTAGATTCTTAATCTCCAAGCCTTGCCTCGGTTCCTTTATATAGTAGCCTCTCAATCGCCAAGTCTCCTTTTTATGGAATAAATTTTCATAAGAAATTTATCATATAAATTTTTCTATGAATTATTTCATCATGCCAAGTTTTTATCATAATTTAATTTATAATAAAAACAACCATGTCTCCCTTTTCTTATGGAAATAAATTTCTTTATATAAATTTCTTTATATAAACTTCTTTATATAAATTTCTTTATATAAATTTTTTTATCATGGTAAATCAATCTATTATTGATTTTATAAAATAAAATAAACCAATCCATGGTACATTTTAATTTCAATAAAAAATAAATCCCTTTATATAAATTTCTTTATATAAATTTCTTTATCCATAATTTTATAAAACAAACCACGCTCGGTTTATTTTATAATTTGAACCAAACAATTTGGTTCTCCCCTTTTAATGTGGTCGGCCAAACAAAGAGGGTGGGGACCCTCTTTGGCAGGCCAAACCCAAGCCATGACCTCACGAATTAAACTCATTTAATTCGTCCAATAAGTCTTCAAAAGACTTAGCCATTTTATGCTTCCGATGCATCTCTGAAAAATTCAGATTCGACTTATCTCTCTTGATCGAAAAATCTAATTTTCAACTCGTTTTAAATCCCTCGGATCACTCGTAGTGCGTGTGACTAAATAGGCTTTCGATTTATGTTGGCCGTCTATAATCAACCAATTATAGAACGATCATGAGTGGCACCTAGTAGTACATCATGATCCCCAATTAATCGAAAGATCAATGGTTGACCTCAGAAATAATTCTGAAACCCTTCAGCAGCTCTAATGAATCGTGCCTCATTCCCTTCACCATCTTATACCCTCTTGGTTCAGGACATGGTCTATGTGTGTCAGTACCCACTAGGCTAACTACGTCACACCTAGCCCAAGCAATGTCACTAGTGGAAAAAAGGCTTTTAACACCGGTTATTTTCGACTTTTAACACCGGTTCCGGAACCGGTGTTGATCCAGCCGGCATTGTAAGTATAGACTTTTAACACCGGTTAACAAATCGGTGTAATATATAGATTTAACACCGGTTAATAACCGTTGTTAAAAGTTCAATTATGAGGCGGGAAAGCTATTTTAGACACCGGTTATTTTAAATAACCGGCGTTCAAACATCATTTTTAACACCGGTTCTGGAAACAACCGGTGTTAAAACATCATTTTTAACACCGGTTCTGGAAACAACCGGTGTTAAAAATGATGTTTTAACACCGGTTCTAGAAACAACCGGTGTCAAAAGTCTTAATTTTTTATATAAATTTCATATTTATTTTTATTTATAATTTTTCTAGACATATAAAAGAACACAATAATATAATAGTTTATCCATAATCAATAACACACCATGAATTAAGTAAATGCAACATCCAATTAGTTTCAAAAACAAAACAATCCATGTATTTTACAACTATCCATTTTTCTTTCAACAAAAGTAAAATGTAAATCAAATAACACATTATACTCCTACTCGCTATGTGATTTTCCAAGCAAAGACAATGTAGAAGCTTGCCACACGAGTTTGCAAGTAAACGGTCTAGTCCAAGATCAAATAGTGAGGAGTACGTTGCAGAACTTCGACCAGCTTAGCATTCCATCTCTTATAAGCGTCTTGCATATTTCCATACAGTACTTGAGTCAAGCTTGAATTTCTTTTCATGCTTTGGCGTGCAGTGGCTACCAGTCGTTTGCGAAGCAACTGTGAGAAAATTCCAATGAAAAAATATCAAATAATGCTACGGAGAGAGAAGCAATATAATCAATCATTCACAATTTGGAGCTTACTTGGTGTTTGAGGGTGGCCAAACTTTTCGTGTGCATTGGAGATTGTAGGATGACACCATTTGAAGGTGGAACTCCAATAAGACCACATAACAAGGTCTGGCCAGCAAAACAAGGTCTGACCACATAAAAGTCTTATTTTTGATTACTTCACCATCAAATTTTATTATTGAAGTAAATAATCATATTTTATTACAATATAATTTTAATTTAATAAAATAATTATCGATTACCATTGCACTAATTTTCTACAATGAAATAGAAAAGGTAATGTAATGATCACAATCTAAATTATAAGAAACATCCATTTATATCTTCAAGGAAAGGGAACAAGAAAATACAAGCGTGCTCTAAATGCTTAGAAGGTTTCCTTCAGCAGCTGAGTTGGATAATTAAGCTTTGTATTACCTTTCTATTGTTATAGGATAGTAGAGCTCATAATAAAGTCTGTTTGCTTACTCTATTGCTTGTGTTCTATTTTCAAGTTACTTCTTCAGAATTCAATAAATGTAATAATGAATTTTCATTTAAGTATGGACTCAATAGTTAAAATAATCATGGGTGATTTGTTGGCTTCTGCCAACTCAATTCAATCTGTTCCATGATTTTGCATAAAATGACTTACAGATAATTTTGTAAGATTCAGTTTTAATCAAACATAATTTCAACAGTAAATGTCTAAATGAGTTAAATTTTTTCTAACCAATTAGTGGCAGGATACATTTCAGGAGTTGACAAAATAAACAACTCTACTTGAAACCTCAAAGAATTGTTATATATATAGGAAAATTGGTTGTATATTAATTTGGTTGTTCGAGCTGACGAAATGGCAAGAATTATACAATTTGGCTGTATATCAATTGAAAAAGAGTCAGGCTATGATCACAGCATGAGGAATATTGGTACAACCAGATCATAGCTCAGGAAACACAAACATATTAAAAGCATGTTTAAAGAAAGAAAAACTAGAAAAAGAAAAAGAAAAATAAACATGAACTTGAACTTGAAGTGGAATACATAACTCTGGATTTAAAAAAAAAAAAGATGTTTTACCTTTTCAATGTATGACCGAACGATATTCTCAATATCAACCACAATACTTTCAGGTTGACCCTCTGAAAAAAAAATCGGGTTGCACTTAAATATGAAATGCAATTTAACTACATAAAGGAAGCATAACATTTAAAAAACATGGAAAGAAAATTACCGACAACCACCTTTGTGAGTCCAGGAAGATCTATAAGTGTCAGGTTGACGACTGCTTTCTTATATCAAGAAGTGTCTTAGCAAACAATAAGTTATGGGGTTATTGATGTGGTTTCAATAAGCTTCATAAAATCCATTAAAAAACATAAACTTTCTAGCTCGAGCATCACAATCTCACCATTAGGCGAATAAATACTCAGATGAATTGGAACAGGGGAGATATGCTTGGTGCGACCAGTCTCTCTATCAGTTTCATCTTGGATCTCTTTCCTAACAAGAGCTGCAATAAATGAATAAGATATGAACCTTAATGTAAATATGTAATACGAATTTTACAGATGATGTAGATGTGATGCATAAACTACATTGGCAAGCATGCAAAATATACCAAATATAATTGGTGTACATTTATACAAATTGAATAAGGGAACTAGCAAGTCATTGAAAAGCTTGCTCTGTTTAAGACTCCGACAACATCATAAACCAGCACAACAATTTCTTATAACATAAATTGTCTTACTACAAGTATTTAGCATTTACAAAGGTCAAGAAGAACCAAGGAACCAACAATATTAGAGAGTCTTAGCATTACATATAAGATCATCTATGTTACCCAATGTGCTAAAATCAACACCATCAACAGATGAGATTACCAAAATCAGTGAACCTCTTTCTCGAAAGATGCATGAACTCTGCATATTCTCTATCACCATCAATCTTATGCAACTGGAGAACAAGGGGACGTCTAGTAACAATTCCTACAAGTTTTTGACAGTGAAAGGCACCAGAGTTAAAATCACCAAGACAATTTACAGAAAAATAAAGTTGCAGTCAGTTTTTACCTGAACCCCTTGGTAGGAAGTCCTTCCCAACTATGCTTTCCAGTACTGAAGACTTTCCAGAACTCTATTAACACAACTAAATCAGAAAAATACAATATAACAAAACAAAATAATAATAAAAACTAGAACTTCAGTGTGGAATGAAGTACTTAAGCTACAGATCTTTAATTAGTGTTAAGTCTAGAAGAATGTTGGTGAAAGATGCACAACAAGTACATGATGATTTTATTACAATGCAGAGAACAAGAAATTGAAACCAAAAACAAAGATCAATTACCACATCCTAAGTTTTCAGAGAAAGAACCAAGAAGAATTATTACAGGAGACCAAAAAGAGAAACTGGAGAACTTCAAAAAATAAATATGAACTGGCACATAAAACAGAATCCTGAAACACAGGTACTTGAAATGAAGTAACTAACAGAACCATGATAGATTTGCCAAAATATAATTACTAAAAATGAAGTAGCTAAAGGAACACTGATCGTGTTCAAAAAGACCTATTCAAAGTCCAATGGTGAAAGAATGTGTTACTTGATAATGGCGTTAAAAATTAACTCGAGAATTTACCAAGTTGGTCTTGTCCATCTAGAGTCTGCTTTATGATTAGTTGATCCAAAGCTACTGTATTTGTCTGTATAAGAAGTCTGTTGTATTTGTCTATATAAGACTGGCCAAATTGTATAATTCTTGCCATTTCGCCAAATTGTATAATTCTTGTCATTTCAATTGATATACAACTCTACTTGAAACTTCAAGCTCGAACAAAACCCTTGCCTTTTCTTCTCATGGTCAGGAAACCTCAAAGAGGAAGCGTCGCTGCAAGGAAAGAATGAAGGGGGTGGGAGAGGGAAGAAAACTGAAAGGAAAAGAAGAGGGAAAACGCCAATGGAACCTTCCGAGCGCGTGGTTGAAGATGTGCGTCGAGGGGAGGGGGAGATGTAAGCGCGGCGAAGAGGGAACGGAGGCGCGTCGTCGAGCAAAAGGGGCGGCGCGTTGTCGGGAGAAGGGGGAGGCGTTGCATGATGATGTTAGGGCTTGACTTGGGGAGTTTTAAGGATTACTTTGAAATCAAATATAAATCGGTTACTTTATTTATAAAAGAAAATATATTTTAGTTAATTTAAACTTATTACTTCGGTATAAAAATTTATGGATTTTATTTAGTAACTTATTACTTCATCAAATATTTATTATGAAGTAAAATATCAAATAAATTTAATAGTAAGCACAAGGCATGCGCGCGAAAAACATATGACCACGGTTATTTACAAAACCATAGTCAAATATATTTTTAACACCGATTGTTAAAAGAACCGGTGTTAAAAGTATTTTAAAGTTCAAATAATTATAACATATGACCCCGGTTATTTATAAAACCGTAGTTAAATATATTTTTAACACCGGTTGTTAAAAGAACCGGTGTTAAAAGTATTTTAAAGTTCAAATAATTACAAAAATGCCACCGCCTTTTTTTTTAACACCGGTTTTAATACAACCGGTGTTAAAAGCCGTTGTTAAAGGTCTTTTTTGTACTAGTGTGTCTTTCTCGTCCAACGGATTCTAATCACTCTCATGTATCTGAGATATTCATACTCAGATCATGTAATGCTCTGACCAGAGGCTTCGAGTAATAATCCGACGATAGGCCTTGGGTATACATCTCCTCGCAAGGAGTGGTGAATCCTTTATAGGTTGTTCAAACATCTTCGGGCACTTCGGCTTATACCCAATCATCCTGGGTCCACACCTCCTTGGAGATGCTTGCTTAAGATGTCAAAGTATAAGACTTCAAGACCAAGATGACTTGAACACCGCAAGTCAAAGGAACATCGCACTTAAGCTACAGTCAGAACTTCATTGACATATCTATATGTAGATTTCCATATGAAGTTTTATAGCCAGTCACTCCAATGAACTAGTTCCCTTAACTAGCATTCATGTTTATCTTCGGACATCCCCACCAGCCAGTGAGAATCAGCTGATTAGAGAATAACCCATGCTAGTCTCAATAGAATTGATAGTGTTCGTATTTATCAATTCATCGACTAGGGACAATTTCAATACTTCACAATTGCACATGTAGAGATAATCACTAGTTATGAATTCATCACAAATTCTCTCATGCTGTGAATTGTATTGCGGACATTCAGTGAATGAGTTTATGATCTCAATCAAATACACAAATATGTACACTCAAATAGTGAATATTCATTTATTAAAGTAAATGATTACAATCATAAGGCGATTGCCTTAGGACACTTCTCTCATATTACTAACATGAACTGTGTGAGGACAAGGAGAAAGTCCAGCTTCTCCCTGATTAGGAGGAGGCCAGATTCAAGATCGCGACCGAGCTGCCCGAGGAGCTTAGGGAGCCCTTGCTGGAATGCTTGGTTCGATTCCAAGACATGTTCGCCTGGTCAATCAAAGAGCTGAAAGGCATTCGACCGGAGGTGGCGGAGCATCACCTCCACGTATACCCCCATGCTCGGCCCGTTAAGCAGAGAAAGCGGGACTTTAGCACCGAGCATAATAAAGTGATCCAGGCCGAGATCGAAAAGCTGCTAGAAGCCAGTCACATTCGGGAATTGCAGTTCCCGGCTTGGCTAGCCAACGTAGTGTTGGTGCCCAAGCCCGACAATAAGTGGAGAGTCTGCATCGACTTCCGGGACCTCAACAAGGCATGCCAGAAAGACTGTTACCCTCTGCCCCGTATAGATCAAATGGTAGACTCAACGGCCAGCAGTGAATTTATCTCGATGCTGGACGCATACCAAGGGTATCATCAGGTGCCCCTAGCCGCTGAAGATCAAGAGAAAGTCAGCTTCATCACGGCAGATGGTACTTACTGCTACACTTCCATGTCGTTCGGCTTAAAAAATGCTGGAGCTACATATCAGTGAATGATGAATAAAGTCATCTGGACTCAGATCGGGCGGAACATTGAGGTGTACGTGGATGACATCCTGATTAAGTCCACCCGAGCGGGAGACCTAGTAGCTGATGTCGAGGAGACGTGCCAGACACAGATACAGGCTCAAATTGAACCCTGCTAAGTGTCTCTTTGGCGCTTGGAGCGGAAAATTTCTCGGGTACATTGTGACCAAGCGGGGCATAGAAGCCAATCCGAGCAAGGTCAAGGCCCTGTTGGACATGCCCCCACCAAGGAACCTCCGAGAGGCATAGTGACTCACCGGGCGAATCACGGCTCTGTCTCGATTCATTTCCCGGTCGGCCGAGCGAGGATTGTCGTTCTTCAAGACTCTTCGCAAGGCCATCAAATTTCAATGGGATGCCGACTGTGACAAGGCATTCGAAGAGTTGAAAGCCTACCTCACTGAGCTGCCGGTATTAGCCAAGCCTGAAGTGGGGGAAGTATTGTCAGTGTATCTAGTTGCTTCGGCTGACTCGGTTAGTCTAGTTTTAGTCCGACAAGAGGGGACCGAGCAGCAGCCAGTGTACTTTTTTGCGCACCTACTGAAAGGAGCCGAGTGTCACTATACGACACTCGAGAAATTAGCGTACGTGCTATTGTTGGTGCTCGGAGGCTCCGGCCTTTTCTTAGCGCACCCCATTGTGGTCCTGACCAACAGTAATTTGGGTCGAGTGGCCTCCAATCCAGAAGCGTCAGGTCGACTGATCAAATGGACTACCGAGCTGAGTGAATATGACATTCAATACCAGACTCAGCCAACCATCAAAGCCCAAGGCTTGGCAGACTTTTTAAGTGAGCTGCACTCGGAGGAGGTTGAAGAAGCTTGGCAAATTTATGTAGATGGCTCATCGACCCGATCAGGCAGTGGAATTGGCATCCTGATGATATCTCCCAAAGGGGAGCAGTTGCATCTATCTGTCTGGTTGGAGTACCGGGCCACAAATAATGAGGCTGAGTACGAAGCCCTCATATCTGGATTGCAAGCTGCCAAGCATGTGGGAGCTACCCAGGTGATTCTTTATTCTGATTCCCAGCTAGTCACATAGCAGGTGGCCGGTCGGTTTGAAGTCAATAGTGACCGGTTGCAGGCCTTCATAGAGGCTTATGAGAAGTCGAAAGTCAAGTTTCGGGAGGTGCTGGTCCAGAAGATTCCCCGAGAAAGCAATTTTAAGGCGGACGAGTTGGCTAAATTGGCCAGCTCGGTCGGCTCTTAGGTATTTCCTCAGCCAGTCGGTCCAGCTATGATGATCATGCAGATAGAGAGGCAAGCCGACCTAGTGCTGGAATCTGACTAAAGGACCCCGCTCATCACTTACCTCACGGAGGGAGTTGTGCCGGCCGATTGGGAGGAAGCTCAACTGCTCAAAAAGCTACCAGTTCAATACACCATGGTCGGTGACGCGCTATACAAGAGGTCCTTTGCCCGACCCCTACTCAAATGTCTAGGTGAAGAGGACGCAGACTATGTGATGAGGGAGATTCACATGGGGGTCTGAGGGAGCCACGCTGGAGCTCGAGCGGTAGCTCGGAAAGCACTGTCGGTCGGTTACTACTGGTCGACCTTGCAGAAAGACGCGGGCAAGTTGGTTTCCACCTGCCTATCCTGCCAGAAGCACCACTTCCTCCAGCACCGACCCGTGGAGATGATGAAGGCATCGACGGTCTCCTACCCCTTTGATCAATGGGGTGTGGATATAGTGGGGACATTCCCGACCATCGTAGCTCAAAAGAAGTTCGTGCTAGTGGTCGAGGACTACTTTTCCAAATGGATAGAAGGTAAGGCCCTAGAACGCATCACTAAGCAAGTCGTGATCAAGTTCCTGTGGCAGAACATCCTATGCCGGTATGGAATCCCTCATAAGCTCATCTCAGACAATGGGAGGCAGTTCCAAGGCCGGAAGATACTGGAATGGTGCTCGGAGTATGGTATCAAGTAAGCCTTCACTTCCGTGGCATATCCACAGAGCAACGACTAGGCAGAAATAGCCAACTGAGAAATCCTGAAAGGATTAAAGACTAGGCTAGATCACGCAGGGGAAACATGGGTGGATGAACTCCCTAGTGTCCTATGGGCCCTGTGAACTACGCCTAAAGAAACCACGGGAAGCACGCTGTTTCAGCTAGTCTATGGAAGCGAAGCCGTAGTGCCGGTCGAGGTTGGTTGTGAGTTGGATCGACAAGAGGCCTATGATGAAGATAATGCCAAAAGGAGACGTCTGGAGCTGGACTTGGTCGATGAAATTAGAGATAAGGGAGCTGCTCAGATGTTCGCGTATCGGCAGAAAATGAAGCAAAGATATAATCAGAAGGTACTGCCGAGAACATTCCAAGTCGGAGACCTCGTTTGGAAACAAATCAAGCCAGTTGGGGATGTCAGCAAACTGGAGCCATAGTGGGGGGACCCTTCAAAGTCATTCAGAAGCTCGCCTAAGAGCCTATTACTTAGAAAATGAGCAAGGGAAGAAGCTGGATCGACCATGGAGTGCGATCCACCTGAGCACGGTCCTCCCTCAACTTGCAGGCTTCCCAGACTCTCGCCTCACCAGCGAGTTATAAGCGGGCTCAGCTCCCGTGCCCCACTATGCTCAGTGTCTCTGATCGGACGCGTGGCGACCCACGCTCCTGAGAATCGGCCTGAGCAAGTGTCCAGACTCTCGTCTCCGCACGAGCTATAAATTGGATCCTCTCCCATCCACCCCTCCGATCAGCTCTCAGTCGGACGTGTGGCGACCCACACTCCCTGAGTCTTGCCCGACCGAGTGTCCAGACTCTTGCCTCGCCAGCAAGTTATAAGCGGGCTTCGCTCTCGTGCCCCACTGTGCTCAGTGTCTCCCATCGGACGCGTGGCGGCCCACGCTCCTGAGAATCGGCCTTAGCAAGTGTCCAGACTCTTGTCTCCGCACGAGCTATAAATCGAGATCCGCTCCCATCCACCCCTCGGATCGACTCTCAGTCGGACACGTGGCGACTGTTGGGACCGGGTGCATGTTGACATGGATGCGGGTTCGTAATTTTAAAATTAATTACGTGCAGCGGAAGGTTTAGCATAAATAATTTCTTAAATTATTTAACCACATATCTAAACATGCAACCTTATGTTGTGTAGACATGATCATATATTTAAAATTTTGCAGAAACGTAAACTAATTTACTTGTTACCTCGCGTAACTCAAAGAAAGGGACGGGATCCAACCGTAAGCGTCCCTCGGAAGCTCCGCCTCTATTCGCGTCTACGCCGAGTATCTTCGGGATGACTTCGCAAAGTCACGAGTTTCGTGTTCTCGAGAATTACTAGATTCTCCGAGAACGCGACAAGAAAAACCAAGAGAGAAGTAATCATATCGGAAAAACTCACCACCAAGGTTGGCCGGAATCACAATTCCGGCGAGGAGGAGGAAGATGACTTGCGCCCAATCCCAAGGTGATGATGGCCGGAGAGGAAGATCGTCCCAATGGAAGAACTTCGTCGACTCGGTGCTTCTCCTTGTGCTCACGGCAAGAAGAAGGGAGAAGAAGGGAGAGGCCGACCAAGAGAAAGAAGGGAGGAGAGGGAGAGAGCCCAAGCAAGAATACTTTGATTATTTCGAATGATTTCCAAGCCTTGCCTTGGGTCCTTTATATAGTGGCCTCTCAACCGCCAAGTCTCTTTTTTCTTATGGAATAAATTTTCATAAGAAATTTATCATATAAATTTTCTATGACTTATTCCATCATGCCAAGTCTTGATTTTATATCATGGTTAAAATCATATGTTAATTCATGATAAAAATCAACTAAGTCTCTTTTTTTTCTTATGGAATAAATTTTCATAAGAAATTTATCATATAAATTTCTTTATATAAATTTCATTATCATGGTAAATCAATCCATGATTGATTTTATAAAATAAAATAAACCAATTCATGGTTCATTTTAATTTCCATGAAAAATAAATTTCTTTATATAAATTTCTTTATCATGGTAAATCAATCCATGATTGATTTTATAAAATAAAATAAACCAATCCATGGTTCATTTTAATTTCCATGAAAAATAAATTTTATATAAATTTCTTTATATAAACTTCTTTATCATGGTAAATCAATCCATGATTGATTTTATAAAATAAAATAAATCAATCTATGGTTCATTTTAATTTCCATGAAAAATAAACCAAACCTTAGTTTATATAAAAAATTTATATCATCCATAATTTTATAAAACAAACCACACTTGATTTATTTTATAATTTGAACCAAACAATTTGGTTCCCTCCCTTTGTTGTGCCCGGCCAAGCAAAGAGGGTGGGGACCCTCTTTGGCCGGCCTATCCAGGCCACACCCCAATGAATTAAACTCATTTAATTCATCTATTAAGTCTTCAAAAGACTTAGCCATTTTACGCTTCCGATGCGTCTCTGAAAAATTCAGATTCGACTTATCATTTGGCTCAACCTAATCTCTCTTGATTGGAAAATCCAATTTTCAACTCGTTTTAAATCCCTCGGATTACTCGTAGTGCGTGTGACTAAATAGGCTTTCGATTTATGTTGGTCGTCTATAATTAACCAATTATAGAACGATCATGAGTGGCACCTAGTAGTACATCATGATCCCCAATTAATCGAAAGATCAACGGTTGATCTCAGAAACAATTCTGAAACCCTTCAGCAGCTATAATGAATCGTGCCCCATTCCCTTCACCATCTTATACCCACTTGGTTTAGGACATGGTCTATGTGTGTCAGCCCCCACTAGGCTGACTACGTCACACCTAACCCGAGTAACGTTTTCTCGTCCTACGGATTCTAATTACTCTCATGTATCTAAGAGATTCATACTCTGAACATGTCATGCTCTGGCCTGAGGCTTCGAGTAACAATCGACGATAGGCCTTGGGTATACATCTCCTCGCAAGGAGTGGTGAATCCTTTGTAGGCTGTTCAAACATCTTCGGGCACTTCGGCTTATACCAAATTTTGATCTATCTCTATAGATTCTAATCCCAAGGATATAGGTTGCTTCTCCCAGGTCTTTCATGGAGAAAGTTTTGGACAACCAAATTTTAACTGACTGTAAGACTGATATATCGTTTCTTATAAGTAATATGTCATCGACATATAACATTAGGAATACGACTGCACTCCCACTAACCTTCTTGTACACACAAGGTTCGTCAGGATTTTGTGAGAAATCAAACTCTTTGATTGTCTCATCAAAACGGATGTTCTAGCTCCTGGATGCTTGCTTTAGTCCATAGATGGATCGTCGAAGCTTGCATACTTTGGTTTTATCAACCGATGTGAAACCTTCAGGTTGTATCAAGTATACATCCTCAAGCAGGTTTCCATTAAGGAAAGCTGTTTTCACATCCATTTGTCATATCTCATAATCATAATGAGCTGCTATGGCCAGGAGCATCCGAATGGATTTAAGCATAGCTGCTGGTGAATAGGTTTCGTCATAATCAATTCCTTGTTTCTGACGATATCCTTTTGCCACTAATCTAGCCTTAAAGGTAACAACATTACCTTCCATGTCAGTTTTCTTCTTGAAAACTCACTTGCACCCTATGGGCTTAATCCCTTCAGGTGGGTTAACCAAGTCCCATACTTGATTTTTGTACATGGAATCCATTTCCGACTTCTTGGCTTCATGCCATTTATCCCTTTCTGAATTTTTCAGAACATCTTCATAATTGATAGGTTCGTCATTGTTAATGAGTAACACGTCGTTCGATTCACTTATGAGAAATCCGTATCTCTCTAGAATATTGTGTGTCCTATCAGACCTACGAAGAAGTGGTGTTGTTTTAGGTTCAACTGATAGCTCATCATTATGAGTTATCGGTTGTGGGTCTAGACTAGGTGTCTCTGTAATGTCTATTGGAGTTTCTTGAACTTCTTCAAGTTCAATGCTACTCCCACTGTTTTCTTGTAAAAGAAATTCTTTTTCCAGAAATACAGCATGCCTTGAAACAAACACCTTTTGTTCCAAGGGATGATAGAATTGATAACCCTTCGTTTCCTTAGGGTATCCAATAAATAGACATTTATCAGACTTAGCATCCAATTTGTCTGATACAGTCCGCTTCACATAAGCAGGACAACCCCATATCTTTAGGTGAGATAAATGAGGTTTCTTACTATTCCACGTCTCATATAGAGTAGTAGAGACTACCTTGGTCGGGACTCTGTTTAGTAAGTAAACAGCTGTCTTAAGCGCATAGCCCCAAAAGGATTTTGGAAGAGTTGCATGATTCATCATAGATCTAACCATGTCCATCAAGGTTCGGTTATGCCTCTCAGATACACCATTATGCTGTGGTGTATATGGCGGAGTCCATTGAGACAATATCCCATTGTCCCTAAGATAATCTTGAAACTCTTGAGTTAAGTATTCACCACCCCGATCGGATCGAAGTATCTTAATACTTTCGCCAAGCTGTTTCTCTACTTCACTTCTGAACTCTTTGAATTTCTCAAAAGCTTCAGATTTGTGTTTCATTAAGAACACATACCCGAATCGTGAGTGATCATCGATAAAGGTAATGAAGTAGCTATAGCCTCCTTGTGCAAGAGTTGACATTGGTCCACATACATCAGTATGTATTATACCAAGCAATTCTCCCACTAGTTTACCTTTTCTGGAAAAGGGTAATTTGGTCATCTTGCCTTTTAAGCATGATTCGCATGTATCAAATGAACCAGGTTCAAATGATTCCAGAATTCCACATCGGTGTAATTTGGTCATGCGTTTCTTACTTACATGGCCAAGACGACAATGCCACATATAGGAGTCTATTTGATTATCTATTTGAGCACGTTTGTTGCTAACTTCGATATTGAAAACGTCACCGGATAAATCTAACGTGTAGATACCATTGCACAAAGTTCCGGTCCCATAAAGAACACCATTTAAAGTTATGTAACAACAATTGTTACTAAAAGTTAAATGGTAACCCTTTTCATTCAAGCATGAAATAGATACAATGTTCTTTATTAATGAAGGAACAAAATAACAACTTTCCAATTCTAAGACATGTCCAGCAGGGAGCTTTAGCAAATATGTTCCGATGGAAACAGCAGCAATCTTTGCTCCATTTCCAACTCGCAAATTCGCTTCTCCCTTGACGAGTCTTCTTCTATTCCTTAGCCCCTTTATGTCATTACATATATGTGAGCTACACCCAGTATCCAGTACCCAGGTGTACGAGGAAATAGAGTGGCATTCAATAACGAAGATACCTGAAGAGGATGGGGCATCGGATGCCTTCCTCTTCAAGGACTCAAGATAAACCTTGCAGTTTCTTCGCCAATGGCCCTCCTTGCCACAGTGATGGCAAGTGCCTTTTAGTGCCTTTTCAATCCTTTTGTCCTTAGTTAACTTATTGGTGTCCAAAATGAAACGCAAATTCAGAGAAGACATGATCAGGTGATTATCCTAGAAATACAAATTGAGGTTATGTGATGAGAATGATAAAGAATGCATCAATATACATTCATTAAATCCTATTTATTTTTAGAATTGAAAACCCCTTTTTATCAATTCGGGAGATCGTAGGTGTAGGACCGGTGCCGTCGATAGAGGGGGGGGGTGAATATAGATCGTGAAAACTCTTTCCGAATTCTTCGTAAAACTTTCGTTCTGGACTTAGAATATTAGTAGCGCAGCGAAGAATAAATGGAACGAAAAACAAAGCAAAGGACAATGACACGCGGGATTTATTTACTTGGTTCCCGACCCCCCTGGGTCAGTACGTCCAAGGCCTATGTACTCGGCGTGAGTCCACTATTGGTCTCCTTTCCGGAATTTCTGGAGGCGGAGAAAAACCCGTCTTACAGTTTACAATTACAATCAAAAAGATATTGAAAGTTAAAGTACGGAACAAGTAAAAGCAAACCGAACACGAATATGAAACTCGGCCGATCTGGACCTCTGAAGTGCCGCGCACTTCCTCCTGGAGCCTCCCGGTCGTAGAGCCTCGTCTTTAGCGCGTTGTCGACGGTCAGAATGATCAGAACAGTACTTGGAAGTTGTGTCTGAAGCAGAGGGGTTGAAGCCCCTTATATAGGCCTCCTGGGGGCTCCCCGGAAGACTCGGTCAACCCTTATCCTTGCGCCTACCTCGCCGCAGGTGATAAGATCATTGACCAGGGCACCCCGGACGCTCCGGGCGCCCCCGTGAGGGCTTATCCTGTGTTTTGACTTCGAAACAGCAAAATAGCTACTAATCCGGGCGCCCCGGACGCTCCGGGCGCCCCGGACGCTCCGGGCGCCCCGGATGACACCTATTTTGACTGCATCACGAAAACTGCTTCTTTAGTACTGCCTGGGGGCGCCCCCAGCAAGGGGGGCGCCCTGGCTGCATGGGGGCGCCCCCAATGATGGGGGCGCCCTGCTTAGGGCCTCCAACAGGTTTTTACCGGGTTTAACTGCTTTGTCTCCGGTTCTTGATACCTGAAAGATACACAAACACAAAGCATGGATACATATAATGTTAGCCTTAGAGACTTGGTTCGGACTTCGAATTTGCACGAAACCCTAGGTCAAACCGGCACGAGTTCCTACCCTCGAGAACTCGCCCTTCACCTACTCCTTTCAGGAGACGGTTGCCACCCAGTCCTTCGGGTAGACTTTTGCTTAGCTTCCGATACCTCCGGACCTCGAGACGCCCAAACCCTAACCCGTCTCTACTCCTGTCCTTAGTCATCGCTCAGCTAAGTTGCTTAGTCCCTTGGACCAAGTCTTCATTCCCTAGCAGTCCTTCGCCAGGTGCCTAGGAGCCCTTCGCTAGGTCTTCTATGCCTAGCAGCCCTTCGCTAGGTGCCTAGCAGCCCTTCGCTAGGTCTTCTATGCCTAGTAGTCCTTCACTAGGTGCCTAGCAGCCCTTCGCTAGGTCTTAGGGTTACGATACCTAGCAGCCCTTCGCTAGTTGCCTAACAGCCCTTCGTTAGGTCTTAGAGTTACGATACCTAGCAGCCCTTCGCTAGGTGCCTAGCAGCCCTTCGCTAGGTCTTTAGAGTTCCGATGCCTAGATTAACTAGGACTTTTCTTCAGCTAAGGTTACTTCTCTTTTGCTCCCCTTTGTCTGTTCAATATATCACTGACTTAAGTGAATTGTCAAACATTAAAACACTTAAAGAGGAACATCATTGATGCAACTTGCACCAACAATCTCCCCCTTTTTGATGTTTGACAATAACTTAAGTTAGATTGGTTTAAAGGGGCTAATTTACTATCCTTGGGGGAAAACAACAAAAGATATAAGTTTTTTTTGAAACTATATTTTTGATCTTTGTGAGAAAATTTTTTTAACTTAAGCACACCTCTCCCCCTTTGTCATACATAAAAAAAAATACTTACACCAATAATGAAAACTTTTATTTCTTTTTGAAAATACTTAGTGCAAAATTTTGAAAGCATTGCATTTTGAATGATATATTGCAAATTTTGACAAATGTATATTTTGAAAAAGATGCTATGTGCTTTGAAAAGTACTTTTGAAAAAAATGCAAGTAATTTTGTAATTTTTGAAAATTATAAGTACTTTTTGGAAAATGCATAAGTTCTTAAACACTTGAGTACTTTTTGGAAATGCATAATTTTTGAAAAAGAATGCTATTTTGGAAAATATAAATATTATGCATAGTTTGCAGGTACTAACTTTTTGAAAAAGATGAAACTTTGAAAAATATAAGTAATTTTTAAAACATCATATTTTACTTGACTAGGATTCTTTTCCAGTCTGGCACAATCTTGGGAAACCTTGTTGACTACAAGGACATTTCCTAAGTGTCCTGGAAATTCTCCAACCCAAGTAAATATAAAAATAATCACATAACTTCTGAAAAATAGAATAATACATTTTGAAGTATATTTTGAAAAATGTAAAAATTTTTGAAGTCATAATACTTGATTTGGTTTATCTTCCAGTCTGACACAATCATAGGAAACCTTGTTGACCACAAGGACATTTTCCTAAGTGTCCTGGAAGATTTTCCAAACTCAAGATAAACATTTTTTTTTTGAAATTGATCAAAAGCAAATGAATTTTTGAACATACTGGTATATATATATATTTTTTTAAGGGATAGTATTTCGAAAAAAATACTTATGTTTTTTGCTAGATTTTAAAGATATTGTTCAAAACACATGTTATTAAATAGTTCTTTTGATGTGACCTCCCCCTAAACTTGACACAGTCCTGGGAAGCTTGTTGACCACAAGTACTCTTCCTCTGAGTCTTAAGATTTGATTCAGATCAAAAGAATAATAATTTTCAAAATAATTTAAAACTTGTTAGACTCCCCCTAAATTTGACACGTCCTAGGAGTCCTTGAAGATCATAAAGTGGACCTTTCCTCTGTGTCTTTAGAGTTTATCAAAGTCAAAGAACCGATAATTTTTAAGTAGATAAATTTTGAAGCCACAATTTGGAAAGAAGATAATTTTGAAAACATATGTAATGCAAATTCGAAAAATATTTTTTAATAAAAAGAACAAAACACTCCCCCTGCATCCAACACCGTTTGACTCTATCTAAGTGCCTTAAGGAACTTTAGTGTTGTCCTAAGAGGCTTGTGTCTAAATGAGTGAGTCAAACAATTTTTGAAAGGATATAATTTTTGAAAAACGTATAGTATGTATATTCAATCAGACAAGCATGAATTCCATAAAAACATTATTATGTTGAGACACTATTTTGAAAATATATTTTTAGAAAAATATTCTAATGATTTTGAAAAATAATTTTGAAAAACATTTTTCAATTTATTAGTCCTTAACATCTCACCCATTTTAGATGTATCAATACAACAAGCATGATTGCCTTATAAGTGTATTGTGAGATGCTTGAATCATTTTTCTTTAATTTATTTTTAATTCTATGATTTAATTGAAGCTTGTGTTAGATTTGAATTTGACAAGAAGTAACTTGAATTTGAATTTCAAAAATTGGCTTCCAGGTCTTGGCGAGGCACTAGGCCTTCTTTCGCCGTAGCCTTATTGGATCATCAACCCTTTCCTTGACAAAGCTTTTTAATAAAATTTCATTTTCAAAATTACTTATTGATAAATTCTAGTCTAACTAGTTTGGATCTTGGATCGGTAGCTTTGGCTAGTTTCACCAGTCTAAAGAGACCAAGTGAACTTGATCTTATTAGAATTGGTTTCCCTAACGTACTATCATCTCACCGCCACCCAATACTAGGTTGATCAAGTTTCAATTATTCTTTTTCCTATAGCCGTTCTAATATATGCATAAAATTTAAACATGAATGACATGTCATATAAAAAGAAGTAGCAGATGCATGACATGGCAATTATGTATGAGTCAAACAAGTCCAAGGCATTTTATTTAAGTTTCTAAAAATGTATCAAATTTCCGATTTGATACATGTCGTGTGAACTCGCGAATATGCCAACCCACTTTGACATATTTGATGTTATTAATTTTAAATGTTACAGTTTGCGTAAAATTTTATTTTAGTTTGAGTTTAAGTTATTTAAGATTTGGCGTTGAAGTTTGAATTAATTAACTAAGATTGAATTGATTTGAATCAATTAAAGTTGAATTTAATTGAAGTAGATTGAATTGATTAGCTTTATTTGAATTAAATGATTTAATTGACTTAATTAAAATTTTAATTGAATTGAATTTAATTTGAAATTAATTAAATTTAATTTGAATTTAATTTAATTTGAATTTACTTTAATTTAAATTTAATTTAATTTAATTTGAATTTAATTTAATTTGAATTTAATTTAATTTGAATTTAATTTAATTTTAATTTAATTTAATTTGAATTTAATTTAATTTGAATTTAATTTATTTAATTTAATTTAATTTGAATTTAATTTAATTTGAATTTAATTTAATTTAATTTAATTTACTTTGAATTTATTTTAATTTGAATTTAATTTAATTTAATTTGAATTTATTTTAATTTGAATTTAATTTAATTTAATTTGAATTTATTTTAATTTGAATTTAATTTAATTTAATTTGAATTTAATTTAATTTGCATTTTAATTTTAATTTAATTTAATTTGAATTTAATTTAATTTGAATTTTAATTTTAATTTAATTTAATTTGAATTTAATTTAATTTGAATTTAATTTAATTTGATTTTAATGTTAATTTAATTTAATTTGAATTTAATTTAATTAAGATTTAATTCGAATTTAATTAATATTTAATCAAGATTTGAGTTTAATTAATATTTAATTTAATCTAAAATTAATTAATATTTAATTAAGATTTAATTTGAAATTAATTAATATTTAATTAATATTTAATTTAAAATTAATTAATATTTAATTAAGATTTAATTTAATTTGAATTTAATTTTATTTAAGTTTGAATTTCGAATTTAATTTAAGTTTGAATTTCGAATTTCATTTAAGTTTGAATTTCGAATTTAATTTAATTTGAATAATTAAGATTTAATTAATTTTAATTTAAGATTTCATGATTAATTAATAATTGTGGGTTTAAATTCATCATTTTTATTATTTCGAAAATTTCTTCTTCATCTTTATCTTTCTTTTCAAGTTTTTCTAATAATTTTGATTTATTTGAATTTTTATAATTTTTATTGATTATGGCCTTTATCTTAGATAGTTTCGTATCCTCCTTAGGATTAGATTTTTCAATATCCTCACAGTAGGTGGAGTAAATTGGGCCACTAATTAATGTTTTATAATAATATTTAATATTATCTATAATTAAATTATTATCTAGGAGAATTTTATCTTTACCATTATCCTTAGAATTATCCTCAGATATATTTTTTTCAACATTAATCTCTAGATTATCTTTAAGATTTTCAGAATTAATTTCTGAATTAATCTTGAGATTTTCAGGATTAATTTCGGATTTATCCTTAAGATATTCAAATTTGAATTCGGATTTATCCTTAGGATTTTCAAATTTGAATTCGGATTTATCCTTAGGATTAATTTTGTCTGAATTAAAATTATCAGACAAATTATCAGAGTTAATTTTATCAGATAAATTATCAGAATTAATTTTATCAGATAAATTATCAGAATTAATTTTATCAGATAAATTATCAGAATTAATTTTATCAGATAAATTATCAGAGTTAATTTTATTAATTTCTGAATTGATATTCTGAATTAAACAATTAATTTCTAATATTTTGATCATATTCACGTTTTGTAATTTAACATGCAAGAAGTTAATTTTACTATGCAGTAAATCTACTTTATCAGAAAAATTAACTACTTTATCACATGGCAGTGCAGGAACTTGTAAAATTTTTGGAACATAAATCTTGTGTACCTTCGCCGGACACTTGTTTTTGTAATGTCCGTATTTCTCGCACCTGAAGCATTGCACATGATCCTTGTTTTTCCGGACTCCTGGCGCTGGTATCTCCTTTGCCGCCGGTGACGAACGATTCTTACGAGTAGAGCACTGATTTTTGTAGTGCATGCCCTCTCTCCCTGCACGTGAAACAGATAATATGGAATTTAAAATTGGATATTTTAAAATTAAAATATACCTGATTCACCCCTGGGCTCCCCCTCGACTCCTGGCATCTTTGCTCCGTCGGCGGTTAGTCCGGTGAAGAGCGGCTCGGCTCTGATACCAATTGTAGGACCGGTGCCGTCGATAGAGGGGGGGGTGAATATCGATTGTGAAAACTCTTTCCGAATTCTTCGTAAAACTTTCGTTTTGGACTTAGAATATTAGTAGCGCAGCGGAGAATAAATGGAACGAAAAACAAAGCAAAGGACAATGACACGCGGGATTTATTTACTTGGTTTCTGACTCCCCTGGGTCAGTACGTCCAAGGCCTATGTACTCAGCGTGAGTCCACTATTGGTCTCCTTTCCGGAATTTCTGGAGGCGGAGAAAAACCCGTCTTACAGTTTACAATTACAATCAAAAAGATATTGAAAGTTAAAGTACGGAACAAGTAAAAGCAAACCGAACACGAATATGAAACTCGGCCGATCTGGACCTCCGAAGTGCCGCGCACTTCCTCCTGGAGCCTCCCGGTCGTAGAGCCTCGTCTTTAGCGCGTTGTCGATGGTCAGAATGATCAGAACAGTACTTGGATGTTGTGTCTGAAGCAGAGGGGTCGAAGCCCCTTATATAGGCCTCCTGGGGGCGCCCCGGACGCTGGGGGCGCCCCGGAAGACTCGGTCAACCCCTATCCTTGCGCCTACCTTGCCGCAGGTGATTAGATCATTGACCAGGGCGCCCCGGACACTCCGAGCGCCCCCGTGAGGGCTTATCCTGTGTTTTGACTTCGAAATAGAAAAACAGCTACTAATCCGGGCGCCCCGGACGCTCCGGGCGCCCCGGATGACACCTATTTTGACTGCATCACGAAAATTGCTTCTTTAGTATTGCCTGGGGGCGCCCCCCTTGCTGGGGGCGCCCCCCTTGCTGGGGGCGCCCTGGCTGCATGGGGGCGCCCTGCTTAGGGCCTCCAACATGTTTTTGCCTGGTTTAACTGCTTTGTCTCCGGTTCTTGATACCTGCAAGATACACAAACACAAAGCATGGATACATATAATGTTAGCCGTAGAGACTTGGTTCGGACTTCGGATTTGCACGAAACCCTAGGTCGAACCGACACGAGTTCCTACCCCCGTGAACTCGCCCTTCACCTACTCCTTTCAGGAGACGGTTGCCACCCAGTCCTTCGGGTGGACTTTTGCTTAGCTTCTGATACCTCCGGACCTCGAGACGCCCAAACCCTGACCCGTCTCTACTCCTGTCCTTAGTCATCGCTCAGATAAGTTGCTTAGTCCCTCGGACCAAGTCTTCATTCCCTAGCAGTCCTTCGCCAGGTGCCTAGCAGCCCTTCGCTAGGTCTTTGTTACCAAGCGGTTCTTCGCCTGGTGCCTAGCAATCCTTCGCTAGGTCTTCTATGCCTAGCAGACCTTCGCTAGGTCTTCTATGCCTAGTAGTCCTTCACTAGGTGCCTAGCAGCCCTTCGCTAGGTCTTAGGGTTACGATACCTAGCAGCCCTTCGCTTGTTGCCTAACAGCCCTTCGTTAGGTCTTAGAGTTACGATACCTAGCAGCCCTTCGCTAGGTGCCTAGCAGCCCTTCGCTAGGTCTTTAGAGTTCCGATGCCTAGATTAACTAGGACTTTTCTTCAGCTAAGGTTACTTCTCTTTTACTCCCCTTTGTCTGTTCAATATATCACTGACTTAAGTGAATTGTCAAACATTAAAACACTTAAAGAGGAACATCATTGATGCAACTTGCACCAACAGTAGGAACATCTCCAAATAGGTTGATATCCAACCATAGATAAGAACAACCATGACTGGGGCCATCAAGTTATTCTTAGCTATGAAGGTAGGTAATTATACCGATTACATATCACACATATGTAACTATCACTTTATGCTATCAACTAATTGAATGTTTGCATAAATCATTGGGTTGTTAACTCATTAACAAGTATGCAACTTTATACATAGCACCCAACTGCACCTCTCTTTACATCGACCTTGGCTGTGGCACAACAAATCGATGCTCCAAGCTTAAGGCTGACCCATTAATCAAGAAATAGTTTTAATATGGTTGGAGCTCATTCAACCGTTTAGTCAGGCTTGGATGTGTCCAACAACCAAAACTAAGGATTAACCTCTGACTCCAACTATATTAATCATAAACTAATTCCATGGTTTGAACATGTTGAGGTTCAAGCCGAGCATGGATGTGTCCATCAACCCAAACGAGAAACAAAACTCCGGTTCTAACCATATTAATGGAAGGTGTTGACCTTAATATTTTGTAAGGGGTTTTGGGTCTCATCCTTTTCCTTTTAAGCACATTCATGACATATAATTATGTCATGTTCTAACGATTTCCTTAATAAAGTATGTATGTGACTTAATTTATCAAGTCTCATTAATTGAATTAGGAATCAGATTTCCTAATTCTAATTTCACACTTTATTCAAGGAATTGTTTTGGGAAACAATTTCCTAAATTATCATAACCAATTTCGGAATTAATATGTTTAAGACTTTGATTTCTCTAAATCAAATCTTATTAAATTAAGAGACAAATTCCCTTAATTCAACCACATATTATTTTCATGAAAATCTTATTTAAGGAAATATACTCTATAGGAAACAATTTTCCTAATTAATTTTGGAGACAATAATATGTAAGAGCATCACCTCATAAATCAAATAAGGAAATTATCATTTGAGAATCACCTCAAAATTTTCCAAGATTTGATCACATATTTTATTTATGGAAAATTAATATCAATAAATAACTTAATTTGGACGGCTCCCTGAGGCTCAATCCAAAATAAGAATTCATTGATAATATAATTTGGACGGCTCCCCGAGGCTCAATCCAAATTAAACATTTGATAATTTAAATTCAATTTAGGAAATTTAATTATAACAACTAACTTTAAATTGGACGGCTCCCCGAGGCTCAATCCAAAATAAAGAATTTTGTAAATAATTTAATTTCCAATTATGATTTTAAATGCCAATTAATATTCTCATAATTTGTCTAGACTTTCTTGAAAGAAAGTGCCCAAAATTGTAAGCTTTCCATAAATGGAAAGTTTCCAAAAATAAAAAATTTTCAGAATAATTGTAAGTTTCTGGTACAAAGAAAACTTACGTATTTCCAAAATTAGAAAATTTCTAAAATAGGAAATTTCCAAAATTGGAAAGTTTTCAAAAATGGAAAGTTTTCACAATTATCATAAAATTTCAGAAACAGGGATATTTCAAAAGTTTGCGAAATTTCATGAGGATTTCCAAACTTTGAAATTCCTAAATCTAAAATTTACCATAATTGGAAAGTTTCCATAATTGAAAAATTTTCCAAAATTGAGATCATGACAAAGTTTTCCGCATAACAATTAAATGATTATGTCAAACACTAACCGGCTCTGATACCACTGTTGGGACCAGGTGCATGTTGACATGGATGCGGGTTCGTAATTTTAAAATTAATTACGTGCAGTGGAAGGTTTAGCATAAATAATTTCTTAAATTATTTAACCACACATCTAAGCATGCAACCTTATATTGTGTAGACATGATCATATATTTAAAATTTTGCAGAAACGTAAACTAATTTACTTGTTACCTCGCATAACTCGAAGAAAGGGACGAGATCCAACCATAAGCGTCTCTCGGAAGCTCCGCCTCTATTCGCGTCCACGCCGAGTATCTTCGGGATGACTTCGCAAAGTCACGAGTTTCGTGTTCTCGAGAACTACTAGATTCTCTGAGAACGCGACAAGAAAAACCAAGAGAGAAGTAATCATATCGGAAAAACTCACCACCAAGGTTGGCCGGAATCACAATTCCGGCGAGGAGGAGGAAGATGACTTGCGCCCAATCCCAAGGTGATGATGGCCGGAGAGGAAGATCGTCCCAACGGAAGAACTTCGTCGACTCGGTGCTTCTCCTTGTGCTCACGGCAAGAAGAATGGAGAAGAAGGGAGAGGCCGGCCAAGAGAAAGAAGGGAGGAGAGGGAGAGAGCCCAAGCAAGAATACTTTGATTATTTCGAATGATTTCCAAGCCTTGCCTTGGGTCCTTTATATAGTAGCCTCTCAATCGCCAAGTCTCTTTTTTCTTATGGAATAAATTTTCATAAGAAATTTATCATATAAATTTTCTATGACTTATTCCATCATGCCAAGTCTTGATTTTATATCATGGTTAAAATCATATTTTAATTCATGATAAAAATCAAACAAGTCTCTTTTTTTTCTTATGGAATAAATTTTCATAAGAAATTTATCATATAAATTTCTTTATATAAATTTCTTTATTTTATAAAATAAAATAAACCAATCCATGGTTCATTTTAATTTCCATGAAAAATAAATTTCTCTATATAAATTTTTTTATATAAATTTCTTTATCATGGTAAATCAATCCATGATTGATTTTATAAAATAAAATAAACCAATCCATGGTTCATTTTAATTTTCATGAAAAATAAATTTTATATAAATTTCTTTATATAAATTTCTTTATCATGGTAAATCAATCCATGATTGATTTTATAAAATAAAATAAACCAATCCATGGTTCATTTTAATTTCCATGAAAAATAAACCAAACCTTGGTTTATATAAAAAATTTATATCATCCATAATTTTATAAAACAAACCACCCTTGATTTATTTTATAATTTGAACCAAACAATTTGGTTCCCTCCCTTTGTTGTGGTCGGCCAAGCAAAGAGGGTGGGGACCCTCTTTGGCTGGCCTATCCAAGCCACGCCCCAATGAATTAAACTCATTTAATTCATCTATTAAGTCTTCAAAAGACTTAGCCATTTTACGCTTCCGATGCGTCTCTGAAAAATTCAGATTCGACTTATCGTTTGGCTCAACCTAATCTCTCTTGATTGGAAAATCCAATTTTCAACTCGTTTTTGTTGGATCGAGAGAACCGATAGAGGGGGGGGTGAATATCGGAAATCGTTTTTCGGAAAAATTAGAGCAAGTACGCAGCAGAAATTACGAAAATAAAATCACACAGAGACACTATCGATTTTACTTGGTTCGGAGCCTGGGTCGACTCCTACTCCAAGGCCCACGGTCGTTGACCGTTTACTTTGGGCAATTCTATATTAGGCGCAATAATAGTTTACAAGGATTGATTTACAAATTCAGTGCAGTAAACTAAATAATTAAAAATACTCTTCTTTTACCGACGTCCGATTGTGGGTTGACCTTTTTCGGAGCTGCGGGACGTCGTCGGCTCGAGTTGGACAGTTTCTGAAGCAAGGCGCGAGAGCAGAAGAGCGTAGAAGCGTTGTGTTAGAGATGTTCTCTGAAGCTTGGGCGTTGGGTGCTATTTATAGCACCTAGGGGCGCCCTGGACGTCGGGGGCGCCCCCCCCACGTGTCACTTGATCCGAGATTAGCTTGGTCAACCTCTATCCCACTCGAATAGGGATGAGGTTTGACACTGGGGGCACCCTAGACGCTGAGGGCGCCCTGCTTGACTCCTTCCTCGCGGGCATCTCGGCTGGATAACGGTGATTGGCTTCGCTGGCTTGGGCGTGGGGCGCCTTGGCTGCTGAGGGCGCCCTGGGAGCTGAGGGCGCCCCGGCCAGTATTCAGCCAGGCTCTTTTTGCTTCTATTGTTTCATCTTCACCTTGGGGGTGCCCTGGACACTCAGGGCACCCTACTCAGCTGCTGCCTCACTCCATTGAGGCTCTCTGAGCTGCAGACACTCGTTCCTTTGGTCCTGCATCCAGGGTTAGTCCGAAAACAACATAAAGCAGAAAAACATAAGATTATACAGCCTTAGCTGTCTTGGTTCTGACTTTGGATTTCCAAAATGGAACCCTAGGTCGAACCGACGCCTACTGTTCCCTCGACGGGGAACGCGTCCTCACCTACTCCTCTCGGGAGAATGTACCTGATGCCAACCGCTCCTTTGGTTGGACTTTTGCCTGGTGGTCCTTTGCCAGGTCTTGGATACCGAGCTTTCCTTCGCCCGGTGCCTAGCATTCCTTCGCTAGGGCTTCAGTCCCAAGCTATCCTTCGCCTGGCGCCTAGCAGTCCTTCGCTAGGGCTTTTCACTCTGGCATTCCTTCGCCAGTGCCTAGAAGTCCTTCGCTAGGGCTTTTTACCCTGGCATTCCTTCGCCAGGTGCCTAGCAGTCCTTCGCTAGGGCTTTGTATCCTGGCAGTCCTTCGCCAGGTGCCTAGCAGTCCTTCGCTAGGACTTTTCCTGCACACTCAGTGAATATTGTTAGATCACAAACAAACTTAACTTTGAATCCTTTGCCAATATCAAAACAAGGATCGATATGGTGCTTCCTGCACCAACAGTTTTAAATCCCTCGGATTACTCGTAGTGCGTGTGACTAAATAGGCTTTCGATTTATGTTGGCCGTCTATAATTAACCAATTATAGAATGATCATGAGTGACACCTAGTAGTACATCATGATCCCTAATTAATCGAAAGATCAACAGTTGACCTCAGGAACAATTCTGAAACCCTTCAGCAGCTATAATGAATCGTGCCCCATTCCCTTCACCATCTTATACCCACTTGGTTTAGGACATGGTCTATATGTGTCAGTCCCCACTAGGCTGACTACGTCACACCTAGCCCAAGTAACGTTTTCTCGTCCTACGGATTCTAATTACTCTCATGTATCTAAGAGATTCATACTCTGAACATGTCATGCTCTAGCCAGAGGCCTTGGGTATACATCTCCTCGCAAGGAGTGGTGAATCCTTTGTAGGCTGTTTAAACATCTTCGGGCACTTCGGCTTATACCCAATCATCCTGGGTCCACACCTCCTTGGAGGTGCTTGCTTAAGATGTCAAAGTATAAGTCTCCATGACCAAGATGACTTGAACACCGCAAGTCAAAGGAACATCGCACTTAAGCTGCAGTAAGAACTTCACTGGCATGTCTATATGTAGACTACCATATGAAGTTTTACAGCCAGTCACTCCAATGAACTAGTTCCCTTAACTAGCATTCATGTTTATCTCCGGACATCCCAATGTCACCAGCCAGTGAGAATCAGCTGATTAGAGAATAACTCATGCTAGTCTCAACAGAATTGATAGTGTCCGTTTTTATCAATTCATCGACTAGGGACAATTTCAATACTTCACAATTGCACATGTAGAGATAATCACTAGTTGTGAATTCATCACAAATTCTCTCATGCTGTGAATTGTATTGCGGACATTCAGTAAATGAGTTTAAGATCTCAATCAAATACATAAACATGTATACTCAAATAGTGAATATTCATTTATTAAAATAAATGATTAAAATCATAAGGTGATTGCCTTAGGACACTTTTCTCATATCACTAATAGCGACCCTGCCTGACCGAGTGTCCAGACTCTTGCCTCGCCAACAAGTTATAAACGGGCTCAACTCCCATGCCCCACTGTGCTCAGTGTCTCCGATCGGACGTGTAGCGGCCCACGCTCCTGAGAATCAGCCTGAGCAAGTGTCCAGACTCTCGTCTCCGCACGAGCTATAAATCGGGATCCACTCCCATCCACCCCTCGGATCGGCTATCAGTCGGACGCGTGGCGACCCACGCTTCCTGAGTCTTGCCCGACCGAGTGTCCAGACCCTTGCCTCGCCAGCAAATTATAAGCGGGCTCAGCTCCCGTGCCCCACTGTGCTCAGTGTCTCCGATCGGACACGTGGAGGCTCACGCTCCTGAGAATCGGCTTGAGCAAGTGTCCAGACTCTCGTCTCTGAACGAGCTATAAATCGGGATCTGCTCCCATCCACCCCTCAGATCGGCTCTCAGTCGGATGCGTGGCGACCCACTATAATGACTCGACCCCTTAGGCCGCCCAACTGGTGGCCCATTTGGCAGCCCAACTGGTGGTCCCTTGGGCGGCCCAACTGGCGGCCTCTTTGGCGGCTCAACTAGCAACTCCTTATGTCATCGACCAATGACCATCGGCAGTGTTGTTACTCACTAGGTCTTCCCACCCTTGGCCAGTGGATTTTTGCCTTCCCCAGGATTCGAACTCTTGACCTCCAGGATAAGTACTAGAGTTTATGAATCCTGGTAGCCAAGTGAGCGCAAGATTCATAAACTCTAGTACTTAGCCTGAAGGTCTAGAGTTCGAATCCTGGGGAAGGCAAAAATCCACTGGTCAGGGGTAGGAAGACCTAGTGAGTAACGGCATGGTCGATGGTCGTAGGTCGACGACATAAGGGGTCGTTAGCCCTTTTATTGTAACGACCTGGCCCCTCGGCCCCTTGGGCGGCCCAACTTGTGCACCAACTGGCGGTCCTTTTGGTGGCTCAACTGGCGACCCCTTATGTCGCCGACCGACGACCATCGGTCGTGCCGTTACTCACTAGGTCTTCCCACCACTGGCCAGTAAATTTTGCGGCTCACTTGGCTACCAGATTCAAGGAACCTTTGTACTTGTCCTGGAGGTCTAAGGTTCGAATCTGGGGAAGGCAAAAACCCACTGCCGGGAGTGCAAAGATCATAGGGCACGGCCTAGAGAGCCGCCTAATGGGGCAAGAGGGGTTGTGTCGCTACACCCACGCTCCCTGAGTCTTACCCGACTGAGTGTCCAAACTCTTGCCTCGCCAGCAAGTTATAAGCGGGCTCAGCTCCCCTGCCCCACTGTGCTCAGTGTCTCCGATCAAATGCATTGGCGGCCCACGCTCCTGAGAATCGGCCTGAGCAAGTGTCCAGACTCTCGTCTCCGCATGAGCTATAAATCGGGATCCGCTCCCATCCACCCCTCGGATCGACTCTTAGTCGGACGTGTGCCGGCCCACACTCCCTGAGTCTTGTCCAACCGAGGGTCCAGACTCTTGTCTTGCCAGCAAGTTATAAGCGGGCTCAGCTATCGTGCCCCACTGTGCTCACTATCTCTGATCGGATGCGTGGCGGCCCACGCTTTTGAGAATCGGCCTGAGCAAGTGTCCAGACTCTCGTTCTCACCAGCTAAAACTCGAGATCCGCTCCCATCCACCCTTCGGATCGGTTCTCAGTCGGACGCGTGGCGACCCACGCTCCCTGAGTAAGGCCCGACCGAGTGCACTATTTCTCATTTTAATGAGATCTATGGTTGGGTAAGTCTTAAGGACTTCCTTACCCTGACTCCTGATTCGGGTACATTGGTTACCCACGCTCCTCTAAATCAAATTCACTCAACGATGACGCCCCAAACTTCCTGGGTTGGCAGCTTCATTCAATCGACTCAGATCTGGTCTACATCTGCTCCGTCGATCATGCCCGAGCGGCTAACACTTGGAAGCCATGGCGCTCAAGTGTTTAACTCTGCCGCTCATAAGTGTCGAATCGCTTAATCGCGCTCCTTCCCGAGTGGCTGACAGATAGAAACGCCCGCGCGCGGGTATTTCAAGTGATAGCCCACCATAATAGGTTGGGCATGCATCCCATCACTTGGGTCGCTTACGCCCGGACCCTCAACACTTAAACATCAAGCATACGCGTGCAGAAATGTAAAGGGAAAGACTGGCATTCATAAGTAGTGCTATTACAAAAACGAGGCTCGGCCTCTACCAAAAGAAAAAGAAACAAAGGGAACGTCTCCCACAACGATTGCTTAGGGCTCGCGGGCCGACCTACGGGCCTGTCATTGGAACTTGGCATATCGCAGAGACTTGGCATAAGTTCGGATGTGCTTTAGCTCCCGTTGGGCCGCCTTCAGCTCCGACGCTTGGAGGTCGTGCTCCGTCTAGAGCTTCTGAAGCACTTCCGAGCAAGCATTCCACTCTTCCTCTTTGGCCCGCAGATCTGCGTGCAGCGCAGAGATTGCATGGCACGCATCTAGGAGCTGCGCCTAGATCTTAGCCAGTTCTGCATTGTCCTATCTCTCGAGGTCCCAGGCTACGCGCTCTATTTGCTCTAAGCTGGCAATTCGGCATTGCACTTGGGCAATCGACGCATTGGCAGAGTCCAGCTCGGACATGAGCTCTTCTACGTAGGCCACCGAGTTGGTAGCTCCATCCTGAAAGTACAAGTTCTCGGCACGAAGCCGGTTTAGAGTCTCACCGTTAGACTGCAGCTCCGCTTGACGAAGCTGCGTCTCCAGCCTCTCCGCCCGGGCTTCTGTCTGCTGCAGAACCCGAGTGTAGCTCATCAGGCAGATGACCATGTCATAGGCCGAGCCATAGAACTACAAGAAAGACAACGAGCATTAGAAATCAGAGAAAGAAATATGGGTAAAAGGGAAAGCCAACCTGGCTGGCCGCTGAGATGAAGGCGTTGGCTCGTTTAGCGGGGCTCCAGTAGCTAGCCTCCTGAAGGCCCTCGTAGAAGCGCTCGCCGAGCGGGCCGTGTAGATGAACCTCCCGAGCCGACTCCTGTGACCCAAGTCCGGTGACAAGTGCCTCCTGGTAGCCTGTGGTGGGGTCGGCACGAGACGACATTACCAGATGCAAGGGCCTGCTGATAGTAGCCCCTGCAGCATTAGCAGAACCGGTCTCGCGGACCGGCCTACTTGAAGAACCACCCTGGGTCATAGGGGGCGCAGCAAGAGTGGCACCTTCGTCAGAAACCACCGAAAGGGGAGCTGCTGGAGAGGGTGCAAGAGAGGAGGCCTCAAGAGGTGGCGGAGAAAGAGTGGCCTCCTGATCAGAGATCACTAGAGTGGGAGTTGCAAACTTGGATACGACCGAGGTCACGGCTGGAGAAGTAACCCTGACCCTCTTCGCTGGGTGGGGAATGGTGGCAGCTCCGATTGGAGGTAAGGGGTTAGCCGACCGGATCATTCGGTGCTCGGCCTCCAGCGTTTGGTTGCTCGCATCTCATATTTAGAGATCAGTAGCCAGCAGCTTCCCCGTTGATACTTTCCCATTACTCAGAGAAATCGCATCGGTGCAAGTCATTGTAGGGAAAGCAGACGCCGGAATGGCAGTGTTTTCGCCGGTGGGAGCGGTAAGTTCGGTGTCGTTCAAGAGGAGTTCTTCCTCTGAAGCCGCGATCGGCATCTTGTGAAGATGGACTACCAGGGAGGATGACCGGAAATAACGAATGGCGGAAGCGACAGAAAAGCAACGGAAGAAAAGAGGTGAGGGCGAGAGTTATGGCCCGCACCTATATATAGGGGGAAGCGGCCAATCCTAGCTGTTCAAGGATAGCCTTGGTGAGAGGCGGGATCGAGCGGAGGCCCTCCGATTCGATCCTTGGGGAATCCCGAGGTTCGACGGGATGCGAGCGCGCTCTTGGCGGCAAACAGTTCGCCGCCCGAGACACCAATGACCGGTGATTGACGTTACAATACCCGATACATCATTCGCCTAGAGACACATCTCTTCGGCAATTAATGCAATCGTCGAATAGCAGGATACGAATCGTCCCGCCTCAGAGAGGGGACAGATGTGACAGTCAAAAAGACATGGGTTGGCCGACTAGACGACCGAGGCAGAGAAAACTGACCTGATCCAGACCCCTAGCGAATCATGGGCATGCTCCCATGAATTCCTTGGTTTGGGTCCCGGTTGGACGCGTGGCGGCCCACGCTCCCCAGGTCTAACTCGACCAAGCTACCAAATCCTCGCAAATGGGCACGCTCCCATGAATCCCTTGGCTCGACTCCCGGTTGGACGCGTGGCGGCCAACACTCCCCAGGTCTAACTCGACCAAGCTGCCAAATCCTCAGAAATGGGTACGCTCCCATGAATTCCTTGGTTCAGGTCTTGGTTGGACGCGTGGCAGCCCACACTCCTCAGGTCTAACTCGACCAAGCTGTCAAATCCTCGTAAATGGGCACACTCCCATGAATCCCTTGGCTCGACTCCCGGTTGGACGTGTGGCGACCCACGCTCCCCGAGTCTAACTCGTCCAAGCTGTAAATCCTCACAAATGGGAATGCTCCCACAAGATCCTCGGCTCGGGGCTCAAGAGGGCGCGTGGTGGCCCACGCTCCCCGAGCGTCGCCTGACTGAGGGGCTCATCTCTCACCTCTAGGTGGCCTATTAGTGGATGAGCCTTCAAGGTTTCCTTAACTCCTTGGCTGGGCGCGCGGCTCCCCGCACTCCCCATAGAGTCAGACTCGCTCAGGGGCGGTGCTATGGATTGCCCCAACCGACAACTTCAAGCCTTTGGCTTCGCGCCAATTGCCCAGCTCTTAGGGACCTACAGTCAGAAGTTGTGACGTCCGAGCATTCAACTCGGGCACCCGCAAGGTCAGACAGTTCAAGTGTATTCCCGTCCGAGTAGTAGACGCTTGGAAGCCCTTGCGCTCGAGCGCATGGTTCAATGGCTCACAAACTGAGTTAATTGATCGGCCTCTCACTCGAGTTGCTCTCATTAGCGCTCGGACCATCAATATTTGACAGAAAAGGCGGTTACAACCAAAAAAGTTTGAGCCAAAGGAAAAATTACATTAAAGAGGCAAGAGCATTACAAAATTGGAGGTCAGTCACCTCTGTATGAATGGAAAAACAGGACAAAAAGCCCAACCCTCATTTAAAAGATTGGTTGACTACGTCGGGCAGGTCCTCGGACATATAATTGAACTGGAAGGCTGCGGGGGGCAGATCGGGGGATATGTGCCCATTTTGTTTGAGTTGCCTGAACATGCTGATCACTTGATGCCTCAGCATGGCTCGAACCCGCTTAGAGATCTGATCGGTAAGCTCCTGGGAATTGATGCACTTAACCCTATGGGTTTCCAATCTACCAACCTCTGCCTCCTTATAGGAGCGCAGCCCCTCCAGCTTTGCCCAAGCCGCCTCCCACTCAGCCTTAACCGCTTTTAGCTGCTTGAGCTCCTCCTGCTGGTCGTGCAATGTTTGATCCTTGGAGGAAAGCTCGGTAGCCAGGTCGTCTGCTCTCTTCATCTGAGCCGAAGCCTCTGCGTCCTTGGCCTCAAGTTGGGCCTTGAGGGAATCAGTGGTCTCGGAAGCCTCATGGAGATGAGCCTCCGCCTTGGTCAACTTGTCCTGAGTCTTCGCCTGAAGAGCCCAGGCCTTTCACTCATTGTACTTCAAGGCGGAGATCCTGATATTTGTCTGAGCTACAGCCAGGTTTGCCGTCTCGACCTGGCTGCGGGTGGCCTCCAGCTGCTCTTTAGAACGAGCCAGCTGGCCTTGAAGAGCCACAACCTCGGCCCGCAGGTCATTCAAAGTGGACTCGCTGGAGACAAGCTGAGCGTGCTTCAACTGAGTCTCCAGGCGTTCCACCTTCTTCTCGGCTTCTTCCTGTGCCGAGACGTAGGCCAAGAGTGCCATAGAAAGGCTATGACACGGCCCCAAAAACTACAAAACTGACACAAATCGTGAGGTTGTGAAACGAAATACTCGATGAGGGAAGGAATTAATCCTATGCATACCTGAGTGGCCTCGAGGAGAAAGGCATCGGCCTTACTGCAAGACCCTCGAAAGTAGGACCCCTCGAGTCCCTTCACATAACGGTCAGTCACCGACCCATACAGGCGGAGATCTTGGTGTCGGTCGGGTAGTTCGCCCTGCGACATCATCAAATGGTAGTCTGACCGAGTCGGCACCAGAACGTGCATCGTCGGACTGTTGCCTTGGCCCTCAGTAGGCAGGGTTCCCCACCTCTCGGGTAGTGGCAGGTCAGGCGCGCCGGAGGAGAGGGAGGGATCGGCAACAGGTATAATGGCGGTGGAGGTACGAGGAGCTCCCAAGTCGGAAGTCGCCTTCTTCTTCTTTTTCTTCTTCTTCTCCAAGTGCTTGTTGGAGGAAGGATGAGGTGAATCCCTCGTGGGGGAAGAGACCCGTCAGCATTTGGAGGAGGCAGGTTGCTCGGTTATTGCTGGAAGCGCCGTCTCTAGGGCAGTAGGCGTCTGCCCCTGAACGGTAGGAGTCGGGGTCGCTGAGGTAGCCTCGGTCGGGGCGCCTTCCCTTGCTTCCAGCTTGGCAGCGATCTGAGCTCACAGCTCGACATCATCCAATCTGAAGCCTTCTTTGAGGGTTGCGGCTAACATCGAAGAAACTGCGAGGGTAGCACAAATCCAGTTAGAACTAAAAAAGGTTCGAAGGAAGCGCCATAATTCTTATCGACTGAAGGTAATGGCGGAGTCGACATAGGGCTGAGACCAAAGGTAGAAAGAATCTCCTCCCTCAGCAAGTGCACTCCGTGGAAGTGCCTACTGTCTAGCTTGGATGTCGCCGACTGGTAGGTCGCGGAAGTCTGGTAGTCCTTAGAAAGGGGAGGGGAAGAGGGAAGTTCCTCGACCCAGGCTGTGGGCCAGCTCGGGGTCGAGATAGGCTTAACAAAAAAGTAACGCTCTTTCCATCCTTTGTTGGAGGATGGAAGTTTCAGGAGAAAGGAGATTTTGGCTTGGGCTTGGAAGAAAAAATCACCCGTCTCTTGCTGTTTGGGGTAGAAGAAGTAGTGAAAGTATTCAGGCTGAAGAGGGATTTTATACAAGGTGAAGATGGTGACCGAGCCTCACATCAGACGGATGGCATTCAGGGCCAATTGGGATAGAGGAATGCGGAAGTAGGTGCAGACAGAGGAGATGAAAGGATGGATGGGGAAGTGGAGACCGACCTGTAAGTGGTCTCGAGACAGGGTGAAGTAGCCTGAGGGGGCAGAGTCAGGCCGATCGGTTGATTTGGGCAGGCGGGTTTGGTGATCGGAGGGGATTAAGAAGTCTGACTGAAGTTGATCCAGGTCATAGGCGGTAAGGTCGGATATCATGACAGAGTACCAAGGTGGAGCGGGGGAGGAAGATGAAGAAGGTGAATCCATATGATAAAGAAGGGCGAAGAAACTAACCAAAGAAAACCGCCGAAGAAGAAAGTCAGAAGGGGAGGATTCGCCGAAACCCTAGCAGAGCTCAAAGCGGCAGCAGGGAGGTGTCGAGGTTAAAACGCAAGGGTAAAAACTATGGAGTAAGAAGCCTATTTATAGGGTCCGGAGAATGATAACCGTCGTCCGATGGCGAATTGGGAGAAGGGCGGGACCGCGCCGAGGCCGTTCGATCGAGCTCGGGACGGCTCCCAAAACCACAGATCACACGTGCGGGTCAAACATTCGCGAAGAGGGGAGGCGTACTCCTCGTTGCTCGAAAGACAAATGGCCAGTGAACACGTGGTCCTGGCCATTAAGACCTCAATTAAGGAAGGATACACGATGATTTGGTGATGGGAAGGCGAAAAGACGTCTGATGAATGGCCAGGTGGGTCACTGACTCGGAATCAACTACCGGAACCAGTTGCAAGTGTTGGTCACTCAGGTGCGCCAGGCTCGGGCGATGAAGGCAGTCCAGTCAATCGGACTCATCGCCTCCTTCGACTAGACTCGTGGGGGACACTTATGATCTCGGGCCAGCTTGCGTGTAGCCTGGCCCGGCAGCCTGGCACCTCGTCAGCAGAAGATAGATTTGTGGGCTTCGGGAGCCCAAGGGATATAAGGCCCGTATGGAAGGCCTGGCCTAGCTCCCTCGAGAACACGAAGGATAGGCCCGGATCATCATCGAGACTAAGGGGTTCGGAGCCCCCAAAAGGACCCCGAGTCCAAGAGGACTCACTCGCAATACCACCGAATCTCAATTCTCCCGGGTCGGAGGAAGCTCAAACTCAAAGCCTCTTGAAGACACAAGCAGCTATATGCTCACACACCACTCGGCTCAATAACCCCGATCAGGCGCGTGGCGACCCATGCTCCTCAGAATCGGCTTGACCGAGCGTCTAGACTCTCTCGCAGGCATGCCCCCGCGCCTCTCTCAGGGGGTCCTAGTTGGACGCGTGGCGGACCACGCTCCCTGGGATGCTCTCCATACAGATGATGCCTGACTCAATCTATTACCCCTCTCGGTTTGGCTCCCAGCCGACTCTTGGCGGCCCACGCTCCTGGGGTAAGCCGGAGCCCGAGGAAGCTTTACCCAGTATATCACCGAAGGCCCTGTAGCGCCCCGCCTTCTCTACCTTAGACGGACCGCTACTTTTCTACTTCTTGACTCTAATGCACGACTAAGAATGCGGAACTTCTTTTTTTTCTTTTAAATTCATCTAGGGATGATATTCTAACTCTAATAGTCATGCATGATACAATGGCATACTTCCTTTCTCTAGAACTTCACTGCAATGGTACTAGTCGACTGCCATCTAACCAGTCGACTGGTATCGGCCACAGAAAGTTTCTGGGCGCAGCACCAGTCGACTGGCCTCTTGGCAGTCGACTGATGCATCGAACAGAAGCTGCCGTTCGATAGGGCAGTCGACTGATACTGAACCAGTCGACTGGCACGCCTGAAAATCTGAAATTCATATTCGAAACCATGTCTCAATGGTCCACCAAACTTATAGTTTCAAGCCATACAAAGACACAACACCATTTCTATACTCTATACTAGTTTCCTAAACATTTTATCCAATCAAAACAACTTCATCAACTTGAAATTAGAACTTTTGCGGAAGAAATTAAGTTATGAAAATCTATATGAACTTTAAACTAGAGTTTTGTACCAAACTTAACTCCTATGCATTCATAATACCAAAACACATGTTCTACACCTTACTAAAGCATTTTGGAATGTAATGCAACTTTTCTAGGCATATTTATAGCAATAAAACTTGATTCAAAGGGAAACTCACAATATCTTGGCACATGCATCAAATAGCTCCATCAAGTATCAATATTCAAAACTACTCACACTTATACTCATCCAATGCAATCATAAGGATATGTATGCTAAATAAAATGACATAGAATCTTTACTCATGATTTTAGGATATGCAAAATATCTAAAACGCAAATACTTGGATAAATGCTATATGATCTAACTTAAACTAAGACTTTATAATAAATGCACTTTAAGTCCTTCATTCATCTTATCCCAAGGACCTCTCCAAGGTCAGCCACCACACACACGTCACTCAGCACCGCCTTGTCGCCTTCCTTCAGAATTGCTTGCCTTTACCTTTACCTGCAGCAAGAGGAAATGCAACTAATAAGCAAAAAGCTTAGTAAGTACTATCTAGCTCACAAAATCTCGAAAATGTGCAAACATGCTTTTTAAACAATGTGAAATCACATGAGATACTTTTATACTTAAAAGAAAACTAAACCATGTATACTCAAGCATTAATAAGTCTCAACTTACTTGTTCTTGGCTTAACTTGAACTTTAGCAATTCTTTAACTTTAAATCTTCCTTTAACTTTTAGAAAACTTCTTTAAACTTTAGAAAACTTTGCTAAAGCATATACTTGAAAATAATAACTCACTTGGATCCACTTAAGACGTAAGTACCATCTTATGCGCGTTCCCTAAAAGGTTGGGGTAGCGAGCCACCAATCCTAATAGAGCAGACCTTGGTCTACCAGGGCCAAGACCTTGGAATTGGACACCTGGATTTCTTTAACGACGCCCTTGGATGCCGGGTACTGGCCTTAGAAAATAAAATACTTACTTTTTCTTATCTTGAATGCCTTGGCATTTTAACGAGCACCTTGTGTGCCCAAATCCCTAAGTCTTGACTTTTGGGAATTTCTTAAGGCCTTGGCCTTTTCTTTTCTTATCTTTATCTTCTCTTTTCTTTTCTCATAACTTTTCTTAGACCCTAACCTCATATAGGGTACTTAATTAAACTTATACAAGCATGGATTAAACTAGAGTTACATGCAAAATCATAAACTCAAGAAAAATTGCACTTTTATCTTTCTAACGGGAAAAACTTGAGAAAAAACCGCCTCTTACTGCAAGTGAGCAGTACTTACATTGATATCTTGGACTTACAACCAAAATTGACGTCTAGGGCTCGGGAGAAACTTGAGATCTCGATGAACCGTTCGCGCCTACGCGTTCCTCTCGTCGAGACGAACGAAACGCTCCGCACCCTTTGGTTCTTCCTTGGCCGGCGCCCCCTTAGAGGAGGAGAGGAGGTGTGGGGCGTGCGCCCAAGAGAGGGGAAGAGGGGGGGGGGGGGGTCGGCATGAGGGCTTGGGCGAGGGAGAGAGGGTTTAGGTTGAGAGAAAATAAAATTCCTCTCTTTAATGATCTATTTATACTTAGGGTATTTAAGTCCAACTTTATAACTTAACTTAATATTTCTCTATTTTCTTTCAGCACACCCCTGTTGGGGCTCCTGGTTAACCCGACCAACTTAAGTCGTTGATCCCACGGGAGGTCTCGGGTTCAAAACTCATCCAGGCAACTTTTGCCGAAAACTCTATTTCTTTTAATAAAAATACTAAACGGACTCGGAAAATTCCCTAAAAATATTCTAAAAATTCCTAAAAATATCTAGAATATTTCTAAAACATTTCTAACTAATTTCAAGGACTTTAAGGACTTAAAGTGGAAATTTTGGGGCGTTACAGGCCCTCAGTCGACCTCATCAATCAGTGCCCCCAGTCGGCACCTTCCTTCTAGGCCCTCAGTCGGCCTCATCAGTTAGTGCCCCCAGTCAGCACCTTCCTTCTAGGCCCTCAGTCGGCCTCATCAGTCAATGCCCCCAGTAGGCACCTTCCATTTAGGCCCTCAGTCGGCCCCAGCATAAAGAACAACCACTCCCTGACACAAGGCTACCAGAAGCAGTACGGGGTCGGCGCAGGTCTGGTACTATCCCGACTCGAACGACAAGTATCTCGCTGATGTCCTGATCTTCCTGCCATACCCTGTCCCCTCGTACTGCGATCACATACGTTGGTGTCAAGCCGAGCGGCGCCCGACGGCACCAGCCTTTAAGTTGACAGTGTCCCTTTCCTTATTCTGGTATGCGATACTTTACCCTGCCACCTCTGGGCATGTCTCACCTTGTCCTCATTATATGACAAAAGGTGGCAGGCGGGGCAGCAACTGTCAGCTTCCCCGGCTATATAAGTCTCTCCACTCCGACGCTCACAGGTACGTGCAATAGTGATTTTGCTATTGTTGCATTGCCTTTTGCTTTCCACTCTCGAGGACTGACTTGACCGTCGGAGTACCTTGCCGGAGACTTTTCCCGGTGGGTTATAACGGTCTTTGTGTTGCAGATTAGCAGCGAGCTTCGCGGCCAACCCAGTGGTTCGTGATTCTCGGAGGACCATCTCACTCTTAGGGTGTCCACCTCACTCCGCGATAGGATCAATCACAAACAACACATTGATTCAATCATGAATTCACAAAATTCCTAGAACTGTGTATTAATTGTGATTTTACATTTTAGTTTGTAAAAAAAATAGTTAGCTCTTCTACATTAAACAAATAACAGATTAAGTATGCCCATCGATTGGTCTAGTTCAAGACTCGAACAACTTCAATATTAACAAATCTTACATTATTTGGGCATAAACATAGTGTTAGGACCGACGCAATTCTAGAGGCGTTCAATAACTTTGATTTGACAATTAGGTTACATAGTAGAAATTTTAAATGCAAATGAGAATACAACCACAACATCAAGAATTTACTTGATTCATAGGCGCCCCCAAAGCTACTACTCCAAAGCTCAGTCATAGATTTACCACCACAATCAAATTTCCTTCTTCGTAGATCAGATCCGAAGATGGAAAAATCTCTTATAACAAATATTACAATAATAATAGAAAAGTAAAGCAAGGAGAATTCAAAGAGTTTTACTTGGATAATTAGACTTTTCCTCCTTCAAACACTTGCATCAAAATTGAAATTGGATGTTGAGCTCAAGGAATCTAATATGGGAATCAACACAAAAAGTCAAGCTTAATGTAAGTGTTTTTTTTATAAAACCAAGGATGATTCCCTTCTTATATGAATGCTCGACTTGAATAATACTTCTAAATTTTCTGCAAACATCAGTCAACTAAATTTAGGATCAACCAACTGATTTAGTTTTTGACAAATAACTGATCCATTGAAACGACTTCTGAATCTTCTGAATCTATCTAATTTTGTCAACAATTCAAACAACAATCATATGTTACTATTCATAAATCGATTTATCTCAATCAGTTAGTATTATAGTCAAACCATTTGCATTCTATTCACTTCAATAGTAATACCAATTGATTGATATAAATAAATGGAGTTACGTAGTTAACTCATAAACTTTTTGTTTGCTTTAATTGTAGCAATAACCGACTAATGCCCATGAACTTTCAACTGATAGTAATTAGTCAAGTTGAACTATCAATTCACAAACTTTTTGTTTGCTTCCTTATCAAAATCAATCGATTGATACTTATGATGAATCAATTGATTTCGATTAGTCAAGTTTGGTAATTGATCCAAAATCTTTTTGCATGTTTCCTTATTAACATCAATCAATCAATTGATACATATGATTAATCAACTAATATTGACGAGTTGAATTGAGCAATTGATTAGAAAACATTCTATTTCTTTTACCATCTGATCAATTGAGTGACTGACTGTTAGGGTTAATATACAAAACTCTCAACATACTTTGGGGGCTTGGGCATATCAGTCGATTAATATTGTGTATTAGTTGACTATTGTCAATCCTTTAGTATGATTTGGGATTTTGCAAACCTTAAACCATAAAAAAAATCTCCTATTTTATAGTGCATCAGCCGATTGATACACCTGCAATTAGTTATTCCCTGTTCTTAGTCATTTTAATAGATGATTTCACTGAACTCCGTCTATCCTCAACTCTCATATACATGGTGTCAGAGAACCCTATTTCATGAACATATATGCTTGGAAATTCCGACTCTTTAAGGGAGCGTTTGGTTTGTTCCACTTTCATTTTCTAGAAAATCATATTTTCTAGTTTTTTGGAAAATGACTTTTTTTCATTCTCCAGTTTTCCAGAAAACGCTATGTTTTTTCTAGAAAACAAAGCTGGAAAATGCAAACCAAACATGTTTTCCAAAAAATCGCATTTTCTACAAAAAAATGAAAATGAAAAATAGACTGGAAAATACAAACCAAACGCCCCCTAAGTTTTTATTTATCATACATCCAATCTCTCGATCTGCCCGATATTTTCTTCTTACTAAGAATCCAACCATCAGTCTCCTTGGACTTTATTGTGCGCCTTGCATATAGTCACCTAAACAATGAGAATTTTCTCTTTGTCAAGAATTTGACCTCATCATTCTACGATTTTATTGTCTTGTATCTGACCGCCTCACTTATGAGGGCTTTCCTTGAACACTTGTGAAGGTGAGATATTACATTATCCATCTTAACTATGTATTTCATGAATGTTGCATTAACACATAGTTCCACCTATCAAAGTTAAATTTTATTTAATTAGTTGATAATTTTAAATTAATCAATTTAATTATTTTTTAATAAATTAATACATATTAACGTCTTATTCATAAAATCAAATATTTTGGAATTAGCAAAAGTATATGTCCTCCTAAACTTTAAGAGATAATTGTCTAACAAACATGTGAAAATAAAACAACCTTTCTCTCATGTGAATTGAACTTGAAAAACATCATCTAAAGATCTTAATTCTCTTATAATTCATGATCTTGACTCAAAAGTATAGGAAATATATTCAAATAATCCTCTTCATAACCTAACATCATAGAAATCCTCTAAAAATAATTTAGAAGATCATTTTCCATGATATTTTAGATAAACCTTTTAAAGTGATATGAAATCAAAACTCTTATTGACTTGATTTCTTTGGAGTCCAATAGACCAGATACTCACTATGACTTTAAATCACATAATATGATGGTTCATGTTATCTGGAAAAATAAAAAAAATAAAATAAACACGATAATTGTCTTAATTAATATAGTAATGTTTAAGAATTTACAAATCATCAGCATAATTGCTTTTATATTTATATATATCTTTATACTTATCGATCAATTGAATTAAATATCTTAATTTTTCCATTTATCAAATCAAAAATTTCACTTTACAAATTTAATTAAAATATATCTACAGAAATAGTGAATACTGATGAAAATGGTATTGATCAAGTAATAATTATTATAAAATATTTTATAGTATGATAAATTTTTATATTGCATTCATTAATTTAAAATCTCTGATCATATCAGCATCAGATGCATTCATACAATTCGTACCCATTTTATTTTTTCTAAAGAAAAAATGATTACAATGCCTATTTAGCATTCCAACTTTACCCATAGGACTATGGACAATGAAAGGATACTAAGTTATCGTCCGTGGTTTAATCTCTAATATTTATGATATATTTTGTAAGAATTTTTCTCCTAAAAATATGCATAATCACGGGATGCTACCTTGATTGTTCGCCGCGAACACTTTTTTTATTTACTTTGACAATAGGTGAGAAACCTTTATATAATCGAGCCGATCATTCCAAGTTCAATGTTATCTAATTTCTTAGTTTTTTTTATCAGAAGGAAATTAAACCTTTGTTGCAATATGAAAATTAATTAAATCTTGGATCATCCTCACATAACTAGCCATGATTAACAACAATTACAGACCTAAATTTAAATTTAATAGTGGAAGAAGCTGAATGAATGACTCAAATTAAATAGAGTTAGTCACACAGTGTATAGATGTGAGAATTTTCTTTTACGGCTTCTTATCACCGGGCCTCGAGAAGACCTCAGCCATCTCCTCCTCCAGCGCCCTCCCCTTGGTTTCCGGGCAACACGTGTAGTAGAAAGCCCACGCGAAGACCCCAATGCCGGCGAAGAGGAAGAAGGCGCCGCCGATGGTGATGGCCTTGTAGAGTGAGATGAAGGACATGGACATGGCGGAGTTCATTAGCCTGTTGATGGCCACCCCCAAGCTCGCCCCCTGCGCTCTCAACCTCAGCGGGAATATCTCTGAGGCATACACCCACGTCACTGGACCAAGCCCACACGAGAACGACGACACGAACGATAGCACGAACACCACACACAACGCCTCCGCCCATACCACCCTCTCCTCCGCCCTTTCCACCACTGTCAACACCGCCCCCAACCCTACCAACGATGCCATCATCCCCGTCAAACTCCCCAGGAACATCTTTCGACGCCCCACTCTGTCCACCAGCATCACCGCCAATAGGATGAAAGCCATCTTGAACGTCCCCACGGCGATCGTCGCTAGAAACAACTGGTCCTTAGTCACCAACCCGGCCTTCTTGAAGATTCTCGGGCTGTACAACACCACCGCCTCGATTCCGGTGGCATGCTGAAACACGTGGATGCCGACGGTGGCGATGAGTACCCGTCTTACCGCCGGTGTTGGGCACAGTATCTCCCTCCACACTCCTTCCCCGTGGTGCTTGGTTTCCACTTCCACCACGTCGCCGGAGCATGCCTTGTCGATGCCCACTGCGACCTTGATTTCCCCCAGCCGCCGCTCGGCCTCCTCCTCACTGTTGCTGACGCGTAGGAGGATGTCGCGCGCGTCCTTGATGCGGCCCTGCATCACCAGCCACCGTGGCGACTCGGGCATCATCACAACGCTGGCGGCGAGGGCAATGGATGGAATGGCAGCGACCCCGAGCATGGCGCGCCAGCCGTAGACGAGCGGGAGCTTGCCGAAGAGGAAGTTGGCAAGGTAGCCGCTAAGGATTCCAAAGCTGATGCATATCTCCGGGAGCGAGCTGAGGAGGCCGCGAGAGGACGTCGAAGAAATCTCCGCCGAGTAGACTGGTGCGATCATGAGCGCGTACCCGACGCCGACGCCGGCAACACAGCGACCGGATAACAGCATGGCAAAGTTGAGACCTAGGCCCATGAGGACGGAGCCAACAAAGAAAATGACGGCGCCAACGACAATGGTATAGCGGCGGCCGATTAAGTCGGAGATTCGCCCTGCAGTCAACGACCCAATAAGGGCGCAAGCGTTGAGGATGCCAGCAAGGACTTGGATTTGCATGTCTGAAGCCTTAAGGTCTTCCTGGATGAATAACATGGCGCCGCTCATGACACCAGTATCTGCTCAAACCATCAAGAATCATACATTAATTTCCATGGATGAGCTCGATCTGAATTTAAAAAATAAAATGTTGAAGAAGAAGAAGAGGATGCAGTTGTCACCGTAACCCATCAAGATGGAGATGAAGGAGGCAATGAAGGAGCAGGCAATGGCATACTTGTTCTTCTTCTCCTTCTTGCCCTCTATTTTCAAACCGCTCTCCGCCATTATTACTGCAAATATTCAACTCCCTCCTTGATTTCTTTGTTCGCTACTTCAATGTAGAAATACAGTGAATTTCAGTATTTAAAAGCAAGTTCGTGGTTGTGGATAAGATCTCGGGAGTTAATTTTGGGACAACAATGAGGAAATCTGTTTGACATCAGAGCAATGCTGTTGGAGTTGACCTTTAAATTATCACCTCTTTCTTTGCTATTTTCTAGCGAATCTTTCTTAATTTTTTTTTTTAAATTTAGACAAACTAAATCGAGACATAAACTATAATGTTGAGCTGGAGTAGATCGGACATTCAGAGTTGATGTACTGTTATTATAATTTTGAAATGTTGCACAATCCAAAATTTAGTTTGACTAATCATTACTTACTTCTTAAAAATAAAATGAAAAAAAATAACAGTTGATCAATTAAAATCACATTATAGTCATGACAAAAAATAATCTAATTTTGACTTAGATAAGCCATACTAATAGATCCGATCTCAATGTGGATCCACCCCGAACCCGTAACAGGGCCAACGGCTCAGACATATAGATGGGTATATTAAGAGTTAAGTTCTATTCTAATTTCTAAGTTAAGATTTTTTTTTATTTTTGAATTCTAGTTTTTTATTTCTAATTTATGATTTTATGGGTTACGATTTTTTATTTTAATTTTAAGATTTTAGTACAATTTTGATTTCTTGTTCTAGTTTTTTATTATCGATCATGGTGTATTTGATTTTTAATTAATATTTATAGTTTTAGACTCTATATTCCGAATTCTTTTTCTATGTTTAGGATTTAAGAATATGTTTTTTAAAATTTTTAATTCTTGAATTTTTGATTTGTAGTTATGTTTTGAATTTTAATTTTTTTTTATTTCTAGTATTTTTTTAATTCTAAATTTGGTATGGATCCTAGTTCTGAATTTATTTTGAAGTTTTAATTTTCTTCGGATTTATCATGGTGTCTAGTGGAAAAGTTTTGTAGGACTATACCAGTCATCTTTAAAATTAATCTATTTTAAGAGTTGAATATCTAAGGAGGTACTTGGTATAAATTTGGCAATGGGAATGGTAATGGGTTTGATTGAGGAGTGTATGGGTTTGGTGATAACCTAGTGGGGGGTGGGTTATGAAATCAAGGATATCATATCCTTATTTTGATTCCGATTCCCGTATATCAAGCATCATCAATGGGAATGAAATATATTTCATTCTCATTCCCACCTTCTAAACCCGCTTACCAAGCGCCCCCTAAGTACTTATATGCAATTAGCTAGTGCATGAGTCTCATAACTTTGATTGTTTAGAAATACGTAATTGGAGAAGACGAAGTGATAAAGTAATAAAAAAAATTATAGAAGGATAAATTTTGTAATTTACAATATAGTAGAAGAAAGAATAGAGTATGAGAAATAAATAACAAGAATAAAGTGTTGGTGCAGTTTGTACTCCTGTCAAACTCAAGTTTTGATATATAACAAATGGGCTAAAGTTAGGCTTGTTATTTTCTATCCTTGTTATTGAATGTGCATGATTGAAAGGCTTAGGACCTGACAACAGACTGAAGTCCAAGATGGTTGAGTCCTGTAAGGAAGTCCAGTTAGGTCTGCAGGGCCTGATAACTGGTTGAAATCCAAGTTGGTGGAGACTTAGCATGAAGTCTAGCTGAGTCAACGGGAACTGATAGTTGACTGAAGATCGGGTGGGTTATGAAGCTAAGTAAATCTGCATAAGCTAGGTGAGGTAAGTCATTAGAGGAGTGAATTTCGATGAGGAAGAGTTCTGAGTAGGGACTTCAGGCACAGTCGAGCTTAGAACCATTTTGGAGCTCTAAGCTGAGACTTTGACTAGATCTAGATCTTTGAAAAATAGGGTTTATTTAATACTAAATTTGTTTAGTCCATTTTTGTACTTGTACTAACTTTATCTTGCAGGAAATATCTTGTTTTGGACTAACATTTTTTGTAGGGTTCAAATTATAAAATTCAGCCTTGAATGAAAAGAGCCCAAGGTGCCTCAGGTGGGACCTAATGTGCCTTAGGTGGGACTGGAGGCGTCTTCAAGGAGCTGAAGGTGCATCGTGAAGTTTTCGTTGAAGATAAGAGTTCGACAGTCCGAAGCGCCTCAGTTGGGAACTAAGGCACCTCACTTCGAATCTGAGCCGCCTTCTAGAGGATAAGAAGTGATGTTGATTGATTCAAATCTGATAACATTTCTCAAGATCTGAGGCACCTCAGTTGCTAACTAAGACACCTCTGACATCTTATAAAAGAAGGCTTCGGTCGAGAGCATGGATTAATCATCTTTTGATACTCTACTTTCAAGCTCTTGCGATCGTTCTGCTACATCGGCTGATTGCTACGACCTTACTTCAACTTGACTATGTCCGACCGTTACTAAAAGACTGACGCCAACACATGAGCTTGTTTGAGATTCTACTACTGTATTGGGTAAAGTTTAATTGTGTACATTCAATATTGCAAAAAGGGATGTGTACGGTTGTTACACTTCTCGATTATACATCTGTACTTAATCGCTCTATTGGGAGTTTAATGGTAGAGGATATTGTTGGGACCTTGGCGTTTAGCTAGAGGGGGGTGAATAGCTTCTTTTCGATTTTGTCTACAAGAATGTTAGCTAAATCACAAGACAAAAACAATAATCAATAGAAAACAATACTAACTCCCTGATTTACTTGGTATCTACCTCCAAGAGGTCACTAATCCAAGGATCCACGCCACGCACACAAGCTTCACTATGAACTTCTCCTTGAGGTGGAAAACCCTTCACAAAATGCTCTCTTCCTCTTTTACAAAATAGAAATTAGAGTGTGAGGAAGAGAATGAGACTATTAACACTTACAATAGGATCTTACACTTAAGAACCGCAACCCTATTTTGCTCCAAAGCCTCTTCTTAAATAGAGAGTTGTTCCTTAAACAGCCCAACCCCTAGTTGGTGCAATCGACCCATGTTTGATCTGTTAGTGATATGAGAGAAGTGTCCTAAGGCAATCGCCTTATGATTGTAAACATTTATTTTAATAAATGATAATTCACTATTTGAGTATACATGTTTGTGTATTTGATTGGGATCTTAAACTCATCTACTGAATGTCCGCAATACAACTCACAGCATAAGAGCATTTGTGATGAGATCACAACTAGTGATTATCTCTAAATGAGCAAATGTGAAGTATTGAAAATATCCCTAGTCGATGAATTGATAAAAACGGACACTACTAATTCTGTTGAGACTAGCATGGGTTATTCTCTAATCAGCTGATTCTCACTAGCTGGTGACATTGGGATGTCCGGAGATAAACATGGATGCTAGTTAAGGGAACTAGTTCATTGGAGTGACTAGCTGTAAGACTTCATATGGAATCTATATATAGAAATGTCAATGAAGTTCTTACTGCGGCTTAAGTGCGATGTTCCTTTGACTTGCGGTGTTCAAGTCATCTTGGTCATGGAGACTTATACTTTAACATCTTAAGCAAGCATCTCCAAGGAGGTGTGGACCCAGGATGATTGGGTATAAGCCGAAGTGCCCGAAGATGTTTGAACAGCCTACAAAGGATTCACCACTCCTTGCGAGGAGATGTATACCCAGGCCTATCGTCGGATTGTTACTCAAAACCTCTGGCCAGAGTATATCATGTTTAGAGTGCGAGTCTCTAAAATACATGAGAGTAATTAGAAATCCAAAGGACGAGAAAGACATTACTTGGGCTAGGTGTGACGTAGTCAGCCTAGTGGGGACTGACACAAATAGACCGTGTCCTGAACCAAGTGGGTATAAGATGGTGAAGGGAATGAGGCACGATTCATTAGAGCTGCTGAAGGGTTTCAGAATAATTTCTTCTGAGGTCAAACCGTTGATCTTTCGATTAATTGGGGGTCATGATGTACTACTAGGTGCCACTCATGATCGTTCTATAATTTGTTGATTATAGACGGCCAACATAAATCGAAAGCCTATTTAGTCACACGCACTACGAGTAATCCGAGGGATTTAAAACGAGTTGAAAATTGGATTTTCCGATCAAGAGAAATAAGTCGAATCTGAGTTAATCAGAGGCGCAATGGAAGCTAAAATTGGCTAAGTCTTTTGAAGGCTTATTGGGCGAATTAAATGAGTTTAATTCGCGTTGGTTCGGCTCGGTTTGGGCCGGCCAAAGAGGGTGCCAACCCTCCTTGGTTGGCCGGCCACCTAAAGGGAGAAAAACCAATTAATTTTGGTTTAATTAATAAAACAAATCTAGCACGATTTGTTTTATAAATTATGGATAAATAAATTTGTATAAAGAAATTTATATAAATAAATTTATAGAAATTTATTCTTTTTATGAAGTTAAAATAATCCATGAATTGGTTTATTTTAATTTTATAAAATCAATTATGAATTGATTTTTCCATAATAAGAAAATTTATAAATTTCTTATAAAATTTATTCCATAATAAAAGGAGAGATTAATTAGTTTTATTATAAAGTTAGTTATAATAAAACTTGGTTTAAACGGAATAATTCATAAGAGAATTTATAGGATAAATTTCTTATGATAATTAATTAGTTTTATTATAAAGTTAGTTATAATAAAATTCATAAGAGAATTTATAGGATAAATTTCTTATGATAACTAATTAGTTTTATTATAAAGTTAGTTATAATAAAACTTGGTTTAAACGGAATAATTCATAAGAGAATTTATAGGATAAATTTCTTATGATAATTAATTAGTTTTATTATAAAGTTAGTTATAATAAAATTCATAAGAGAATTTATATGATAAATTTCTTATGATAACTAATTAGTTTTATTATAAAGTTAGTTATAATAAAACTTGGTTTAAACGGAATAATTCATAAGAGAATTTATAGGATAAATTTCTTATGATAACTAATTCCGTTAATTCGGTTAAGAGGAGACTTGGCAAGGGAGAAGCAACTATATAAGGAACCATAGGCAAGCCTTGGATTCCTAAGATTTTGATAATCGAAATAGAGCTCTCCCTCTCTCTCTTCTCTTCTCTCCTCCTTCCCCCTCCCTTCCATTAGGGACGGCGGCCACCCTAGCTCCATTAGGGCCGGCGCCCAACCTACACCAAGGCAAGGTGTTGCCGTGAGCTTCAAGGAGAAGAAGAAACCAATCAAGAAGAAGAAGAAGCGGATCACATCTCCCTCTCTCTCGGAATTCGATTCCGTTACTTCGTTGGTTAGTTTCCTTTTCTTCTCTTGATCTTCTTTGTTGTGCCTATAGAGAATCTAGTAGTTCTCGTCGGCACAAAACTCGTGGCTTTGCGAAGTCATCCCGAAGAGAACTCGGCGTGGACGCGAATAGAGGCGGAGCTTCCAAGGGACGCTACGGTTGGATCTCGTCCCTTACTTCGAGTTACAAGAGGTATAATGTAAATTAGTTTACTTTTCCGCAAAGTTTTATTTTATGATTATGTCAACACACCATAAGATTGCATGCTAGATACGAAGTTAAAATAATTTAGGAAATTATTTTATGCAAATTCTTCCGCTGCACGTAAAAATTTAAAATTTTACGAACTCGTATCCTTGTCGACATGCACCCGGTCCCAACAGTGGTATCAGAGCCGGTTAGTGTTCGACTTAATCATATAATTGTTTTGTGGAAAACTTTGTCATGATCTCAATTTCGAAAAAAAATTTCAATTATGGAAACTTTCGAATTATAATAAATTTTAGATTTAGGAATTTCAAAGTTTGGAAATCCTCATGAAATTTCGCAAACGTTTGAAATTTTCTATTTTCTGAAATTTTATAATAATTTTGAAAACTTCCCATCTTTGGAAACTTTCCAATTTTGGAAATTTTTCTATTTTAGAAATTTTCCAATTTTGGAAATATGTAAGTTTTCTTTGTACCGGAAACTTACAATTATTCTGAAAACCTATTTTTGAAATCTCGCAATTTTGGGCACTTTCTTTTAAGAAAGTCTAGACAAATTCATGGACAGTTAATTGACAATTAAATTTGAATTGGTTTTTAAATTGACAACAAAATTCTTTATTTTGGATTGAGCCTCGGGGAGCCGTCCAATTTAAAGTTAGTTGTTGTAATTTAATTTCCCAATTTTTAATTGAAATTGTCATGTTTGATTTGGATTGAGTCTCGGGGAGCCGTCCAATTGGATTTACAACACATTACTTTTCTTTGTGTATCTGAGCCTCGGGGAGCCACCCTTAGAAAACAATTTGTTTTAATTAATTAAATCCATGAATAAAATATGTTTGAAGAGGTGATGCTCTTACATATTGTTGTCTCCAAAATTAATTAGGAAAATGGTTTCCTATAGAGTTTTCTTAAATGAGATTTTCATGAAAATAATATGTAGTTGAATTAAGGGATTTGTCTCTTAATTTAATAAGATTTGATTTAGAGAAATCAAAGTCTTGAACATATTATTTCCGAAATTAATTATGACAATTTAGGAAATTATTTCCCAAAACAATTCCTTTAATTAAGTATGAAATTGGAATTAGGAAATCCGGTTCCTAATTCAATTAATGAGACTTGATAACTTAAGTCACATACATACTTTATTAAGGAAATCGTTAGTCATGACATAATTCTATGTCATGAATGTGCTTAGAAAAGAAAGGATGAGACCCAAAACCCCTTACAAAATATTAAGGCCAACACCTTCCATTAATATGGTTAGAATTGGAGTTTTGTTTCTCGTTTGGGTTGATGGACACATCCATGCCCGACTTGAACCTCAGCATGTTCAAACCATGGAATTAGTTTATGAATAATATAGTTGGAGTCAGAGGTCAATCCTTAGTTTTGGTTGTTGGACACATCCAAGCCTGACTAAACGATTGAATGAGCTCCAACCATATTAAAACTATTTCTTGATTAATGGGTCAGCCTTAAGCTTGGAGCATCGATTTGTTGTGCCACAGCCAAGGTCGATGCAAAGAGAGGTGCAGTTGGGTGCTATGTATAAAGTTGCATACTTGTTAATGAGTTAACGACCCAATGATTTATGCAAACATTCAATTAGTTGATAGCATAAAGTGATAGTTACATATATGTGATGTGTAATCGGTATAATTACCTACCTTCATAGCTAAGAAAAACTTGATGGCCACAGCCATGGTTGTTCTTATCTATGGTTGGATATCAACCTATTTGGAGATGTTCCTACGATCTCCCGAATTGATAATAAGGGTGACTCAATTCGAAAAATAAATAGGATTTAATATATGTATGATGATACATTCTTTAATCATTCTTCTCACATAAGCTCAATTTGTATTTCTAGGATAATCACTCGATCATGTCTTCCCTAAACTTGCGTTCCAATTTGGACACCAATAAACTGACTGGGTCAAACTTCATGGACTGGCTTTGAAACCTGAGGATAGTCCTCAAGGCTGAGAAGCTTGCTTATGTCCTTGAAGATCAACTTCCCAACCGTCCTCCTGAAAATGCAACTCCAGACCAGTTTCCTGAGTTGCTCAACCTGCTGAAGACTGTAGAGCCTTCTGTGAAGCAGGAACAGAAGACAGTGCTGTTAGTTGGTTCCTCGAAGAAAGGTTCTAAGAGGAAGGCCAAAGAACAGAATAAGGGAAAGAAGAAAAAGGCCAAAAAGACTGAAAATACCCTAAAAGGCACTTGCCATCATTGTGGCAAGGAAGGTCACTTGCGAAGAGACTGCAAGATTTATCTTGAGTCCTTGAAGAATAAGGCATCCGATGCCTCATCCTCTTCAAGTATCTTCGTTATTGAATGTCACTCTATTTCCTCAAACACATGGGTACTTGATACTGGGTGTAGCTCACATATATGTAATGATATACAAGGGCTAAGGAATAGAAGAAGATGTTGGATCGTGAAAACCGATAGAGGGGGGGTGAATATCGGAAGTCGTTACTTTTTCAGAAAACTGAGAGTAAATGCACAGCGGAAATAAAAATAACATACACAGCACAAAGACACAGTGATTTTTACTTGGTTCGGAGCCTGTGTCGACTCCTACTCTAAGGCCCACGGTCGTTGACCGTTTACTTTGGGCAATTCTATATTTGCGCAAAATCGGTTACAATAATTTTAAATACAAAGAGAGTGCAATAAATTAATAATAAAATATTAAGTTCTTCGTTACCGACGTCCGGAGTATATCGAATCTTTTTGGGGCAGCGGGACGTCGTCGGCTCGAGGTGAAGCGTTTCCGGAGCAAGGCACGAGCGTAGAAGAACTTTGAAGCGTTGGAAGAAGTGTTCTCCTAAGCCTGGGGTCGAGGGCCCTTTATATAGGGCTAGGGGGCGCCCGGGACGTCGGGGGCGCCCCCACGTGGCTTTTGATCAGCACAAACCTCGGTCGCATCTGATCCTCTGGATCCGCTTTGACCGGGGCGCCCGGGTCGTTCGGGGCGCCCGTATTGACCGGGTCAAAACCTCATCTCTTGGCTTCGAAGGCTTCTAGTTCGATGTATGCGCATGGGGGCGCCCGCAGCGCAGGGGGCGCCCGGGAGCAGCGGGGGCACCCGGGTACACGGGGGCGCCCGGCCCAGTGTGTATTCGAACCATTATTCTTGTTACTTGTTTTGTATGGCCCTTGGGGGCGCCCGGGACGCTCCGGGCGCCCTACTCAGTAACTGCCTCTCTCCTTTGAGGCTTTTTAAGCTGCAGACACACGTTCCTTCGGTCCTGCATCCAGGGTTAGTCCAAAACAAGATAATATAACAATTAATTAGATTTATACAGCCTTAGCTGTCTTGGTTCTGACTTTGGTCTCCAAAATGGAGCCCTAGGTCGAACCGACGCCTACTGTTCCCTCGACGGGGAACGCGTCCTCACCTACTCCTCTCGGGAGAATTTACCTGATGCCAACAGCTCCTTTGGTTGGACTTTTGCCTAACGGTCCTTTGTCAGGTCTTGGTTGGCGAGCTGCCCTTCGCTCGGTGCCTAGCATTCCTTCGCTAGGGCTTCAGTCCCAGACTGTCCTTCGCCTGGCGCCTAGCAGTCCTTCGCTAGGTCTTTTGACCCTGGCATTCCTTTGCCAGTGCCTAGCATTCCTTCGCTAGGTCTTTTTACCCTGGCATTCCTTCGCTAGTGTCTAGCAGTCCTTCGCTAGGGCTTTGATACTGGCAGTCCTTCGCCAGTTGCCTAGCAGTCCTTCGCTAGGGCTTTGTTACTGGCAGTCCTTCGCCAGTTGCCTAGCAGTCCTTCGCTAGGGCTTTGTATCCTGGCAGTCCTTCACCAGGTGCCTAGCATTCCTTCGCTATGACTTTGTATCTGCACACTTGAGTAACATTGTTAGATCACAAATAACACTTAACTTTGAATCCTTTGCCAATATCAAAACAAGGTTCGATATGGTGCTTCCTGCACCAACAATCTCCCCCTTTTTGATTTATGGCAACACAATTCAAAGTTAAGTAAAGACATATAACAGTTAAGAAAAGAAGGAGTATGAACAGTATAAGTGTAAAAAAAATTTCTATACTCCCCCTAAAACCCTGAAACCCTGAATACTAGTGTTATAACACTCTTAACTTTGACCTTTCCTCCCCCTTTGACATATATCAAAAACAAACATGGGTGAACAAGGTAAAAATTTAAAAAGTTTTGCAAACCTAAATTTTGTAACATAACTTTTACTTGGCTTTGCAAAAAGGAATTTTATTTAGGCAAAATTTTAAAAGTTATAAGTGCTTTTATAATATTAGAGAAAATTATCTTTTGAAAGCACTTACAAAAGTATTATTTTTAATGCATAATATTTTACTTGCTTTGGTTACTTTTCCAGTCTGACACAATCCTAGGAAACCTTGTTAACTACAAGGACAGTTTCCTAAGTATCCTGGAAATTTTCCAACTCAAGTAAATACTATTGCCAAAAGAATTTTAAAAAAAATAAAATAATAGTATTTTGAAAGAAAATTATTTAAGTTTTCAAAAGGATTTTAAACGTGCAGTGCATGAAAACATATAATTCAATAATTCTTTTAATTTAATCTCCCCCTAAACTTGACCCAGTCCTAGGAAGCTTGTTGACTACAAGCGATCTTCCTCTGAGTCTTAAGGTTTGATTTAAATTATAAGAATTGTCTAATAACAAAAAAAATAATTAATAAACATATTTCAGAAATTCTTCTCTTGACTCAAACTCCCCCTAAATTTGACACATCCTAGGAGTCCTTATGGATCATGAAGTGGACCTTCCTCTGTGTCTTTAGGGTTTATTAAAATCAAAAGAATAGTTTTGAATATCAGTACGGTAATATAATTTTAGGAAATTCAATTTGAAATGAAGATAATTTTCATACATAAGCCCCTTTTTCGAAAAACATTTTGAAATGATAATGATTTTTGTAAAGCACAATTTTGAAAAATATAGTGATTATTTGAAGGCCTAAAACTTCTTCTTTTAATTTGAACTTTCCTTAAATCTGCCATAGTCCTGGGAGGCTTGTTGACCACAAGTTAATCCTCCTCTTAGTCTTAGGGTTTGTCAAAATTAAAGGAACAATTTTGAACATGCCTTTTGAGTATGATAATTTTTAAGGAGATAGATTTTTGAAAACATAATTTGGTATGATAACACAATTTTCGAAAACCATTTTGAAATGATAATAATTTTTCAAAAATATTTTGAAAGAAAATTAAAAAGAATAAACCACTCCCCCTTACTATCTAATGTCCTAGGGGACTTCAGTGTTATCCATGTTTGACTATGTTGACTAGGTTTGACCAATAATTGACCCAATCAACTTTATTTATTGTGATATTTGACATGAAATAAAAAATGTTAAGAAAAAAGTAGAGTACAGTACAATGAATTAATTTGTGAATAACTTTTGAAAATATTTTTTTTTTTGAAAGATATTGATTTATGCTTTTAGGTCCTAGATGTCTCACCCAGTTCTACGTGGTCAAGCATGTTAACCTTGTGGGTTGTGTGAGACAAATATTTTAATTTTGAAAGTAAATGATTGACGATAATTAAATTGAATTTTGAGAATAATTAATTCAGTTGAATCTGAGAATAATTAATTGAATTATTTTGAATTTGATTAAATTGATTTAATTAAGATTAAATTGATTTAAATAAGATTGAATTGAATTTAATTAAAATTGAATTTAATTGATTTAATTAAGATTTAATTGAATTTGATTGATTTAATTAAGATTTAATTGAATTGATTTAATTAAAATTAATTGATTTGAATTTGGTTGGGTTGGAATCAACTTTTAAGTTCTAAGCATCTCACCCATTTCTAAGTGACAAAACAGGGTATCCTTAACTGTTTTGTGAGATGCGTTAATTTTATCTTTGATTTTATGTTAGCACTATGATTTAATTGAAGCTTGTGTTAGATTCGAGTTTAACAAATAATAATTTAAAAGTGAGTTTCGATAATTGGCTTCCAGGTCTTGGCGAGGCACAGAGGCCTTCTTTGGCCGTAGCCTTATTGGATCAACAACCCTTTCCTAGACAAAGCCTTTTAAAGAAAGATCATTTTCAAATCATTTTTGATAAATTCTGGTCTAACTAGTTTGGGTTTTGGATCGGTAGCTTCGGCTAGTTCCGCCAAAATGGCTTCCCTAACGTACTATCATCTCACCTCCTCCCAATACTATATTATTCAAACTTCAATTAAATCATTTTAGTCCTTAAACTAACCAATCCTAATAAAAAAATTAACAAAAAAAAACAACATACAATTAAAACAAGCAATTGTCTAAGTTACATCATAATCGTAATAATATTCTGGATTATCAAAAACAGCAATATTATGAATTAAATTTTCTAACACATTAGCCTTATAAGATCCACTCATATTATTCATGGTAAATATTGGATTTTTAAATACTGTAAATTTACCTTTTGATTCACGGTTGGGAATCTCCCCCTTGATTCTAGCTACCTTTCTTTTGCTTGATTGTTTTTTTTGGCATTTTGTAGTGGTCGTGAGCCATTCGGACCTGCTTCCGATGATCCCCTTCTTCGTCGTCAGATTTTGAGTCTGAGTCGGACTCAGGTATTGGTTGAGGCCCCTTTTGCAGTTTTCTTAGAGTTTTCCCTGCAATAAAATTTACACCTTCCTCGACCATTACAGTATCTGTTTGATTATTTAATTCTAATTTTGGAAAGAATTTAAAATCAATTACCGTCTCAGTCAATTTGTCTTCTAAATCTGGTTTGGATTCGGGTTCAGACTCTAACTTGGTTGTTTGTGCTTGGACCGAGAGTGCAAGACCGCTTACTTGATCTTCTTCTTCAAAGACCTCAATATTGGAGCTCTCTTCGTGTAGGTTGATTAGCTTCTCCCACATCTCTTTAGCACATCCAAATGAACCGACTAGCTTGAGTTGTTCGTTGGTTAGACCACACTGAAGGATTACAGTTGCCCTTGCATCTGTCTCAATTTGGTTGAGCGTTGGTTCATCCAGTTTGTCCCACGCAATTGATTGTCCATCTTCTGTAGGAAGGGAGAACCCTGTTTGGATGAGCATCCATATATCCATATGGGCCTTCAGATGGAACTCCATTAGACATCTCCAGGAATTGAAGTTCTCGCCGGAGAATAGCGGTGGACGGGCACTGTTCCATTCTTGGTTGGCCATTTAGTTTAACCTCGTACAGAAAAGAAATAACAAAAATATGCCAAGACTTGGTCTTGGATTAGTAGTGCGGGAGAAGGGAAAAATAGCTCAAAATAAATGTTGCACGAATTTCGAGGTGGAATAATAATAAAATAATAATAAAAAAGTTTTGTGACAAATTTTCAAAAATTGTTCGTTTTGTTAATTCTAACTTATGGTGAAAATATGAAAATTCAAAATTGAAAAAGGCGTAAGAATATTTTAAATACACCTACAGATATTATTTATAAAAAAACGAACGAGATTGAGTTGTGTTGATTAACAAAAAGAAAAGAAATAAATAAAATAAAATTCGTAAATCCGAAAAAATAACTTTCAAACTGGTGGTTGCACCAAGTTTGAACTACCCCGCTCTGATACCACTTGTTGGATCGTGAAAACCGATAGAGGGGGGGTGAATATCGGAAGTCGTTACTTTTTCGGAAAACTGAGAGTAAATGCACAGCGGAAATAAAAATAACATACACAGCACAAAGACACAGTGATTTTTACTTGGTTCGGAGCCTGTGTCGACTCCTACTCCAAGGCCCACGGTCGTTGACCGTTTACTTTGGGCAATTCTATATTTGCGCAAAATCGGTTATAATAATTTCAAATACAAAGAGAGTGCAATAAATTAATAATAAAATATTAAGTTCTTCGTTACCGACGTCCGGAGTATATCGAATCTTTTTGGGGCAGCGGGACGTCGTCGGCTCGAGGTGAAGCGTTTCCGGAGCAAGGCACGAGCGTAGAAGAACTTTGAAGCGTTGGAAGAAGTGTTCTCCTAAGCCTGGGGTCGAGGGCCCTTTATATAGGGCTAGGGGGCGCCCGGGACATCGGGGGCGCCCCCCACGTGGCTTTTGATCCGCACAAACCTCGGTCGCGTTTGATCCTCTGGATCCGCTTTGACCGGGGCGCCCGGGTCGTTCGGGGCGCCCGTATTGACCGGGTCAAAACCTCATCTCTTGGCTTCGAAGGCTTCTGGTTCGATGTATGCGCATGGGGGCGCCCGCAGCACAGGGGGTGCCCGGGAGCAGCGGGGACGCCCGGGTACATGGGGGCGCCCGGCCCAGTGTGTATTCGAACCATTATTCTTGTTACTTGTTTTGTATGGCCCTTGGGGGCGCCCGGGACGCTCCGGGCGCCCTACTCAGTAACTGTCTCTCTCCTTTGAGGCTTTCTAAGCTGCAGACACACGTTCCTTCGGTCCTGCATCCAGGGTTAGTCCAAAACAAGATAACATAACAATTAATTAGATTTATACAGCCTTAGCTGTCTTGGTTCTGACTTTGGTCTCCAAAATGGAGCCCTAGGTCGAACCGACGCCTACTGTTCCCTCGACGGGGAACGCGTCCTCACCTACTCCTCTCGGGAGAATTTACCTGATGCCAACAGCTCCTTTGGTTGGACTTTTGCCTAACGGTCCTTTGTCAGGTCTTGGTTGCCGAGCCGCCCTTCGCTCGGTGCCTAGCATTCCTTCGCTAGGGCTTCAGTCCCAGACTGTCCTTCGCCTGGCGCCTAGCAGTCCTTCGCTAGGTCTTTTGACCCTGGCATTCCTTTGCCAGTGCCTAGCATTCCTTCGCTAGGTCTTTTTACCCTGGCATTCTTTCGCCAGTGCCTAGCAGTCCTTCGCTAGGGCTTTGATACTGGCAGTCCTTCGCCAGTTGCCTAGCAGTCCTTCGCTAGGGCTTTATTACTGGCAGTCCTTCGCCAGTTGCCTAGCAGTCCTTCGCTAGGGCTTTGTTACTGGCAGTCCTTCGCCAGTTGCCTAGCAGTCCTTCGCTAGGGCTTTGTATCCTGGCAGTCCTTCGCCAGGTGCCTAGCATTCCTTCGCTAGGACTTTGTATCTGCACACTTGAGTAACATTGTTAGATCACAAATAACACTTAACTTTGAATCCTTTGCCAATATCAAAACAAGGTTCGATATGGTGCTTCCTGCACCAACAGAAGACTCGTCAAATGAGAAGCAAATCTGCGAGTTGGAAATGGAGCAAAGATTGCTGCTGTTGCCATCGGAACATATTTGCTAAAGCTCCCCACTGGACGTATCTTAGAATTGGATAATTGTTATTTTGTTCCTTCGTTAATAAAGAACAATGTATTTATTTCATGTTTGAATGAAAAGGGTTATTATTTAACTTTTAGTAACAATTGTTGTTACATAACTTTAAATGGCGTTCTTTATGGGAATGGAACTTTGTGCAATGGCATCTACACGTTAGATTTATCCAGTGACGTTTTCAATATCGAAGTTAGCAACAAACGTGCTCGAATAGATAATTGAATAGACTCCTACGCATGGCATTGTCGTCTTGGCCATATAAGTAAGAAACGCATGACCGAATTGCACCGATGTGGAATTTTAGAATCATTTGAACCCGATTCATTTGATACATGCGAATCATGCTTAAAAGGCAAGATGACCAAATTACCCTTTTCGGAAAAGGTAATCTAGTGGGAGAATTGCTTGGTCTAATACATACTGATGTATGTGGACCAATGTCAACTCTTGCACAAGGAGGCTATAGCTACTTCATCACCTTTATCGATGATCACTCACGATTCGGGTACGTGTTCTTGATGAAACACAAATCTGAAGCCTTTGAGAAATTCAAAGAGTTTAGAAATGAAGTAGAGAAACAGCTTGGCAAAAGTATTAAAATACTTCGATCCGATCAGGGTGGTGAATACTTAAGTCAAGAGTTTCAAGATTATCTTAGGGATAATGGGATATTATCCCAATGGACTCCGCCGTATACACCACAGCATAATGGTGTATCTGAGAGGCGCAACCGAACCTTGATGGACATGGTTAGGTCGATGATGAATCATGCAACTCTTCCAAAATCCTTTTGGGGCTATGCACTTAAGACAGCTGTTTACTTGCTAAACAGAGTCCCGACCAAGGTAGTCTCTACTACTCCGTATGAGATATGGAATAGTAAGAAACCCCACGTAACTCACCTTAAAATATGGGGTTGTCCTGCTTATGTGAAGCGGACTGTATCAGACAAATTGGATGCTAAGTCTGATAAATGTCTATTTATTGGATACCCTAAGGAAACGAAGGGTTACCAATTCTATCATCCCTTGGAACAAAAGGTGTTTGTTTCAAGGCATGCTGTATTTCTAGAAAAAGAATTTCTTTTACAAGAAAACAGTGGGAGTGGGATTGAACTTGATGAAGTTCAAGAAACTCCAATAGACATTACGGAGACACCTAGTCTAGACCCACAACCAATACCTCATAATGATGAGCTATCAGTTGAACCTAAAACTACAGCACCTCTTCGTAGATCTGATAGGACACGCAATATTCCAGAGAGATACGGATTTCTCGTAAGTGAATCGAACGACGTGTTACTCATAAGCGATGACGAACCTATCAGTTATGAAGATGTTCTGAAAAGTTCAGAAAAGGACAAATGGCTTGAGGCCATGAAGTCGGAAATGGATTCCATGTACGAAAACCAAGTATGGGACTTGGTTAAACCACCTGAAGGGATTAAGTCCATAGGGTGCAAGTGGGTTTTCAAGAAGAAAACCGACATGGAAGGTAATGTTGTTACCTTTAAGGCTATATTAGTGGCAAAAGGATATCGTCAGAAGCAAGGAATTGATTATGACGAAACCTATTCGCCAGTAGCTATGCTTAAATCCATTCGGATGCTCCTAGCCATAGCAGCTCATTATGATTATGAGATATGGCAAATGGATGTGAAAACAGCTTTCCTTAACGGAAACCTGCTTGAGGATGTATACATGATACAACCTGAAGGTTTCACATCGGTTGATAAAACCAAAGTATGCAAGTTTCGACGATCCATATATGGACTGAAGCAAGCATCTAGGAGCTGGAACATCCGTTTTGATGAGACAATCAAAAAGTTTGATTTCTCACAAAATCCTGACGAACCTTGTGTGTACAAGAAGGTTAGTGGGAGTGCAGTCGTATTCCTAGTATTATATGTCGACGACATCTTACTTATAGGAAATGATATATCAGTCTTACAGACAGTTAAAATTTGGTTGTCCAAAACTTTCTCCATGAAAGACCTGGGAGAAGCAACCTATATCCTTGGGATTAGAATCTATAGAGATAGATCAAAAAGGTTGCTTGGTCTTTCGCAGTCTATATATATAGACCGAGTGCTAAAAAAGTTTAGCATGTCGGAATCCAAGAAAGGTTACCTTCCCATCAGGCATGGGATCAACCTTTCAAAGTCTATGTGTCCGCGCACAGAAGACGAGAGGATTTGCATGAACAAGATTCCCTATGCATCCGCGATAGGATCTATCATGTATGCTATGTTGTGTACTAGACCCGATGTATCGTATGCTTTGAGCGTCACAAGCAGATACCAGTCGGATCCAGGAATGGATCATTGGGCGGCTGTTAAGACAATCCTTAAGTACTTAAGAAGAACTAAGGATGTGCTCCTAATATATGGAAAAGGAGATATGGTAATACGTGGGTATACAGATGCCAGTTTCCAGACAGATAAGGATGACTCCAAATCTCAGTCTGGATACGTATTTACTCTGAATGGAGGCGCAGTAAGTTGGAAAAGTTCCAAACAAGACACCGTAGCGGATTCCACCACAGAAGCGGAATATATCGCAGCTTCGGAAGCAGCAAAGGAAGCAGTCTGGATCAAGAAGTTCGTCTCCGAGCTTGGCGTGGTTCCAACCATTGATGATGCAGTGCCGGTTTACTGCGACAACAATAGAGCTATTGTACAAGCAAAGGAACCAAGGTCTCATCAGCGATCCAAACACGTGCTTCGCCGCTATCATCTGATCAGAGAGATTATAAGTAGGAATGACATACAAATCGAGAAAATTCCCACTGAAAGGAATTTAGCGGATCCTTTAACTAAGGCCTTACCTCAGAGCAAGTTTGAGGGTCATGTTAGAGCCTGTGGTATTGGATACCGTAGCGATTGGCATTAGGCCAAGTGGGAGTTTGTTAGTGATATGAGAGAAGTGTCCTAAGGCAATCGCCTTATGATTGTAAACATTTATTTTAATAAATGATAATTCACTATTTGAGTATACATGTTTGTGTATTTGATTGGGATCTTAAACTCATCTACTGAATGTCCGCAATACAACTCACAGCATAAGAGCATTTGTGATGAGATCACAACTAGTGATTATCTCTAAATGAGCAAATGTGAAGTATTGAAAATATCCCTAGTCGATGAATTGATAAAAACGGACACTATCAATTCTGTTGAGACTAGCATGGGTTATTCTCTAATCAGCTGATTCTCACTAGCTGGTGACATTGGGATGTCCGGAGATAAACATGGATGCTAGTTAAGGGAACTAGTTCATTGGAGTGACTAGCTGTAAGACTTCATATGGAATCTATATATAGAAATATCAATGAAGTTCTTACTGCGGCTTAAGTGCGATGTTCCTTTGACTTGCGGTGTTCAAGTCATCTTGGTCATGGAGACTTATACTTTAACATCTTAAGCAAGCATCTCCAAGGAGGTGTGGACCCAGGATGATTGGGTATAAGCCGAAGTGCCCGAAGATGTTTGAACAGCCTACAAAGGATTCACCACTCCTTGCGAGGAGATGTATACCCAGGCCTATCGTCGGATTGTTACTCAAAACCTCTGGCCAGAGTATATCATGTTTAGAGTGCGAGTCTCTAAAATACATGAGAGTAATTAGAAATCCAAAGGACGAGAAAGACATTACTTGGGCTAGGTGTGACGTAGTCAGCCTAGTGGGGATTGACACAAATAGACCGTGTCCTGAACCAAGTGGGTATAAGATGGCGAAGGGAATGAGGCACGATTCATTAGAGCTGCTGAAGGGTTTCAGAATAATTTCTTCTGAGGTCAAACCGTTGATCTTTCGATTAATTGGGGGTCATGATGTACTACTAGGTGCCACTCATGATCGTTCTATAATTTGTTGATTATAGACGACCAACATAAATCGAAAGCCTATTTAGTCACACGCACTACGAGTAATCCGAGGGATTTAAAACGAGTTGAAAATTGGATTTTCCGATCAAGAGAAATAAGTCGAATCTGAGTTAATCAGAGGCGCAATGGAAGCTAAAATTGGCTAAGTCTTTTGAAGGCTTATTTGGCGAATTAAATGAGTTTAATTCGCGTTGGTTCGGCTCGGTTTGGGCCGGCCAAAGAGGGTGCCAACCCTCCTTGGTTGGCCGGCCACCTAAAGGGAGAAAAACCAATTAATTTTGGTTTAATTAATAAAACAAATCTAGCACGATTTGTTTTATAAATTATGGATAAATAAATTTGTATAAAGAAATTTATATAAATAAATTTATAGAAATTTATTCTTTTTATGGAAGTTAAAATAATCCATGAATTGGTTTATTTTAATTTTATAAAATCAATAATGAATTGATTTTTCCATAATAAGAAAATTTATAAATTTCTTATAAAATTTATTCCATAATAAAAGGAGAGATTAATTAGTTTTATTATAAAGTTAGTTATAATAAAACTTGGTTTAAACGGAATAATTCATAAGAGAATTTATAGGATAAATTTCTTATGATAATTAATTAGTTTTATTATAAAGTTAGTTATAATAAAATTCATAAGAGAATTTATAGGATAAATTTCTTATGATAACTAATTAGTTTTATTATAAAGTTAGTTATAATAAAACTTGGTTTAAACGGAATAATTCATAAGAGAATTTATAGGATAAATTTCTTATGATAATTAATTAGTTTTATTATAAAGTTAGTTATAATAAAATTCATAAGAGAATTTATAGGATAAATTTCTTATGATAACTAATTAGTTTTATTATAAAGTTAGTTATAATAAAACTTGGTTTAAACGGAATAATTCATAAGAGAATTTATAGGATAAATTTCTTATGATAACTAATTCCGTTAATTCGGTTAAGAGGAGACTTGGCAAGGGAGAAGCAACTATATAAGGAACCATAGGCAAGCCTTGGATTCCTAAGATTTTGATAATCGAAATAGAGCTCTCCCTCTCTCTCTTCTCTTCTCTCCTCCTTCCCCCTCCCTTCCATTAGGGCCGGCGGCCACCCTAGCTCCATTAGGGCCGGCGCCCAACCTACACCAAGGCAAGGTGTTGCCGTGAGCTTCAAGGAGAAGAAGAAACCAATCAAGAAGAAGAAAAAGCGGATCACATCTCCCTCTCTCTCGGAATTCGATTCCGTTACTTCGTTGGTTAGTTTCCTTTTCTTCTCTTGATCTTCTTTGTTGTGCCTATAGAGAATCTAGTAGTTCTCGTCGGCACAAAACTCGTGGCTTTGCGAAGTCATCCCGAAGAGAACTCGGCGTGGACACGAATAGAGGCGGAGCTTCCAAGGGACGCTACGGTTGGATCTCGTCCCTTACTTCGAGTTACGAGAGGTATAATGCAAATTAGTTTACTTTTCCGCAAAGTTTTATTTTATGATTATGTCAACACACCATAAGATTGCATGCTAGATACGAATTTAAAATAATTTAGGAAATTATTTTATGCAAATTCTTCCGCTGCACGTAAAAATTTAAAATTTTACGAACTCGTATCCTTGTCGACATGCACCCGGTCCCAACATGATCGGGTAGATCATGGGTTTTGATGTATGTGTCAATATGATTAAGTTAGGGTTTCATGTTGATCTAATATGTGTATGTGAGTGTACAGGTTTGCAGGATACACATAGACTTAGTTGGACGTCTTCGGGGTCGATGAAGGATGACATAGGTAGACAAGTCATGGGCTTGCATGCATCCGAGGGACCGTGGACAAAGCAGGGACGATGAGCTGAGGGAAGCGGACTTCGAGGCATACGTGAAGGATGGCATGAGAGACGAGCCGTGGGCTTGCATGCATCTGAGGGACGAGAGCCAAAGTCGAAGAGGGCTTGAAGGTAACAGATCGAGGCTGCTGGATGAAGAGTCGGCTAAGTTGTGAGGATTCGAGTGCTGAGAGAACTGTACTCGGGAAGGGAAATCCTAGGGTTCGAGTACTGAGAGAATTGTATTCGGGAAGGGAAGCCTTAGGTATCAGTCGACTGATGTGGAGCACAGAGAGATCAGTTGACTGATCCTGGGATCAGGATCAGTCGACTGGTCTCGACCAGAATGCGAATCATCAGGCTGTGACATTCGAATTCGCGAGGACTAGTCGACTGGTGTTAGCACCAGTCGGCTGGTAATAGTCAGAACAGTATCGAGCACTATTTATGAGGGCTCATATTTTGTTGTCCTTCCTTGGCGAAACAAGCTTAGTTAAATCCTGTTAGTAGCCTAAACGTGCTCAGATGTTGTTAAGGATTGTGATGAGGTTTCTCCACCCACAAGGAGCGACATGAGCTAGCCGGCGGTGTTCCGGGGAATCATCCACCGAAGGATCAGGATCATCCACCTTACGGACAGCCGTGGAGAAGGAGCATTATCTCCGAACCACGTAAACGGTTTGTGTTTGCGATTGTTTTAGCTTATTGTTTTAGTTTTTCGCTTGTGCACACTAACATTGTAGGAAGAAAATTGAAACGAAGTTATTCATCCCGCCCCCCCCCCTCTAGCTAAACGACAAGGTCCCAATAAGTGGTATCAGAGCGAGGTTCGCTCATCTACGGACTAACCGCCGAGAGGGCAAAAAGCTAGAGGATGATATCAATGTTCCACCTTCTTATGATCGCGAGAGTTTCGAGTATTGGAAGATGCGGACAAACACATGGTTCGGTATGGATTGGAACTTTATGATCGCGCTAGAAGAGCCATTTGAAGTTCCAAGAGATAAACATGGGAAAAAGCTCTGACCAAGATATTGGACCAAGGAGCAACAAACCCAATCAAAGGTAAATAAGAAGGTAATTTCAATATTACTTAATATTTTGCCTAACGATATAATTAGTGATGAAGGTGAATACAAAAATGCACACGAATTATAGAGTAAGATATTAGCACTTCATGAAAATCCTACACAAGCTCAAGTAGTGGAAGAGTCCAAGGAGATGAGCTCAACATTCGAAGAGGAGGAGAAAGAGGAAAAAGATTCATCCATCTCCTCAAGTGAAGTGACACAAGAAAGTGAAGAATCATCCACTTCATCAAAGGAAGAAAAAGTGGTCTCCACCTCCAGGATTGAGGGGGAGGAAAGACCAACCTCAATATCGGAGCAAGAAGAAGCATCCACCTCCACCAAAGCAAGGTCAAAAGATCACATTATTTGCTTTGGGTGCAAAAAGAAGGGACACTACAAGGACAAGTGTCCATTAGATAAAAAGGAGGTAAACCCTAAACCCAAGTCAATTTATTTAAAATCTAACATGGGTTGTAGGGAAAAGAAGGAGAAAAAGCACATTAGGTGTTACACGTGTGGTGAGCTAGGACACTACCATATCAAATGCTCAAGGAAAGGAGAATTCAAGAAATTAGAGCTTTTGAGGAAGTGGGAGAAGAAGAAGAAAAGCTCACATCAAGGGAAGGCTACAAGGGTAAGGGAGGTAATCCCTAACTTTAAGCGTTTTTCAAATTTCTCCATGAATATTAGAAATAATGAGAATTGTTTACCTATGCATAACTTTGGTTTTAGATATCGTGATAAAAATAAGGTTAATGTTGCATGTCTAAATTCTAAGAAATTCATGTATCGTGAGAAACCTTGAACCTTTAGACCTAAAGGCCAAGGCATCAATCCAAAGAAAGGGAGACATATGCCTAGACAAATGGGTAGATCTAGAAATGTCCAAGATGGACATGGTGATGCTAAGGTTAAGAATCTAGAGAGGAAAAATTAAACTTTGAGGGTAAAGCTTGACAAATTAGAGAAAATCCTAGAGAGATTCATTAGTGGATCTAAGGGTTTAGGCATGGTGTGGAGTAGTCAAAACCCTTACACTGATAGATTGGGTCTAGGATACCGATCTATTAGATCAAATGCTGTTGAAAAGTCATATTCAAGGATGTCATATGACTATAGCAAGGGAAAGGTCAAAAATGACAAGGAAAGGTCGTTTAAAGGAAGAAGAATAACTTAACCAAGGGCAAGGTGTACAAAGTTAAAAAAAGGTAGAGTTGTAGGTCAAGAAGTATCGGAGGTACACCGGTGCGGTCTTGCCATTATAGATGAGTCGCCTAGGGAGGTGACTAAGGTTAAGAGTTCAAGGGGGAGCTCTAGGAGTCAAGATGGGATCCATGGTTAATGGATCTCAGGAGAATTTTTCCAGGGAAACTAGATGGGCTGTGGAATGTGCCAAAGGATTTGGAGACAAATCTGAGTCTTAATTCTAGAGATTTGGCACATCAAAAGTAAGTTTATGCATGGAAATATGACACTAGAATCATATTGCATGAAAATTGATTGTCAATGTGTAGATATGATATTAACCAATGCTAAGGATGCATTGTGGTTGGGAATGAGAAGATACATCAAGGAGAAATCAAAATTAGGACTTTAGGTCAAGGTTTAATTGAACAATTTAAATAGGTTTGAGTTTTGTGTCAATCTTGGGATTGGTAATAGATACATGTGTGAATGTATTTTTCCCAAGTAGATACATGTACCACAAACCTTTGCATAAAATTTGAGAATTTTTGAAGATTTATGAAATTTCTGGTGCATTTCTGAAGTTGGGTTAGAAATGCTGATAATATAGGGTATCAGTCGACTGATGCAGAGGCAGTCGACTGGTATAGTTTGATCCAGGAACTAAGGTTTTCTATGCAACAGTCGATTGATTTTCCATCAGTCGACTGATCTTTTTGTTTAGTTCATCAGTCGATTGGCCTAGGGGCAGTCGACTGATGCCGCGAATCTTTAAAAGAAAACCACGCGCAGGGCGGCCGAACTTAGGGTTTCAACGCCGCCCCTTGCCGCCATCTTCCTCCCTTGATCTCCCCAGCTCCCCTAAGGCATCCTACGACCTCAGAATGTTGTTCCTAGCATTCCTTCACCTTAAGATCCGAATCTAGGGCAAGAAAAACATCCTTCCTTGAGTCAAGTTTAATCATCATCCATCATGCAACGAATGGAGAGACAGTAATGAATTATTTGCTTTATTTTCTCGATTTAGTTCATGATTCACAACTAACTCTCTATATTTTGCATGATTTCCTATTTTTTCTTCTTGATTGGGACATTCATGGTACTGATAGATACTATTTTATTGATTATTTGAGTTGCTAAAATTCATGTTTGACCTATGTTTTTATTGCAAAAATTGTGAAATTGCCCTAGGTTTTAGAACTTACTCTTGTTTTGGACTTAATTACAAATTTGTATAAAATTGGATTATTTGGCCACTAAATTTCTGATATATTTTTTGTAGGCATGAAAGGTTCATGGACCTAGGGCATATTGAGTCAAACTTGAGTCGGAAGTGACCCGGATCGAATTATCAAGATTATGATTAAACCTGGGCCGTCCGATTCAAGAGCGGCTAGATCTGAGCCATCTGGGATCATCTGAAGCAATCCGAGCTAGGGCTAGGGTTGATCAAGCACCCTGATCAAGATCTGAAGGTTTCATCCCAATCAGAGCTCAATCAACCGTTGGATCAAGCTTGGAGGGCTCTTGATCATCCATTCAAAGATTAGGTTGATCTGCACCATCCGTTACATATCTGGAGGATCCGAGCTACCACGAGGCTGATCCTGACCCCAGATCATCATCATCAAAGTTTGGCTCAAATCAGACCAAGATCAGCCGTTGGATTGAAGTGGATCAATCTGGACCGTTCGTGCATAATTATTTAAGGAAAATCACCGCAGCTCCTTCCTGCATTGCGTCTTCGCCACAACAGTAGGTTCTTCAGTTCTTCATTGTTTTCTTCCATTTTTCATCCAATCGAAGGCGTGATCACTCAATCCATCATCAGAGCAAGGGCTAGGTCAGTGAAGAGAGTCTCAGTGAGGTTTCAGATTGGATTTTTGCTCAATAGTAAAGCTGCGTGAGGTTTCAGCAGTTTCACTACCCGAATTCAGCGAGCTCAGCTGTGCTCCATTTCCACTGCATCAGAGCTGACCAGAGGGATTCCTTGGAAGGTTTCGGGCATTCCCTAATCCAAATCGCAAGCCACCACAGCGAGTTTGAAGAATTCGGAAGTAAATTTCAGCTTGAGCAGGATTTGATCTAATTCGGTATCAGAGACAGTTCCTCACTGATTTGTTGAGCTTGCGGGTCCAAAGTTCACTCTTGATTGACGACCAAGGAGCTCTTGAGTTGGAGAAGGGTTGAGGAGTAGCTTAGATGCTTAATTTTCATTTGTTTAGCTGTAATTTTCAATTTCGAGCAATTCTGTTTTAGATTTTCAGTTATCAGCTGTTTTAGTTTGTAATTCTGAATCGTTTGCTTTCATTAGGTTTTTAATCTTTGAGTTCAGTAAGTTAGGAACTTGTTTAGTAGTAGATTGAGTTAAATTTCAGTTTAATTATAGCTTAAATTGTTGCGTGCCAAATTCCTAGTTCGCGTGCCAATTAATTCTGCAATTTCCTTTCAGTTTCTAAGTTTGTCTCAGATCTCTTGTTTTCTAAATTGTGTCCTAGCTGTTTAGTTGTGAATTTCTGCCCTCGCATTAGATAGATAGCTTGCTTAGATAGCATAACACTTAAGTGTAGTTCCCGCAGTCCCATCTAAAGTTTTAGCTTAGCTAGGGTATCAACTTAACTTCTGCTATTTCAGTTTCAGTTTCAATGTATTTCAATCTGTAGTTTCTGAATTTGCACCAATTAAGTTTCAGTTCCAAGGAATTTTACTGAGCATTAGCTGAAAACCATCAATCTTCGTTGCTTGTTTGGTTTGAACATCAAAATCAGTTCTGAATTTCACAAGGCATTCCTTGATTTCTGCATTTTTGCATTGAGCCTTCACAAGTGCATTTTGAATTTTAGTTGCTTGAATAGGTTGGAACTTGCTCTGAAATTCTGCATCCATTCTTGCAAGGTTTTTCATCGATAGTTAGCTGTTCAATTTGCATTCGGTCAGCTGCAATTCTGAACTCACAGAATCAGTTTTGGCACAGAACTTCAGTTTTTGGCACAAGGGATTCAGCTTTCTTGCCGAGCTGTTTTGGGCACTGATTCGAATTAGTGTTTGCTTGTTTTTTTGGTGTAGGATAGCTCTCGAAATCTATTGATAATACCTTTAGCTATTCTGAATTTTCCCTGTATTAGCTAGTTTTGAAAACTTCAAAGTTGAGTTGAGTTTAGTGCTTGTTCAATTTCTGAGTTTCGCATGCTTTTGTTTGTGTCAAGTTCGTTTATTTCGAAAATCTGCCATCATTGTGTTTGTTCAATTGCTCAGCAATAAGATTGTATTTAATATCCATTGTGTGCCTTTTTAATGTCAATTTAATTCCCTTGGTTGAGTTGGTTCACCTCCGATTGAATTATCAATTGTCATCACTTGTTTAGTTATTAGTTAAGTTTCTTTCTTGTCACTGCATTTTCACTTTTATTTACAACCCAAAACCAAATTATTTATTTGAAACCCAAAAACACGAACGACACATAAACCAAGCTCGAATCAAACACAACTAGCTCCGAGAAAAATACGACTTGTGGCCCCTTTGCTACATTTTTAGATTTTGATTGTAAAAAGGGTTTCTAGCATTTTATTCATATCTAAATTTAGGACCCACATTCGTGACAGTCTATTTTGGGTCCTATCAAATTTTTGGCGTCGTTGCCGGGGAAACTACTAGTTGACTTGTTTGATTTTTGCTTGTGCACTTATTTCATATCATTCTTGACTTATTTTTGTGCTTATTGCTATATCTTTTGATTTGATTTTATTTGTTTTATCTTTTTATCCACTTTTACTGTGATTTGTTTTGTTTTATGACCAGGTCTTCATGTGGTGATTTAGAAGAATTCGACCCTGAGATTGAGAGGACTTTCAGAGCTAGGAGGAGCCAAGGCATTCTTTCTGAGACTACAGATATCCCTCCTATCCAGACTATTTTCACTCACTCAGGGAGTAATATGGCAGACCACCAGAGAACGATGAAGGAGCTCGCAGCACCAGATGCTGCATTTCAGTACTCCAGCATAGCTTATCCAGAGCTGGGAGGAAATTTTGAGCTCAGATATGGACTCATCAATTTATTGCCCAAATTTCAGGGATTGACTGGAGAGGATCCAAACAGACACCTGCACGAATTCCATGTGGTATGCTCTACTATGAAGCTTCAGGGCATTTCTGAAGAAGACATCAAGCTGAGAGCTTTTCCCTTCACACTGACAGGAGCAGCAAAAGACTGGTTTTACTATCTACCTACAGGACATGTGTCTAGTTGGATCTCCATGAAGAAAGCATTTTTGGAAAAATATTTTCCAGCCTCCAGAACAGCTATAATCAGAAAAAGCATCTGTGGGATTCAGCAGGTGGTGGGTGAGACATTATATGACTACTGGGAGAGATTCAACAAGCTGTGTTCAAGTTGCCCCCAGCATCAGATCAGTGAGCAATTATTGATTCAGTACTTTTATGAGGGATTGCTGCAGATGGACAGAGTCATGATAGATGTTGCAGCTGGAGGGGCCCTAGTGAACAAAACGCCAATGCAAGCTAGGGAGCTAATTTCTAATATGGCTGAGAATTCCCAACAATTTGGAAGCAGAGCCTTGACCACCAGAGGAGTGGGTGAAGTTCAGGTAGTTCCTACTTATAAGATGCTTGAGAGATTGGCAGAGATCACATCACTTATTAAGGAGTTGAAGGTTAATAATGCAAATCAAGGCTCAACTCCTTCAGTACCTCCACAGTCAAGTCAAATGATAAGTGTGTGTGGCATTTGCTCTAGTCTAGAGCACACCTCAAACTCATGCCCTACCCTCCAATAGGATGAGACAGTTGCAGCATTAGTAAGAGGACAATTTCAAGCGAGAAACAATCCGTATTCCTCTACATACAACCCCGGTTGGAGGAATCATCCAAACTTGAGGTATAGGAATGCTTTCTGCAAACAAGAGCCTCAAAATCAACCCTCACAGCAGCCATTACAGAACTTCCAGTAGCCCCAGCAAACTCAGAACAATCAGCAAACTTTTCAGCCATCAAACCAAAGTTTTCAGCCTCCGTTTCAGCCTAATTCCCAACAATTTCAGCAACAATTTCAGCAATTCGAACCTCAATATCAGCCTTATCAATAAGGGCAGCAAGGTGGGCAATCGTTTCAAACATTTCCACCTAAAAAACCAGCCATTTTTCCAAGCATCACAGCCCTTGAATCAGAATTTCCAGCCTTATAATCAAGGGTTTCAAAGTCAGAGTTTTCAGCCCACGCCACAGAATTTTTCACTTCAAAATCAGAACTTTCAAGGATAGAATTCCCAGCAAGGTTTCCAAGCATATCAGCCATTTAATCAGCCCTATCAACAGCCCAATCAGTCCTTTAATCAGCCCCAACAGCATTGTTTTCAACAAAATCAGCAAGCTCAAAATTTTCAGCCTACTTCATCCTTTCAAAATCAGTCAAGGAGCTATGCTAACCAAGGAGGGTATGGGAGATCAAATGGAGGAAATGATCAGCAACAACAAATGATGGAAATGATACAACAAATGTTTCCCACCATACAAAACCTTGAGAGGCAAATGGGTCAATTGGCTAGTGGGATTAATCAAAATCAAGCTCAAGGATCAAGTCAACTCCCTTCCCAAACTGTTCCTAATCCTAAAGGAAACGTGAGTGCTATTTATTTGAGGAGTGGGAAGGTCACCTCATCTCCAAAGAGTCCAAGAGCAGATTTTTCAGAAAACCGGACAGCAATTTCAATTCCAGCTCAAAACAGCAATGAAATGACTTCAAATTCAGCTGATTCCAGCCCTAGGCCGTTCCCAACTCCTTCCTCAAGCAACCCTCCAAATTTGGTGAAAAACGGAGAAGAAATCAGTGCCGAGACGCAAGGGACAGCAGCCACTACGCATGGGACAGCAGGGCAGAATTCAGCATCTCCACTTCCGGCCAAAGAAGATGATTTTAGGGTTCCTTTGCCTTTTCCACAGGGGAGAACTCCAACCAAAAGACACGTGGAGGAGGAGAAAGCAAAAGAGTACAATAAGCTGGTAAAACTTTTTAGTAATGTTGAAATTAATGTACCCTTGCTGACAATGATTAAACAGGTTCCTAAGTACGCAAAATTTTTGAAAGATCTTTGTATTCATAAGAAGAAGCTTAAGGAAAATGAGTTGGTCAGCATGGGGAAGAATGCTTCATCACTTATCCATGTCATACCTCAGAAATGTGAAGACCCTGGCATGTTCACTGTATCTTGTGAGATAGGAAGCACCACGCTACATGATGCTATGCTTGATTTAGGAGCTTCTATTAATGTCATGCCCAGGACAGTCTTTCAGATGCTTGGCATTGGGCCCCTACAGCCCACTAGAGTTGTGATTCAGCTAGCAGACCGGAGTCAGACCCGCCCGGCAGGAGTTATTGAAGATGTGCTGGTTAAAGTGAAAGAGTTGATTTTCCCTGCGGACTTCTACATTCTAGACATGGAGGGAGAGTATCTTGCACGTAGATCCCCACTCATCCTTGGGAGGCCTTTTCTGAAGACTGCCAAAACAAAGATTGATGTTTATGTTGGCACACTCTCGATGGAGGTGGGAGACACAGTTGTCCAGTTTAGCCTTTTTGATACCATGAAGGACCCGAGAGAGGATCACTCCATCAAGAGCATGGATATTCTTGATGAGCTGGAGCAGACAGAGTTAGAGGCTGAGGGATTTTTACCCGATTTTTCTGGAGGAGCTATGTATTCAGAGGAGGCTGAGAGGTTATTTACTGCTGAGACTGAGGATTTTTCAGAAGACATTTCAGATGCACTACCAGTTGGAGAGATTTTTCTACGTGTAGGGGATTGCCCAGAGCCCCAAGGATCACCTATTTCTGTTGATATTCAAAGTGTAGGGGATTGCACAGAGCCCCAAGGATCACTTATTCCAGTTGAGTGCCTACTAGAACTTGAACCTGATATGGAACCTATACTTGACCAGGAGGAGGCTATGGACACATCTATCATTATGGAACCTCCAGGGTCCAGAAGACTTCTGGAGTGGAAGCTTCATTGAACAGGCTTAAACCTCCTGGAGAGTGTTCCAAAAAGAATAAAGAGGGAGGAGATGATTTTACTTTAATTCAAAACACTCTACCTCTTAAATGGGTCTTGTACTTAAATAACCTTCGTCCACCTGAACAGGTTGCTATAAAATCCAAGTGTGGGGGAGCGATGCACTGTAAAGTTGAACAAATGAAATAAGCTCTTTCGCACACCCAGACTCCTCCACTACCTCGGTGGAGGCTATTTCTTAACAGACTCCGCCCGCCAGAAATAAAAGGGAGTTTGATTTTTCTTGCCTTTTCCTTTATTGCATGTTTTTACTTTTGAAATGAGTTCTTGTTAATAAATAAGTGAGTAGAGTAATATGAATAAAAGTCATTGTAAATACCATGTCTTTTCTTTTAGTACATTTTCATGTTTCTAGGAATAAATGTATCCCTTTAGGTTATCTTTATGTCATTTTAGAATCTCTTGGAAAATAAATTAAATTTGGTTGTCGAAACTTAGGGTTTGAGTTCATGGATGAAATCTTGGATGCTTGAGTACGATTTTGCTTTAGATTCTTAATTGAGGATTTGAGATGAATTATTTTTACCTAGTGAGATTAGCCTTATTTTGTGATACACCTATGTTATTGTATTCTAGAACTTGCTTAGGTTCTTTCAAAATCATATTTCAATGGTTGGATCACATCTATAGAAACTAATCATTTTATTTACCTTTCCACATCAATTTGTCTAGTCTATTCTATTTACCTTTCCTTATTGCTAATCTTAACCCTAATTCTTCTATGGATTTGTTTGCTTGGGATGTTTTCTTGATACTATTTTGCCCGAGACGGACAAAGAATTAAGTGTGGGGGAGTGATTGGTGATTTGGAATGAATTTTCATCAAGGATGCACTTTATTTCGAAACTTTTTTTGCCAAATTGAGTGGAGCTTGATATCAAGAACAAATGGAAAAGTCAGTTATGAAGTGGAGGTGAAGTTGCTCTTTCATTGTGAATCCGGCTGCATGGATGTGAAAAAGAAAAAAAAACAGTTATCAAGAACATGTGCAGTTGATTGCAAAGAATTCGGGAAATTGCTGATCCAAAACAGAAATGGTGGCAGTTTGGAATCTGATGAAAAACAGAGAAAGGAAAAAGTTGCAGTGAAGCTGGAACAAAGCTGAGTTCAAGTGCAGAATTGAAGAGAAAAATGCAGGTGAAGTTGAACAAATCTGAACCAATGCTGAAAATTCTGTCCAAATTAAATGCTGCACAGATCAGTAACTAAACTGCATAGCTATTGAATGGAAACTGAGCTAGGAGTTGAAGCAGGGAAACCAGTCTATATAAATCTGCAATTGAAGTGCAGATCATCAAGTTGGTGATGCCAAGTTGAGAAAAGTTGTGCCAAGGTCTGAATTGGCACATTAAAGCAGGAATTCTGAGCTGACAGCAGTGATCTCAAAGTGAAGAATGCAAACTCTCCACTTATAGTTGATGCTAACTGTTATTAAGAAATCCGAGAGGTGCAAGGATGAAGAAGTGGATGATTTTGGATTCTGAAAATTGGTGTAGGAAGCTGATTTTGGTGAACCACATCTATAGGAAAATGAAAAGAAATCTATGTGTTGGATTGAGTTGAAAGAGGCTGAATTTTGAGTGAGGCTGATATCTGATAGGAATAGAGCACAAAAGGCATGAAATGTAGCTGTATAATCTGATGAAACTGAGTGAAGACTGATCAAAAGCTGAGAAAAAAAAATTTCCGAAACTGCCCAAATTTGAACTGCAGTCCATTTATAGCTGCCGAGTACTACATCTGATGAATCAAGATATTAAGTGTAAAATTGTATATGAAGTTGAAGGTGCACATTCAATTTTGGATCTAAGAAGAATCAATGGATGCTAGAAGCTGCTGAAAAGAAAGAAAGGGGCAGTGGCTTGGCTGATTTGATGTTCTAAGAGCAGAACAGAGAACAAAAGAAAAAAAAAATCAGATGGAATGGTAAGGATGAAGGCAGTTTTTTGCCAACTTGCAACTGAGATGAGTGGACTGTGACTTAGGGAATATCTTGAAGGATTGTTTGTGAAGGAATTGGAGAAATCAGATATGGAAGTGATGCAAAAATCTGTGCCAAGTTCAAAGGCAGAAATTTGTTTACTATATCAAATTTGGTTCCCTACAAGCAATTTTGTATCAACTCTAAACTGAATCTGAGTGCCCTAATCTAGCATTGCGTTACTGAAATGAAATCAGAGTGGAGAATGCAGCTAGGAAAGAAAAAGAAAAAAAAATTCAGTGTTAAAAAGCTGAGAATGCAGTTTGTGTCAAGACAAGGCTGAATTTTTGGGTTTCAAGGCTGTGAATCAGGGAACAAGTTCGGAAAATGCATCCAAGAGTATTGAGAACACCCAATGCTGACCAAATCTGGAAGAAATGTGGATGATGGCAATTCTGATCAGCACACAGAGAAAAAAAAAGTTGTAGGGTAAAAATTCCAAGTGAAGCATTTAGGTTTTCCACTACCATTTGCTCAACTACTCCTATATGCTAACTGATGTGAAGAAATCAGATACTTGAAATGGATTTAGTGAAGCTAAATTTGCAGCTGAACAGAAAAAAAAAGAGAATGGAAGAAAGTAGTGTGCCAACTTGAAGGTAGAGTGTATCAAAGAAGGGTTGCAAGAGTTGTTTGGTGAGGGTTAAATGTGGAGCATCTAATTTTCTAATTGTTACTTAATCTTTCACGTTTTCTGATTTAAATCTGATCTGAAATGTTCCAGTAGAAGAATTAAGAGCAGAAGGAAAAGAAAAGAGCAACAGTTGAAAGAAGAAAAAAAAAAGAGAGCAAAAGCAAAGGTGGCACGAAATTGAAAACTTGGCACTATAGAATCATTGAAGTTCTCTTATCCGAATAAAAACCTTGCTCCATTACATATTTGACCTTATTACAGAGAAAGGAAAAGAGGAAAAATCAGGTAAGAAGAATGGAGAAAGAAAATTGGCACGCAATAGGCAAAACTTGGCACAAGGAAATCAAGAAAGGGTTTTTCATCCAAATCAAAGGAATTTATTCGAATTCTTACTCCACCAATCAGATTTGATTTGAAGAGGGGCAAAGCACATTGGAAACATACTTGAGCACTCAAGTCTTCCACCTTATCAGTTTTTCCATTTCCTTGAATTTTTATTCCATTTCTCATCATTTTCTATGCTTTTCATTTGTTTTTGTAGATATTGATCCTAATCATGAATAATGGTGGAGATTAGATAATAAGCAAGCCTATGGTAGTGCAAGAAACATGTGTGTAAGAGTGAGCTCCACTTCCATCATCAACTTAGAACTTAAGGAGAGAGCCACCAAAATTTTCCTTGAAAAGCTAGTGAGTTGAATTCATCTCAATGACTCATGATGGATGAAAAGACTAAGTTGTTGATTTAAGGACAAGATACTAATCCATAGAGCTTAGATTTATGAGAATTGACAACCCTAGGTAATTTTTTTTCATTTGTTTCTAATTATGCTTAAGTAAATCTAGGGGATACATATTTACTGTTTTCGCGAGACGCTCAAGGTTAAGTGTGGGGGAGTTGATAGATACTATTTTATTGATTATTTGAGTTGCTAAAATCCATGTTTGACCTATGTTTTTATTGCAAAAATTGTGAAATTATCCTAGATTTTAGAACTTACTCTTGTTTTGGACTTAATTGTAAATTTGTATAAAATTGGATTATTTGGCTACTAAATTTCTGATATATTTTTTGTAGGCATGAAAGGTTCATGGACCTAGGGCATATTAGGTCAAACTTGAGTCGGAAGTGACCCGGATCGAATTATCAAGATTATGATTAAACCTGGGCCGTCTGATTCAAGAGCGGCTAGATCTGAGCCATCCGGGATCATCTGAAGCAATCCGAGCTAGGGCTAGGGTTGATCAAGCACCCTGATCAAGATCTAAAGGTTTCATCCCAATCAGAGCTCAATCAACCATTGGATCAAGCTTGGAGGGCTCTTGATCATCCATTCAAAGATTAGGTTGATCTGGACCATCCGTTGCATATCTGGAGGATCCGAGCTACCACGAGGCTGATCCTGACCCCAGATCATCATCATCAAAGTTTGGCTCAAATCAGACCAAGATCAGCCGTTGGATTGAAGTGGATCAATCTAGATCGTCCGTGCTTAATTATTTAAGGAAAATCACCGCAGCTCCTTCCTGCATCGCGTCTTTGCCGCAATAGTAGGTTCTTCAGTTCTTCATCGTTTTCTTCCATTTTTCATCCAATCGAAGGCGTGATCACTCAATCCATCATCAGAGCAAGGGCTAGGTCAGTGAAGAGAGTCTCAGTGAGGTTTCAGATTGGATTTTTGCTCAATAGTAAAGCTACGTGAGGTTTCAGCAGTTTCACTACCCGAATTCAGCGAGCTCAGCTGTGCTCCATTTCCACTGCATCTGAGCTGACCAGAGGGGTTCCCTGGAAGGTTTCGGTCATTCCCTAATCCAAATCGCAAGCCACCACAGCGAGATTGAAGAATTCGGAAGTAAATTTCAGCTTGAGCAGGATTTGATCTAATTCGGTATCAGAGACAGTTCCTCACTGATTTGTTGAGCTTGCGGGTCCGAAGTTCAATCTTGATTGACGACCAAGGAGCTCTTGAGTTGGAGAAGGGTTGAGGAGTAGCTTAGATGCTTAATTTTCATTTGTTTAGCTGTAATTTTCAATTTCGAGCAATTCTGTTTTAGATTTTCAGTTATCAGCTATTTTAGTTTGTAATTCTGAATCGTTTGCTTTCATTAGGTTTTTAATCTTCGAGTTCAGTAAGTTAGGAACTTGTTTAGTGGTAGATTGAGTTAAATTTCAGTTTAATTATAGCTTAAATTGTTGCGTGCCAAATTCCTAGTTCGCGTGCCAATTAATTCTGCAATTTCCTTTCAGTTTCTAAGTTTGTCTCAGATCTCTTGTTTTCTGAATTGTGTCCTAGCTGTTTAGTTGTGAATTTCTGCCCTCGCATTAGATAGATAGCTTGCTTAGATAGCATAACACTTAAGTGTAGTTCCCGCAGTCCCATCTAAAGTTTTAGCTTAGCTAGGGTATCAACTTAACTTCTGCTATTTCAATTTCAGTTTCAATGTATTTCAATCTGTAGTTTCTGAATTTGCACCAATTAAGTTTCAGTTCCAAGGAATTTTACTGAGCATTAGCTAAAAACCATCAATCTTCGTTGCTTGTTTGGTTTGAACATCAAAATCAGTTCTGAATTTCACAAGGCATTCCTTGATTTCTGCATTTTTGCATTGAGCCTTCACAAGTGCATTTTGAATTTTAGTTGCTTGAATTGGTTGGAACTTGCTCTGAAATTCTGCATCCATTCTTGCAAGGTTTTTCATCGATAGTTAGCTATTCAATTTGCATTCGGTCAGCTGCAATTCTGAACTCACAGAATCAGTTTTGGCACAGAACTTCAGTTTTTGGCACAAGGGATTCAGCTTTCTCGCCGAGCTATTTTAGGCACTGATTCGAATTAGTGTTTGCTTGTTTTTTTGGTGTAGGATAGCTCTTGAAATCTATTGATAATACCTTTAGCTATTCTGAATTTTCCCTACATTAGCTAGTTTTGAAAACTTCAAAGTTGAGTTGAGTTTAGTGCTTGTTCAATTTCTGAGTTTCGCATGCTTTTGTTTGTGTCAAGTTCGTTTGTTTCGAAAATCTGCCATCATTGTGTTTGTTCAATTGCTCAGCAATAAGATTGTATTTAATATCCATTGTGTGCCTTTTTAATGTCAATTTAATTCCCTTGGTTGAGTTGGTTCACCTCCGATTGAATTATCAATTGCCATCACTTGTTTAGTTATTAGTTAAGTTTCTTTCTTGTCACTGCATTTTCACTTTTATTTACAACCGAAAACCAAATTATTTATTTGAAACCCAAAAACACGAACGACACATAAACCAAGCTCGAATCAAACACAACTAGCTCCGAGAAAAATACGACCTGTGGCCCCTTTGCTACATTTTCAGATTTTGATTGTAAAAAGGGTTTCCAGCATTTTATTCATATCTAAATTTGAGACCCACATTCGTGACAGTCTATTTTGGGTCCTATCAGGTACATGCCCATGGTATTTGCATCTCAGGGTTAGGTCAAAACGAAGGGCTGGTGAGGGGCCATCCCAATAGCCTCCCATAGATCCTGCGGCACCTCGGTTCCGATCTGAGGCCTGTCGGCGGGTATTTGAAAATGCTGACTTTATTATAATGAATTGTAGATATCTTAATCATTCATATTTTCAGGAGATTACTCCTCACATTATGGAGATCATCACTTATTTTAGATTAGAAAAGTTGGTATACTGTCAACATTATGTCAATTTTGTCCTCTGTAAGGAGTTTTATGTCAATCTCACATGTAGTAATCCCGATAATGGGGTGTATGAGTCTATGGTACAGGGAGTTACCATTCCTTTTTCATCTGCATTATTAGGATCCTTCTTAGTGTGTCAGGCATCTGAAAATCCGTTTACATGTTTTCCCAATGTCACTGAGCCATTATCATTGCCTAATGTCACCATTGATCAAATTCATCGTCATTATTTCGATAATTCTCGACCTCCTCTAGAGCGTATTTTTATAGCTAGACGCATGAGTGTAGTTAGCAACATCCTGTATAAAATTATCCTAGACTGCATTCTGCCCATTGTCACCAAGGGGAGGTTAAAGATTCAGCTACCTCACTTGGTGATGATGTATGCATTAGAGAGGAGGCTAGACATTGACATCGCCTGCCAGATATTCTCATCTATTGTACATTTTTCACATGACGTCAATAGGAAGATTTACATGTCATTCGGTCATATTTTGACCGAATTCATTGCATCTAGAGGTATTAGAGTTGTTAGAGGTCAGATTCGTCATTTGTCCAAAGACTACGACCAAATAGGTTCTCGGCAGCTCTCCTTGGCTAGGATCGAGAGGCAGCAGGGAGTGCAGGTATGGTAACGTCGTCATGCTTCTTCCAGTTCTGATGATGATGAGGATGAGGAGGTTGTTCCTGCTGCTGCACCTGCTGGGATTACAGAGGAGCGGTTCTCCCGACTAGCGGCAGAAGTTCATGGACTTAGGGAGGACTTCCAGAGTTTCCAGCAGCGGCATGTTGCTTTTTAGGGGGAGGTTCACGAGCTCAGGGAGCACTTTCAGGGTTTCCAACAGTGATAGGATGATATGTATGAGATGATGCAGCGCAGAAACCTTATTTATCAAGCCCCTCCTCCACCTCCTCCTTCTGGCGACAACCTGAGCTCTGATATAAATTGTCACGCCCCGAGACCCAGGAGCTGCTGTTCCAATATAAAATCGGACAGCACCTCCCCTGTCCGGTGGACAATTTACACATACACAGAACATACTAAACATCACCACGCAGTTTAATTATATATATTTGGCCTCAGGCCTCAAAACTAAAACATAAACTGACCATAACACAAAATAAATCATACCTGACTGCGGACCGGTCCGACTTATGACGAAACAACAAATACAACAACAACCCCTTAAGGCACACAACAACACTCCCAAGACATATACAAATCCAATAACTGAATATGGAAACATAGACACTGCAAAGTACAACACAAAACATGTCGCGATGGGTAGGGACTGGCTGCTGGGCTCTTCTGGCGACTCCAAGTATCTCAACCTGAAATAAAAACATATGACAACGGGGTGAGTCCATAACTCAGCGAATACCCAGCAGATATGCGTAGAAAGTTATAATAACAATAGGAGTCTACGCTGATACAGTTTCATATGAACAATAGGGAAAGACAAGTACTGAAGATACTGAGTAGATACATACCAGAATCCATCTATCCTGCAGAGGGTGAACTAAATCCCTATGGAATAAGTATAACATATAAACCAAGGTATACAGGTATCCAGTATATGCATGTCAATCAAGTGCAGCAAATAAATGCAGCAAACACAATCAAGTGCACAATGCATCGTATGCATATGATGCAATGTCATGGTCACCCCCTAACACCAGTCAAGCCACCGAGACAGGCGATACTGTGTCGGCCGAGTGGGTAGAGCTGTGACACTGTACGCACCCTGCTATCACTGCTCCTGAGTGACCGAGTGGACAGGATGCTGGTGGAGTGAACACTCCGCCCCATATATATATGGGGGAGATATCTCTCTCATCTTCTCTGGTCTATGGGAAGAGAAGGGATCCCTGCTTGCTACCACGCTCCAAAACCACTACCCATGAGCGGTTGAGCGGAGCAATACAGAGCAAATGCACACACGCTACGGTATCCACTAACCCATGAGTGGCCGTGTGTGCATATCATATGCCGGAAAACGATTAGGCTCAACCACAAGAGAGTCGCTGATCGCCGGCATGCAACAATGCAAGGATGGTGTATGATAGATACACATACCTCCCTCCTTAGTCCTCAGTATACTAGGTCTCAGTCTGAAATCCTATAACAGGAAATACAGTTAACCTACAAAGTATACTGGCCGAAAACTACAGCTCCTTCAAGGTCAAAGGCAGGAGATACATCACGATCTCTAAGCATACATATAGATATGACACTACCTGATACTGTAGGGAACTAACCGCATAATAACTCAGGGATAAACCACAGGTATCCAGGACAGGCATAATAAACAGGGATAAATAACAAGTATCCAGAACAGACATGATAACTCAGGGATAACTAACAAGTATCCAGGAAAGGTATAATAACTCAGGGATAACTAATAAGTATCCAGAACAAACATGATGACTCAAGGATAACTAACAAGTATCCAGGACAGGTATAATAACTCAGGGATAACTAATAAGTATCCAGAACAGACATGATGACTCAAGGATAACTAACAAGTATCCAGGACAGGTATAATAACTCAGGGATAACTAATAAGTATCCAGAACAGACATGATAACTCAAGGATAACTAACAAGTATCCAGGACAGGTATAATAAACAGGGATAAATAACAAGTATCCAGAACAGACATGATAAATCAGGGATAACTAACAAGTATCCAGGAAAGGTATAATAACTCAGGGATAACTAATAAGTATCCAGAACAAACATGATAACTCAAGGATAACTAACAAGTATCCAGGACAGGTATAATAACTCAGGGGTAACTAATAAGTATCCAGAACAGACATGATAACTCAAGGATAACTAACAAGTATCCAGGAAAGGTATAATAACTCAGGGATAACTAATAAGTATCCAGAACAAACATGATAACTCAAGGATAACTAACAAGTATCCAGGACAGGTATAATAACTCAGGGGTAACTAATAAGTATCCAGAACAGACATGATAACTCAAGGACATATTAACATATAACCTTTAATTTGTATGTTATCATCTGACGATTTATTTTGGTATCAGAGCTCAGGTTGTCGGATAACTTGAGGACTTGTGGATTTACGGTTTCGATCAGATACCAATTTATTCTGGTATAAGACCGTAGGTTTACAATGCCTACTTGTTTTACGAGTCTTGTCGGATTTGTTCGGAGTAGTTTTCTCGATGTGGTTGTCTGGGACTTGGCGCGATGGGACTTCTTCAGGCGACAGGTATTTCTCCTGATCTTTTGAATTACTTATCCTATTTAGGTATTGGTTAGAAAATTTTCACATGTTATTGGACCATGTTACTATACCTGTATATTTAGGTATGATTTAGAAATTCTCACATGTTATTGGATCATGTTTCTATACCTGTATATCTAGGTATGATTTAGAAATTATCTCGTGTTATCGGATCATGCTACCATTCTTGTATATTTAGGTATGGTTAGAAATTCTTTCAGGACATTGGATCAGATTGTTATTCCTGTATATTTATGTATAGTTAGAATTTTTTTTTCATGTTATTGGATCAATTCACAGTAGCTCATGGAGCTACAAGTTGTCTTATGTTGCGTATATCTGGACAGATAAGCTAGATGTCATGTTTTGAGTACATGATCTGCATTAATGCAATAGGGTAGCAGTAGCTACATATTATTATGATTAATAGAGGATTGATACAATCTGTTCCTTGGGGACTTTGACCATGGATCACTTGTACTTGGTAGTTGACCTAGAAGGTACATGTTGATAGATGATTTGAACTAATATAGAAAAGTGTGAAGCTAGTTGCTTGACACGTATGGGTTACCGCTTGTACTTGGTTGAATAACTAAAAAGGTACCTACGGATTTATGATTTGCGTGGAGGCAAATCACTTATAAAACTAGACCACCTTTGGTTAAATGATATCAAGGACGACCCGTGGGGAAATACATGAATGGTTTCGTGAGTATGTTTAGATACTCCTGAGAGATAGCATGTCTCTAGCTCCTTGTTATGGAGTAGGACTTTAGAGGGTTTTGACCATGGAGTGAAGGAATTGCACTGTATTGGATTACGAGTCAACGATCGGTGTGACTCGCTAGTTCTTATACTACTCTATGAGGGATTCTGACTCATAGATTGGGTGTATATGGTTGGATAATTTCGATGGTGCATCGGGATGTACGACTCGCTAGGGTGCGGAGGATGTGGAGTTAGCTGTATCTTTACCTGTCGGTGAGATATTGGACATTAATCAGGAGGTCAAAGATGTCCACTAAACTTCGGTTATTGTACCCCCATCGTGAATTTACTAGTTCACGGGAGGATAAGGTTGATACCGCCGTGGACTTTCTCGTTGGTGTTGAGAGGTCGATTAAGATTGACGAATCTCTATGAATATGCTGTATTTTGAGGATTCTATTAAGGGATATGGTCCTACTGGATTTATAGCTTTTTGATGGATCAGTGGGTGAATAAATGATCTTTCTGTGGTTGATTGTTTAGGAAGTCTGTTATTGATAGCAGCATATGGTATGACATATAGGAACAATCTTTAAATTATATGTGATTTTCTGATGGTCTATTAGAGGATATATATATATATACAGATATATGACTTGTGATGTTTGAGAGGATGTTATTTACTTGGGGATACTCGGGTGCTATATCTGGATTTGACATTTTATATTTAAGCATCAGAGTATAAACTTGGCACCAGTGATCTTAGGATTGAGTGCCCTGGACAGTTGTGATGATTGAATGGTTGTTCTGGTGTACTTGGTTATCGGACGATAACCTCTGGATTGATATCTCCAGTTGTTCCGTAGCGGTGTAACCTTAGGGTATCAGCCGAAGTGATTACACATGATGTGTACGGGCATGTGTAGCTGTTAGTGTGTGTCGTATGAGGAATGATGAAATTTGGGGACCAAATTTTTGTTAGTGGGGGAGGATGTTAAATCCGACACTTTTGACGCGGTCCAGAAAATTTTTCGAAAAAGGATTTAGAGTTTTCGGGACCCAAATTGAAATTAGAGGGTTAAATGGTAAAAAAAAATGACAAATATGAGGGCACAGTTAGAAATGGTCGAAACCTGAGGGCTAATCTGCAAAATGACCAAACTTAAAAACCCCTTAGCCGCAGCCACCCCAAAGCGGTCGATTGTCTCGTGCCCTAACCCACGCCACCAGCGCCGACGCCCCCACGCCAGCCACTCGACTCCTTTACGCACCTCCTCCCGATCACAATCGAAGCCGCCACCATTTCTCTTCGGCTTCCACCACTCCGACGAACCGCAACCTCAGATCTAGCCGGCGTCAAAGTTTCGAACCCTCAATCCTCAAGCCCTCTCGTGAACGGGAGCTAGGTTTTCTTGCTTCGAGCGATTCGGGGGTAGGCGTTCGGAGCATTGGAGGAGGTGTCGCCGGTACATCAGGAAACCCGATTGAAGGTGGATTGATCGGAAGGAGGCAGAGAAGTCTCGAGCTCTATAGCATCGCCGGAGTTCGATTCTAGGGCTTGCTCCCGATCTTGGCCCTTCGTGGGGTTCTCTGGTGATGCCAGATCAAACCGGCTGGAGTGATTGCTGTGGAGACTTACCGAGCTCAGGTAAGCATATTGATGTTGTTAGTTTGATTTGTGTGGATTAGTTTCCTTTTGTTTCGTATTGTATTGGGATTGTGAAGTGGATGTTTTTGCTGGATCGGTGAGTATCAACATGATTGGGCATGGGATGATCTGTGTTGGATTATTAGTAATGTGTTTTGTTCTTGATCAGTAGGTTGATGACAAATGTATTGTAGATGGATCCTTGTGTTCTGTTATGTTTGTTGTTCGTGCCCTATTTTGGTATTTGGAAAGCTAATTGCTTCTTGTAAGGCTTGAATTTTTAGGGCTTGCAAAAGGTTGCTGAGATCTGATGTTTGGAAGAGGAGAGCTGTTGTTGAGATCAGTTTGATGTGATTTGGGGTTGACAAATCGGAATGAAGCTTATGGTTTAACTATGTTTGAATTTTGATGTTGCCGTGGGTTTCAATTGAAATTGTTTTATACTACCCACTCTTGCTGTGAGGTATAATGTGGGCAGTAGCTCTACTTTGGAATGGTGTCACCCTGATTTGAATCAGTTGATAATAAACATGTTAAGTTTTGTATTGTTTAGTTTGATCCATATGAATTGGAGATGATCTTGCCGTGAGCTATTGTGGGATTAGGTTTTTTGCTAGAGATCTTCTAGGGTAAATTTGGAAATAAACCTAGATCAAATCTAATCTTAATTACGTGGAATAATTAAGAACCTATCATCTAATTAGATATAATTAAATGAAAAAGATGATTAGGTTAACCTTGATACAGTTGAGAGATTTGTTTAGCTACTTGCTATTTGTTATAATAGCTAAAATTTGTGCCCATCAATACAGGACATTGATTGGTTTGGACGTATAGACGCGGAGGTTCTTTCTTGGACACAGAATCCACGTTGAAGGCGGGTACCCTTTGACTTATCTTTATGATATTGTCATCTTGTTATGCATAGACTGTTATAGATAGCAGTAAGATCATACGCTATCCCTGTTTATTATGCTGGTTCTGGATACTTATTTAGTTATCCCTGAGTTATTATACCTGTTCTGGATACTTATTTATTATCCCTGAGTTATTATATCTGTCCTAGATACTTGTTAGTTATCCTTGAGTTATCATGTTTGTTCTGGATACTTATTAGTTATCCCTGAGTTATTATACCTTTCCTGGATACTTGTTAGTTATCCTTGAGTTATCATGTCTGTTCTGGATACTTATTAGTTACCCCTGAGTTATTATACCTGTCCTGGATACTTGTTAGTTATCCTTGAGTTATCATGTTTGTTCTGGATACTTATTAGTTATCCCTGAGTTATTATACCTTTCCTGGATACTTGTTAGTTATCCTTGAGTTATCATGTCTGTTCTGGATACTTATTAGTTACCCCTGAGTTATTATACCTGTCCTGGATACTTGTTAGTTATCCTTGAGTTATCATGTTTGTTCTGGATACTTATTAGTTATCCCTGAGTTATTATACCTTTCCTGGATACTTGTTAGTTATCCCTGAGTTATCATGTCTGTTCTGGATACTTGTTATTTATCCCTGTTTATTATACCTGTCCTGGATACTTGTTAGTTATCCTTGAGTTATCATGTCTGTTCTGGATACTTATTAGTTATCCCTGAGTTATTATACCTGTCCTGGATACTTGTTAGTTATCCTTGAGTCATCATGTCTGTTCTGGATACTTATTAGTTATCCCTGAGTTATTATACCTGTCCTGGATACTTGTTAGTTATCCTTGAGTCATCATGTTTGTTCTGGATACTTATTAGTTATCCCTGAGTTATTATACCTTTCCTGGATACTTGTTAGTTATCCCTGAGTTATCATATCTGTTCTGGATACTTGTTATTTATCCCTGTTTATTATGCCTGTCCTGGATACCTGTGGTTTATCCCTGAGTTATTATGCGGTTAGTTCCCTACAGTATCAGGTAGTGTCATATCTATATGTATGCTTAGAGATCGTGATGTATCTCCTGCCTTTGACCTTGAAGGATCTGTAGTTTTCGGCCAGTATACCTTGTAGGTTAACTGTATTTCCTGTTATAGGATTTCAGACTGAGACCTAGTATACTGAGGACTAGGGAGGGAGGTATGTGTATCTATCATACACCATCCTTGCATTGTTGCATGCCGGCGATCAGCGACTCCCTTGTGGTTGAGCCTAATCGTTTTTCGGCACATGATATGCACACACGGCCACTCATGGGTTAGTGGATACCGTAGCGTGTGTGCATTTGCTCTGTATTGCTCCGCTCAACCGCTCATGGGTAGTGGTTTTGGAGCGTGGTAGCAAGCAGGGATCCCTTCTCTTCCCATAGACCATAGAAGATGAGAGAGATATCTCCCCCATATATATATGGGGCGGAGTGTTCACTCCACCAGCATCCTGTCCACTCGGTCACTCAGGAGCAGTGATAGCAGGGTGCGTACAGTGTCACAGCTCTACCCACTCGGCCGACACAGTATCGCCTGTCTCGGTGGCTTGACTGGTGTTAGGGGGTGACCATGACATTGCATCATATGCATACGATGCATTGTGCACTTGATTGTGTTTGCTGCATTTATTTGCTGCACTTGATTGACATGCATATACTGGATACCTGTATACCTTGGTTTATATGTTATACTTGTTCCATAGGGATTTAGTTCACCCTCTGCAGGATAGATGGATTCTGGTATGTATCTACTCAGTATCTTCAGTACTTGTCTTTCCCTATTGTTCATATGAAACTGTATCAGCGTAGACTCCTATTGTTATTATAACTTTCTACGCATATCTGCTGGGTATTCGCTGAGTTATGGACTCACCCCGTTGCCATATGTTTTTATTTCAGGTTGAGATACTTGGAGTCGCCAGAAGAGCCCAGCAGCCAGTCCCTACCCATCGCGACATGTTTTGTGTTGTACTTTGCAGTGTCTATGTTTCCATATTCAGTTATTGGATTTGTATATGTCTTGGGAGTGTTGTTGTGTGCCTTAAGGGGTTGTTGTTGTATTTGTTGTTTCGTCATAAGTCGGACCGGTCCGCAGTCAGGTATGATTTATTTTGTGTTATGGTCAGTTTATGTTTTAGTTTTGAGGCCTGAGGCCAAATATATATAATTAAACTGCGTGGTGATGTTTAGTATGTTCTGTGTATGTGTAAATTGTCCGCCGGACAGGGGAGGTGCTGTCCGATTTTATATTGGAACAGCAGCTCCTGGGTCTCGGGGCGTGACATGATATGTATGAGATGATACAGCGCAGAAACCTTATGTATCAAGCCCCTCCTCCTCCTCCTCCTTCTGGCGATGATGCGTAGCTTCCATATGACTTGGGGTGGTAGTGTTGAGAGTGTGTTGGATTGAGCATGTTCTTCATTTATCTCTCAAACACTAATTTGATATTGTAATATTTGAGGATTTCGGGGTTATGTCCCTTGTAACACTTATTTATGGTTTCAACTTTTAATTCATATCTTAGTATTGTTTATATGAAATGTTATTAACTTGTGATTATGGTTGTATGACAAATTTCAATATATCTTCTATCAAGGGATTATAGTATCAAGGGGGAGCTTTCACCACTTTTTCTTTCTTTAGGTTTAGTATGAGGAAAAGGGGAGGATTGAAAACATTTCTATGTTTTAAATAGTATGAGATAAACTTGTAAAACATATGGGTTCAAACCTAGGATGGAAAGTTGATACAAAATGAAGTATTTTCAAAGGATTAGAATTTTGATAAAAGAGTCAAGCATATTTGGTATTTTCATGAAAATGTATTTTTCTATGTTAAAATACATCATAAGAAATATGTTTGCAAAATTTCAGAATTTTTCGGATTTTGTGGAATTTATGGGGGGTTTCTAAAATTCAGCTCAAAAACCTGAAGTTTCATATTGATACGTATCAGTGGACTGCCCCTGGGGGCAGTCGACTGATCTTTATATGGGTTTGCAGTTTAAAGGCACCAGTCGACTGGTAACTGACGCAGTGGACTGGTAACTGACGCAGTCGACTGGTGCTGCTGTTTTTTATTTCTGGGGGTTTTTAGAAATAGAAAGGTGTTCTCATTGATTCCAATGGTTAATATTACTTGGGGTAATCATTTTGATTGTGTCAAAGGGGGAGAACTTGTGGTTTAAGTTAGGTTTAACTTAACTTGTGATTTTATGATAGGGGTTAACGTAACTTGTGGAGTTTGTTTTTAACTTAACTTGAGATTATGGGAAAATTGAAAATTATGTGTGAAGGCATAGGTTAAGGATGTTTATGCTTCTTAAATTGCTATGTCTGTAATTTTCAATTGTTATTGTTGTACCTAACTTAAATATATTACCACACATCAAAAAGGGAGAGATTGTTGGTGCAATCGACCTAAGTTTGATCGGGTAGATCATGAGTTTTGATGTGTGTGTCAGAATGATTAAGTTAGAGTTTCATGTTGATCTAATATGTGTATGTGAGTGTGCAGGTTTGTAGGATACACAGAGACTTAGTTGGACGTCTTCGGGGCCTATGAAGGATGGCATGAGTAGACAAGTCGTGGGCTTGCATGCATCTGAGGGACCGTGGACAAAGCAGGGACAATGAGCTGAGGGAAGCGGACTTCGAGGCATACGCGAAGGATGGCATGGGAGACAAGCCGTGGGCTTGCATGCATCTGAGGGACGAGAGCCAAAGTCGAAGAGGGCTTGAAGGCAACAGATCGAGGCTGCTGGATGAAGAGTCGGCTAAGTTGTGAGGATTCGAGTGCTGAGAGAACTGTACTCGGGAAGGGAAATCCTAGGGTTCGAGTGCTGAGAGAATTGTACTCGGGAAGGGAAACCTTAGGTATCAGTCGACTGATAATGGGTCAGTCGACTGATGAGGAGCACAGAGAGATCAGTTAACTGATCCTAGGATCAGTCGACTGGTGTCGACTAGAATGCGAATCGTTAGGCTGTGACATTCGAATTCATGAGGACCAGCACCAGTCGACTGGTAACGGTCAGAACAGTATCGAGCACTATTTAAGAGGGCTCGTTTTTTGCTGTTCTTCCTTGGCGAAACAAGCTTGGTTAAAGCCTGTTAGTAGCCTAAACGTGCTCAAAGGTTGTCAAGGATTGTGGTGAGTTTTCTCCACCCACAAGGAGCGACAAGAGCTAGCCAGAGGTGTTCCGAGGAATCATCCACCGAAGGATCCAGATCGTCCACCTTACGGACAGCCATGGAGTAGGATCTTTATCTCCGAACCACGTAAATGATTTATGTTAGCGATTGTTTTAGCTTATTGTTTTAGTTTTTCGCTTGCGCATGCTAACATTGTAGGAAGAAAATCAAAATGAAGCTATTCACCTCCCTCTAGCTAAACGACAAGGTCCCAACACCACCGACACCAATGCCGAACCAGTGGCTAGCCAACAGCTAGCCCAACGGTTATATTTTCGAACAGATCAGTCGACTGGTGCATGGACCAGTCGATTGATCTTTTTGCGAGTTTCAATTTTGCGCTAGCAGTCGACTGGCCCTTCTCGCAGTCGACTGCCCATCTTACATTTTTACTCAAACTCACTCCGAAGTCCATCCTTCGCGTATGCCTTGAAGTTCATCCCTTGGCTCGCCCCTTGAAGTTCTCTTCCCTTGGCTTTCATCCCTCGGATGCGCACACAAGCCCATGACTTGCCTCCATATCATCCTTCGCATATGCCCTTAGAGTCTACTTCCCCGGCTTTCCCTTGGAGTCCTCTTCCTTCGGCTCTCGTCCCTCAAATGTGTACTTCATGTGTGATTCACCAAGTCCTGCATGACTCAAACACACATATCAAACCAACATGACAACCTAACTTAATCATATTGACACACACATCAAAACCCATGATCCACTCGATCACACTTGGGTCGATTGCATCAACAATCTCTCCCTTTTTGATGTGTGATAATATGTTTAAGTTAGGTACAATAATAACAATTGAAAATTAAAGACATAGTAAATTAAGAAGCATACACATGCATCCTCCCCCTTAACCTATGCCCTCCACATAATTTTTAATTTTCCACAAGTTAAGTTACAAAACCAACTTAAACCTCCTAATTCTCCCCCTTTGACATCATCAAAAGGATTGCTTCAAGTAATATTAACCATTGGCAATAAATATGAATACCTTTCTTTTTCTGAAAACCCCCAGAAACCAAAAGGACCAGTCGACTGAAACAGTTATCAGTCGACTGGTGCCTTTGTATTGCCAATTTACAGAAAGATCAGTCGACTGCACTCAGGGGGCAGTCGACTGATACATTTCAGTCTGAACATTGCAGTTTCTGAGCCGAAATTCAGAAATGCATTATAAATTCCACACAATTAAAAAAAACATGAAACTTTATGATGTATTCTAACAGAGAAAAATATTTTTTCATGGAAAATATAAGCATGTTTGACTTTTTAACTAATACTCAAATTCTTTAAAAATATCCAACTTTGTACCAAACTTTCATCTTAGTTTCGAAATTATATGTTTCACAAACTTATGTCATAGCAAATAAAATACAGAAATATTTTCAAATTATTTGAAATGTCTAACTATGATCTATGGGCAAGATATTCATTAATTAAACATTTACTTTCCCCATAGTTGGTCTATTTTTACTAATGTGATACTTCCAACAACCCAACAATATGTCATAAGCATAAGTGAGTTATTTGTATCATCCTAACATCTCATGCACTACCTTATTATTGCATTACCCCAAGGCAAAATTTACACTTCTACAAAACACATACGAAGTCCTCTTCTTAGAGATGTGAATTCCGCTTCGGGTAGAGGTTTGGTAAATATGTCAGCAAGGTTGGACTTTGATTCAACATTATGTAATTCAATGTCACCCCTTCCCACATGATCCCTAATAAAGTGATGCTTCACATCAATGTGTTTTGTCCTAGAGTGATGCACCAGATTTTTGGTCAAATTAATAGTGTTCACATTATCACATAAAACTTTGACCTTAGAGTAATGAAGCTCATAATCCTCTAAGTATGCATGAATTGAGCTACGCAACCACCCATTGCTACATATTTGGCCTCGGTTGTAGATAAAGCAATACATGGTTATTTTCTACTACTCCAACTAACTAGGGATGATCCAAGAAATTGACACCCACCACTAGTACTCTTTTTATCCAATTTGTAACCCGCATAATCGGAGTCGGTGTACCCAAATAAATCAATGTTTGGAGTTCTAGGGTAAAAAAGATCGACATTAAGAGTGCCCTTAATATACCTTAAAATCCTTTTTACCACTACTAAATGAGACTCTATGGCACAAGATTGATATATTGCACACATGCCTACCGCAAATAGTATATCCGGTCTACTAGCGGTGAGATACAACAAACTACCAATCATGCTCCTATATTGTTTTGGATCAACTACCTTCCCCTCATGATCACTATCTATCTTGACATTTGTTCCAATGGGAGTAGATGCTACATTAGCATTTTCCAATCCAAATTTTTTGATAATTTCCCTTGCATACTTTGTTTGATAGACATGAGTTCCTTCATTTGTTTGCTTGGCTTGCAATCCTAAAAAGAAAGTCAACTCCCCAACAAGGACAAGACTTATTTCAAACTCATTTGCCATGTACTTGATAAATTCATGAAGAAACTCATTATTTGTTGACCCAAAAATGATGTCATCAACATAATCTTAGGCTACAAAAATGTCCTTATCCTTAGACTTAAAAAATAGAGTTGGATCAATTATTCCCCTTCTAAACCCCTTAGAAACTAAGAAAGATGAAAGTCTTTCATACCAAGTTCGGGGAGCTTGTTTCAACCCATATAAGGCTTTCTTCAATTTATAAACATGATTAGGGTAGTTTATGTTTTAAAAACTGCGTGGTTGTTCTACATACACTTCCTCCCTAATAAACCCATTAAGAAATATCGATTTCACATCCATTTGATGAAGTTTAAAACCCATGTGGGCGGCATATCCTAACAAAATCCGGATGGACTCCAATCTAGCTACGGGAGCATAAGTTTCATCATAGTCAAGTCCCTCAACTTGGTTGAAACCCCTAGCTACCAATCTAGCATTGTTCCTAGTAACTTTGCTTTGATCATCCAATTTATTCCTAAAGACCCATCTTGTTGTGACAATTGTATTATCATTGGGCCTTGGAACTAATTCTCATACTTTACTTCATTTAAATTGGTTTAACTCTTCTTGCATTGCTAGAATCCAATCCGCATCAACTAAGACTTCATCAATTGACTTTGGCTCTAGTTGTGATATTAAAGTAATTTGACTAGCATATTCTCTAAAATAGGATCTAGTCCTTACTCCTTGTTCAACGTCTTCAAATATTTGGTTGATAGGATGATCTTGATGGTGCCTTAAGGTCCTAGAGATTGTGGGCTCGTCTACCTCATGATCATTAGTGTCTCCTTCATCATCCGATGCATTTCTTCCTCCCCTTTGATCAATACCCCCTAAATGTAAGTCTTGGATTGCTTGGATAAGGTTTTGATTTACTCCTATATCCTTGTCAATGGAGGATTTCTTAGGGGTAAGTACTAGTAGACTCATCCAAATCCACATTGGATGATTTCTCAATCAATTTAGCCTTCTTGTTATATACTCTATACCCTCTACTAGTAGATGAGTACCCAACTAGAATCCCTTCATCCGCCTTAGACTCAAATTTCCTTAAGTTATCCTTAGTATTTAAGATATAGACCTTGCAACCAAACACTCTAAAATAGTGAATTTGAGGAATTTTTCCATTCCACAATTCAAAAGGTGTCTTTCCTAAAAATATATGAATTAAAACTCGGTTTTGGATGTAACAAGCGGTATTTACCGCTTCCGCCCAAAAATAGTTAGGTAAAGAATAAGCATTAAGCATAGTCCTAACCGCTTCTTGCAAAGCCCGATTCCTTCTTTCTACAATCCCATTTTGTTGTGGTGTTCTTAGACATGAAAATTCATGTTTGTACCCATTTCCTAAACAAAAGTTAGAGAAGTTTGAATTTTCAAAATCTCCACCATGATCAATCCTAATTCGGTTGATTTTGAGATGTTTTTCATTTTCAACCCTTTTGCTAAATCCTACAAATATCTCTAGAGTTTCATCCTTATGTCTCATGAAATAAACCCAAGTATATATAGAAAAATCATCAATAATTACTAAGCAATATTTATTTTCTGCTAATGACGGAGTACTATGACAATCGAATAAATATAAATGCAATAATTTCAATGGTAAAGAAGTACTAGTTAGAGTGTTATCTTTATGTGATGACTTGGATTGCTTACCCTCTTGACATGCATCACACATTTTATTCTTGGCATACTTGATCATTGGTAGTCCTTTTACCAACTCCATCTTGGACACTCTTGCTATGTTCTTCATGTTGATGTGCCCAAGCCTTCTATGCCATAGTCATCCTTCTTCTTCTTTTGATATGTGACACTTAGTAGAAATGTTAGAAGCATAGGAGAAATTAAGATAATAAAGATTTGCTTCCCTATATTCTTCCAGCATAATATTTTTCGAGCTATTGTGTCTAACCAAACATTTATTAGCATGAAACTCAACTTTATACCCGACATCACATAATTGACTAACACTAAGCAAGTTGAATTTCATGTCCTTAATTAGAAGCACTTTATGGATGATTATTGTAGGTGATACCTCAATTGTGTCTCTACCTATAATCTTGAGTTTTCCACTATTTCCAAAAGACACCGTTCCTTCTTTTAAGTAGCTAATTGTGGAGAACTTGCTCACATCACCAATCATGTGTCTTGAGCAACCGTTATCCACAATCCACTTGTTTGAATCCTTCTTCTCTTCTACCTAAACAACACGAAAAACATAATCTTTTGGTACACATACACTTGATCCACAAACATCATTCAAATACTTCTTAGGAACCCATGCTTGCTTTACATTGCCTTTAATGGTTCGCTTTCTAAGTGCACCCTTTCTTCCTATAAGAGAAATAAAAGCAACCTCCTTGGTCTTGGGGTTATATCCTATTCCGGCCTTGTTGTATACGACTCTTTGACTTCTAATAATCATATCAAGGTTCTTTGAGACAATTTGAAATTTGCTAAGGGCCTTGGTGAGACTCTCTACCTTTTCTCTTAATTCCTTATTTTCTTCTTGTAAAGATGACTCATTTAAACTAAAAGAAGAATCATGCATATTGTCCTTGATTGTCATGGATTCTAATTTTTCCTTTAACACGCAAATCTCATTTTTCAAACTCTTAATTTTCCTTTCGGCATTCAACAAATCCTCATTAGTACTAGAAATAATCTTCACAAGTTAGTAGAGGGTAGGTTGTATACCTCACTTACCGAGACGTCCAAATCCGAGGATTGACCTCCCCCTTCACTTGAGCTCCCTTCTTCATCATCACTTGAGCTCTTCTCATCTTCGGATGATGCGCATGTTATGTTGTCAACTCTCATTAGCGCAAAATGAGACACGTGGTGTTCTTCTTCTTCCGATGATGAAAGATCATCCCATGTCGCCTTTAGACTTGTAGTCGTCTTGCCTTTTTTTTGGTTTTCTTCTTTTCATCCTTCTTCTTTTCTTCCTTTTTCTCCAAAAGTGGGCACTCACCCCTCATGTACCCTTCTTCATGGCAATTGTAGCATATGACCTTCATTGTCTTACTCTGACTTCTTGAGTTTTTCCTAGCATAGGATTTGTTAAAAAAAAATTTTAAAAGCTTTCCTCATCTTCCTTACCATATACGTCTCTTGATCGCTATCCATTGAGGCACTTGATTCTTCCGAATCGGATGATGAGTAAGAAACCTTCTTCTTATCCTTCTTCTTCTTTCTTACTTTTTCTACAACAAGAGCTATACCCTTTTCTTTAGTAGACACATTAGCTTGTTCATGAAATTCAAATTCACAAAATAAATCATCAAACTTTACTAAAGAAATATCCCTAGAGACTTTATAGGCATCAACCATTGAAGCTCATAGAGTGGTTATAGGGAAAGATTGAAGCACATACCTTACTAGATCCCTATTCTCCAATTTCTCACCTATTACATGAAGTGTTAGTAGGAGCCCTAGAGACAATTATGTGATGATTGACTAGGGGCATTTTGTATCATATTCTATCATTAATAAAGGCATGTTTGATTATTATACTTACTTTGTATTCTGTGCCGAATGACTAAGTATGATAATGTCCTTGTGTAGTAGGTTCTTATCTACATTATATCGATTGGTTGAATCGATAGCGAGATAATGTAAAGAACACTACACTAAATCATTCCTAGTCAAGCATTAATATTCAGGGACAATATTAATGCATGGAGACTAGCATGAAGGTCAACTGATGACTTGAGCTCATAAGTCATGAATATGTGATATCAAGTTGGCACATGGGTATACATTGGAGAATGTGTACTGAATGACCCACCATGAGATAGTTTAATAGATTGTCATATGAGTGTCATAAACTTTCTCATGTGACTATTAGTATGAATAGTCCTTGGACCTGAAGTCACTACGGTTCCCTACATAAGGAGTTATGTACTTTGGTATCGTCAAACGTCACCCGTAACAGGGTGACTATAAAGGCGATCACTGGGTATGTAATGAATTATGCGGAGGGATGTGAGTGATGTAGATGAGATCTATCCCTCCCATATGACGGGAGTGATATCTGTGGGTCCCTTGATCGAGTAGGACTACTGAAACGCATGGTCATGCTCAAATGAGTCAATATGAGATATTGAGCTCATTTGTTTGAGTGAATCTACTCGGGGATCAAGAAACACAAGATTGATTGAGGATGACACCGTCTATGCCTCATTGGTCAATCTAGATATCAAGGATAGAAGGACAAGATCATACACTATCATAGTCACGGAGATTTAGTCGGATCTCGACTTTTCTTGTTACTTGGGTAGCAATGCATCATTGCTAGATGCCGCTCATTGCTTATGTGTCTAAAGGGTTTAGGCGCATTACCAACGTCGCAAGAACCTATTGGGTCACACACTAAGGACATGATGCTTCGGGAGCCCGAGTTGGGAACTCGGGAGATCTGAGCCCGAGTTAGGAACTCGGGAGGTCAGTTTGGGAGCCCGAGTTAGGAACTCGGGAAGTCAGTTTGGGAGCCCGAGTTAGGAACTCGGGAAGTTCGAGCCCGAGTTGGGAACTCGGGAAGTCCGAGCCCGAGTTGAGAACTCGGGTGCACGGGTCGGGAGGTCGGCACTCGGCCGACTGGGTCGGCACTCGGCCAACTGGATCGGTACTCGGTAGGCTGGGTCGGAGCTCGGCAAACTGGGTCTGGAGCTCGGCACTCGGGAGACTTGGTCGGGAGACCTAGTCGGAAGCCCGAGTAGCCCAGTCGGGATTAAAGGGAAATTCATTAAAGTGTTTAATGAAGAGAAATGAAAAGATTTTTTTCTTGCATGGGAAATGATAAAGAGCTACATGAAAAGATGTGCTCTTTATTGGTATTAATGAAGGAAGCCAAAGAGACACAAACCTCTTCATATTCATGGGATGAGTATAAAAGAGGGTCTTGTGACTTTGGATGGGACTTCTTCTTCCTCTCCTTCTTCCCTTTCTTCTTCCCACCCTCATCTTCCCCCTTTGGCCGAAACCCTACTGTAGGGTTCTTGGTGTTCTACGAGCTACCTCAAGTTGCTAGCACAACTAAGGTAGTTTTCTCGAAGTTGAGAGATCGTGTATGTGTGGATACGGATAGAGACACGGACACTTGAACGTGCAAGAGATTCGGCACACCTTGGACGAGCGGGATATGCAAAGGGCACGCTCCAAAGGTATATCTTCTTTAAAAGTAGATGTAGATTAACTTTGTACGAGTTTTTCTTTCACATGGATCGCTCGTGGGTTCTTGTTTCCGCTGCGTTTTTATGATTTTGTGCCGGGAGAACCCAACATGAAGCTCATTGATGATTTCTTTAACTCTACCGTGCAATTGACTTACGGTTTCGTTTGTCTTCATGGTGAGGGATTGGAGTTGTGCTACCAAGAGATCCTTCTTGGCTCTTCTTAATTTATTTGATTTCTTTTTTAGCTCAATAAGCTTTTCCCAAAGCTCCTTTGTGGTCTTGAATGGTCCTACTTTGTTCAATTGCTCCTTTGAAAGACCACATTATAGAGTTGTTGTAGCCTTTGCATCTGCTTGCGTCTTCTTCATAACTTCTTTTGACCAATTCTTCATAGGAAGAGGTTCTCCCCTCTCATTCATTGGCATTTCAAAGTCATCTACAATACTAAACCAATTATCAATATCATTCATTAGATAATATTCCATCATACCTTTCCAATATGCAAAGTCGTTGCCATCGAAGAATGGTGGTCATGCGATGCTATATCCATCTTGAAATGCCATATTGATGTTCCGATTGACGGTGAGTTCTTTCAAAACGAACCGGGCTCTAATACCACTTGTTGGGACCTTGGCGTATAGCTAGAGGGGGGTGAATAGCTTCTTTTCAATTTTGTCCACAAGAATGTTAGCTAAAGCACAAGACAAAAACAATAATCAATAGAAAACAATGTTAACTCCCTGATTTACTTGGTATCCACTTCCAAGAGGTGACTAATCCAAGGATCCACGCCACGCACACAAGCTTCACTATGAACTTCTCCTTGAGGTGGAGAAACCTTCACAAGGTTCTCTCTTCCTCTTTTGCAAAATAGAAATTAGAGTGCGAGGAAGAGAATGAGACTTTGAGCACTTAGAACAAGATCTTACACATAAGAACCGCAACCCTATTCTGCTCCAAAGCCTCTTCTTAAATAGAAGAGAGAGTTGTTCCTTAAACAACCCAACCCCCGACACCAACCGACTGATTCCTAGCCAGTGGCTGGCCAACGGCTAGCCCAACGGCTATATTTTTGAATAGATCAGTCGACTGGTGCTTGGACCAGTCGACTGATCTTTCTGTGAGTTTCAGTTTTACGCTAGCAGTCGACTGACCCTTCTCACAGTCGACTGCCCAGCTTACATTTCAACTCAAACACACTCCAAAGTCCATCTTTCGTGTATGCCTTGAAGTCCACTCCCTTAGCTCGTCCCTTGAAATTCTTTTCCCTTGGCTTTCGTCCCTCGGATGCGCACACAAGCCCATGGCTTTTGGTTAGGATGTATACTAAAAGCTTTGCCTTTTGGTTAGGATATATCTACATTTTAAAGGGAATCAGAAAATTACACAGTGCATGTTTACATTAGTATGTGCACAAACTGTCTGATGCTTGGCATTGTAGATTACATGGTGCGTGGTGTCGCACAGAAGATCATGTTATCAGGTTCCTTGCCGAAATATAAGAAAGAGGCTCACAACCGAGATGGAGTTGGACAAACCATCGGAATGGTTGTAGTGTAATTAGGTGTGGTTTATCTTAACCATAGAATTACACTAGTGTACTTTGTTTATATTGAGTAGGACCAAAAGAGAGGTCATCCAATTTTGTACTGACTCAGTAAATTGGATTAGACCTCGGATAATATTATGGAGTACGATCTCTCAATCCCAAAATAATGACGGGCATATATTATTAATTACTGTTTCTTTTTGCCAATGGACGAGATCTATTCTGTTAGATCAATAGGCCCGGTAAGTTGGGAAATAATATTAATAATATGATGTGTCATTGATTATTGACGGAATCCGTGCCCTGGTGAGTCGGGATGATGATGCCCCCTTGGTGAGCTCAAAAAGGTCGTCATGTTAAATCTTACAAGTGGACTATGGTCCGACATGATGAAAAGGCTGAGTGGTACTAATCAAGGATAAAGAAGATAATTAATTTAATTATCAGTAAATTAAATTAATTATCGGGCATACGATATCTTAAACACGGGGAGATGGACGACTCGTAATTAGGTGAAGCCCATATGAAAATATGGGGGTTGGTGAGGAAGTACAATGGGATCCTTTAGTGGAATGGATCTCCATTAATGGATCGAGTTTAGATCCATTAGCGAGCCAAGAACAACTCCTCCTCATGACCTCTATCTTAGTCCAATAAATACCCCATAGGAGTCATGATACAAGGTCGATTATTTAAGGAATTAATCTCTGGATACAAACGAGTACTTATGTGATGAAAAATATTATTTTTTATTTCAAAAAAATAACAAAGAAAGATAATAAATTGTCATAAAACTTAACTAACATGTGATTCTCAACCCGCGGGCCAACCCAAGCCCGTCGCGGGCCGACCCGTGCGGGTCGCGAGCCTAGGCGGGTTGGCCCGCGGCGGGCTTGGGTTGCTTAAATTCTAACACAACCCGCTTAAATTGATTGGCAGGGCGGGCCAACCTGACGGGCCCAACCCAAATTGACAGCTCTAGCGGCGAGAGGAGAAAAGGAAGAGGCACCCGATGGAGGTGATCGACGCCGGTGAAGGAAGAAGAAGGAAACATTGGTAGAGATTGAGGGAGAGCTTTCTCCTTCTTGTTTCTTTCCTAAGCTCCTCTTCTCTTCACCGTGATGACCCGAGGAGCTGTGGAACTCGGCCGGCGGCAGGCTTCTTCAGCCTTGCAGTGCCGGCGGTGGAGGGACTTGCGACAGGTTTAGGGAAGGAGAAGGGGATTGGTTCCTCATCTTCTTCTGATTCTTCTTCTTCATTAGCTTCTTCCTGGAGTTGTCTTGCGGCTGGCGATCTTCGACAGCCTCTGTGGTCGGCGGCGCAAGGTGGAGGAGGAGCAAAAGGCGCCGGCGGTAAAACCCTAGCTCTAGGGTTTGTTGGCTAAAGGGAGGAGGTAGAAAGGAGGACTAATTCGAGGCCTTGGTGATTCCGTGTCTTGGTAGATCATCGCTCACACGATGTCCAGGAGGGGAGGGTCATAAGGTAGATGACTACGAGATAAACGGCGAGGTATAACTCTCCCGAGCTCTGTTTTTTTATCGCATGTTTTAATTGTGTCATCTTGCTTTGTCTCGTCATTTCATGTACGTTAGTTTATTATTTTGATTTGAAATCATGTATAATAATTAATTAACTTGACCTAGAAGATAAACACAAAAATCGGCGATCCAAATCATCATCTTTTCCGCGGTTAATTAATCCAGAAAGTTACAAGGCCTTAATCTCGGTTTTGGCCAAGTTGTAACTTAGATTAATTAACACGACGATGAGTCAGTCGTTAGAGGGACGGGTCTCTATTTGGATTAAATTTTTAATCTGAAGTCTTAGAGAGGTCTCTCATATATGACCACGTGGTTGTCTTGGAAACCGCCAAGCCATACCCAACAATTGGTATCAGAGCTGTGTTTCCGATTTTGTGTGTTTAGGATTCGGTTATTTTTCTGCGCATTATCATGCACATTGTTTTGCTGGATAATATTTGGATGTGCATAGGCTAACTTTGTGTTGCAGGCACTAGATTCCAACTATTATGGCAATTGTGTTGTTTCTATGTGATTGATTGTGTGATGTAAATTATTTGAATCCTCGGAGTTGACGAGGCTAGATAAGCTATTTAATGTTTGTAATTAAATATGACACTTGTTTAGCCAAACTTTCTATTTACTTTTGATCTAGATGGTATGTACACTCCTTCGTGGAGATTAGGATCAATGGATGTAAATTAGTTAGCTAGTCATCTCGGTTCAGGGACTCCTACATGGTGGCTTGCGCATGGATAGGATGGAGTGGACGAGGTGACGACACGACTGGAGGCGCATTGGAGACCAAGGCCATAATAGTTAGGAAAATCTAAGACTTTTTCATTGCTCTATTATTTTGGTTTGTGTGTGCTTGTTGTGTGATTGCATGTAAAAACCTCAACGCAAATAACTAAGTGGGAGAGGGACCCTAAGGGCCCCATGGCCTCCACTACAATCTGATATGTGATGCGAACAAGTTTGCGCGTTGGCTCTGAGTGCCTTTCTCCCCATCAGATGGGCTTGTTCTGCGGATCACTAGGTCAGAAAAGACTATAGGAAATTATTGGCGAGCGTGTGTACTTCCCCATCGGAAGACACATTATCAGAAATAATTTTTCTTGGTGTCATGTAGTGGTAAACACTTAGGTACAAAAAATAGTATCCTCTCCATCGGAGTCACTGCTATCATTTGTAGGGCCGAAGAGGACCAACTATTAATTTTACTTGTCAAAAGGTTAGGATGACAAGATAGTAAAATTAATGGGCAAAACCTCCTCTCACGAATGTAGAATTCGTATAGGTCCACACCATCGTGGCATGCGAAATTCTCGGTGTTTGAAGTATTGGTAGATTTTGTAATAAATTATTTTGAGGTATCAATTTATTTCAAAATACTAAAGTGTGTGATTGTTATGATTCTCAGGTATTCTAAAATGGATCTAGACCCACTTGACCTAATTCAAAGAGAAAACCAATTAAATGCCCCTAGTGATAAAATGGATTGGGAATTAAATATGGACTTTGTCTCTACTGCCGAGGAACCTAAGTGTGATCTTGTCAAGTTCATTGCCGAAAAGCCTAGTGAGATTAACGATGAAGAGGAGTTCAAATATTTTAGGAAATGGCTAGAAGCAGATGAGACAATGGGGCATCCACCTCACTCCACAACAGGATCAAATTTGGCGCTAGAAGAAGGGACACTTTGCCTGATCAGAAGTGAAGATGGAGGATCCCAGCCGAGTCATGATGACTGTCACCTGCGAGGAATACGAAGCCCTGATGGATGCTCAAGCTCGGAGGACTCCTCAGAGGCCTTCGCAAGCCGGTAGCCAGGTGCCCCGGTTCCCTGACCCGACGGCACACCGGCCTTCAGGAGGTCAAGGAAGGCCCGCTCGACCTGAGGGTGGTGTCGCACCCTTTCCTGCAGCCTTCTACCGGGACCAGGGTGATGAAGCCAACTCAGCCGAGGCTTCCGCATCTAACCAGATGCATGCATAGCGGCCAGACAAGGGAAAGGCCCCGGTCGACCCTTCTCCTTCTATCCTGGTACGTAGTCCCTTCTCCTCTTGGATCCTGGAGGATCCCGTTCCCCATCATCTCCATTTCTTTACGATCCCCGAGTACGCGGGGACCATCGACCTAGAGGAGCACTTGATGAAGTTCGAGAGCGCTGCTCTACTTCATCAATATCCGAAAGGTGTCAAATGTCGAGCCTTCCTAACCACTCTCTCTGGCCCAACCCAAAGATGGTTCGATCGACTCCCTGATGGGTCGGTCACGGGCATTGAGGAGCTCAGGAGGGTTTTCCTCCAACACTTCGCCAGCAGCAAGAGGCACCGCAAGACGAGCCTCAACCTGTTCGCTCTGAAGCAGTGTCCGAAGGAAACTCTCCGGGCCTACATTAAGAGATTCAACAGCGTTGCCCTGGACGTGCCCACAGCCACGCCTGAGGTCTGGTCACCGTATTCTCCCAAGGATTGCAAGAGGGGGATTTCTTCCGCTCGCTGATCAGGAAACCCCGGAAGAACTTCGACAGCCTGTTGGGCAAGGCTGTCAAGTATATCAACGTTGAGGAGGCCCAGGCTGCTCGGAAGGAGTCAGCCAATCCAACACCTCCTAACCCCACCCAAAACACCAGATCCCCAAGCGGGCCCATTCGCAGCCCTTGCGGACCCATGGACCGAGTGGGAGGAGAAAGGCGACATGTGCAACAAGTGGACCAGGGGTGTCTCCCGACCCGATGGAGGCCATACTGCATGTTCCACAGAGCCATGGCCACGCCACCGAGGAGTGCCGGTAGGCTAGCCAAGGTCAGGCTCCGACCCCACGGGGACGAGGACGACAAGCGTCCCTGGGGCGCGGCTCGGGCCGAGGAGGCCGGGACATCAACCCTGTCGCCAAGGAACTCCGAGGAAACCCCCCCCCCCCACCGGTTGTCCGCAACCTATTCCCTCAAGGGAACCGGGCTGAGGCCAAGGAAATGGAGGAGGAGCAGGCCAACCAGCAGAACGTCGTCCGGGGAGGCGTAAATGTCATCTCGGACGGACCCACCGGAGGAGACTCCAACAGAGACACGAAGGCACAGGTGCGTCGGTTGGAAATTCATCAAGTTGCCACCAGCTCGATGCAGGCAGTGGGGCCCCAGATTAGTTTCGGACCCCAAGATCTATAGGGACTAGAGGTCCCGCATGATGACGCTCTGGTCATCACTGTCATCATCACTAACTACCAAGTCCACCGAACCATCATGGACACGGGAAGCTCGGTCAACATCCTATACAAGAAGGCATTCGACCAGCTTTAGATAGAAATATCCCAGCTGGACTTGGTGGCGACCCTGTTGTTCGGATTCACGGGGAATCAAGTACAGCCAATCGGCCAGATCCGACTGGCCATTTCCTTAGGCAAGGAGACGTTGAAGAGGACCAGATGGTCCACTTTCCTGGTGGTTGATGCTCTATCGGCCTACAACGCCATCCTAGGCCGACCGGCCCTTAACGAGTTCTGAGCCGTTGACTCCACCTTCTTCCTGAAGGTTAAGTTCCCAGTCGGGGACAAGGTAGGAGAGGTCAAGGGTGACCAGAGGGTGGCCCGGAGGTGTTATGTCGACGACGTCCGGGTGGAGAGCCAGAAGGCGCCACGCCCCTTCTCAGATTGCAATATGGTCCAAGCCTCGCCATGGGCTGAACTGCGCGAGGACAAGGAGAAAGTCCAGCTTCTCCCTGATCGGGAGGAGGCCAGAGTCAAGATCGCGACCGAGCTGCCCGAGGAGCTTAGGGAGCCCTTTGTGGAATGCTTGGCTCGATACCAAGACGTGTTCACCTGATCAATCAAAGAGCTGAAAGGCGTTCGACCGGAGGTGGCGGAGCATCACCTCCACGTATACCCCCATGCTCGGCCCATTAAGCAGAGAAATCGGGACTTTAGCACCGAGCAGAATAAAGTGATCCGGGCCAAGATCGAAAAGCTTCTAGAAGCCGGTCACATTCGGAATTGCAGTTCCCGGCTTGGCTAGCCAACGTAGTGTTGGTGCCCAAGCCCGACAATAAGTGGAGAGTCTGCATCGACTTCCGGGACCTCAACAAGGCATGCCCGAAAGACTGTTACCCTCTACCCCAGATAGATCAAATGGTAGACTGACGGCCGGCAGTGAATTTATCTCGATGCTGGACGCATACCAAGGGTATCATCAGGTGCCCCTAGCCGCTGAAGATCAAGAGAAAGTCAGCTTCATCACGGCAGACGGTACTTACTGCTACACTGTCATGTCGTTCGGCTTAAAGAACGCTGGAGCTACATATCAGTGAATGATGAATAAAGTTTTCTAGACTCAGATCGGGCGGAACATTGAGGTGTACGTGGATGACATCCTGATTAAGTCCACCCGAGCGGGAGACCTGGTAGCTGATGTCTAGGAGACGTGCCAGACGCAGATACAGGCTCAAACTGAACCCTGCTAAGTGTCTCTTTGGCGCTTGGAGCAGAAAATATCTCAGGTACATTGTGACCATGCGGGGCATAGAAGCCAATCCGAGCAAGGTCAAGGCCCTGTTGGACATGCCCCCACCAAGGAACCCCCGAGAGGCATAGCGACTCACCGAGCGAATCACGGCTCTGTCTCGATTCATTTCCCGGTCGGCCGAGCGAGGATTGTCGTTCTTCAAGACTCTTCGCAAGGCCACCAAATTTCAATGGGATGCCGACTGTGACAAGGCCTTCGAAGAGTTGAAAGCCTACCTCACTTAGCTGCCGGTATTAGCCAAGCCTGAAGTGGGGGAAGTATTGTCAGTGTATCTAGCTGCTTCGGCTGACTCGGTCAGTCTAGTTTTAGTTCGGTAAGAGGGGACCGAGCAGCAGCCAGTGTACTTTTTTGCCCACCTACTGAAAGGAGCCGAGTGTCGCTATACGACACTCGAGAAATTGGCGTACGTGCTATTGTTGGTGCTCGGAGGCTCCGGCCTTACTTCTTAGCGCACCCCATTGTGGTCCTAACCTACAGTAATTTGGGCCGAGTGGCCTCCAATCCAGAAGCATCAGGTCGACTGATCAAATGGACTACCGAGCTGAGTGAATATGACATTCAATATCAGACTCAGCTAGCCATCAAAGCCCAAGCCTTGGCAGACTTTTTAAGTGAGCTGCACTTGGAGGAGGTTGAAGAAGCTTGGCAAATTTATGTAGATGGCTCATCGACTCGGTCAGGCAGTGAAATTGGCATCCTGATGATATCTCCCAAAGGGGAGCAGTTGCATCTATCTGTCCGGTTGGAGTACCGGGCCACAAATAATGAGGCTGAATACGAAGCCCTCATATCTGGATTGCAAGCTGCCAAACATGTGGGAGTTGCCCAGGTGATTCTTTATTCTGATTCCCAGCTAGTCACATAGCAGGTGGTCGGTCGGTTTGAAGTCAATAGTGACCGGTTGCAGGCCTTCATAGAGGCTTATGAGAAGCCAAAGGCCGAGTTTCGGGAGGTGCAGGTCCAAAAGATTCCCCGAGAAATAATTTTAAGGCGGACGAGTTGGCTCAATTGGCCAGCTCGGTCGGCTCTTAGGTATTTCCTCAGCCAGGCGGTCCAGCTCTGATGATCATGCAGATAGGGAGGCAAGCCGACCTAGTGCTGGAATCCGACTGGAGGACCCCACTCATCACTTACCTCACGGAGGGAGTTGTGCCAGCCGATTAGGAGGAAGCTCAACTGCTCAAAAAGTGACCAGTTCAATACACCATGGTCGGCGACGTGCTATACAAGAGGTCCTTTGCCCGACCCCTACTCAAATGTCTGGGTGATGAGGACGCAGACTATGTGATGAGGGAGATTCACATGAGGGTCTGGGGGAGCCACACTGGAGCTCGAGCGGTGGCTCGGAAAGCACTGTCGGTCGGTTACTACTGGTCGACCCTGCAGAAAGACGCGGACAAGTTGGTTTCCACCTGCCTGTCCTGCCAGAAGCACCACTTCCTCCCACACCGACCCGTGGAGATGATGAAGGCATCGACGGTCTCCTGCCCCTTTGATCAATGGGGCGTGGATATAGTGGGGGCATTCCCAACCGTCGTAGCTCAAAAGAAGTTCTTGCTAGTGGTCGTGGACTACTTTTCCAAATGGATAGAAGCTGAGGCCCTAGAACGCATTACTGAGCAAGTCGTGATCAAGTTCATGTGGCAGAACATCCTATGCCGGTATGGAATCCCTCATAAGCTCATCTCAGACAATGGGAGGCAGTTCCAAGGCCGGAAGATACAGGAATGGTGCTCGGCGTATGGTATCAAGTAAGCCTTCACTTCTGTGGCATATCCACAGAGCAACGACTAGGCAGAAGTAGCCAACTGAGAAATCCTGAAAGGATTAAAGACTAGGCTGGATCACGCAGGGGAAACATGGGTGGATGAACTCCCTAGTGTCCTATGGGCCCTACGAACCACGCCTAAAGAAACCACGGGAAGCACACCGTTTCAGCTAGTTTATGGAAGCGAAGCCGTAGTGCCGGTCGAGGTTGGTTGTGAGTCGGATCGACAAGCGGCCTATAATGAAGATAATGCCAAAAGGAGACGTCTGGAGCTGGACTTGGCCGATGAAATTAGAGATAAGGCAGCTGCTCGGATGTTCGCGTATCGACAGAAAGTGAAGCAAAGATATAATCAAAAGGTACTGCCGAGAACATTCCAAGTCGGAGACCTCGTCTGGAAAAGAATCAAGCCAGTTGGGGATGTCAATAAACTGGAGCCGTAGTGGGGGGCCCTTCAAAGTCATTCAGAAGCTCGCCTAAGAGCCTATTACTTAGAAAATGAGCAAGGGAAGAAGCTGGATCGGCCATGGAGTGTGATCCACCTGAGCACGGTCCTCCCTCGACTTGCAGGCTTCCCAGACTCTCGCCTCGCCAGCGAGTTATAAGCAGGCTCAGCTCCCATGCCCCACTGTGCTCAGTGTCTCTGATCGGATGCGTGGCGGCCCACGCTCCTGAGAATCGGCCTGAGCAAGTGTTCAGACTCTCGTCTCCGCACGAGATATAAATTGGGATCCGCTCCCATCCACCCCTCGGATCAGCTCTCAGTCGGACGCATGGCGACCCACGCTCCCTGAGTCTTGCCCGACCGAGTGTCCAGACTCTTGCCTCGCTAGCAAGTTATAAGCGGGCTCAGCTCCCGTGCCCCACTGTGCTCAGTGTCTCCGATCGGACGCGTGGCGGCCCACGCTCCTGAGAATCGGCCTTAGCAAGTGTCCAGACTCTCGTCTCCGCACGAACTATAAATCGAGATCCGCTCCCATCCACCCCTCGGATCGGCTCTCAGTCGAACACGTGGCGACCATGCCTGACCGAGTGTCCAAACTCTTGCCTCGCCAGCAAGTTATATGCGGGCTCAGCTCCCGTGCCCCACTGTGCTCAGTGTCTTCGATCGGACATGTAGCGGCCCACGCTCCTGAGAATCGGCCTGAGCAAGTGTCCAGACTCTCGTCTCCACACGAGCTATAAATCGGGATCCATTCCCATCCACCCCTCGGATCGGCTATCAGTCGGACGCGTGGCGACCCACGCTCCCTGAGTCTTGCCCGACTGAGTGTCCAGACCCTTGCCTCGCCAGCATGTTATAAGCAGGCTCAGCTCCCGTGCCCCACTGTGCTCAGTGTCTCCGATCGGACACGTGGAGGCCCACGCTCCTGAGAATCGGCCTGAGCAAGTGTCCAGACTCTCGTCTCCAAATGAGCTATAAATCAAGATCCGCTCCCATCCACCCCTCGGATCGGCTCTCAGTCGGATGCGTGGCGACCCACTATAACAACCCAGCCCCTTGGGCGGCCCAACTGGTGGCCCATTTGGCGGCCCAACTGGCGGCCTCTTTGGCGGCTGAACTGGCAACTCCTTATGTCGTCGACCAACGACCATCGGCAGTGCTGTTACTCATTAGGTCTTCCCACCCTTGGCCAATGGATTTTTGCCTTCTCCAGGATTCGAACTCTAGACCTCCAGGCTAAGTACTAGAGTTTATGAATCCTGGTGGCCAAGTGAGCGCAGGATTCATAAACTCTAGTACTTAGCCTGGAGGTCTATAGTTCGAATCCTGGGGAAGGCAAAAATCCACTGGTCAGGGGTAGGAAGACCTAGTGAGTAACGGCATGGCCGATGGTCGTCGGTCGACGACATAAGGGGTCGTCAGCCTTTTTATTATAATGACCTGGCCCCTCGGCCCCTTGGGCGGCCCAACTTGCGGACCAACTGGCGGTCCCTTTGGCGGCCCAACTGGCGACCCCTTATGTCGCCAATCGATGACCATCGACCGTGTCATTACTCACTAGGTCTTCCCACCCCTGGCCAGTGGATTTTTGCAGCTCACTTGGCTACCAGATTCAAGGAACCTTTGTACTTGTCCTGGAGGTCTAAGGTTCGAATCTGGGGAAGGCAAAAACCCACTGCCGGGAGTGCGAAGATCGTAGGGCACGCCCTAGAGAGCCGCCTAATGGGGCAAGAGGGGTCGTGTCGCTACACCCACGCTCCCTGAGTTCTACCCGACTGAGTGTCCAGACTCTTACCTCGCCAGCAAGTTATAAGCGGGCTCAGCTCCCGTGCCCCACTGTGCTCAGTGTCTCCGATCAAATGCATTGGCGGCCCACGCTCCTGAGAATCGGCCTGAGCAAGTAACCAGACTCTCGTCTCCGCATGAGCTATAAATCGGGATCCGCTCCCATCCACCCCTTGGATCGGCTCTCAGTCGAACGTGTGCCAACCCACGCTCCCTGAGTCTTGTCCAACCGAGGGTCCAGACTCTTGCCTTGCCAGCAAGTTATAAGCGGGCTCAGCTCTCGTGCCCCACTGCTCTCACTATCTCTGATTGGATGCGTGGCGGCCCACGCACTTGAGAATCGGCCTGAGCATGTGTCCAGACTCTCGTTCTCACGAGCTAAACCTCGGGATCCGCTCCCATCCACCCTTCGGATCGGCTCTCAGTCGGACGCGTGGCGACCCACGTTCCCTGAGTAAGGCCCGACCGAGTGCACTATTTCTCGTTTTTATGAGATCTATGGGTGGGTAAGTCTTAAGGACTTCCTTACCCTGACTCCTGAGCCGGGTACGTTGGTTACCCACGCTCCTCTAAATCAAATTCACTCAACGATGACGCCCCAAACTGCCTGGGTTGGATGCTTCATTTAATCGACTCAGATCTGGTCTACATCTGCTCCGTCGATCATGCCCGAGCGGCTAACACTTGGAAGCCATGGCGCTCAAGTGTTTAACTCTGCCGCTCATAAGTGTCGAATCGCTTAATCACGCTCCTTCCCGAGTGGCTAACAGATAGAAACGCCCGCGCGCGGGTATTTCAAGTGATCGCCCACCATAATGGGTTGGGCATGCATCCCATCACTTGGGTCGCTTACGCCCGGACCCTCAACACTTAAACATCAAGCATACGCGTGCAAAAATGTAAAGGGAAAGACTGACATTCATAAGTAGTGCTATTACAAAAACGAGGCTCGGCCTCTACCAAAAGAAAAAAGAAACAAAGGGAACGTCTCCCACAACGATTGCTTAGGGCTCGCGGGCCGACCTACGGGCCTGTCATTGGAACATGGCATATCGCAGAGACTCGGCATAAGCTCGAATGTGCTTCAGCTCCCGTTGGGCCGCCTTCATCTCCGACGCTTGGAGGTTGTGCTCCTTCTGGAGCTTTTGAAGCGCTTCTGAGCAAGCATTCCGCTCTTCCTCTTTGGCCCGCAGATCTGCGTGCAGCGCAGAGATTGCGTGGCACGCTTCTAGGAACTGTGCCTAGACCTTAGCCAGTTCTGCATTGGCCTGTCTCTCGAGGTCCCGAGCTACGCGCTCTGTTTGCTCTAAGTTGGCAATTCGGCATTGCGCTTGGGCAATCGACGCATTGGCAGAGTCCAGCTCGGAAATGAGCTCTTCTACGTAGGCCGCCGAGTTGGTAGCTCAATCCTGAAAGTACAAGTTCTCGGCATGAAGCCGGTTCAGAGTCTCACTGTTAGACTGCAGCTCCGCTTGACGAAGCTGCGTCTCCAGCCTCTCCGCCCGGGCTTCTGTCTACTGCAGAACCCGAGCGTAGCTCATCAGGCAAATGACCATGTCATAGGCCGAGCCATAGAACTACAAGAAAGACAACGAGCATTAGAAATCAGAGAAAGAAATATGGGTAAAAGGGAAAGCCAACCTGGCTGGCCGCTGAGATGAAGGCGTTGGCTCGGCTAGCGGCGCTCCAGTAGCTGGCCTCCTGAAGGCCCTCGTAGAAGTGCTCGCCGAGCGGGTGAAGAAATTGAAGAACTACGCTGAAGGAAGTGTTGCGGCGAAGAAGACGCGACCAAGGCTGAAGGCTGGGAATTTTTGATTAAATACTTAACAATGGACGGCCCAGATTGATTTGAGGAAACCCAACGGCTGATCTTGCTCTGATCTGACCCAAAATTTCCAGATGTTGATCAAGGGTCAGGATCTACCTCGTGGTAGCTCGGATCCTCCATATTTGCAACGGATGGTCTAGATCAACCTAATCTTTGAATGGACGATCTAGAGCCCTCCGAGCTTGATCCAACGGTTGATTGAGCTCTGATTGGGATGAAACCTTCAGATCTTGATCAGAGTGCTTGATCAACCCTAACCCTAGCTCAGATTGCTTCATATGGTCCCGGATGGCTCAGATCTAGCCACTTTTGAATCGAACGGCCCAGATTAATCCGAAGCTTGATAACTCGATCCGGGTCCACTTCTGACTCAAGTTTGACCCAGTATGCCCTAGGTCCATGAACCTTTCATGCCTACAAAAATAGAACAAAAATTTAGTGGCCAAATAATCCCAATATGTGTAAATTTGCAATTAAGTCCAAAATAAGAGGAAGTTCTAAAACCTAGGGTAAATTCACAATTAAGCAGTAAAAACATAGGTCAAACATGGATTTTAGCAATTAAAATAATCAATAAAATGGTACTTATCAACTCCCCCACACTTAAGCTTGAGCGTCTTGACGGGCCCAAATATACTAATTAAAGTTGTCACGAAATGTATGAGCTCATCAAATTTAAATATCAATGAAGTGAATGAATTGCTGGGGTGCTGGAAACCCTTTTACAATCAAAAATATGAAAATGTAATATAGGGGCCACAGGTCGTATTTTTCTCGGGGACTAGTTGTCGTTTGTTTTATTCGAGCTTGTATTTAGGTGTCGTTTGTGATTTTTCGGGTTTCAATTAAATTTTGGGTTCTGGGTTACAATCTGAATTGAATTCGCATAAAAGAAGGGAACTCCACCATGTAACTTAACAAGTGAAAGCAAGTTATCATTCAACTAAAAAGACCATTTAAATTCACCTATGCAACTTTGCAAAATTCAGGGAACCAGAGCTAGTTCCGAAACTCACTAATGCAGATTTTAGCTTCAGGTTTTTGCCATTCAAAACAACCAAATGCCAAGCATTCTATAGACAATTTGATACCAAATCAATGCTGAACTCATTTGATACATGATGCATGCCTCTAAATCTGATGTGCAGAATTAATGTTAAGTGCAGGAACCATTCATGACAACTCAGAAATGGATTAATCACTTTAGCTTGAAAAGCAAGGCTGCCGGATAGTAATAAGCAGGAATTGCTGAAAGAATTCAGATCAATGACTGATCCATCAAGCAAGTTAAGTGCAGAAATAAAAATTCATGGATGCAGAAACAACATGTAGATTTCAGAATTGAATGCCGAGAAAGAACCAATTACATTCATAAGCAAACTAAGCACATGAGATCAATGTACTCCACTCTAACTGTTCGGATAAAATTCAGAAGATGCTATGTTAACTTGTCACAAAACTCAGAGGTGCTAAACTGAGTGTGCAGAGATTGATCAACTACAAGTAACTGAATTTCAGAAATTGATATTCAGAATTCTATTCCAAAAGCTATTGAAATGAATCAAGCTCCAATGAAAATTCAGAAGAAAACCAAGGTTAGATGATTCTCAATTCAGTTACTATCAGTTGTTACTCAAAATTAGGAACTGATTTACAGGAAATTCAAACTGAATTTTAACATCTCTGGATGCGCAAACATGGGAAACTGAAAAGGGAAATTGGTACTCTACACCCAAATGCCTAGATAAATTGATCAAATGGAGATCTAATGCAATGGTTCACCAAACAATAACCTCTTCATGTGCTGGAATCGAAAACATAGAAACAAATTGGAGGAATGCAGAAACCAAACTGAAATTTCAGAAACTAAGGGATGATATGCAGGATTGATTCGAGCTGACCAAATGGAAATTCCGAAATACAACTAAAGATGAAGCAAACTTGGAGCAGCTAGATTCATACACTAAATGTGATCTCTAACTGCAGGGAATAAACTAAACAAGATTCGAAATTGAAAGAAGATGCAAAAAATCAGAAAAGAAATGGCACGCTGAAACAGTTTTGGCACGCACAGATTTAAGAAACTGCAGAAATTTAACTATGCGAAGCAAATTAAAATTAACTCAATTGTTCACTAGCAAACCAATAAATCTACTTACTTTGCAGAATCGAAATTAATTTAAACAGAAATACTCAAGTAAACGAAACTAACAAATCTGAAACCAAGAACAGAAATTACAGAAACAGAACTTAACTACAGAAACGAAATTACAGCATAAAGAACTAAAATTAACCAATGAAACTACTCCTCAATTCTCCCTAAGCTCAAAAGCCTCTTGGTCGTCAAGCAAGACTGAGCCTCGAACCCGCAAGCTCAAAAAACCATTGAAGAACAGCTCAACAATTCAAATCCAGCACTCACTCTGAACCAATCTGAATTTCGAATTACTTTCCTCAATCTGACATTGTCCAGGTGCGCGGATGGTGTGGGGATGATGCCGAACACTCCAGGGAACCCCTCTGAATCGCTCGGGTGGATGAAGGATGGAGCAAAACCGAGATTGAAGCTATAAATGACAGAGCTGCGGAGACCTCACAACAACTCTGTTTTGGCCAATTCGGAGCTGGAAATTCACCGTGAGCCTTCCCAATAGCCTAGCAATTGATCTATTAGAAGGATTGAAGGGTCGCGCCCCTTTGGATGAAGAAATCTAGCTAAAAACAGTGAAGAAAAACGATGAAGAAGATGACTGCGGCGGAGACGCGACAGGGAGGAGCTGCTGCGATTTCTGATTAAATAGAAACAAATGGACGGCTCAGATTAGTCGAAGGAGATCCAACGGTAGATCTTGGTCTGATTGGAGCCAAACTTTTATGATGATGATCTGGGGTCAGGATCTGCCTTGTGGTAGCTCGGATCCTCCAGATATGCAACGGATGGTCCAGATCAACTCTATCTGTGAATGGACGCTCTAGAGCCCTCCTTGCTTGATCCAACGGCTGATCTTGCTCTGATGGGGATGAAACCTTCAGATCTTGATCATAGAGCTTGATCAACCCTAACCCTAGCTCGGATTGCTTCAGATCGTCCCGGATGGCTCAGATCTAACCGCTCTTGAATCGGACGGCCCGGATTAATCGTAGGCTTGATAATTTGATCCGGTTCACATCCGACTCAGGTTTGGCCCAGTATGCCCTAGGTCCAGGATCCTTTCATGCCTACAAAAATATATCAGAAAATTTAGTGGCCAATTAATCCATTTTAATGTAATTTTGTAATTAAGTCCAAAATAAAATAAAGTTCCAAAACCTAGGGTAAAATCAGAATTAAGCAATAAAAATATGGGTCAAACATGGATTTTAGCAATGAAAATAATCAATAAAATGGTGCTTATCAACTCCCCCACACTTAACCTTGAGCGTCTCGCGAAACAACTGAATAAGTATCCCTTAGGCTTTCTTAAGCATAATTTGAAGCAAATGAAAAGAAATTACCTAAGGTTGTCAATTCTCATAAATCTAAGCTCTATGGATTAGTATCTTGTCCTTAAATCAAAAACTTAGCCTTTTCATCTATCATGAGTCATTGAGATGAATTTAAATCACTAGCCTTTCAAGGGAAGTTTTGGGTGGCTCTCTTCTTAAATTCTAAGTTGATGATGGAAGTGGAGCTCACTCTCACACATGCTTCTTGCACTACCATAGGCTTGCTTATTATCTACTCTCCACCATTAATCATGAATAGGATCAACAACTATAAAAACAAATGGAAACATGAAAAATAGTGAGAAATGGAACAAAAGTCAAGAAAATGGAAAATTTGATGGAGTGGGAGACTTGGTTGCTCAAAAATATTTCCAATGTGCTTTGCCCCATCTTGACAGTCCTCTAATGATATCAAAAGTGTGGTGAAGTCAAATTCGAATAATTTCTTTGATTTGGATGAAAATCGCTTCCTTGGTTTCAATGTGCCAACTCTTCCCTAATGCGTGCCAATTTTTTTCTTTCATCTTCTTTCATCAAATTTTTTTTCTTTCTTTCTTTCTCTCTAGTGAATTCAGAATGTAATGGAGCAAAGAATTTGATTTGGATGCGAGAAACTTCACTGATTTCATGGTGCTCAAAATTTCCATCTTGTTTCTCTCTTCTCTTTTCCTCTTCAAACTGTTTTTCTTTTTTTTTTCTTTGCTCTGAATTCTTCTAATGGAGCATATTTAGATCTTGCAAAACTCTGATTTCTCCAATTCAGTTGGTATTTAGGATTAGTGGAGCATTTAAACTGCTTTCTCTCGAAAAATTCTGCTCAATCAAGTTGAATTTTAACCAACTTCTTCCCATTTTCTTCCTTGTTTCGAAACTCCTAGCATCCCAATTCCTTTCTTGTTCTGATAGGCTGTGATGTGCTTCAATCTATAATGCATTCATCCCCTTCATTTCGTGATTCAAAGCTTTGGAAAATCCAATTTCAGCTTCAACTTGGCACCAATCTGCACAAAAGAAGAACTGCTTTTTCCAGCTGAGTTCAGCTTCTAATCAGCCTCAATGTAGCTCCAATTCAACTTGTTTTCAGCTGGAATTTAGCTTGTTTCAGCTGCTATTCAGATTCTAGCACTCTACAGCTGCAATTTTCTGAAATTACAGCCAATATACAGCTGCAATTGTGTCAAACATCTCCTGCATTTCCCTACTTCAGCATCTAGCTTTTCCTCAGCTTCATTTGAATTTGGTTTGTATCATTCAGTAGTTACTGATCTGTGTAGCTACAACTCAGAATTACGGATTTAGCAAGGTTGCAGTCCATAACAATTCCGAACAGGACATTGCTCCACAGCCATTTAATTTGCTCAGAATTTTCAGCATCAACACTGCATTTTCTGTTTTGCTTCTTCTTTGCTGCATTTGTTCCAGATTTTTTTCTGTATTTTCCTTCTCTGATTTCAGCAGCTACTTGGCAGCAACAAATACAACTCAGATTTCTTCAATTGTTAGCAAACCTTGCATTTAATTCCAATTCCGGCACAGCTGAATTCTAGCAATGTTCCAACTTCACTGCATTTTCCTCTTTCTCTGTTTGGCACAAGTTTTTTCTGCCATGAAGCAGATTAATTCCAGCTCAGTTCACTCTCTACAAGATTTTACTGATCTTGGCTTCCCAAAATACCAGCTTTTCAGTTTTTGATCCAAGCCAATCTCGATCCAAGCTAGCCGAATTGTCTTCTTTCTTCACCTTGGCACAACTTTTTTTTTTTTCTTTCTTTTTGCTTTTGCGTGCCTTTGTTTCCTCTTGCAGAAAAATTTTCATTGTCACACCATGCCACTTGGATCTTCAAAATATGATAAGGAAACAAGATCTCCAATGGCTTCCATCTCTCTTGCGCATTCTTGGCATTCCAATTCACTCAAAATGTGATTTGTTTCCATCCTTCCATTGCAAAATTTTTTTTCGAAATGAAATTGCTTCCAAATCACTAATCACTCCCCCACACTTAAAACTTTGTCCGTCTCGGGCAAAATAGCATTAGAAACATATCAAACAACAAGTCCAAAGAAAAGTGAAAGTAAGAGTAAGAAATAAGTAAAGAAAAATGGAATGAACATGAATTTTGTCAATTTTGATATGGAAAGGAAAACAAATAGATTAGCCTTTATAGATGTGATCCAATCATTGAAATATGGTTTTGAAAGAACCTAAACAAGTTCTAGAGTTTAATAACATGTGTGTCACAAATATAAGGCTAATCCTCACTAGGTAAAAATAATTCATCTCAAGTCCTCACTCAAGAATCTAAAGCAAAGTAGTACTCAAGCATCCAAGATTTCATCCACGATCTCAAATCCTAAGTTTTAACAACCAAATTTAATTTATTTTCAAAAGACTCTAACATGACAGGAAGATAACCTAAAGGGATACATTTATTTCCACTCATGCAAGAAAAAGTGCTAAAAGAAAAAAATATGGTATTTACAATGTCTATTTATTCAATTTACTCTAAAAAAACATAAAAGTGAAAAGTGCGATAAAAGAAAATGCAAGAAAGAAAAATCTCCCCTTTATTTCTGGTGGACGGAGTCGATCCAGAAGGAGCCTCCATCGTGGTAGTGGAGGTGTCTGGGTGGCTGGGAGAATCAGGACTCCCCCACACTTGAACTTCGCAAAAATTTGCTCTGGTGGCCTCAGGCGATTCAGGTTCAAGAGCCATGTCAGAGGTGGAGTGCTTTGGATTAAAGTAAGATCTTCTCCTCCTTCTTTATGCCCTTCAGAAGTCCTTCCAGGAGGCTGAAGTCTGTTCAGTTGGAGCACCCACTCCTGAAGTCTTCTGGACCCTGCAAAAACATGTAATACCTCTCTCAAGCGTTCAGGGTCAGAAAGAAATGATATAAGTTCAGTCTCTGCATGAAATAAATCCAAATCTGCATCATGTCCCATTAAATCAATTTGTGGTGCCTCAATAAAATTTTCAAAATCATTTTCAACAAAATTTGCATCCAGGAGCTCATCACAAATAAAGAAATCAATTTTGGCTCATCAATAGAAATTTCACAATTATTTTCAATCAAGGGTATATCAAGTAATGTGTCAGAGCCAATCAAATCAATATCAGATATCTCCAAAAGTTTTTCACATTCAACCTCAGCATAAGATATAGCAAGAGACTCATCAAAATAAATAACATCCATTCCAGGCACTTCTAAAAAATTTTCACTATCCAGATCTACAAAAGATGTATCAAGTGATTCATCATAGCAAACTACATCAATTATGGGTGCCTCTAAAATTATTTCGCAATTCATATTTACAATGGATGTGTCAAGTAATGCATGATGATCAAGGAAAGCAATATTTGATACCTCTATTGGATTTTCACAAACAATCTCTACACAAGGTATATCAATAAATACATCAGAATCAATAAAGTCATCCCTAGGTACCTCACTGCATTTTTCTGAAGAAAGAGGAGAAATACTTACCTGAGCGTGCTGGATAATACCTGGAGGTTCTATAATAGTAGATGTATTTGTGGTCTCCTCCTGGTCAAGTTCAAGCTCCTCTTCAGCCTCAGGCTCTGGTGGACAATCAACTGGTGATCCTTGGGTGCTTGCTTCCACCAAGCAAGTCCCTACACTTTCTGGTTCATTCTCTAAATCTTGTGGTGGTCCCTGGGGCTCTGTGCAGTCCCCTACACCTATGGAATCATCTCCTCTGCATGCTTCTCCTGTAATATCTGCAACGACAGTGTCAGAAAAATTAGGACCATCAATAATGCTATCATCAGAAAATAAAAGTCTAGAATGGTCCTGTGGAGCTTCAATTTCTTCTTCTGGAGCTGAAAAATTTGGAATTGGATTTTGAATAGGAGTCTCCGGAGGGATGCATGCTGTAGGTGCCCAGATTTTAATGTATTCTTCTTCTTCTTCTTCTACTAAATTTGCAGGATTAATTGAAGAAGGACTTTGCCATGCACTAGGGTCACCTTGAACTGATATAAAACCAACTCCGGGGCTCTCAGAATTACAAGCAGCTTGAGAAGATAATTGTTCTGCTCTTTGGGCTTTTATCTGATTCAATCGATCTTGCACGTTTTGAAACCATTGTTGTTGTTGTTCATGAAAAGTTTGCTGTTGTTGTTGGATTTGTTGACACATCTCCCTAATCCTTTGGTGTAAAGCCTCGTCCCAATCAGGATCATCAAAACCTCCTTGATTAAACTGCTGAAAATTGGGTTCACAAGTTGGTGGAGATGGCTGAAAATTATGATTCTGGAAATTCTGATCATAGGGCTGACATTCTTGGAAACTTTGCTGGGAGTTGTAGCCTTGAGAATTCTGATTTTGGTGTGGAAAATTAGGTGGCGAAGGCTGAAAATTCTGCCCTTGAAACCCTTGATTGTAGGGCTGTGAAAACTGGTTCAAGGGCTGTGTAGACTGAAAATTTTGTTGGTTTTGCGCTGGAAAAGCTGGGAATGATTGGAAACTTTGCTGCCCTTGATTGTATTGCTGGAATTGAGGTTCAAAATGCTGAAATGGTTGCTGAAAATTGGGCTGAAATTGCTGAAAACTGGGCTGAAAATTCTGGAAGATTGGCTGCCCGTTCTGAAAATTCTGGAAATTCTGGAAATTGCTGGAATTCGGCTGAAATTGTTGGAATTGTTGTGGTTGCTCGAATTGTTGCAATGGTGGCTGAGAAAACTGATTTGGTTGCTCAAAAACTGAAAATTGGGGCTGCCCATTCTGAATTTGTTGGAAATTTGAGTAGGGCTGTTGGAAATCTTGCTGTGATGACGGCTGAAAGAACTGATTGGTTTGCTGAAAATTTTGGTTGCAAGGTTGTTGAAATTGGTTGAAAGGCTGAAACTCTGATGACCACATTTTGATCTTGCAGCCTGTCACCAAACAAACAAGGAAAATGGCAGCAACCGTATATGAAAGATAAAGCAAAATAAAACAGAACCCAATGATATGTCAAAAAAAAAAAAAATACACAAGCAAAAATCAAACAAATCAACTAGTTGCTTCCCCGGCAACGGCGCCAAAAATTTGACGGGCCCAAATATACTAATTAAAGTTGTCACGAAATGTATGAGCTCATCAAATTTAAATATCAATGAAGTGAATGAATTGCTGGGGTGCTGGAAACCCTTTTACAATCAAAAATATGAAAATGTAATATAGGGGCCACAGGTCGTATTTTTCTCGGGGACTAGTTGTCGTTTGTTTTATTCGAGCTTGTATTTAGGTGTCGTTTGTGATTTTTCGGGTTTCAATTAAATTTTGGGTTCTGGGTTACAATCTGAATTGAATTCGCATAAAAGAAGGGAACTCCACCATGTAACTTAACAAGTGAAAGCAAGTTATCATTCAACTAAAAAGACCATTTAAATTCACCTATGCAACTTTGCAAAATTCAGGGAACCAGAGCTAGTTCCGAAACTCACTAATGCAGATTTTAGCTTCAGGTTTTTGCCATTCAAAACAACCAAATGCCAAGCATTCTATAGACAATTTGATACCAAATCAATGCTGAACTCATTTGATACATGATGCATGCCTCTAAATCTGATGTGCAGAATTAATGTTAAGTGCAGGAACCATTCATGACAACTCAGAAATGGATTAATCACTTTAGCTTGAAAAGCAAGGCTGCCGGATAGTAATAAGCAGGAATTGCTGAAAGAATTCAGATCAATGACTGATCCATCAAGCAAGTTAAGTGCAGAAATAAAAATTCATGGATGCAGAAACAACATGTAGATTTCAGAATTGAATGCCGAGAAAGAACCAATTACATTCATAAGCAAACTAAGCACATGAGATCAATGTACTCCACTCTAACTGTTCGGATAAAATTCAGAAGATGCTATGTTAACTTGTCACAAAACTCAGAGGTGCTAAACTGAGTGTGCAGAGATTGATCAACTACAAGTAACTGAATTTCAGAAATTGATATTCAGAATTCTATTCCAAAAGCTATTGAAATGAATCAAGCTCCAATGAAAATTCAGAAGAAAACCAAGGTTAGATGATTCTCAATTCAGTTACTATCAGTTGTTACTCAAAATTAGGAACTGATTTACAGGAAATTCAAACTGAATTTTAACATCTCTGGATGCGCAAACATGGGAAACTGAAAAGGGAAATTGGTACTCTACACCCAAATGCCTAGATAAATTGATCAAATGGAGATCTAATGCAATGGTTCACCAAACAATAACCTCTTCATGTGCTGGAATCGAAAACATAGAAACAAATTGGAGGAATGCAGAAACCAAACTGAAATTTCAGAAACTAAGGGATGATATGCAGGATTGATTCGAGCTGACCAAATGGAAATTCCGAAATACAACTAAAGATGAAGCAAACTTGGAGCAGCTAGATTCATACACTAAATGTGATCTCTAACTGCAGGGAATAAACTAAACAAGATTCGAAATTGAAAGAAGATGCAAAAAATCAGAAAAGAAATGGCACGCTGAAACAGTTTTGGCACGCACAGATTTAAGAAACTGCAGAAATTTAACTATGCGAAGCAAATTAAAATTAACTCAATTGTTCACTAGCAAACCAATAAATCTACTTACTTTGCAGAATCGAAATTAATTTAAACAGAAATACTCAAGTAAACGAAACTAACAAATCTGAAACCAAGAACAGAAATTACAGAAACAGAACTTAACTACAGAAACGAAATTACAGCATAAAGAACTAAAATTAACCAATGAAACTACTCCTCAATTCTCCCTAAGCTCAAAAGCCTCTTGGTCGTCAAGCAAGACTGAGCCTCGAACCCGCAAGCTCAAAAAACCATTGAAGAACAGCTCAACAATTCAAATCCAGCACTCACTCTGAACCAATCTGAATTTCGAATTACTTTCCTCAATCTGGCATTGTCCAGGTGCGCGGATGGTGTGGGGATGATGCCGAACACTCCAGGGAACCCCTCTGAATCGCTCGGGTGGATGAAGGATGGAGCAAAACCGAGATTGAAGCTATAAATGACAGAGCTGCGGAGACCTCACAACAACTCTGTTTTGGCCAATTCGGAGCTGGAAATTCACCGTGAGCCTTCCCAATAGCCTAGCAATTGATCTATTAGAAGGATTGAAGGGTCGCGCCCCTTTGGATGAAGAAATCTAGCTAAAAACAGTGAAGAAAAACGATGAAGAAGATGACTGCGGCGGAGACGCGACAGGGAGGAGCTGCTGCGATTTCTGATTAAATAGAAACAAATGGACGGCTCAGATTAGTCGAAGGAGATCCAACGGTAGATCTTGGTCTGATTGGAGCCAAACTTTTATGATGATGATCTGGGGTCAGGATCTGCCTTGTGGTAGCTCGGATCCTCCAGATATGCAACGGATGGTCCAGATCAACTCTATCTGTGAATGGACGCTCTAGAGCCCTCCTTGCTTGATCCAACGGCTGATCTTGCTCTGATGGGGATGAAACCTTCAGATCTTGATCATAGAGCTTGATCAACCCTAACCCTAGCTCGGATTGCTTCAGATCGTCCCGGATGGCTCAGATCTAACCGCTCTTGAATCGGACGGCCCGGATTAATCGTAGGCTTGATAATTTGATCCGGTTCACATCCGACTCAGGTTTGGCCCAGTATGCCCTAGGTCCAGGATCCTTTCATGCCTACAAAAATATATCAAAAAATTTAGTGGCCAATTAATCCATTTTAATGTAATTTTGCAATTAAGTCCAAAATAAAATAAAGTTCCAAAACCTAGGGTAAAATCAGAATTAAGCAATAAAAATATGGGTCAAACATGGATTTTAGCAATGAAAATAATCAATAAAATGGTGCTTATCACGTCTCGCGAAACCACTAAATATGTATCCCCTAGATTTTCTTAAGCATAATTAGAAACAAATGAAAAGAAATTACCTAAGGTTGTCAATTCTCATAAATCTAAGCTCTATGGATTAGTATCTTGTCCTTAAATCAACCACTTAGCCTTTTCATCCATCATGAGTCATTGAGATGAATTTAACTCACTAGTCTTTCAAGGGAAGTTTTGGTAGCTCTCTCCTTAAGTTCTAAGTTGATGATGGAAGTGGAGCTCACTCAAACACACATGCTTCTTGCACTACCATAGGCTTGCTTATTGTCTAATCTCCACCATTATTCATGATTAGGATCAATATCAACAAAAACAAATGAAAACATGGAAAATGGTAAGAAATGGAATAAAAGCCAAGGAAATAGAAAATTGATGGAGTGGGAGACTTGGTTGCTCAAAAATGTTTCCAATGTGCTTTGCCCCATCTTTACAGTCCTTGTAATGAAATAAGAAGTGTGGTGAAGTCAGTCTTGAATAATGCCCTTAATTTGGATGAAGAAACCTCTATTGATCTCAATGTGTCAACTTCCACCTTTGTGTGCCAATTGCTTCCTTCTCTTCTTCTCTCTTTTGTTTTTTTTCCTTTTCAGATCAGATTTGTATCAAAGAACATATAAAATCAAGTGAAATAGCTACTCAACATAAAATTTTCACTCAACAACCCTTGTAACTCACTCTTGATACACTTCACCTTTGTTGGCACACTACTTTCGCTTCTTCTTCTTTCTTTTTTTTTTTTTAAATCCCAGCTCACAACACTAATTCAAAATCAAGGATTACTACTTTCTTCACCTTGCCATCCTTTGATTTTCCGAGGCAGCTATATCCCTAGAAGTGGAAAATTTGATCCAACTGTTTTGGATTCCAACTTCACTGCTCTCACAACTTCTTTTTCTTCTAAAAACCCAATCAGCCCCATTTTCCTTTGTCTTGATTAGCAATGAATGCTCTCAACACTTTTTGACACGTTCATATGCTTCATTCCTTGATTCACAGCCTTGAAACCCAAAATTCAGTTGCAAGTTGGTACAAAACTGCCTTCATAGCATTTCTACTGATTTTCTTCTTTCATAACTGAATTTTCAGCTTAAGTATCAACTTGCTACTCTCCAAAACCTCTTGGGCTTCAAGTGGGTTTGTTCTGAGTCCTTTTCAGCATTCCTTGCACAGCTACCACATTAGTTTCAACTCAATTCCTCTGCACTTCAATTTCTGCACTTCAATTTCTGCACTACACTACAATTCCTGCAATAGCACTTCACTGATTTTTTTTTCCTGTTAATGTGTTTGATACCCACTGTTTTCTTCAATTGCTAGCAACCCTTGCATAGCTGCATTCCAGATTCCACAATGGTTCTGATTTTACAGCCAAGTGAAACTGCAATTCAACTCTCTTTCACTTTGGCACACTTTGCTTTTGCGTGCCCTCTTTGTCTTCATTGTAGAAATTTTTTTTTTCTTCTTCCTGCTCAAATGCAGAGATTTGACAATAGCTTTTCAAGTTCATCTTGATTTGTAATGGCACAGCTCTTAAATTTGCTGCATTTAAATAGAACTTCTGCCCGAAACTTGACATAATGATTTCCTTCAATTCTCTTAAGTTCATAAAACTCACCCTTGTCACTTCCTGATTTCTTTCCAGCTTTTTATATCCTTTCGGCAACTCAGAATTTTCTCCTACTTCTCAGCTTCTTCTCAGATTTTTCTCAGCTTCACTTCACTGCCCAGATCATTAAACAGTTTGTGTGCAGCTTCTACATCAGCCTCAATTCATTGCTTCAATCCCAAATGTTTCCCGCTGGAGTTCAGCTTGTTTCAGCTACTATTCAGATTCTAGCACTCGACAGCTGCAATTTCCTGAAATCATAGCCAATGTATAGCTGCAATTGCGTGCCACTTTCTCCTTTCTTTTTTTTTTTTTTTTGATTTCCGAACTGTCCAGCTGCATTTTTTTCTTTTGAGATGGTGCAATTGTTTCAAACTTTGCTTGCCAAATAAATCTTCAAAGTATGATAGGGAATCTAGATCTCCAATTGCTTCCATCTCTCTTGCTCATTCTTAACACTAAACTCACTCAAACTCATTCTTTTGGCTTCAATCTTAACAAAAATTTTTTCTTTTGGATCAAAATGCCTCCTTGATACCAAATCTTTCAAAACACTAGTCACTCCCCCACACTTATATCTTTGTTCGTCTCGGGCAAAGTAGCATTAAGAAACATTCTAAACAACAAGCCCATAGATAAAAATTGGGGTTAAGAGTAGGAATAAGGAAAGACAAATAGAATAGACATGATTAGTGCCAAAAATTGGTATAGAAAGGGAAACAAACTGAAATATGGCATAGATGTGATCCAATCATTGAAATATGGTTTTGAAAGTACTCAAGCAAGTTCTAGAGTACAATAACATATGTGTATCACAAAAGTAAGGCTAATTCTCGCTAGGCAAAAATAATTCATCTCAAGTCATCAATTAAGAATTTAAAACCAAGTAGTACTCAAGCATCCAATATTTCATCCATTAGCTCAAACCCTAAGTTTTAACAACCAAATTTAATTTATTTTCAAAAGACTCTAACATGCTATGGAGATAACCTAGAGGGATACATTTATTCCTAGTCATGCAAGAAAAAGTGCTAAAAGAAAAGACATGGTATATAAAATGACTCCCAATCATTTTACTCTACTCATGCATTTATTAGCAAGGACTCAATTTAAAGGAAAATTCTAGAAGTCAGAAAAGTGAAAGAAAATTGCAAGAACGAACAAACTCCCCTTTTATTTCTGGTGGACGGAGTCGATCCAGAAGCAACCTCCATCGTGGTAGTGGAGGAACATGGGTGGCTAAGAAAATTAAGACTCTCCCACCCTTGAACTTTACAAAAATTTGCTCAGGTGGCCGCAAGCGATTTAGGTACAATAGCCATGTAAAAGGTGGAGTGCTTTGAATTAAAGTAAGATCATCTCCTCCCTTTTTATGCCTTTTGAAAATTCTTCTAGGAGGTTGGAGTCTGTTCAGATTGAGCACCCACTCCAGAAGTCTTCTAGACCCTGCAAAATAATGTAATACCTCTCTCAAGCGTGCAGGGTCAGAAAGAAATGAAATGAATTCAGTCTCTGCATGAAATATATCCAAAACTGTATCACATCCAATTAAATCAATTCTTGGTGCCTCAATAAATTTTTCACAATTATTTTCTACAAAAAATGCATCCAGAAATTCATCACAAACAAAGAAATCAATTTTTGGCACTTCAATAGAAATTTCACAATTATTTTCTACCAAGGATGTATCAAGCAATGTGTCACAGCCAATAAAATCAATCTCAGATATCTAAGTTTTTCACATTCAACCTCAGCATAAGATATAGCAAGAGATTCATCACAATAAATAACATCAATTTCAGGCACTTCTAAAAATTTTTCACAATTCATATCCACAAAAGATGTATCAAGAGATTTATCATAACAAATAACATCAATTATAGGTGCCTCTAAAATATTTTCGCAATCCATATCTACAAGAGATGTATCAAGTAATGCATTACGACCAATGAAATCAATTTTTTGTACCTCTATTGGATCTTCACAAGCAATTTCTACACAAGGTATATCAATAAATTCATCATAACCAATAAAATCAGCACTAGGTACCTTGCTGAATTTTTCTGAAGAAAGGGGAGAAATACTTACCTGAGCGTGCTGAAGAATACCTGGAGGTTCTACAATAGTAGATGTCTCCATGGCCTCCTCCTGATCAAGTACATGCTCCTCTTCAGCCTCAAGCTCTGGTGGACACTCAACTGGAATAGGTGATCCTTGGGGTTCTTGCTTCTACCATGCAAGTCCCTACACTTTCTGGTTCATCCTCTGAATCTTCTAATGTATCCATCACTGTTGGTGGTCCCTGGGGCTTAGTGCAATCCCCTACACCTGGAATATCATCTCCCATGCATTCTTCTTCTGCAATATCTACAACAACAATATTAGAAAAATTAGGACCATCAATAGCACTACTATCACAAAATAAAAGTCTAGAATGGTCCTGTGGAGCTTCAGTTTCTTCTTCTGGAGCTGAAACATTTGGAAATGAATTTTGAATAGGAATCTCCGGAGGAATACATGCTGTAGGTGCCCTATTTTTGATGATTTCTTCTTCTTCTTCCACCAAAATTGCAAGATCACTTGAAGAAGGACTTGGCCATGCACTAGGGTCACCTTGAACTGATATAAACTCAACTCTGGGGTCCTTAGAATTAAGAGTAGCATGAGAAGATAATTGTCCTGATTCTTGGGCTTGACTTTGTTTCAATTGATCTTGCATGTTTTGAAGCCTTTGTTGTTGTTCTTGAAAAATTTTCTATTGTTGTTCTTGAAAACTTTGCTATTGTTGTAGGACTTGTTGAAACATCTCCATCAGCCTTTGTTGTTGAGCCTCGCTCCAATCAGGATTCTCAAAGCCTCCTTGGTTAGTGTGGAACCCCTGTTGGTCTTGAAATGTAACATAAGGCTGCTGAAGACCAAGAGGAGGCTGTGCATTCTGAAATGGAGACTGTGGGGGCTGATCAAATGGTTGCACAAGCTGATTTAATTGCTGAAAATTTGGTCACAACTTGGTGGAGATGACTGAAAATTATGATTCTGGAATTCTTGAATCTGAGGTTGAAATTGTGGTGGTGAAAACTCAAATTGAGTGGGCTGAAAATTCTGGTTGCAAGGCTGAAAATTTGGATCATATGGCGGTGAATATTGAAGAGGTTGTTGAAAATTCTGAATGGGTTGAAATTCTTGCTGCCATGGCTGAGGTTGAGGCTGAAATTGATTATTTCCCTGCTGAAAACTTACAAAAGGTTGCTGGAAATTTTGGTTAAGATGCTGAAATCCTTGGTTTGGTTGAACTTGAGGGAAGGGTGGTTGCTGAAAATTCTGATTATTTAAACACCCTTGCTGAATTCCTTGAAGAAGTGATTGATCTTGTTGATAAGGTGGCTGAAAGTTGGGCTGAAATTGCTGAATTTGGGGCTGAAAACTTTGGAATAGTGGCTGCCCAATCTGAGTTTGCTGTGGTGGCTGCTGAAATTGCTGTGGTTGCTGAAATTGCTGGAAAGGCTGAAATTGAGGCTGAGGTGGCTGAAATGTAGGCTGAGTCGGCCGCTGGTAAGTAGATGAATGCGCTTTATGTTTTTGTTGGTATTCCAACACCTTACACCAACATTTCAACTCCATCACTGCCTCTTTTATCTCTGAATAGTCCTCTTGTGAAAACATTTTGATCTTACAGCCCTGTCACACAACAAACAAGAAAAATGACAGCAACTGTATACGAATGATAAAGCAAAAGAAAATAGCACCCAATGATATGTCCCTAAGTATACAAGCAAAAAATCAAACAAATCAACTAGTTGCTTCCCCGGCAACGGCGCCAAAAATTTGATAGACCCAAAATAGACTGTCACGAATGTGGGTCCTCCAAATTTAGAATATGAATAAAATAAATGCTAGAAACCCTTTTTGCAATCAAAATATGAAAACGTAGTAAAGGGGCCACAGATCATATTTTTCCTCGGGGCTAGTTGAGATGGGTTGATTCAATGCTTGTATTTATGTGTCGTTTGTGAAATTTGGGTTTCGAATAAAATGTGGTTTTGGAATGCAATTAGGAATGAAAAGGAAGACACTTCACTGAATAAGCTAAACGAGTGTGTTGCAATTAATAACTCTACCAATGAAAAGCTACTTAACCAAGGCAACTTAACTACATTTGGGAAACAAATCTGAATTTAATGGCATCCCATATGCTAAGCAAGTGGATAAAAACAGTGATCACAATTTCTGGAACCAAATGACCTTAGTGATTAAGCTGCCCTTGATATCAAATGCAGGAATTAAAATGAACTTGATACAATTGATAGAGATGGTGCCCACTTGATATGCAAGGGATAAACTTTTGTGCCAAGATGAAACTGGACTAGATTCAAATCTGTAAATTGATGTCAATCAATTGCTGTAAAGGAAATAAATGAGAAACAATGAAGAGAACAAAGACTTCTTGAGCAAATGCAAATGCAAATGCAAAAATTGAAGTGGCACACAAGGAAGGGCTGATACGCAATTTGTAACTCAAATTCAGAACTTAATATCAAGTGCTTTGGAATGAAACAAACTGCAAGTGAAATCAGAGGTTAACACCAAGCTCACTTGATATCAATTCAGAGAATCACTGAGGATTACCGAACTGACTCATTGGCAGGTATGGGACTCGAATTTCAAAGATGAAATTGCAGAATTCATAGCATTAAAGCAGAAATCAGCCACAAATCAAATGCAAATACAAACAATCCAACAAGCTAGCTGAAGGTAATTGCTCTAACTAGTTTTCAGATGGGATTTAGAAGAGCTAACGTTCTATTGATGCAGCTTTAGCATTCATAAATTGAACAATTCGAAAATAAATCTGAAACTGTCTAAGCAGAGATGAATTCAGGATTTCAGAAATCAAATGCAGTGATAAAATAGCAATTCAAATGCAGAATTTAATGGAACGAACTGAGCATGAATGCATTAATCTAAGCCCAGAAAAACAAGCTGAATTCACTAACGTTATTCGACATCAATGCAGACAGGAAAAGACTGAAACATGGCTGAACTAGAGTTGAAATGCAAGCGGAAAAAAATTGATATGCAGCCTGTGCAGAAAATGCAAAATCTGTATGCAGAGTTTCAGCAATCACGTGGATGCAAAATTGAACAAAGCAAGGAATTCAAGTGCTGGAATCTAAAGGCAGAACCTCACTAATACAACTTCAGAAACTAATAATCAAAACTGACAGAATTGAGACTGGGATTGATACGCAACTAAAGAAATGGCACGCAAACAATTAAGCATAAAAGAACTGAAACTAAGAACTATTGTTCACTAAACGAGATTCCTAGTTACTTGACTTGAAGAAACAAAACTTAATTAAGCAAAAACACTTAAGAAAACGAAGTTAACTAATCTGATGCAAAGACAGTAAAAGAACAAAGTGCAGAAACGAAGATTACAGCTAATACAATGAAATTAACTACGGAAAACTAATCCTCAGCCCTTCCCTAGCTCAAGTCCTCCTTGTTCATCACGCAAGGGTGAGCCTCGAACCCGTAAGCTCAGCAAATCGATGGAAACAGCCCCTGCGATTCAAATCCAGCTCAGCTTGCTCAAATCTGAAATTCCCATTCGGTATCCTTCAATTCAGCTGTGTCCGCGATTGATGATGAGTTGGGGATGATCCAAGCAATCTAGGGAACCCCTCCAGAAGCTCGGGTGGATGGAAATGGAGCACAACCGATCCAAAGGCAGCAATTGGACAAAACTGCGGAAACCACTCAACAGCTCTGTTCTTGGGCAATTGAGAGCTGAAAATTTACCGAGAAACCTTCCAAATGACCTAGCACATGATCTAAGAAAGGAATTGAGAGGTCGCGCCCCTTAGATTGAAGAAACTATTGAAGAAATTGAAGAACTACGCTGAAGGAAGTGTTGCGGCGAAGAAGACGCGACCAAGGCTGAAGGCTGGGAATTTTTGATTAAATACTTAACAATGGACAGCCCAAATTGATTTGAGGAAATCCAACGGCTGATCTTGCTCTGATCTGACCCAAACTTTCCAGATGTTGATCAAAGGTCAGGATCTGCCTCGTGGTAGCTCGGATCCTCCAGATTTGCAACGGATGGTTCAGATCAACCTAATCTTTGAATGGACGATCTAGAGCCCTCCGAGCTTGATCCAACGGTTGATTGAGCTCTGATTGGGATGAAACCTTCAGATCTTGATTAGAGTGCTTGATCAACCCTAACCCTAGCTCGTATTGCTTCAGATGGTCCCGGATGGCTCAGATCTAGCCGCTTTTGAATCGGACGGCCCAGATTAATCCAAAGCTTGATAACTCAATCCGGGTCCACTTCAGACTCAAGTTTGACCCAGTATGCCCTAGGTCCATGAACCTTTCATGCCTACAAAAATAGATCAAAAATTTAGTGGCCAAATAATCCCAATATGTGTAAATTTACAATTAAGTCCAAAATAAGAAGAAGTTCTAAAACCTAGGATAAATTCACAATTAAGCAGTAAAAACATAGGTCAAACATGGATTTTAGCAATTAAAATAATCAATAAAATGGTACTTATCAGCGGGCCGTGTAGATGAACCTCCCGAGTTGACTCCTGTGGCCCAGGTCTGGTGACAGGTGCCTCCTGGTAGCCTGTGGTGGGGTCGGCACGGGACGACATTACCAGATGCAAGGGCTTGCTGATAGTAGCCCCTGCAGCATTAGCAGAACCGGTCTCGCGGACCGGCCTGCTTGAAGAACCGCCCTAGGTCGTAGGGGGCGCAGCAAGAGTGGCACCTTCATCAGAAACCACCAGAAGGGGAGCTGCTGGCGAGGGTGCAACAGAGGAGGCCTCACGAGATGGTGAAGAAAGAGTGGCCTCCTTATCAGAGATCACTAGAGTGGGAGCCACAGACTCGGATACGACCGAGGTCATGGCTGGAGAAGTAACCCTGACCCTCTTCGCTGGGTGGGGAATGGTGGCAGCTCCGATTGGAGGTAAGGTGTTAGCCGACCGGATCATTCGATGGCTTCCCCGTTGGTACTTTCCCCGTTTGGTTGCCCACATCTCAGATTTAGAGATCAGTAGCCGGCAGCTTTCCCGTTGATAGTTTCCCATTACTCGGAGAAATCGCATCGGTGCAAGTCATTATAGGGAAAGCAGACGCCGGAATGGTAGTGTTTTCGTCGGTCGGAGCGGTAAGTTCGGTGTCGTTCAAGAGGAGTTCTTCCTCCGAAGTCGCGGTCGGCATCTTGTGAAGATGGACTACTGGGGAGGATGACCAGAAATAACGAATGGCAGAAGCGACAGAAAAGCAACGGAAGAAAAGAGGTGAGGGCGAGAGTTATGGCCTGCACCTATATATAGGGGGAAGCGGCCAATCCTAGCTGTTCAAGGATAGCCTTGGTGAGAGGCGGGATCGAGCGGAGGCCATCCGATTGGATCCTTGGGGAATCTCGAGGTTCGACGGGATGCGAGCGCGCTCTTGGCGGCAAACGGTTCACCGCCCGAGACACCAATGACCGGTGATTGACGTTTCAATATTCGATACATCATTTGCCCAGAGACACATCTCTTCGGCAATTAATGCAATCGCCGGATAGCAGGATACGAATCGTCCCGCCTCAGAGAGGGGATAGATGTGACAGTCGAAAAGACATGGACTAGCCGACTAGACGGCCGAGGCAGAGAAAGCTGACCTGATCCAGACCCCTAGCGAATCATGGGCACGCTCCCATGAATTCCTTGGTTTGGGTCCCGGTTGGACGCGTGGCGGCCCACGCTCCCCGGGTCTAACTCAACCAAGCTGCCAAATCCTCGCAAATGGGCACGCTCCCATGAATCCCTTGGCTCGACTCCCGGTTGGACGCGTGGCAGCCAACACTCCCCGGGTCTAACTCGACCAAGCTGCCAAATCCTCGGAAATGGGCACGCTCCCATGAATTCCTTGGTTCAGGTCCTGGTTGGACGCATGGCAGCCCACGCTCCTCAGGTCTAACTCGACCAAGCTGCCAAATCCTCGCAAATGGGCACGCTCCCATGAATCCCTTGGCTCGACTCCCGGTTGGACATGTGGCGGCCCACGCTCCCTGGGTCCAACTCGACCAAGCTGTAAATCCTTGCAAACGGGTATGCTCCCACAAGCTCCTCGGCTCGGGGCTCAGGCGGACGCTTGGTGGCCCACGCTCCCCGAGCGCCGCCCGACTGAGGGGCTCATCTCTCACCTCTAGGTGGCCTATCAATGGATGAACCTTCAAGGTTTCCTTAACTCCTTGGCTGGGCGCGCGGCTCCCCGCACTCCCCACAGAGTCAGACTCGCTCAGGGGCGGTGCTATGGATTGCCCCAACCGACAACTTCAAGCCTTTGGCTTCGCGCCAATTGCCCAGCTCTTTGGGACCTACAGTCAGAAGTTGTGACGTCCGAGTGTTCAACTCGGGCACCCGCAAGGTCAGACAGTTCAAGTGTATTCCCGTCCGAGTAGTAGACGCTTGGAAGCCCTTGCGCTCGAGCGCTTGGTTCAATTGCTCACAAACTGAGTTAATTGATCGGCCTCTCACTCGAGTTGCTCTCGTTAGTGCTCGGACCATCAATATTTGACAGAAAAGGCGGTTACGACCAAAAAAATTTGAGCCAAAGGAAAAATTACATTAAAGAGGCAAGAGCATTACAAAATTGGAGGTCAGTCACCTCTGTATGAAAGGAAAAACAGGACAAAAAGCCCAACCCTCATTTAAAAGGTTGGTTGACTACGTCGGGCAGGTCCTCGGACATATCATTGAACTGGAAGGCTGCGGGGGGCAAATCGGGGGATATGTGCCCATTTTGTTTGAGTTGCCTGAACATGTTGATCACTTGATGCCTCAGCATGGCTCGAACCCGCTCAGAGATCTGATCGGTAAGCTCCTGGGAATTGATGCACTTAACCCTATGGGTTTCCAATCTACCAACCTCTACCTCCTTATAGGAGCGCAGCCCCTCCAGCTCTGCCCAAGCCGCCTCCCACTCAGCCTTATCCACTTTTAGCTGCTTGAGCTCCTCCTGCTGGTCGTACAATGTTTGATCCTTGGAGGAAAGCTCAGTAGTCAGGTCGTCTGCTCTCTTCATCTGAGCCGAAGCCTCTGCGCCCTTGGCCTCAAGTTGGGCCTTGAGGGAATCAGTGGTCTCGGAAGCCTCATGGAGATGAGCCTCTGCCTTGGTCAGCTTGTCCTGAGTCTTCGCCTGAAGAGCCCAGGCCTTTCACCCGTTGTACTTCAAGGCGGAGATCCTGATATTTGTCTGAACTACAGCCAGGTTCGCCGTCTCAACATGGTTGCGGGCGGCCTCCAGCTGCTCTTCAGAATGAGCCAGCTGGCCTTGAAGAGCCACAACCTCGGCCTGCAGGTCATTTAAAGTGGACTCGCTGGAGACAAGCTGAGCGTGCTTCAACTGAGTCTCCAGGTGTTCCACCTTCTTCTCGGCTTCTTCCCGTGCCGAGACGTAGGCCAAGAGTGCCATAGAAAGGCTATGACACGACCCCAAAAACTACAAAACTGACACAAATCGTGAGGTTGTGAAACGAAATACTCGATGAGGGAAGGAATTAATCCTATGCATACCTGAGTGGCCTCGAGGAGAAAGGCATCGGCCTTACTGCGAGACCCCCGAAAGTAGGACCCCTCGAGTCCCTGCACATAACGGTCGGTCACCGACCCATACAGGCGGAGATCTTGGTGCCGGCCGGGTAGTTCGCCCTGCGGCATCATCAGATGGCAGTCTGACCGAGTGGGTACCAGAACGTGCATCGTCGGACTGTCGCCTTGGCCCTCAGTAGGCGGGGTTCCCGACCTCTCGGGTAGTGGCAGGTCAGGTGTGCCGGAGGAGAGGGAGGGATCGGCAATAGGTATAATGGCGGTGGAGGTACGAGGAGCTCCCAAGTCGAAAGTCGCCTTCTTCTTCTTTTTCTTCTTCTTCTCCAGGTGCTTGTTGGAGGAAGGATGAGGTGAATCCCTCGTGGGGGAAGAGACCCGTCAGCGTTTGGAGGAGGCGGGTTGCTCGGTTATTGTTGGAAGGGTCGTCTCTAGGGTGGTAGGCGTCTTCCCCTGAACAGTCGGAGTCAGGGTCGCTGAGGTAGCCTCGGTCGGGGCGCCTTCCCTTGCTTCCAACTCGGCAGCGATCTGAGCTCACAGCTTGACATCGTCCAATCTGAAGCCTTCTTTGAGGGTTGTGGCTAACATCGAAGAAATTGCGAGGGTAGCACAAATCCAGTTAGAACTAAAAAAGGTTCGAAGGAAGTGCCATAATTCTTACCGACTGAAGGTAATGGCAGAGTCGACATAGGATTGAGACCAAAGGTAGAAAGAATCTCCTCCCTCAGCAAGTGCACTCCGTGGAAGTGCCATAATTCTTACCGACTGAAGGTAATGGCAGAGTCGACATAGGGTTGAGACCAAAGGTAGAAAGAATCTCCTCCCTCAGCAAGTGCACTCCGTGGAAGTGCCTACTGTCTAGCTTGGATGTCGCCGACTAGTATGTCGTGGAAGTGTGTAGTCTTTAGAAAGGGGAGGAAAAGAGGGAAGTTCCTCGACCCAGGCTGTGGGCCAGCTCGGGGTCGAGATAGGCTTAACAAAAAAGTAATGCTCTTTCCATCCTTTGTTGGAGGATGAAAGTTTCAGGAGAAAGGAGATTTTGGTTCAGGTTTGGAAGAAAAAATCACTCATCTCTTGCTGTTTGGGGTAGAAGAAGTAGTGAAAGTATTCAGGCTGAAGAGGGATTTTATACAAGGTGAAGATGGTGACCGAGCCGCACATCAGACGGATGGCGTTCAGGGCCAATTGGGATAGAGGAATGCGGAAGTAGGTGCAGACAGAGGAGATGAAAGGATGGATGGGGAAGCGAAGACCGACCTGTAAGTGGTCTCGAGACAGGGTGAAGTAGCCTGAGGGGGCAGAGTCAGGCTGATCGGTTGATTTGGGTAGGCGGGTTTGGTGATCGGAGGAGATTAAGAAGTCCAACCGAAGTTGATCCAGGTCATAGGCGGTAAGGTCGGATATCATGACAGAGTACCAAGGTGGAGCGGGGGAGGAAGATGAAGAAGGTGAATCCATATGATAAAGAAGGGCGAAGAAACAAACCAAAGAAAATCGCCGAAGAAGAAAGTCGAAAGGGGAGGATTCGCCGAAACCCTAGCAGAGCTCAAAGCGGCAGCAGGGAGGTGTCGAGGTTAAAACGCAAGGGTGAAAACTATGGAGTAAGAAGCCTATTTATAGGGTCCGGAGAATGATAACCGTCGTCCGATGGCGAGTTGGGAGAAGGGCGGGGCCGCACCGAGGCCGTTCGATCGAGCTTGGGATGGCTCCCAAAACTACAGATCACACGTGCGAGTCAAACATTTGCGAAGAGGGGAGGCGTACTCCTCGTTGCTCGGAAGACAAATGGCCAGTGAACACGTGGCCTTGGCAATTAAGACCTCAATTAAGGAAGGATACGCGATGATTTGGTGATGGGAAGGCGAAAAGACATCTGATGAATGGCCAGGTGGGTCACTGGCTCGGAATCAACTGCCGGAACCAGTTGCAAGTGTTGGTCACTCAGGTGCGCCAGGCTCGGGCGGTGAAGACAGTCTAGTCAGTCGAACTCATCGCCTCCTTGGACTAGACTCGTGGGGGACGCTTATGATCCCGGGCCAGCTTGCGTGTAGCCTGGCCCGGCAGCCTGGCACCTCGTCAGCAGAAGATATATTTGTGGGCTTCGAGAGCCCAGGGGATGTAAGGCTCGTATGGAAGGCCTGGCCTAGCTCCCTCGGGAACACGAAGGGATAGGCCCGGATCATCATCGAGACTAAGGGGTTCGAAGCCCCCAAAAGGACCCCGAGTCCAAGAGGACTTACTCGCAATACCACCGAATCTCAATTCTCCCGGGTCGGGGGAAGCTCAAACTCAAAGCCTCTTGAAGACACAAGAAGCTATATGCTCACACACCACTCGGCTCAGTAACCCCGATCAGGCGCGTGGCGACCCACGCTCCTCAGAATCGGCTTGACCGAGCGTCTAGACTCTCTCGCAGGCATGCCCCCACGCCTCTCTCAAGGGGTCCTAGTTGGACGTGTGGCGGACCACGCTCCCTGGGATCCTCTCCATACAGATGATGCCCGACTCAATCTATTACCCCTCTCGGTTTGGCTCCCAGCCGACGCTTGGCGGCCCACACTCTTGGGGTAAGCCCGAGCCCGAGGAAGCTTTACCCAGTATATCACCAAAGGCCCTCAGTCGGCCTCATCAGTCAGTGCCCCCAGTCGGCACCTTCCTTCTAGGCCCTTAGTCGGCCTCATCAGTTAGTGCCCCCAGTCGGCACCTTCCTTCTAGACCCTCAGTCAGCCTCATCAGTCAGTGCCCCCAGTCGGCACCTTCCTTTTAGGCCCTCAGTCGGCCCCAGCATACAGAACAACCACTCCCTGACACAAGACTACCAGAAGCAGTACGGGGTCGGCGCAGGTCTGGTACTATCCCGACTCGAACGACGAGTATCTCGCTGATGTCCTGATCTTCCTGCCATACCCTATCCCCCCGTATTGCGACCACATACGTTGGTGTCAGGCAGAGCGGCGCCCGACGGCACCAGCCTTTAAGTTGACAATGTCCCTTTCCTTATTCTGGTATGCGATACTTTACCCTGCCACCTCTGGGCATGTCTCACCTTGTCCTCACTATATGACAAAAGGTGGCAGGCGGGGCAGCAACTGTCAGCTTCCCCGGCTATATAAGTCTCACCACTCCAACGCTCGCATGTACGCGCAATAGTGATTTTGCTATTGTTGCATTGCCTTTTGCTTTCCACTCTCGAGGACTGACTTGACCGTCGGAGTGCCTTGCCGGGGACTTTTCCCGGTGGGTTATAACGGTCTTTGTGTTGCAAATTAGGAGCGAGCTTCGCGGCCAGCCCAGCGGTTCGTGATTCCCGGAGGACCATCTCACTCTTGGGGTGTCCACCTCACTTCGTGACAGGATCAATCATAAACAACACATTGATTCAATTATGAATTCACAAAATTCCTAGAACTGTGTATTAATTGTGATTTAACATTTTAGTTTGTAAAAAAATTAGTTAGCTCTTCTACATTAAACAAATAACAGATTAAGTATGTCCATTGATTGGTTTAGTTCAAGACTCGAACAACTTCAATATTAACAAATCTTACATTATTTGGGCATAAACATAGTGTTAGGACCGACGCAATACTAGAGGCATTCAATAACTTTGATTTGACAATTAGGTTACATAGTAGAAATTTCAAATGCAAATGAGATTACAAGCATAAGATCAAGAATTTACTTGATTCATAGGCGCCCCCAAAGCTACTACTCCAAAGCTCAGTCATAGATTTACCACCACAATCAAATTTCCTTCTTCTTAGATCAGATCCGAAGATGAAAAAATCTCTTATAACAAATATTACAATAATAATAGAAAAGTAAAGTAAGGAGAATTCAAAGAGTTTTACTTGGATAATTAGACTTTTCCTCCTTCAAACACTTGCATCAAAATTGGATGTTGAGCTCAAGGAATCTAATATGGGAATCAACACAAAAAGTCAAGCTTAATGTAAGTGTTTTTTTTATAAAACCAAGGAGGATTCCCTTCTTATATGAATGCTCGACTTGAACAATACTTCTAAATTTTCTGCAAACATCAGGCAACTAAATTTAGGATCAATCAACTGATTTAGTTTTTGACAAATAATTGATCCTTTGAAACGACTTCTGAATCTTTGAATCTATCTAATTTTGTCAACAATTCAAACAACCATCAAATGTTACTATTCATAAATCGACTTATCTCAATCAGTTGAGTATTATAGTCAAACTATTTGCATTCTATTCACTTCAATAGTAATACCAATTGATTGATATAAATAAATCGAGTTACGTAGTTAATCCATAAACTTTTTGTTTGCTTTAATTGTAGCAATAACCGACTAATGCCCATGAACTTTCAACTGATAGTAATTAGTCAAGTTGAACTATTAATTCACAAACTTTTTGTTTGCTTCCTTATCAAAATCAATCGATTGATACTTATGATGAATCAATTGATTTCGATTAGTCAAGTTTGGTAATTGATCCAAAATCTTTTTGCATGTTTCCTTATCAACATCAATCAATCAATTGATACATATGGTTAATCAACTAATATTGACGAGTTGAATTGAGCAATTGATTAGAAAACATTCTATTTCTTTTACCATCCGATCAATTGAGTGACTGACTGTTAGGGTTACTATACAGAACTCTCAACATACTTTGGGGGCTTGGGCATATCAGTCGATTAATATTGTGTATTGGTTGACTATTGTCAATCCTTTAGTATGATTTGGGATTTTGCAAGCCTTAAACCATAAAAAAAATCTCCTATTTTATAGTGCATCAGCCGATTGATACACCTGCAATCAGTTGTTCCCTATTCTTAGTCATTTTAATAGATGAGTTCACCTAAACTCCGTCATGAAATATGGTGTCAGAGAACCCTATTTCATGAACATATATGCTTGGAAATTCCGACTCTTTAAGTCTTTATTTATCATACATCCAATCTCTCGATCTGCCCGATATTTTCTTCTTACTAAGAATCCAACCTTCAGTGTCTTTAGACTTTATTGTGCGCCTTGCATATAGTCACCTAAACCACGAGGATTTTCTCTTTGTCAAGAATTTAACCTCATCATTCTTCGATTTTATTGTCTTGTATTTGACCACCCCACTTATGAGGGCTTTCCTTGAACACTTGTGAAGGTGAGATATTACATTATCCATCTTAACTATGTATTTCGGGCATGTTGCATTAACACAGTTCCACCTATCAAAGTTAAAAATTATTTAATTAGTTGATAATTTTAAATTAATCAATTTAATTATTTTTTAATAAATTAATACATATTAACGTCTTATTCATAAAATCAAATATTTTGGAATTAACAAAAGTATATGTCCTCCTAAACTTTAAGAGATAATTGTCTAACAAACATGTGAAAATAAAACAACCTTTCTCACATGTGAATTGAACTTGAAGAGCATCATCTAAAGATCTTAATTCTCTTATAATTCATGATCTTGACTCAAAAATATAGGAAATATATTCAAATAATCCTCTTCATAACCTAACATCAGAGAAATCCTCTAAAAATAATTTAGAAGATCATTTTCCATGATATTTTAGATAAACCTTTTAAAGTGATATGAAATCAAAACTCTTATTGACTTGATTTCTTTGGAGTCCAATAGACCAGATACTCACTATGACTTTAAATCACATAATATGATGGTTCATGTTATCTGGAAAAATAAAAAAAAATAAAATAAACACGATAATTGTCATAATTAATATAGTAATGTTTAAGAATTTACAAATCATCAGCATAATTGCTTTTATATTTATATCTTTATACTTATCGATCAATTGAATTAAATATCTTAATTTTTCCATTTATCAAATCAAAAATTTCACTTTACAAATTTAATTAAAATATATCTACAGAAATAGTGAATAGTGATGAAAATGGTATTGATCGAGTAATAATTATTATAAAATATTTTATGATATGATAAATTTTTATATTGCATTCATTAATATAAAATTTCTGATCATATCTGCATCAGATGCATTCATACCAGTCGTACCCATTTTATTTTTTCTAAAGCAAAAAATGATTACAATGCCTATTTAACATTCCAACTTTGTCCATAGGACTATGGATAACAAAGGGAGACTAATGCTCCGTTTACTTGGAAGAGTGGAAAGTAAAATAAAGAAAAAGTTTCCGTAGTGGAAATCTTTTCATTGTTTACTTCATTAAAATTTAAAGAGGGAAAAGAAATATAATCCATCCGCGGATAATTTTGGAGCCAAAATCGATCATCTCAAAATCGGACGGAAAGCAACGGATGGATAAAAAAATGACGCATGTACTCCTTTTCATTTACAAAATTACATCATAAATCAAAAAAAAATAACGCATGTACCCTTATTAACTCATAAAATTACACCATATACCAAAAAAATGACGCATGTATCCTTTTGCATTAATAAAATTACACCGCATGTACCAACCTTCTTCAATCATGGTAAACAAGCATGCAAAGGAAAGGATTTCTTTTCCTTTCCATTCTCTTCCCATGCCCCTAAGTTTGTTTAATCCATCCATCATCCACTCTTTGAGGTAAACATAGCATTAAGTTATCTCATCCGTAGTTTGATCTCTAATTACGATATATTTTATAAAAAAAAATTCAAATAATATGCATAACCACGGGATGCTATTTTGATTGTTCACTACGAACACTTTTTTATTTACTTTGACAATAGGTGAAAAACTTTTATATAATCGAGCTGATCACTCCAAATTCAATGTTATCTAATTCCTTAATTTTTTTTATAGGAAGGAAATTAAACCTTTGTTGCAATATGAAAATTAATTAAATCTTGGATCATCCTCACATAACTAGCCATGATTAACAACAATTACAGGCCTAAATTTAAATTTAATAGTGGAAGAAGCTGAATGAATGACTCAAATAGAGTTGGTTACACAGTGTATATGGGAATTTTCTTTTACGGCTTCTTGTCATCGGGCCTCGAGAAGATCTCAGCCATCTCCTCCTCCAGCGCCCTCCCCTTGGTTTCCGGGCAACACGTGTAGTAGAAAGCCCACGCCAAGACCCCAATGCCGGCGAAGAGGAAGAAGGCGCCGCCGATGGTGATAGCCTTGTAGAGGGAGATGAAGGACATGGACATTGCGGAGTTCATTAGCCTGTTGATGGCCACCCCCAAACTCTGAGGCGTACACCCACGTCACTGGACCAAGCCCACATGAGAATGATGACACAAACGACAGCACAAACACCACACACAACACCGTCGCCCATACCACCCTCTCCTCCGCCCGCTCCACCACTGTCAACACTACCCCCAACCCTACCAACGATGCCATCATCCCCGTCAAACTCCCCAGGAACAGCTTTCGACGCCCCACTCTGTCCACCAGCATCACCGCCAACAGGATGAAAGCCATCTTGAACGTTCCCACGGCGATCGTCGCTAGAAACAACTGGTCCTTGGTCACCAACCCGGCCTTCTTGAAGATTCTCGGGCTATACAACACCACCGCCTCGATTCCGGTGGCATGCTGAAACACGTGGATGCCGGCGGCGGCAATGAGCACCCGTCTTACCGCCGGCGTCGGGCACAGTATCTCCCTCCACACTCCTTCCCCGTGGTGCTTGGTTTCCACTTCCACCGTGTCACCAGAGCACGCCTTGTCGATGCCCACCGCGACCTTGATTTCCCCCAGCCGCCGCTCAGCCTCCTCCTCGCTGTTGCTGACGCGTAGGAGGATATCGCGCGCGTCCTTGATGCGGCCCTGCATCACCAGCCACCGTGGCGACTCGGGCATCATCACAACGCTGGCGGCGAGGGCAATGGATGGAATGGCAGCGACCCCGAGCATGGCGCGCCAGCCATAGACGAGCGGGAGCTTACCGAAGAAGAAGTTAGCAAGGTAACCGCTAAGGATTCCAAAGCTGATGCATATCTCCGGGAGCGAGCTGAGGAGACCGCGGGTGGATGTCGAAGAAATCTCCGCCGAGTAGACGGGTGCGATCATGAGCGCGTACCCGACGCCGACGCCGGCAACACAGCGACCGGACAGCAGCATGGCAAAGTTAAGACCTAGGCCCATGAGGACAGAGCCAACAAAGAAAATGACGGCGCCTACGACGATGGTATATCGGCGGCCGATTAAGTCGGAGATTCGCCCTGCGGTCAGTGACCCAATGAGGGCACATGCATTGAGGATGCCAGCAAGGACTTGGATTTGCATGTCTGAAGCCTTAAGGTCTTCCTGGATGAATAACATGGCGCCGCTCATGACACCAGTATCTGCTCAAACCATCAGGAATCATACATTAATTTCCATGGATGAGCTCGATCTGAATTTAAAAAATAAAATGTTGAAGAAGAAGAGGAGGTAGTTGTCACCGTAACCCATCAAGATGGATATGAAGGAGGCAATGAAGGAGCAGGCAAAAGCATACTTGTTGTTCTTTTCCTTCTTGACCTCTATTTTCAAACTGCTCTCCGCCATTATTACTGTAAATATTCAGCTCCCTTCTCGATTTCTCTGTTCGTTGCTTCAATGTAGAAACAGAGTGAATTACAGTATTTAAAGGTAAGTACTTGGTTGTGGATATGATCTCGGGAGTTAATTTTGGGACAACAATGAGGAAATCTGTTTGACATCGGAGCCATGTCGTTGGAGTTGACCTTTAAATTATCACCTCTTTCTTTGCTATTTTCTAGCGAATCTTTGTTAATTTTGTTTAATTTAGAGAAACTAAATTGAGGCATAAACTATTATGTTAAGCTGGATTAGATCGGCGATTCGGAGTTGTTGAAAAGTTATTCTGACTTTGAAATATTGTACAATCCAAAAGTTTAGTCTGCATGGAAATAATTCTGACTTTTCATTACTTTACTTCTTAAAAATAAAATGAAAAGATGATGATCAATTAAAATCAGGTCATAGCCATGACAAAAAAATAATCCAATTTTGACTAAGATAAGTCATACTAATAGATCCGATCTTAATATGGATCCAGCCCAAACTCGTAACCGGATCAATGACTCAAACCTATAGACGGGTTGGTTAGGGGTTCTAGTTCTATTATAATTTTTAAGTTAAGATTTTTTTTTTATTTTTGAATTCTAGTTTTTGATTTCAAATTTATGATTTCATGTTATGATTTTTTATTTTAATATTAAGGTTTTAGTTTCTATTTTGATTTCTTGTTCTAGTTTTTGTATTATGGATCATGGGGTTTGATTTTTAATTAATATTTTTAGTTTTTAGATTCTATATTCTAGATTCTTTTTCTAACTTTATAAAATATTTTTTTGATATTATTATTTCCGACAAACTATTATTTCGCCGCTAATAAATAATAATGATATCTAACAACAAATTCCTATGTTATCATTAATATTTCTTCACTATTTTATTAAGATCTTGTAGTGATATTTGTTGTAGTATTGCAGATTTAATTTTATAAAAGTTAAATAACACTAATTTGAAACTTTGCACTAATTTAATTTTTATGATGTCATCCTATATAAATAAAAATTATTAAAAAGTTCGATAAAAAGCGACTTAATATATTAAATAATATAATAATTCTATAAATTAATTACACCAAAATGTATAGACACAAATTCATCAAAAAAAGGCTATAAAATAAATAGATTAAACAAAAAAATAGTTAAATACAAATACCAAGCTAGATAAGGATTAAAGGAAAAATAGGATAAAATTAAATCATCTATCTTATATGTGTATATATGATTCGAGTGGATTCAAATGTGTGTGTGTTGTGTGCGTGTGTATATAGAGGATGAAATCATTCAATTTCTTACCGATGAGAACAAGAATATAATTCAAGGATGAAAATGAGGATGATAAATTCATCTATGTTCCACTCTGCTCCGTTACTTCTCCTCTATATGTATATATGATGATGATGAAGACAAATCGAAATCCAATGTTTTGACGATAAATCGAAATCCAATTCCAAATACGACAAATGATATATACAATTAGGTGCTAGAATTACCTGGAACAGAAGACATCGTTGAGTCCATGATTTCTTAAGAGAAATTCAAGCGGCAGAGAGTAACTCCTCCTATCACCCCGTCAATCACAAAAAAAAACTGTATCGTCTCAATGGGGCAACGACCACTTTATATTAGGGTTAGGAGTAGGGGCCTCTGCATATTAGGAAAAATGGGCCAAGCCTGCCCATTATAGCTAAGCCCAATAAAAATAATCAAACAACACCATATCCACATAATTTGGCATCTAATTAATCTTGAATATAATTAAAATTATAACTAAATTATTTATGCTAGTCCACGACATAAAATATCCAACATTCTCCCACTTGGACAACATAAATAAGTTCATTATGATATATCAGATTAATCAACAATATGTGGCCACAACAAGATGCCAAAATAAGCCAACACAAACAACGAAAGAAAATGTCCAAAATGGAACTACAAGCATCCCAACAATGCAGAAAATCACACTCGAAGGAATAATGATATCATGCATCGCACGACACTTGTATCCAGTGACCCAACAACAAAGTGGAATATGGATAAATGAGAAAGCACAACAAAATGACATGTCAAAATTTGAACAAACGTGTTATTCCCAACAAATGGCCCAAGCATTTGCCCAAGATGTCATATGATAACAACAAGATTGAGATTGGGTCCAAAATGTCTCAATAATATGTCATCACAATATATATATGTATATATATACACACACACACATACACACAACAATAATTATAATAATAAAATTGTACAGAATAATCATATGGCAAATAAAAATAGCAACAATAGTTATTTATTTGAACAATATCTCAAATATTACGAGTATGAAGTCATAATAAAATGTAAACATAAACTCCCACTAATCCAAAATATCAAAAGACCTCACTACACCCATACGGGTCACATGGTCAACAAAGGCTTTAACAGTTATGTCTTTTGTTAGGGGATCAGCGACATTTAGCTCTGTAGGGATATGCTTGACAATAGTTTTAAACTCTTGGATCTTCTCTCTTACAAACATAAACTTTGTCTCAAAGTGTTTTATCCTCTTTGAGCTCTTATTATTAAGAGAGAAACTCACTACAGCAGAGTTATCACAATATATAGTAAGAGGTCTAGAGATACTCTCCACAAAATCAAACTCAGCAATAAAGTTTCTCAACCATATCGCTTGACGTGTGGCCTCATAACAAGCTATATACTCTGCTTCCATGGTTGATGTAGCTGTAAGAGTCTGTTTGACACTTTTCCAAGAAATAGCTCCTCCAGCTAACATGAATACATAACCTGATGTGGACTTATGATCATCTGGGCAACTACCATAATCAGAATCAGAATAACCTGTTACCTCAAGATGATTTGATCTCCTATATGTGATCATATAAGTTTTGGTACCTTTCAGATACCTCAAAACACGTTTTACAGCCTGCCAATGTGCCACACCAGGTTTACTTAAATATCTCCCAAGTACACCGACAACAAAAGCAATATCAGGACGTGTACAAACTTGAGCATACATAAGGCTGCCAACAGCAGAAGAATATGGAATTTTCTTCATATTTGCCATTTCGCTTTCAGTTTGAGGACACTGATCATTAGACAACTTCTCACCCTTTTGAATTGGTGCAACACAGTGCTTACAAGATTGCATATTGAACCAGTTCAGGATTCTATCAATATATCCTTGTTGAGACAAACCAAGGATACCACGATATCTATCACGATGAATCTCAATACCCAAAACAAAAAATGCATCACCAAGGTCTTTCATATCAAAATGAGTCGTAAGCATCTGTTTAGTCTCATTCAGAAAACTCACATCATTACTAGTCAAAAGGATGTCATCAATATAAAGAACAAGAATAATAATTTTTCTCCCAATCTTTTTTAGATAAATGCACTGATCAACTGTATTTTCTTCAAAACCAAGAGAACTTATAATATGATCAAACTTTAAGTACCACTGTCTAGAAGCTTGTTTTAAACCATAAATAAATCTTTTCAATTTGCAAACCATGTGCTCCTTACCACTTTCAACAAAACCATCAGGTTGATCCATATAAACATCCTCAAATAAATCACCATTCAAGAATGCTGTCTTAACATCCATTTGATGAAGCTCTAAATCAAAATGAGCAACTAAGGCCATCACAACATGAAAAGAGTCTTTAGTAGAGACAGGAGAGAACGTCTCTTTATAATCTATGCCCTCTCTTTGGTTATACCCTTTAGCAACAAGTCTGACCTTGTACCTCTCTATCTCTCCTTTAGCATTACGTTTGGTCTTAAAACCCCATTTACAACCCACAGATTTGCAACCTTCGGGCAATACCACCAAGTCTCAAACATCATTCTTTCGCATGGAAGCTAATTCATTTTCTATAGCAACCAGCCACTGTGAACTGTGAGAATCAGAAATGGCTTCATGGAAAGTAATAGGGTTAGAATCCCCAACACAAGTAAACTCATGTTCTTGCAAATAAACAACATAATCCTTGAATCTAGTAGAACCAGTAGATGTGGGAACTCGTTGAAATCGCCTCAATTGAGGCATAATAACATTAGGATTCTGAACATCATAGTCAACATGCATATCAACATTAGGCATAATAACATCAGGATTCTGAATATCATAGTCAACATGCATATCAACATTAGGCATAATAACATCAGGATTCTGAATATCATAGTCAACATGCATATCAACATTAGCATCAACAATGGGATCAGTGGCTTCATCATGAGTGGTAATGACTGGCATAGATTCGGGCAAAGGAGCAATAGGTACAAGAATATTGACATACTCTTCTCTAAAGTTAACTACACGTGGCTCCTGAGTTGCAACATGTTCTAAATCGCTTTCAAAATAGATAGCACGGTCATATTCAACAACTGTAGTGGTATGAGTTGGACAATAAAATCTAGAACCCTTAGATCCAACACAATATCCTACAAAAAACCCACTAATCGTCTTAGGATCAAGCTTCTTTATTTTTGGATTGTAGACCTTGACTTCTGCCTTATAACCCCAGACACGAAAATGCTTCAAAGTAGGCCTTCTCCCTGTCATAAGTTCATATAGGATCCTTGGAACTGACTTACTTGGCACATGATTTAAAATATAAGCTGCAGTCTTTAAGGCTTCTCCCCATAGAAAATCAGAAAGACTTGAATGGCTAAGCACACATCTAACCATCTCCATGAGAGTACGATTTCGCCTTTCAGCAACACCATTTTGCTACGGAGTGCCAGGCATAGTATACTGTGCCTCAATACCACAATCCTGTAAAAACCTTGCAAAAGGACCAGGATTCCTGCCAGTTTCATCATACCTTCCATAAAATTCGCCATCTCTATCAGATCTAACACTCTTAACATGTCTGCCAAATTTCAACTCAACGGCAGCTTTAAAAGTCTTAAAAGCATCTAAAGAGTCTGATTTTTCACGCAACAAATCAATTCAGCCAAATCTTGAAAAATCATCAATAAAAGTAATGAAATATCTATATCCTCCCAAAGTAATGGGAGTAATTGGCCCACAGATATCTGTAGAAATCAACTGCAGTATCCCATCACTTCTAACAACTCTATTCTTTCTAACTCCAACAGCAAGCTTCCCTTTCACACAATCAACACAAGTGTCAAAATCTGAGAAGTCCAGACTATGAAGAATATTCTCCTTGGTCAATCTCTCCATCCGTTCTCGAGATATATGTCCCAATCTCTTATGCCACAACATAGAAGAGTTCTCAATAACTTTTCCACGTTTTTGCCCAATAACATTGTTAACATTGGTATGACGTGTTTCAATAGAAGGAGGATCAAGATTCAACATATACATGTCATTCAATTTGACACCATAACCAACAATAGTAGATTCATAATATAAAATAACTTTATTAGATCCAAAATGGAAAGAGTAACCACAATCATCCAAAACAGAAACTGAAATTAAATTCCTTCTCATAGAAGGTACACAAATAGTGTCTTGCAAAACCAACTCATGCCCACCACTTAATTTTAAAGCAACTACTCCTATGTGCTCTACTTTGACATTCATTCCATTTCCAACTACAACAGACACCTCCCCTTCATTTAGTCTTCTCCTGGTTTTGAGCTCCTGCACAGATTTTGTAATATGAATTGTCGTACCAGAGTCTAACCACCAAGTATGAGAAGGTACATCTACAAGATTAGATTCAAATCACACTAGAGCATGATGAATACTTGCTTTTGGTTTTGCTTTTGCTTCATCTCTAACCACTTCTTAAACTTAAAACAGTCAGATTGTTTGTGCCCGAATACATCACAAAACTTGCAAATGCCATTAAATCTCTTTTTAATACCAGATGAGTCACCATCTTCATGAACTGAGGAAGATCCTGATTTATCACTCCACTTCTTCTTGAATTGAGGCTTGTTACTCTTCCTCTTAAAATATTTCTTCTTTTTCTTATGACTCTTATGAGAAACCAACTGAACAACTTATCCCTTACCCTTTCTCATATTTTGCTCCTCCTGACTAAGAATGGCTACAAGCTCATCAATGGACCACTCCTCCTTTTGTGCATTATAGGAAGTTTTAAGAACATCAAATTCAGAAGGAAGAAGTCTAATACTTGCCAGACCAAAAAATCACTTCCCAATTCCACTTTCATGGATTTTAACTTGTTGTACCAATTGGTGAGCTTCATGGCATGCTCGCGCACACCTGATACACCATCATATCTAGTTTTTGTCAGTAATGAAAGATAGGAGGCCTTTTCTGTTTTGTCAAATTTCTTGAATTTCTTGCCCACAGACACAAGAAACTCTTTAGCACTATTTGTCTCAGGAATATTATCTTTGATGGTCTTGTCCATAGTGAACTTCATAGTCATTAGACACACTTTATTAGAATGATCCCACTTATCATGTTTGATTATAACAGCAGCGGAAGACTCAGGTGTGGGAACTTCAGGCTCATTCTCAATAAGGGTAGCATCAACGTTAGAAATAGCAAGAAACAACTTAACAGAGTCAACCCAGTCCTTATAATTAGTTCCATTCAACTTTGGTAAAGAGTTCATACTCATAGGCAAAGCTGGAATTTGTACATTAATGGGAGATTTGTTATCAAGCATATCCAACAAAAGAAATAGAGCTTATGACCACAATAAAATTATCTCATGAAAAAGTAATCCCGCCGAAGGGTCTTGAATTACAATGTATAAAATAACTCTCATATCACAGAAAATAATTATATTCTTAAAGCTAATATCGAGAGGATATTGAGAACTTTAAAATATAATTACCAATCATTAGGAACTATGCCAATAAAGACAAACTGATAGGGTAGGTGCATTATCAAAATAATTCCTAACGCCACATTAATAATAATAATTTTCCAATAATAGTATTTTATCATAATCTGTCCCGCAAATGCGAGCTCACTACTATGAAAAATACCCAAAATAGTACCAAATGGTCTAAAATTAGCACACCTCAAAAATATGTCATAAAATTTCACAATAGCAATATGACATATCATAATAATCAAAATATGCACAAAACAAAGAATAATTTAGACCATAATTTGGAGAGCACCAAAGCGATTTATGTAATAGAAAATGAATAATACTTAATTCTGATCTCCAGAAAATAAATAAAATTTATCATCATTTTTTTTCGTTCAAAGTTCCAAAAAAAAACCTCAGTAGATGTCATCATGAATAAGATCCATAAGTGCGTGGTTTAATCAAAGCTCATGCATCCCTTTTAGTATTTAGGCATGTGCTGCTCTTCTTCTTAATTTAATGCAGAGCAAAATCTCATCCTCACTTAAACCTAGATCCATGATAGCTAATAAACCAATCGTATATATGTTATAATTTTCTACCAAAAGGATTCCAGTTCTATTCAATTAGATGCTGAACATTGAGCAAAGCTCATGCATCCTGAGATCATGCAGAAACAAATTCAACGTCATGCCAGAGATCGTGCACAAACAATTAACAGGAACATGACACTTACAGTTTTAATTAAACAATTCATTAACATGATGTGAAGTAGATATGAAATTTTATACTCCAGATTAATGAATTCGAAATAAATCCTTAACACCTAATTTAAACAGGAAATTCATTGTCATATCAGAATTAGAACCTCGCTCTGATACCATTTGAAGACAAATCGAAATCTAATGTTTTGACGATAAATCGAAATCCAATTCTAAATACGAAAAATGATAGATACAATTAGGTGCTAGAATTACCTGGAACAAAAGACATCGTTGAGTCCATGATTTCTTAAGAGAGAATTTAAGCGACAGAGAGTAACTCCTCCTATCACCCCGTCAATCACAAAAAAAAACCGTGTCGTCTCAATGGGGCAACGACCACTTTATATTAGGGTTAGGAGTAGGGGCCTCTGCATATTAGGAAAAATGGGCCAAGCCTGCCCATTATAGCTAAGCCCAATAAAAATAACCAAACAACACCATATCCACATAATTTGGCATCTAATTAATCTTGAATATAATTAAAATTATAACTAAATTATTTATGCTAGTCCAAGACATAAAATATCCAACAGATGATGAAATCATTCAATTTCTTACCGATGAGAACAGGAATATAATTCAAGGATGAAAATGAGGATGACAAATTCATCTCCGTTCCACTCTGCCTCGTGACTTCTCCTAGGTACACTATCCAACTATATCTACCCACACACATGCAAAATCCTTGTACCCTGTCAAAGACAAGATGTAGTGAGTGAATCATCTCCTGACCAGCCATAAAAAAAGCGAAAACAAGATATATATACAAGATCTTCTATACCTTTCTTTAAGGCGAGAAAAAAAAGCACGTCATATAAAAGAGAAAGAGTAAACTATATGATGATCAATAATGTCTTAGTAGATGGCAAGTTATAAGGACAGACAAACACTTTGTTGCACTTATTTTTCTTTTGACAATGAGCACGCAAGCTTCATTATATTTATTTTTCTAAACAAAAGAAAACGGGGGAAAATATACTATGTGTCGAGGGGTGTCTCCATCTTGGCTAACTAGAAATTGTTCCGGTCTCAATAAAAGTAGGTTCTCTTATCCCTTGTGAGCCCACTCATGCATCATTTTTTTTAAATTGATATTAAATATCTAATTTATATTGATTAATTCTTAAAGTATCAAGGATAAATAAGAAAGTACTTATAACGAACGGTATATCAGTCTAGTATTTTTAAGTCAACCGTCCATTAAAAAAATAATCTGTTAATTCATAATCCTTAGATATCTAATAAAATTAAAAAGATACTATGACACTACACCAGTCTAGTATTTTTAAGTCAACCGTCTATTAAAAAAATAATATGTTAATTCATAATCCTTAGATATATATCTAATAAAATTAAAAAGATACTATGACACTACACCATTATCCCAGAATTACTCGTATCATTTTTATTACCAGGAAAGCAAGTCTTCCATCATTTACATGGCCATGGCACTTACCTTAATTTCTTTAGGTGAAGATCCATCAGTAAATTTTTAGAGAACCTTATAAAAACATGGGCTTTGTAGAAAAGGAAAACTTTTTAACATGCTTTAAAAAAGTTTGACTATAGAACTTCTTCATAATGAAGCCAATTATCATAATATTTATTTGTATTATTAATCTTAGGTCTGTTCTTACACCTTTCTATTCCGTAGTTCGAGCTTATATATATGATTTTTAAGATGTAAAACCGAATTTCTAACGGCCTCCTTTTTTTAGTGAAATTTTATTTCTTAGACGTCACGTAATCATTTATAAAAAAAAACTATATATAATCATAACTCCATTATAGAAACGATATCACGTAATACAATTGCTCATCGAGGAGTCTAACACGTGCCTTACTAAAATTAGTTAGCTAAGCATCTATTCTTAAAACTCAAACTAGTAAAACACTCAAATTAGGAGAAAACGAATCAACAATGTACAATTTATAAATTCTTTTAAAAAATCAATTATTATTTTACTAAATAATTTCATAAACGATGATTTTATTAAACCCACTGAGGGAGGCACCCATGACAAGCCTCCTCTCCTCCTCCTCCCTTCCACTGTCTACCTTCTACTCTGGAGAATCCTTGCCTCCGCCATGACCCCAAGTGGAGTAAGGTGCTCGGTATATTAACTCGAGCCTTTTGCAAAGGATATCTGAGAATGTGCTGTTCCCCAACACCCGCAAATGATGCCCTCTCTTCAAATACTCACCATCGCGCCTCTTGGTTAGAAGCATAGTGAATTGAGGGAGTGATGGTGAAATTCTCCAAGCAGTTTGAGGGCCAGCTGGTGCCGGAATGGAAGGAGGCCTTTGTGGATTACTGGCAGCTCAAGAAGGACGTCAAGAGAATGTGTGTCTTTCATGCTAACAGTGAACTCGACAACATTAAACCCCAGCCTGCGTATGCCCGGAGGCTGGTTTCTGAACTGAGGAAACTACCTCTCTTCGGCCTCGATAGGCACAAAGAGCATGAAGCTATTCAGGCATGCCTTGAAGATGAGTCTATTTTTAATTTCTCGTCTTGTTTCTTCTGCATTTTGATGTGTCTCTTGGGGGTAATGATTCAGGTTCACAAGAAGCTCACGGGCTCAGAAAGCAGGGGAGTCATGTATGAAACCGAGGTGCTGGAGCAATTCGCAGATCACACTGATGCAGCAAGAGAGTTTTTCGCGCGGCTAGACCTTCAGCTGAACAAGGTGAACAAATTCTACAGCGCCAGGGAAAAAGAGTTCCTTGAGAGGGGAGACTCTCTAAAGAAACAGATGCAGATCCTCCTCGAGCTCAAGGCAGCTCTCAAGAACCAGAGTGGGAGAATCTCCTCGTCTAATGATGCAATGGATGACTCTTCCATTTCTTGCTCCATTTCAGGCGGTGACAATACTACATTGCCTAGCTTTTCAAAAAAATAAAAATAAAATACTGTATTGCCTATATCTAAACTTTTTGAGATAAAATATATGGACGCCATTTCAAGTGTTTTTTTTTAATCTTTTGGTAATTTCTAATAGATGAAGAGACGACAAGAGGCGTCACAGTTGAAGAGGAACAAGACCGGCCACAAGATATCCTATCGAGTGAGTCAGAGAGGAGTGAGTTCCGGTGCTACGACTATGGCGACTTGGCAAAGTCCCCACTGGAAGAAGAAAAACTAACGAGTCTCTCAGGCTCAGCCGGGGTATTCAGCTGCCATGGCAAGAACCTAAAGATCAAGATACCCCTGACCACCCCTTCAAGGACCTTCTCTGCCTTGGCTCATTTGTTTATGGAGGACTTTGGTGGTAGCCAAACAAGAAAGTGTGGCCCTCACAAGCTTAACATCAACAAGACCAAGCTTCACCATGCAGAGAAGATGATCAAGGGAGCGTTCATTGAGCTCTACAAAGGACTAAACTACCTCAAATCCTACCAGTGAGTAACAGGGAAGTTAATAGAATTATTTGTATTTAAGTTTGCTTAGAACTTAGATGATGTTTATTTTTTAACTTCAGAACTCTGAACATGTTAGCTTTCGCGATGATCCTGAAAAAGTTTGACAAGGTATTGATTGTTGATTTGAATCTCTCCCTTTGCTAAGTGTTGAACAATCTACATTGGTGTTAACTATGTTATTTGATCACTTACAGGTGACAGGGAAGCAAGTCCTCAACATATACCTCAAAGTGGTTGAGAGCTCCTATTTCAATACCTCAGACATGGTACTTCAACATTTATCTATATAAATACTAAGGTTTTCCTCTAAAAACAGTTTTAGTTCTAAACAAGCAACTCCATAACACCATCAGGCAATAAAGTTGATAGATGAAGTTGAAGAACTTTTTACCAAACATTTTTCTGATGACAATAAGCCTAAGGCAATGAAGTACCTCAAGCCTTATCACCGCGAAGAATCTCATACTGTCACCTTCTTCATTGGTAACTATCAAAATTAACAAAACATTTTGCTTTACAGCTTGAAGTCATCTAGTCTTTATGAATATTTCTTATTTGTTCAACCAGGTCTCTTTACTGGATGCTGCATTGCATTGTTCATTGGGTATTGCATAATGGCGCACATAGCAGGGATGTACGCTGGGCAATCAGACACTATCTACATGGAAACTGTGTACCCTGTATTAAGGCAAGTAATTTTCTAACGCCAACCTAAAAATTCATCAACTCAATTTAGGCTTATCACTTCGAGCAAGAATAAATCCAGTTTGTCAATTGCAGCATGTTTAGCCTCTTGTTCCTGCACTTGTTCCTCTATGGCTGCAACATCTTCATGTGGAGGAAGACACGCATCAACTACACCTTCATATTTGAGTGTGCTCCTACCAAAGAGCTCAAGCACAGAGATGTGTTCCTGATATGTGCCACATCCACGGCTGTAATTGTAGCGGTCATGTTTGCACACTTGATCCTTATTACGAGAGGATACTCTTCCACTCAAATCCAAGCAGTCCCTGGCTTCCTGCTTTTGGTAAGCAATTCCATGCTTGCCCATTCTGAAATTTGATACTTGGAATATTTTGAGCATCGTATAAATTGAACTAATGTTATTAGTTGATGGAATATTTGGATGTGGTGGATAAGGTTAATATTATTGTCATATGTAAGCAAGAGCTTGAGAATGACATATGCTTCCTGTGCCACACAGATGTTCTTGGTAGTGCTATTTTTCCCATTTAATATTATCTACAAATCGAGCCGCTACTGCTTCTTAAAAGTCATTAGGAACATCATCTTGTCTCCTTTATACAAGGTATCTACCTAATTAATGATCAGTAGTTCCCTTCCAAGTTTTCCTTTGTCTAATTCAGTTTTCACTTGCAAATTTCAGGTGGTCATGGTGGACTTCTTCATGGCTGATCAACTTTGCAGCCAGGTCAATATTCCATCAATCATCCAAAACTTTTATCTTCAAATTTCTGATTAATTAACCTTACGTTTTGCTAAAAAAAATTAGGTTCCCATGCTCAGAAACATGGAGTATGTGGCATGCTACTACATAACTGGGAGTTATAAAACACAAGACTATGGGCTTTGCCTAAGATCCAAGCATTACAGGGACTTGTCTTATACTGTCTCCTTTCTTCCTTACTACTGGAGAGCCATGCAGGTTTGGTTTGTTCACTCACTCTCCTCCTCTGTACTTAAATTACCTAATGTCACAATTATGAATTCTGATATGGTCTGGGGATTCAGTGTGCTAGAAGATGGTTTGATGAGGGAGAGACAAGCCACCTGATCAACATGGGGAAGTATGTTTCAGCCATGCTTGCTGCCGGTGCCAAAGTAGCTTATGAGAAGGAGAAGAGTGCAGGATGGCTTGCGATTGTTGTGCTAATCTCAAGTGCTGCCACTGTGTACCAACTGTATTGGGACTTTGTTAAGGATTGGGGATTACTCCAATTCAACTCCAAGAACCCATGGCTTAGGAATGAATTGATCCTCCGGTGCAAATTTGTTTACTACTTATCGATGGTATGTCGAACATACTCTTAACTCATGAGATCTCAAATATACTAATCCGAAAGGAGGAATAAATACTACTAAAACACAAACTACGACGCCGCCATAGTTCAACTGAGCATCAGAAAATGGCATGGGAAATTATGCCTTCACTATACTTTTCAGGATGCCTATCATTTTGCAGGCTTTGAACTTTGTTCTGCGGCTGGCTTGGTTGCAAACAGTTCTTCACTACAACTTGGGGAATTTGGATTACAGAGTGACTTCATTTTTCTTGGCAGCTCTTGAGGTGATTCGACGGGGGCATTGGAATTTCTATAGGTAGATTTTTGAAGAAAATTTATGCTTTGTTCTTATTGCTGTTTTCTTTCATTATGTGAAACTATTGGTTACTGTTCCAGGTTGGAGAATGAACATCTGAACAACGCTGGAAAATTTAGAGCTGTTAAGACAGTTCCACTGCCTTTTCATGAAGTGGATCGGGATTAGCAAACCAATAATTAACTCAAGGACTGACTACATGTACCAGTTCAAGCATAATGGAGAATACCAACTTAACGATCAAGAATTTGTTGATGGGAAGTCAATTCTACCAACCTTAGTGTTAAGATTGTGTTTGGTTAGAGGTAATATAATTCAGTTTGTAATGTAATTAAGCATGTAATGTAATACAGATTACATGTTGTTGACATTGTAATTCAGATTATAATAATTTTACTAACTTTTATAATGTAGATTATATTATATTACAATTTTAAAATTGTTCCAAACAAAATAATTAATCTTATAATGTACAAGATTGATTACACCTTACTAAACATAGTCTAAGTGTGCTAGTACACAAAAATTCATGCTCAAGGATAAAGAAGTCATCAAAGATCATGTTCCATGGTGTCCCTCCAATATATTTTTTACTTGTCTCTATTTTGATTCCACATAATTCTTTATCATTTTTTACTACAATAGGTGGATATAGTTAAAAAAAATTGCATATTTATATTTTGAATATTACTACAATTACAATTATGAAATTTGATTATTTTTAAAAAATTATATTCATTATTTGAATTTGCAATGTTTATTTATAAAATTTGTATTTATTTAAATATTTTGATAAAACATGTAAGAACTCCAATATAATCAAAATAAGTTATCATACACTGTGAAAAAATTCAATGAAACGCTAAGTGAATGATGTAGTATTTTATATGCACACATTCGATTATCACTCCGATATCATCGGCGGCCTTCGGTCGTCGCCCCGAATCAAATTATACCCTGAGGGACATGATGAATCCGTCAAAAATTATTGTATGTAAAATATCATATTATTCATTGAGTTTTTTCTTAAGATTTTTTTATTGAGCATATAATTTTCCAATTAAAATAGCCTGAGCTTCTGGCAGCGAGGACCGTGGGATGAACGAAATAACCTTTGCTTCTTCCAATAATATAATCGAAATATTATCCATAGTTATTTTTAATTTTTAAAAATTTACGTTTTAAATTTTAAATCTTAAAAAATTATATATATTACTGACGGTCAATGAGTAAAATGCATGGTTTTGAAAAAGCAGATCAGGCGTCAAACCGGTCAAGATATGCATTAAGAAATTCAGTGGTTTACCCGATTTACCCGAGAGTCTAATCAAAATATAATAGATATATAATAAAATTTATATTTATATAAATATATAAAAATATAAAATAAAATATATATTAAAAAAATAACTAAAAATTAAATTAGACATCAACCCAATCAATTAGACATAACACAACTAAATTCGTCCCTTAATAAAATAAACATTATCCATATGAATTAAATATCTCAAATATTAAATTATGTATTCTAATAAAATATAATAGTAAATCTTAACTTGCATACCCATAAGTCAAATCAATATTAATTTATTGAATATTTCTATCATCAAATACTTCATATCCATCTTCATCTTCATATTCATCATTACCAAATGAATCAAAAGATATAGTAACATCAAATTGACCAATCTCATAGTAGCATCTTCATCTTTATCATCAACATTAATTCATGCTTTTTTAAGAGGTAAAATGATATTGTTTTGCATCATTTTTTTTAAAAAAAAATTACCGGACAGCACAAACCGGGCCGGTTTGCCCAGTTCACCGGTTCTCCACTATTCTAGAATGGTTCGTGATCAATTCTTGGGTAGTCGATTCTCAAATTCAATTTGGATTGGATGACTGACTAGCTCCGATTTTCTGAAAAATGGTAAAATGTGTTCGGGTCAAGCAAAATAAATATTTTAAATTTTCCTGGGAGATCTGCTCGCTATCACTGAAAATTCCAGCCTGATCATTAATTCTTGTGGTCCTTCGCTTAAATGCAAAGTTGATTTTCCACGTGGCATTTCCATCCATATAGAGCAGTGAGTATCGGTCAGACTTCATACAATAATTGTCATAGTTCTACAAAAACATTCACAATTTTTTTTTTAGATTATGGGTAAATCTCATGTAAGATTGAGTACCTCCCCAAGTGAAGATTAGTGCGTAAAAAATTGGACTTTGAATCACAAACAAAACAAAACAAAAACAAACATGCAAGAATAGATCGATGCAAAATCAAAGTATCTATAATAATAAGATCAAAGCAATCACAACCAACAGCTCTTGAACAACTACCCCCAACCAAACGTTAATCGAAGAAGCTGGAAAACTAAGGGAAGTCAACACGCTTGAACTTTGATCCATGATCCTTCCCTTTCCCTTGCCTTGAGAACCTGCTGATTTCTCCTGTTTGCATTCTCCCGCTGAACTGTGAGGATTCCCACCAAAAGCAAACCTCCTCCCTGTCCTTCTGTGGAATGCTTCAGAAAACATGAGCTCCCCTGCCAAATTGTTGCCGTTGAGATAGAGAGCAGTGAGGTCAGGCAAATCTGCAAGCTTGGCCGGCACACAGCCAGAGAGGTTGTTGTTATCCAGTGCAAGAAACCTCAACCTTTTCACCCTCGCAATTGACTCCGGAATCTCTCCACTCAGATTTGTGTTGGAGAGGTCCAACGTGGAGAGATTTGCGAGACTTCCCCAGTCAGTTCCGTTCAAGTTTCCGCCCAACGGGTTGTTGGACAAAAGCAAGTCTTGGAGTGAGACCATGTCGTGAAGTGCTTGAGGGAGGCCTTGTGAGAATTTGTTGCTCCTGAGGTCAAGCAGAGTGAGGCACTTCAGCTGTCCGAGCTCTTGCGGAAGGCTGCCGTGGAGGAAGTTGTCACTCAGGTCTAGCTTTAGAAGCGAACTCATCGCGCCGAGCGACAAGGGAAGAGGGCCAGTTAGGGAGTTCCTGCTCATGTCGAGGATCAACAGCTCACTTAATTTGCTTCCGATGGAGGCCGGAATTTGACCAGAGAAATGGCTTCCTGCAAGTGCCAATCTCTTGAGTTGCAGGAGATGGCCGAGTTCTTGAGGCAAATTTCCAGATAAAGAGTTGTCAACCAGCACCAGAGATTGCAGTTTGGTGAGCCGGCTGATGTTGGCAGGGATTTCTCCAACGAGACCTGGATTTGATCTGAACTCCAGCGTCTCCAAGCTTGGAGCAAGCTTCTCCCAGTGGCTGGAGGGGATGGAGATCTTGTAGTGTGAAGAGAGGAAGCAACCAAAGAAGGAGAGGCTCTTCAGATGCTCGAACTCAAAAAGAAGAGGACTTAAGGATGCATCCTCTGAGCATTCAAGAGAGTCGTCTAGGATTGAGCCGAAGGTTAAGCCAGTGACGTGCCATTTTCCGTCGTAAACATCGCATGAAACTCCCTGCATTTAGACACGGAAACAGTTCTAAGAAGTTTCCACAAAGGAGGACAAGGAAAAAAAATATGGAAATTTGTATATATGCCTGGAACCTGTATCTGAGTCCACCCACAGGGATCTGGATACAGCTCTGAACCATTCCACCATTTTCCAACCAGATCTTGAATCAACAAATATAGAGCTTCTTGCTCTGCTCTCAGCATGGGAGCTATTGGATCTTCCTGCTCATTTGATAATGAGACATGGAAAACCAGCAACGAGAGAAGAAGAAGCACCAAGTTTGAAGCTCCTCTTCTCATTTTATGGTAATGGGACTGAGCTTGGCAAAACAGTGCTCGCAAGAAATGGAGAAGTGGGACTTTCAACTTTGAAGACCATCAAAAACCGAAAGGAAAAAAAAATGCTTAGAGGAGCTCAAGGCGTCCTCTTTGCATCTGTCTCGCCCTCAGATACCAAAAGAAGAAGGTATTAATGTATGAGAACTCTCCAACTACTCCATGACCCAAAAGCTAGCAAAAAGAATATGGTTTCTCAATGGGCAAAGAAGGATGAGTCGACGGTGAGAGAGAGGGAGAGATGGGCAGATGTCAGGATACAGAAGCATAATCAAAGTGAAGTCTGTTCTACATGAATCAAAATAATGATACGAGCAGGATTCATAACCATGAACGAAAGGTCGATGTGGATAAATTACCGCAGAGCAGATTCAGAGCAGAGGATCGACTTAAACTGGAATTCTTGTTTTACTGTTTCTTCACTGGAATTCGTTTTACTGTTGGAGGAGAAGATGATATCGAGTAGGGATGTGAATCAGTTGATTTAACCGTAGGTTTTGCAGCTTTGTTGCAGGGGACCAACCTACAAACCATGTGATCCATGAAAGAGGGTGCAGATGCGTGGGTTCCATTTCTATTTTACCTTGTCTTTCTCCTCTTTTGCAAATGCCACAAGATTATAGGACATCTTTTAGCGCACACTAATTAATTGGACATTTCATGTTTAATGATTACAATTACTTCCTTAGCAGTGCACGCTGATGTCAACAGCGTAATATCTGTGACATTGTCTGCCCATTCATCCGAGCAATATGATCAGTTGCTTTCGCTCCTCTCTCCCTTCCCATCATTGGGGCTTGTTGGGCTTTTGCCTACACGATTCGGATGATTAGGGTTTTTATTGACATTCTGAAATCCTCTGGGCAATTATAAATGGCGCAGGACGCAAACAAACTAAAGTGATATGGACCATTTTGGGAGGGGAGCATCTACTTTAACTTGCGCCAGAGGAATCAGAAAGCTAGCAATCCGCTTTGTAATGAATCGGCAGCTTTGGGAGGCATAACATAATCGAGCACTCAGCAATGTCTAGTGGGATAGAGAATGAGAGTCTAAGACAGCAATGGGGTCTAGGGTGGTTCGGTTTGAGACCGAACCGAACTATAAATGGAACCCGTATATGTGATAATTTTAAAGTGATGTAAAAATGTTATAATGCTGTCGTATGGATTGAGTTAGCTAGTGCATGTAAGAATATCGCTGTCAATAGATTTGGAGTTGATTCTTAGTTAGTTCGGAATGTCTCATTGTTGTTTCAACCTCTCTTTTATAATGCAAATGCTATTATTGCTAGGTGAAATCCTCATGATTTGCTTCCTTTTTAGATAGTGAGAGCTACCCTGGAGATAATGTCTCAAAAGATGATAACGTTGTCCCTACATATTGACATAGTTAATTCATATAAGAATGTCATTGTTAATAGATTTGAAGTCGATTCTCAATGGGCTCGAAATGTCCTGTTGGTTGTTTTAACCTCTCCTTACATATGTTGTTGTTGTTGTTGAATGAAATCCCCATGATTTATCTCCTTTCTAGACACTTGTGGATCATCCTAGAGGAGCTCTCGAGATAACTATTTTATTTTTTTACTACCAAAAAGATGATAATATTCATCTTAAATGCTCGTTTATCATCCGTCTCAAAGCCTTATAGAAGAAAAATTAATGGACTTCTTAGATGGGAAAAATTTATTATCTAAAAGAATCAATCTTACTTTTATAATACAAATCTATCATTTGAATATTAACTTAACCATTTCATAGTGAAATCCTCAAGCATTGCCATTGCCACGAAACCTACCTCCTCCTGAACTTGTTGTTCAATATCAATACCCTTGGCCAAGCTAAATTACTGATCCTCCATTAGATCCAAATGTAATAATTCAATTAAATTAGGTTTTTAAATTTTTTGTTTCGAATTATAATTTTACATTTAAATGTCATGGCGCATTGTCGCTTCAATTTCGCTGAGTTAAATATTTAAAAATTAAGAATGAAAAGAAAATCTCATTCCTGATCAGCCAAATTCGGCTGCGAGGGTTACAGACGATGGGTTTGCTAGTATTCAATGCAAGGTCTCCCAGTCTCTGATCTGCTGCGCCTGAGTTCCGGGTCGCGTCTTAGCCGCCCTGACGCCGTCTTTATATGGGGGAGGAGCAACTGGGGACAGAATCCGTCGCTGGTTCCATCGCGGATCGCATAGATCTTCCGTCATCTCTCTCCTGAACGAGTCCGGTGAGGTGGGCGACGAAGACGAGCTCCGGATCATCGAAGGCTCGGACCTCATCGGCCTCTCCCACATCCGAGTCCCAAGCGCTTAAAGATGCCGCCGATTGAACAACCCTACAAGAAGGTATTCTTGGTTTCCAGTCCGATGGAAAAGCTTTGACCTTTACTGCGTTATCTGTTCCATGGATCTCTTTGTCGCTCCTAGATTGGCACGGTCTGCATCTCCGTTTTTTTTTATTGTGACATCGTTTGCTCTTTCGCCTTTATACAGCAATTTTTAAAATGGTAGGTAAGATCCATATTTATTGTTACAGGTCCCGTTGCTTTCAAGATAACTGAAACAATTGGATATTCCGTTTGTAGTCATCACAATTTAGACATAAGATCGACTATTTTGCTAGAGGATGGGAAAGTTAAATCTTTGCAGAGAGGCGCTAGTGTGGACTTAGTTTTTTTTTTTTTTTCCCATTTTAACATCTTTCTGGGTGCCTTCTTTAATCAGAATTCATTGCTTGATGGGGACGATACGAATGACTTTAGATTCGTCCTGCAATTCCTTTGTCTGATTTTTCTTATCTAATTATGAATCACATAGAGCATGATTGACAATTATTTTTTCACGGAGTATGGCGAAGCCAACCAGTATCAGATACAGGAGGTTATTGGCAAGGGAAGTTATGGTGTCGTCGCTGCTGCTATTGACACACACACAGAGGAGAGAGGGTTGCAATCAAAAAGATTAATGGTGTGTTTTAGCATGTTTCTGATGCTACTCATATCCTCAGAGAGATTAAGTTGCTCAGATTGCTCCAGCATCTTGATATAGTTGAAATTAAACACATAATGCTTCCACATTCTTGGAAAGAATTCACAGACATATATGTCATATTTGAGCTAATGGAATCAGACCTTCACCAAGTTATCAAGGCCAATGATGATCTCACTCCAGAACATTATCAGTTCTTATACCAGCTTCTTAGAGCTCTGAAATATATCCGCACAGGTTTTTGTCCTTCTTGTCATTCTCTTGAGAAGTATAGGAACTTGGGATTTGTTTAAACATGAAACACTATTTTTTTTTTCCTTTTGCTGCAGTGAATGTGTTTCATCGAGATTTAAAGCCCAAGAATAGACTTGCTAATGCAAACTGCAAACTGAAATTTTGTGACTTTGGTCTTGCTCGTGTGCCATTTAATGATTCTCTGTCAGCTATCTTTTGGATGTCTCTAAGACTGACTGCAAAAGCATATGAGTTTAGACATAAGTTGGCTATTCTAGTACTTGTATTTGATGTCTGTTCATTTACACATTACTGTGTGCTCTTGAGGCATTGTTAAAGTTTGTTGACTACATTTTTTTTGCCTTTTCAGGATTATGTGGCAACTAGATGGTATCGTGCTCCAGAGCTATGTGGTTCCTTTTCCTCTAAAGTTAGATATTTTTTCTCAAAATAAATAACCTCTTGTTACATATAAAAGCTCTAATTTGATATCTTTAATTCTTGGAAATGAATTATTTGATATGCATATTTATATCAGCATTCACTTCTACTGGGAACATGTGGATTCATGCGAATATTTATGCTGAACTTTTTGATTATTTTATGATATTTACCAGGGTTTCTTGTTTATTCTTGCATTTAGTTTAGCTATATTCTACTCATATTGCAAAACTATCTGACGAATTCTCAGTATGTAATATTATTGTTTCTCGTGTTAAAACCAACTTGATAATGATGATGGGATAAACATGGGTATATTGGTAATGATGATGATATGTTGTGTGAAAAACCAATCTGAAGTATCCTACTTGTGCTTTTTTCTTGCCAATGGATGGTTCTTATTTGAAGTACATCATCATGAAAGTGATTTGCCCGTTTCGTCTTGCCTATTAGACAAAGTCAAAAAACTAGCTTGTTTGTCGTGTGATTTACTGGCCTATTCTCTGCTAAATATGATTTGCCTGGTTTATGTTTGCCCTTTGCAGTACACACCAGCAATTGATATCTGGAGCATAGGATGTATATTGTGGAAATGATGACTGGAAGACCTTTATTTCCTGGAGAGAATGTGGTGCATCAGTTGGATCTGATGACTGATTTCCTTGGAACACCTTCTGCTGAAGCCATTGCTAGGGTTTTTACAATTATCTTATGTATTCTTCATTTCAGCTTGTACTTATAGACATGCAATTGCTGAAGGTCACATTTCTACATGAACCATGTTCAAGGACTATTAGAAACTAAGGGGGCGTTTGGTTTGTATTTTCCAGTCTGTTTTTCATTTTCATTTTCTGTAGAAAATGCGGTTTTCTGGAAAACACGTTTGGTTTGCATTTTCCAGCTTTGTTTTCCAGAAAAAAACATAGCGTTTTTTGGAAAACTGGAGAATGAAAAAAAATCATTTTCCAGAAAACTAGAAAATGCTGTTTTCTGGAAAATGAAAATGGAAAATGAAACAAACCAAACGCCCCCTAAGTTTCGAGGGAAAAAATGAAGTTTTTTTTGTTATTTCTGTGATTTCTGCCAATGTATCTTTCTGTTAGATTATTGTGCTCAATGGATGGTGGAATTTGATTTTCTTTTGGTACCAAGAGGCAAGACATGTTATTTTGATTCATACAAAAGAACAACAGTGACATTGATGCTGGTGATCCTTCTAATGGCCCTGTGCAAAAATTCTTGTTTTCTTCATCTCTTATCAAGATGTCTTATCTTTATTGTGCTTGATAAGAGATTGAATGACCACTAAAATATACTTTTTCATTGTAATCTGCATTGGCCCCCATCTACAGCACATTTGCTAGTATTTTATGCTCAGCAATAAATAGTTTTGTATATTTGAGGTTCTTGATTGTATAAAAGTGTTCTTAGTTGTTATGATACAGCAATGGTAGTGAAATTAATTAGCAATCTTTATTCATGCAAAGTTAAAATAACATATAAAGTCAGTATCTAGCTTTCTTGGTACGATTTTTGCTGGAAGAATAGAACATTTCATCTTCCATTTGAATTTCCTCATTGGAAGTAAATTCTAAATTGGCTTTCTACATTTTCCTTTTTTAGTTTTTGTCTTTGTTGTTGCCTCTCAGTTTTAAACAAAGAACTATAAATAATGTAGATGAAGATAGTTGGGTGAGATGGGACTTCTTATTTAAATCAAAGGTTTTGACTCTTGAGTAACTGAAAACAACTAATGTTGAATCCCGGATCTTTGCCTGCTTATTATTATTATTATTTTTAATGGTCATGTGCAAAATTTTAAACATGTCTTGGGGCTGTTGCATTTCTTTTACGTTCATTTTGATGTCACAGATTCGTAATGAAAAAGCAAGGAGATACCTTAGTAGCATGCGGAGAAACCAACCAGTTCCTTTCTCACAGAAATTCCCAAATGTAGATCCATTGGCACTTCATTTACTAGAGCATCTACTAGCATTTGATCAAAAAGTTAGACCTACTGCAGAAGAAGTAAGATCTGTCTCTCTTAGCTTATTAACAATGTTAAATTCAGGTTAAACATGAAAGAAACTGATTGACTATTTGTTAATTTAGTTGATACTTATATTGGTTGATTTTCAGGCTCTAGCAGGTGCATACTTTCAGGGTCTTGCAAATGTAGACAGGGAGCCATCAACACAATCAATCTCCAAACTTGAATTTGAATTTGAAAGGAGGACATTGACAAAGGATGGGGTAAGAGGACTAATATACAGAGAGGTGTAGGGATCTATATACATAAACATTTTAAAATTATAGCGAAAATAATAGATCTCATGAGCGATCCATACGAAAGAAAAATTAATACAAAGTTAGATCTATAAATTTTTATCTTATAAGTATACCTTTGAAGCGTGCCCTTCGATTATCCCGCTCGTCCAAGATATACTGGATCTCTTACACATTCAAGTGGTCGTGTCTCTATGCGTATCCACACGATATGATCTTTCAAGCTTCGGAGAAGAATCATCATTATAGTGCTAGTCACAAAAGGAGATTCACAAAGCAAGAAAGAGAGGAGGAGAAGGGTTTGGCCAAAGGGAATGAGGAGAAGAAAAATGACAAGAACATCATCCAAATGATAAGAAAAACACTTTTATATTCATCCCATGAATATGAAGAGTTTTTATCTCTTTAGCTTCCTCCATTAAAGTCAATAAAAACCTAATTAGAGCACATGTTTTTTATGTGACTCTTCAACTTCTCTTTATCTAATGAAGAAAATTTTTTCATCTTTCTCTATTATTAATTTATTAAATATTTTAATAAATTAATATCTCATTCAAATATGATTGAGTCTAATCTAAATGAGTCCAACTCTAATTAGAACTCAATCTCATAATCCAATTAGATTAACTTGAGTCTAACTCAATTAATCCAATTTGGATCAAATCTTAGTCAAATTAAGATCAATTAATCTTCGAAACATTGTAGCCTTAGTGTGTGACCCAATAGGTTCTTGTAACGTTGACAATGTGTCTAAACCGCTTTAGACATATAAACAATGAGCAGTATCTAGCAATGCATCATTGTTACCAAAGTGACGAGAAAGTCGAGATCCGATTTAACCTTCGCGACTATGACAATATATAACCTTGTCCTTCTATCCTCGATATCTAGATTAACCAATGAGGCATAGGCCGTGCCATCTTCGACATTAATCTTTGTGTTTCTTGATCCCCAAGTAGACTCACTCAAACAAATGAATTCAATATCTTATATTGACTAATTTGAACATGACCATGCGTTTTAATAGTTCTACTCGATTAAGGGTCCCACATATATCACTCCCGTCATATGAGAGGGATAGATCCCATCTACATCACTCACATCCCATCCGTATAATTCATTACATACTCAGTGATCGCCTTTATAGTCCACTCTATTACGGATGATGTTTGACGATATCAAAGTACAAAACTCTTTACCTAGGGAATTGTAGTTACTTTAGGTCTAAAGACTATTCATATTAATAGTCACATAAGAAAGTTTATAATACTCATATGACAGTCTATAAAACTTTCTCATGACGAGTTAATTCAGTACGCATTCTCTAATGTATATCCATGGGTCAATTTGATATCACATTTCCATGACTTATGAGCTCAAGTCATCAATTGATATACATGCTAGTCTCCATGCATTAATATTGTCCCTGAATATTAATGCTTGACTATGAATTGTTTAGTGTAGTGTTCTCTACATCATCTCACTATCGATTCAACCAATCGATATGATGTAGATAAGAACCTACTACCCAAGGAAATTATTATACTTAGTTATTTGATACAAATATAAAATAAGTATAATAACCAAACTTGTGTTTATTAATAATAGAATATGATATAAAAATCCCTAATTAATTATCACATAATTAATTCTAAGGCTTCTACTAACAATCTCTCACTAACACTAGTGTCAATCACTGTAATATCTAATACCTAATGACCTAGTGTGACCATCATGCTTCCTCTGTGCCAAAGCCTTGGTCAAAGGATCCGCGATGTTAGTATTAGTGGGTACTCTGCATATCCTCATATCTCCTTTATCGATGATCTCTCGAATGAGATGGAAGCGCCATAGTATGCGTTTAGTCTGCTGATAAGAGTGAGGTTCCTTAGCCTGTGCAATAGCCCCATTGTTGTCACAATAGAGGTCTATCAGGTCAGTTATACTAGGAACCACACCAAACTCTGCAATGAACTTCCGGATCCAAACAACCTCCTGTTGCATCAGACGCATCAATATACTTGGCCTCTGTTGTAGAATCTGCGACCGTGTCCTGCTTCAAACTCTTCCAGCTCACAGTGCCACCATTCAAGCAAAATACATACCCTGACTGCGATCTGAAATCATCCCTGTCAGATTGGAAACTTGCATCACTATAACCCTTTACAGCTAGCTCTTCATTGCCTCCAAATATCAAGAAACATTCTTTCGCCATTCACAAATACTTAAGAATATTTTTGATAGTTGTCCAGTGACTTTCACCTGGATCTGACTGCGAGCTGCTCGTCATGCTCAAAGCATACGAGACATCTAGACGAGTACAAAGCATGACGTACATGATAGACCCTATAGCGGATGCATAAGGGATCTGATCTATGCAGTCTCTCTCCTCCTTAGAAGAGGGGCATTGAGTCTTTGAAAAACTCACACCATGTGACATCGGCAGAAATCCCTTCTTAGAATTCTGCATAGAAAAACGATTTAGCACCTTGTCAATATATGTACTATGAGAAATCTCTTAGATCTATCTCTATAGATCTTGATGCCTAGGATATAGGCTGCTTCACCTGAGTCTTTCTTCGAGAAACAATTCCCTAGCCACGTCTTCACTGACTAAAGTGAAGGGATATCATTTCCAATCAGGAGTATGTCGTCCATATACAAGATCAGGAAGATAACTGTGCTCCCATTAACCCTCTTGTAGATACAGGATTCATCTTCATTCTTGATGAAACCAAACACTTTGATTGCATCATCAAATCGAAGATTCTAGCTTTGAGAAGATTGCTTTAGCTCATAAATGGACCTTTGCAACTTACATACCTTTCCAACATGCTCTGGATCTACAAAACCCTCAGGTTGTGTCATGTACACATTTTCAAGTAGATTCTCATTTAGAAATGCGATTTTGACATCCATCTGCCAGATCTCATAATCATGGTAAGCTACAATAGTAAGCATGATCCGAATGGACTTAAGCATCGCAACTGGTGAAAATGTTTCATCATAGTTCATACCATGAATCTTCTTAAAACCTTTAGCTACCAATCTCCCTTTATAGGTATACATAAGACCATCCATGTTAGTCTTTCTCTTAAAGACCCACTTACAACCCAATCGATTTGATCCTCTCGGGTGGATCAACCAAAGTCCATACTTGGTTAGTGTACATGGATTCCATTTTGGACCTCATGACCTCTAGCCATTTCTCAAAAAATCTAGGCTCATCACAGCTTCTTGATAGGATGTAGCCTCGTTCAACTCAACAAGCATAATGTCATCATGGTCGAACAAGAAAAATAAGTATCTCTCAGGCTGACGACGTATCCTATCAGATCTGCGAAGAGGTTGGTCTACTTGAATAGGTTGTTGCTCCATAACTTCTTGTACAATAATCTCATGATCCACAACACTTTGTGTGTCTATTCAATGTCCATCAAGGCCTCAGTACTATCTACATCTTGAACATCTTCAAGATGAATTTTACTCCCACTATTTCTTCTAGAGATAAACTCTTTTTTTAAGAAAAAACGTCATTTCTAGCGACTTTGCCTAGCGTAGGATTGAAAAAATAATATCCCTTCGTTTCCTTGGGATATCCTACAAAATAGCACTTGTCTTATTTGAGCCCTAATTTCTCTGAGACTTGACGTCGAGCGTAAGCCTCACAACCCCAAATCTTCATAAAAGACATCGTGGGACTCTTCCCAGTCCATATCGTATATAGTGTCTTTATAATGACTTTTGATGGAACTCGGTTAAGTGTGAAAAGAGTCATCTTTAGAGCGAATCCCTAGAAGAAAGTAGGAAGATATGTCTGACTCATCATCGATCGTACCATATCTAATAGAGTATGATTTCTCCACTCGGACACACCATTCCACTGCGGTGTTCCAGGTGAAGTGAGTTGGGATATGATCTCACACTCAGCTAGATGGTCACGAAATTTTTAGCTAAGGTATTCACCACCTCGATCTGATCGAAGCATCTTAATACTCTTGCCAAGTTGGTTTTGTACTTCACTCTTGAATTTTTTGAACTTTTCAAAGGATTCCGACTTGTGTTTCATGAGATACACATAGTCGTATCTACTGACATCATCAATGAAAGTGATGAAGTACTGATAACCTCCTCTGGTTGCGACATTGAAAGGGTCACATACATTAGTATATATGAGTCCTAACAAATTTGTCTCTCTTTCGCCGTGTCCACTAAATGAAGTCTTGGTCATCTTGCCTAGAAGACAAGATTCACATGTCTCATATGATTCAAAATCAAATGAGTTCAGTAATCATCCTTATGGAGTTGGGATACGCGACTCTCATTTATATGACCCAAGCGACAATGTCAGAGATATGTTTGGTTCAAATCATTTGGTTTGAACCGTTTGATATTTATGTTATAGATTGAGTTCTCTAAGTCTAAAATAGAACATGTCATTTAAGATTATAGAACATCATTTGTCCTTTATGATAAATGAAAAACTTTTCTTGTCTAAACAAGATACTAAAATTATGTTCTTAGTTAGTGCAGGTATATAAAAGTACTCCTCTAGTTCTAAGATAAACCCAGTGAACAAAGACAAGGAATATGTTCCTACAGCTATAGCAGCAACTCTTGCGTCATTGCCTACTCATAGGTCCACTTCGTCCTTTGTCAACGATCTAGCTTTTCGAAGGCCCTATACATTAGTACTATTGGGTATGGCTTGGCGGGTTTTCTTAACGAATACTTGGTCGTTCCGAGAGACCTCTCCATGTCTACGGATTAAAAAAATTAATCTGAATGGAGACCCGTCTCCCAACGACCATCTCGTGTCGTATCGAACGATCCAAATTACAACTCGGCCAATTACAAAAATTGACCTTGTAATTTGCTTGACCGTTCGACCGCGGAAAAGGCGACGAGTGGATCGCCGACTTTTGTGTTTATGGTCGGGATCCAGTTAATTAATTATTGACTATGATTCGAAATCAAAATAATTAAGTAACTAACATAAAATGATGAGACTAATAAACATGGCACAAATGAAACAAAAGGAGTCAAGGAAGAATTATACCTTTCGATACCTTACGATCTTCTACCGTATGACCCTCTCCTCTTGGACATCGTGTGGGCGACGGTCTACCAAAATCCATGGTCACCAAGTCGATCCCTCTTCTTCCTTCTCCTTGCGCTAGCCAATAAAATCCTAGGTCTTCTTGCCGCCGGCCACACAAAGGAAGAAGATAATCCAAATACAAAACCCTACTATTCCTCATCTCTTCCGCCGGAACCCGAGCCTTGAGCAACTTGGCTGCTCCCTTGGAGCAAGCTACTCCCTCACGCATCCTGGCTGTTCCCCTTGAAACAAGCTGCTTCCTCACGCAAACTTGGCTGCTCCTCTTGAAGCAAACTGCATGAGCAACTTGGTGAAGCAAGCTGATCCCTCATGCAATCCGTTTGCTCTTCTTGAAGCAAGTTGCGTGCCATCTCACGGCGGCTAGACAAATTCTCCACCGAGGAGAAAATTAATTCTCCAATAGGAGAAATTTGCTTCGCCTGCATTCAACCTCTTCACCGAGATGCTTAATCCTCTAATAGGAGAATTTTTCTCACAAGCATGAGGAATTCTCCATCGAGGCAGAACCTTTCTCCACTCAAAATTCTCCACTGATGTTCATGGACAGCCGTCCATGCATGGAGAAGAGTCTCCACCGACGCCATGCAAGGAGAATGGTCTCCACCGAAACCATGCATGGGAAGAGTCTCCACCGACGTTCATGCGTGAGTGGAGAGGAGGCCACCGTTGTTCATTCGTGAGTGGAGAGGAGGCCAGCACTTGTTCGTGCACGAGTGGAGAAGAGGCCATCGCATCTGCTATTCGGCGCCGTTGAGCCGAGAGGGAGAGAGGGTGAGAGAGAGAGAGGAGAGAAGAAAAACCTAGGGGTTTTTTTTTATGATCTATTAGATTAATTAATTGGATCGATTAATCTTTTAGTTTTATGTTACCATGGGGTATATATAGGGTTACGATAGGGATCATAAGGAGGAGTTAGACCTTGACTTGCTAATGGATCCAAACCCGATCCATTAATGAGGATCCATTCCACTTAAGGACCCTCATTGAATTACCTAACCAACCCCCATATTTACATATGAGCTCCATTTATTACGAGTCATCCATCCTCCCGTGTTTAAGATATCGAATGCTCGTTAATTAATTTAAATTACTGACAATTCAAATTAATTAACTTCTGGGTCCTTGACTAGTACCACTCAACCTTATCATCATGCCGGATCAAATCCACCTGCAGGGTTTAGTATGATGAACATTTTGAGCTCATTAAGGGGGCATCATCAACCCGACTCACCAGGACACGGATTCCATCAATAATCAACAGCACATCATATTATTAGTATTATCTCCTAATTTACCGGACCTATCGATCTAACAGAATAGATCTCACTCATTGGTAAATCAAAGAGATGATAGATAATAATATATGCCCGTTATTATATCGGGATTAAGGAATCGTATTCCATAATAAAATTTGAGGTCCTATCTAATTATCGAGTCAGTACAAATTGGATAACCTCGGGTTTTGGTCCTGTTCAATGTACTCAAAGCACACTAGTGTAATTCTATGGTCAAGACCAACCACACCTAATTACACTGCAACTATCCCGATGGTTTGTCCAATTCCATCTCGGTTGTGAGCCTCTACTTATACTAGGCAAGGAACTGATAACATGATCTTCCGTGTGACACCACACACCATGTTATCTATAATACGTAGTAATGGACTTTATGCATGTACTAACATAAAAAGACATCTAGTGTAGTTGTGATTCTCTTTTCAAAATTAGAGATGATCTCATATATAAAAAGAGCAATGTCTTTTAGTATACACATCTAACAAGTACATATGTGAGATGCGTAACTGGCATCTAATACCCAAGAAGAAGAAATTGATATATTGACTTTTATAACAAAAATACTCGAGGTTGAAGTCTCACTTCTTTTCTTCTTTACTTCCTCCAGGTAGAGTTTGCAATTCCGCTTCGAATGTCCGGTCTCACCACAGTGGAAGCAGACCCCTTCCTTAGTCACCCCGCATTTGACCTTCAGTACAGTAGAGTTGGTCTTGCCTTTGGCTTGGGTCTTACCCTTGCCCTTAGGCTTCCATTTACCTTTGCCCTTCTATACCATCAGTACATTTCTGGTCTTAATTTTCTTGAGATTGGGTTCAACAGTTTTCAACATGCTGAGCATCTCAGGCAAAGGCATGTCAATTTCGTTCATCTTATAGTTCATGATAAATTGATTGTACCCTTCCGGCAACGATTACAAAATAAGGTCCGTGGCCAATTCTTGTCCCAGTAAAAATCCTAGTCTTGCAAGGTTCTCGGCATACCTAATCATCTTAAGTACATGAGTTCCTACAAGAGTTCCTTCTTGCATCTTACGTGCAAATAGGGTCTTAGACACCTCAAATCGCTCATGCCTAGCTTGCCCTTGATATAGTTGTTTTAGGTGCTCAACCATATCATGTGATCCATGTTCTTATGTTGCTTCTGAAGCTCAGAGTTCATGGTGGCAAGCATGAGGCATGATATATCAAGTGCATCATCTTGATGCTTCTTGTAAGCATCTTTTTCCGTGCGAGTGGTGATAGTGATGGGTGCTTCTGGAAGAGGTTGCTCTAGGACGTATAATTTTCGTTCTTTCTTGAGGACAATCTTCAAGTTTCTGTACCAATCCAGGAAATTAGCTCCGTTGAGCTTGCCCTTCTCAAGGACAGATCGCAGAGAGAGATTATTTAACATGTTAGATGATATGGTGATCTACAACAGTAAAACATACAAAAGTAAGTATCATATCTAGATAATTTAATTAGACTTTTAATTAAATGATGCTCTTACTGAATCGTAGAGCTTTGATAGGGGCTAGTTATGGATGTAGGCAAACTTAATTTGCCCACACTACTAACTCCAAGCCAAATAGCGATCACATTTATGTGGTATAAGATCCATATTATTCCTCATCTTGAGTTAGCTTTGGCTAATCGCCCAAGACTTGGTATAATTAGGTAGGCAATATTTTACCAATTACATCTTATGCAACTCATGGAAATAAAGGGTCAAAATCCACATTACACATCATTTTGAGTTAGCTTTGGCTAATCGTCCAAGACTTAGTATAATTATTCTCTTACCCAACTTTCTCAACTTTTGAGATATGCCTCTAAGTTTCTCAATCCAATTGAGATAACTTAATTAAGTCTCACCCAAAGTTCGATAGCGGGATATCATAATTGTCCTCTCGCACTCTACCAAGATAAAATGTGTCACTTTACTTTGGCAAACCCAATAACAAATGATCAAGATAGTTTATGAGTACCAAACTTTGGTAGGCATATTGAGTTAACTTAATTAAGATAAATGTTTATCTAATCATGCATCACATACACACATTGCATATATCAACATATAAGCAGTAAAACGTGACATGGTTATGACCCGTATACTGCAATCTTCTCAAGCCAATTAGAAAATCGATGCTTAGGGATAACATCTTCTCCAAGTGCATCCTTCGGTCGTCATGTGTCGTCGGCATCTTTCTTATAACTTCATCCTTCAATGGACATTCCACTCCTCATTTTGTACATTACAAATTAGGAAAACTCAAGTTACATTCGAATCTAAATCTATTTTACAACTAGAAAAATAAAGATAAGACATGACACACAGGCCGTATTATGAATTACATTACAACATGCACACACATATATATGCAATTACATTGGAGTTAAGGTCATAACCATGCACCATGTCATTAATCACACACAATAGATTTAGGACATCAATTTTTATTATGATTGTAAAAATACTCATGAGCCAAAACCATAGGTTATAAAATTTGTTGAGTATAATCGGATCATAACACACTTTCATATTTCATATGCTGATGCTATGGACTTTTAGTTTGATCAACACAAACTTTTGTATCTCGACAAATGCTCAGACATTATACAATCCATAACAAAATTATATCCTAATTCTATATCATATATAAAAGTTTTTTTAAACTTTGTACGATCATTCGCAAGCTCATTTTACAAATGCTCAGACATTGAAAAGTTTTTCTAATTATATCCTCATTCGATTGGTCCTTCTCCTCTTCTTGGACCATTAAGCTCATTTACTTGGGCTCTTCTACTACTTGAGCTTGTGTAGGGTTTTCATGAAGCGCTAACATCTTGCTCCAAAATTCGTGCGTATTTTTATATTCGCCTACACGTCTAATCACATCATTAGGCAAAATATTAAATAAAATTGAAATTACCTTGTCATTTGCCTTCGATTGTGTTTGTTGCTCCTTATTCCAATATCGTGGTCGGAGCTTTTTCCCATGTTTATCTTTCGGAACTTCAAATGGTTCTTCTAGTGCGATCATGAAATTCCAATCCATGCGGAACCAAGTCTTTATCCGCATCCTGCAATTCTCGAAACTCTCGCGGTCGTAGGGAGGTGGAACATTGATATCATCTCCTAATCTTTCTTCAATCGTCATTTCCTCTAGCTTTTTTCTCTCCCGGCGGTTAGTCCGTAGACGAGCGAACCTTGCTCTGATGCCACTTGTTGGGACCTTGACGTACGGCTAGAGGGGGGGTGAATAGCTGATCATCCATTTTGGTCGCGGTTCTCTCCCTACAATGTTAGCGTGCGCAAGCGGAAATACTAATAACAAAAATAAACAAATGCTAACACAAACCGTTTACGTGGTTCAGAGATAAGGCTCCTACTCCACGGTTGTCCGTAAGGTGGACAATCCCGATCTATCGGTGGATGAGTCCCCGAAAATCCTCCGACTAGCTCTTATCGCTCCTTGTGGGTGGAGAAACCTCGCTACAAAACCACAACAACACCTGAGCACTAGGAGACTACTAATAAGCTCTAACCAAGCTTATTTCGTTAACTCTTTCCCAGCCAAACCGAGCTCTCTTAAATGGAGCTCATAGTTGAAAAGAGCTGTTACCAGTCGACTGGTCCACTTGGATTCGAACGTTACAGACTGACGCTTCACATTCGAGTCGACATCAGTTGACTGGTCATATGATCAGTCGACTAATCTTTCTGTGTACTTCATTAGTTGACTGATCTATGCATCAATCGACTGATCCACCCCTAAACCTAGGGGTTCCCTCCCCGAGTACAATTCTCTCTGCACTCGGACCCTCACGACTCAGCTGACCCTTCATCCAGCAGCCTCGACCTGTTGCTTTCAAGTCTTCTTCGACTTTGGCTCTCGTCCCTCGGATGCATGCAAGCCCATGACTCATCTCCTCATGCCATCCTTCACGTATGCCTTGAAGTTTGCTTCCCTCGGCTCATCGTTTCTGCCTCCAGCAGCCTCGACCTGTTGCCTTTAAGCCTTCTTCGACTTTGGCTCTCGTCCCTCGGATGCATGCAAGCCCACGGCTCGTCTCCCCTTGTCATCCTTCGCGTATGCCTCGAAGTTCGCTTCCCTCGGCTCATCATCCTTGTTTTGTCCACGGTCCCTCGGATGCATGCAAGCTCACGGCTCGTCTCCCTATGTCATCCTTCACCGGGCCCGAAGATGCCCATCTAAGTCTATGTGTATCCTGTAAACCTGCACATTCAAATACACTATTAGATCAACATGAAACCCTAACTTTATTATATGGGCATACACATCAAAATCCATGATCCACTCGATCACACTTGGGTTGATTGCACCAACAGAGAAGGGTTCGGCCAAAGGGAAGGAGGAGAAGAAAAATGATAAGAACATCATCCAAATGATAAGAAAAACTCTTTTATATTCATCCTATGAATATGAAGAGTTTTTGTCCCTTTAGTTTCCCTTTATTAAAGCCAATAAAAACCTAATTGGAGCACATGTTTCTCATGTGGCTCTTTAACTTCTCTTCATCCAATGAAGAGAAATTTTTCATCTTCCTCTATTATTAATTCATTTTACATTTTAATGAATTAATATCCCATTCAAATATGGTTGAGTCTAATCTAAATGAGTATAACTCAAATTAGAACTCAATCTTATAATCCAATTGGATTCATTGAGTTTAACTTAATTAATCCAATTTGAATCAAAACCTAGTCAAACTAAGATCAATTAATCTCCGAAGCATTGTGTTTTTAGTGTGTGATCCAATAGGTTCTCGTAACATTGACAATATGTCTAAACCACTTTAGGCACATAAGCAATGACTGACATCTAGTAATGCATTATTACTAGCCAAGTGATAAAAAAGTTGAGATCCGACTTAACCTCCGTGACTATGACAATGTATGACCTTGTCCTTCTATCCTCAAAATCTAGATTGACCAATGAGGCATAGATTGTGTCATCCTCGACATCAATCTTTGTGTTTCTTGATCCTCAAGTAGACTCACTTAAAGAAATGAGCTCAATATTTCATATTGACTCATTTAAGCATGACCATGCGTTTTAATAGTTCTACTCGATCAAGGGGTCCACAGATATCACTCCCTTCATATGAGAGGGATAGATCCCATCTACATCATTCACATCCCTTCCGTATAATTTATTACATACTCAGTGATCGCCTTTATAGTCCACCATATTACGGATGATGTTTGACGATATCAAAGTACATAACTCTTTACCTAGGGAACCGTAGTGACTTTAGGTCTAAGGACTATTCATATTAATAGTCATATAAAAAAGTTTATGATACTCATTTGAGAATCTATAAAACTTTCTCATGACGAGTTAATTCAATACGCATTCTCTAATGTATACCCATGAGTTAATTTGATATCACATTTCCATGACTTGTGAGTTCAAGTCATCAATTGACATAAATGCTAGTCTTCATGTATTAATATTGTTCTTGAATATTAATGCTTGACTAGGAATTGTTTAGTGTAGTGTTCTCTACATCATCTTATTATCAATTCAACCAATCGATATGATATAGATAAGAACCTACTATCTAAGAAAATTATTATATTTAGTTATTTGACACAAATATAAAATAAATATAATAACCAAACTTATACTTATTAATAATAGAATATGATATAAAAGTCCCTAATTAATTATCATATAATTAATTTTAAGACTTCTACTAACAAGAGGTACACCACCGAATACTGATATCTTTATTGCTTTTCTCTTGCTCAAAGTTGGTCCATGTTTAAACATTTCCTGGGTTTCTAATGCTACAGGAGAATCTTCAAGGTGTAGAACAGATACTGTAGGGCCCGTTTTAATTAAATTTTTATCCGCTAATACTGATATCTTTATTGCTTTAATTAAATTTTCCTCAAAGATGTTGTAGGAGCCGTTTTAATAGATGTTAATAGCATTGCTTTTCTGCACCCTCTACCCATTTACGTTTTTATGAAATTTACCTAAGATGTGATTAATCTTGTAAATAATAATATACTGGTTTGGACAATGTTAAACAACTAAAACAGGATATAAACTGAAGGGCAGCATCTTTTTCTTGTATGAGGAGGAATATTATAGACTTAGATCATAAAGCAGTAGCATGTTATTAATACACAGACATTCAATGTTTGCCTTTCATATATTGATAACTGACATATATGTATGTTATTGAGAGTAATTTTCTTCAAATTGTTTCTCGATTTATGGTCTTGATTCAATAATCTTGGATTTGTTTTGAGCTATATTGTCCCACTGTTGAAAATCTCGTTCTGTGCCAAGTGGCACGGACAAAATTTACCGTTCCATGATGGGAACGAAACCAGTACTCCATGCATGATAATTTCTGGCACGGGCGCCACGCACGGAGGCGACAACGACCGAAGACGACGGCGAGTGAACGTGACGGCAACCCGGAACTTCGTGAGCAACAGCAGCGTCACAATTGTCACCTCCGGATGTCTTTGGCACCATCAGACACCTCCGGAGCATCGTCGGACACACCGGAAGTGTCGCGGGATGCCTCCGGCGTCCCATGACGCCTTCAGCGCCGCCGACGCTCATGAAGATGCGATTGTCGCGATACCCTAACCATTAAAATTATTTTGATTTATTTAATTTAAACAATTTCTAACTTAATTATTATTGAAAATTTAATTTATCTAATATATTTTTTTATTATTTGGTATTATTTTAAATTTCATTTAAAAAAACTAAAAAAATCTAAAAAATTATAATAATCAGATTTATATTTTGTTATTATTTTGTATTGTTTTAAATTTCATTTAAAAATTCTAAAAATCTTAAAATTTCAAAAAAAAATTATAATAATAAGATTTATATTTTTATAATTTTTTATTTTTTAAATATCATTTAAAAATTCTAAAAAGGTCTAAAAAATATAATAATCAAATTTATATTCTGATAATTTTTTATTATTTTAAATTTCATTTTAAAATTTTTAAAAAAATCTAAAAATATAATAATCATATCTTATTCCAATAATTTTTTATACATTGTTTACTTTTTTACCATTTAATTAATATTTTGATATTTTTTTACTATTTAAAATATATATTATGTAAATTGATAATTAATTAAATGAATAATAGTTACTTTATATAATTATTAATATAAAATAACTTCAATGTGTTAATTTATATATTTATTATGGATAATATTTTTTTATCTTAGAATTAGTTTGGAATTTAAATTCATAAATATTAACATATTTAGACATGTGGAGAAATCAATATTAATATTATATATCATGAGATGATTATTTACACCATATATTTTAGTATTAGTAAGTTAACATATTATGATGTATAAATTTTAATTAAGTTATCTGGATCAAAAATATATTTTTTTTAAAAAAACTAAATTTATTGTTTTTCTAATAATATCAAGTTGTTCAATAATTAAGAATTTATATAAAATCAATATATAATTTTTTTAAAATTATATATCATAAATATATTTATTTAATAATTAATATATATAAATAAAAAAATATACCGAAACAGTATCGACACGGCACGATATGATACCGAAATTGTATCATTTTGGTCTAAGACTGAAACGTCGACACGAGTCGAGATCAACAATTTTTTTGAATATCTGCCGAACACTGAGTTGATAGGTTTCGTCGCCAATTTGCCCATCTTGAAGAGCATTACGGCAAGAGAGAAAGTGCTCCACTCCAACGACAACATGCATCTTTGCCTAGGTAATGTTCATTTATAAACTGTTAATTCTGAGCTAGTAGTCCATTTAACCTTGCTGCCATGCTGTACATTTATTGGTTAAGCAGGGCATCCGAATTTGATATTAATTCCATTTCGTTTATGTGAATTTTGTTATATTGCAAAACGGAGAGAGGGTTTGTGCACCGAAAGTTGAAATTAATAACCAAAATAATGATTTTGAGAAGCGGACTGCAGAATCCGTTGCCAAACCCACCCTTCAAAACCCTCCCAAGTCACAAGAACCAGAGAAAACATTAACCATGGGAGATGATTCAGACAAATTACTATAAGCGATATTAGCTTGCTGAAGAGTGTTAATACTAGTGCATTCAAGTGTGCAAATGTCGAACGAAAATTAGATATAGAGGCAATAGATGTATTTTAATCATGGTTAAAATATAGTAGAATTGGCAATAGATGTGGTGGCTTAGTTTGCCAAGGCTTCTTATGCATTTGTATGAAGGTAGGCATGGATGACGATGGTTTTGAAATCATGTCCACTGAGTGATTCATGACTGCTAGTAAAATTGTTGCAGATACACCTTGATCAATCTATCCAATATGTAAAAGTATATTGAAAACCAGCTCATCTTTCATATTTTAAATTGAACAGAAGCAACTGTTGAAACTAGGTTGACATAGAGGTAGATTGACCATTATGGATTTGTTGTACTGGATATATTGAAAGTTGGCATGATTATTGTTTGGTCCTACTTCTAAAATTGTTATATCAGCACATTCTTTTATTGCTTGGATAGCAAATTTTGTTTCCTTTAGGCATGCCGTTTGCAAGTTATCTAGGGGCACTTTGTGCTAGGAAAGAGTGTTGATACTGGAAGTTTTATCTGGCATGATATTTCAGGAAGAACCGATACCTGAACACACAGATGTGACTGTTGATGGTTTGTCTCATAAGGATCAATTGGGATCCTCTGTCCCAAAAAAGCGTCTGTCCCGCTCTCTGGCGATGGCCGGCGAATCGTCCGATTGCCGATCGGACACCACTAATGGATTTTGATCGTCGTACCGAATCAAATGATATCCTAGAAGAACGGTAAATCGGTCGGAATCGCTGCAATTGCAATCTCGTCGGATTCGACGGTGAATCCGACGAGATCACAATTACAACGATCCTGACGGGTTCATCGTACTCCCAGGGTATAGTTTTGTTTAGGGCAGTGGCCGGAGACCGCCGGTGATGTCTGATCGATGATCAGACGACTCGCCGGCCGTCTTCGGAGAGCAGGACAGACAGGACAGGGGCTTTTTTGGGACAGAGGATCTGCCCTCCATAAGGATAGGGAATTGTGCGCCTAATTCGCCATGAATGCTAATTGAGATACTCAGGTTGACAGACGCCATCTCCAAGAGTTCAGTTGCGTGCTCTGTTCTATCGTTGGGTGTCTGAAACATGAAAAGATCAGGTTTACACCACCCGTTATTTGTTTTATCAGATATCTTTTGAACATACTACATTATTTGCTAGTTCTTCCCTTTTCTGTAATTGATGATTTAATCCGCGTATTAGTCATTTAAAATTGCTCTAGCTTCGAGTTCTTGTGGAAGAACCCTCCCAAGGGAATCAACCACTTTATATACATCATTTGTATTTTGTCACCGGGAATTTGAAACACATTGTCATCTTTCATGAAATCCTTTAATTGTTTCCTGTATGTATGTTCTTGTTTTGTGTTACTGTCGTATATATGTTCGCATTCGCACTCCAACTTAAATCTGTGGGTGGTTCTAGTGACTGCTCATGTAACGCCCCAAAATTCTCATTTTTAGTTCTTAAAGTCCTTAGAATTATTTAAAAATGGTTTAGGAATATTCTAGATATTTTTAGGAATTTTTAGAATATTTTTATAGAATTTTCCGAGTCCGTTTGGTATTTAAAAAAAAAAAAGAGAAAAAAGGGAAAAAAAACCACTTAAGGGCAGCCGGTAGTTCAAACCCGCGACCACCCCGAAACCAGAAACGAGCGCGACCAGCTGGGCTAGGGTATCAAGCACAACAAGGGATGGAGAGAAGTATATTTAAGGGGTAGTTAGGTCGATCCGCCCATAAGTATAAATAGATTAGTAAAGAGAGAAGTTTTATTTTCTCTCAAACCCTCTCCCTCTCCCAAGTTGCGCCGACCCCTCTCCCTCTCCTCTCTTGTGCGCACGCCACACCAAGCCCTAGAGGGCCGGCCAAAGCTCTCCTCCAAGAGATATTCCTATATTCGGGATCCCCGCGACGAGAGGAACGCGTAGGCGCGAAGAATTCTCCGAGATCTCAAGTTTCTCCCGAGCTCTAGACGTCAATCTTGGTTGTAAGTCCAAGATATCAATGTAAGTACTGCTCACCTGCAGTAAGAGGCGGTTTTTCCGCAAGAATTTCCCTTAAAAGTTTTTAAAAGAGATATTTCCTTTTTGTTTGAGTTTTTGCATGTGATCTTAGTTCATTATATGCTTATATATGTTGATTAAGTACCCTATGTGAGTTTAGGGTCCAAGAAAAGCTATGAGAAAAGAAAAGAAAAGATAAAGATAAGAAAAGAAAAGGCCAAGGCCTTAAGAAATCCCCAAAAGTCAAGACTTAGGGATTTTAGCACGCAAGGTGCTCGAGAAAATGCCAAGGCATTTACAGATAAGAAAGAAAAGAAAGAAAAGCTATTTTATTTTCTAAGGCCAGTACCCGGCGTCCAAGGGCGTCGTTAAAGAAATCCAGGTGTCCAATTCCAAGGTCTTGGCCCTGGTAGACCAAGGTCTGCTCTATTAGGATTGGTGGCTCGCTACCCCAACCTTTTAGGGAACGCGCATATGAGATGGTACTTACGTCTTCAGTGGATCCAAGTGATTATTATTTTCAAGTATATGCTTTAGCAAAGTTTCTAAAGTTTAAGAAAGTTTTCAAAAAGTTAAAGAATAGCTAAAGTTTCAAGTTGAGCCAAGAAAAGTAAATTGAGATTTATTAATGCTTGAGTATGCATGTTTTGAGTTATACATGTTCTTAGTTTTCTTTCAAGCATATAAGTATCTCATATGATTTTCATATTGATCAAGAAGCATGTTTGCACATTTCGAGATTTTGTGAGCTAGATAGTACTTACTAAGCTTTTTGCTTACTAGTTGCATTTCCTCTTACTGCAGATAAAGGTAAAGGCAAGCAATTCTGAAGGAAGGCGACGAGGCGGTGCTGAGTAAAGTGTGTGTGGTGGCTGATTTTGGAGAGATCCTTGAGACGAGACAATTTAGTTATTTGAATTACAATGTTTTAGTTTATTCAATTTCAAGTTCTTGCTTTATGGAGTTTAGCGAACATTTAAGCTTTGGATAGTTTTACATGCTCAATTTCTTAGAGTAAAGATTCCATGTCATTTCATTTAGCATACATATCCTTATGATTGCATTGGATGAGTAGAAGTGTGAGTAGTTTGAAATATTGATACTTTGTTAGAGAAATAGATGCATGTGCCAAGATAGTATTAATTTCCCTTTGAATCAAGTTTTTATTGCTTAAGTATGTTTAGAAAAGTTGCTTTCTCATTTGATAATGCCTTAGGGAGTTTCAGAATTTTGTGTGATGAGTTTCAATGGTTAGGAGTTAAGTTTGGTACAAACTCTAGCTTAAAGTCTATGTAGATTTTTCATAACTTGCTAAATTCCGCAAAAGTCCTAATTTCAAGTTTATGGATTCGTTTTGATTGGCTAAATTGTTTAGAAAACTGGTATAGAGTATAGAAATGGTGTCATGATTTTATATGGCTCGAAAGTATAGGTTTGGTGGAGTTTTGAAACAAGTTCGAAACCTGAAATTCAGATTTCAGGCTTATCAGTCGACTGATACAGTATCAGTCGACTGATACCCGTAAGCTGAGTTGGGCGAGGCAAGTTTCAATAAGTATTTCTTACGAGTTTTTGAGAAAGAAAGTGTGACATGGTATCATGCATGACTATTTAAGTTAGAATATCATTCTTAGATAGATTAAAAAGAAAAAAAAAGATTTCCGCATTTTTAGTCGTGCATTAGAGTCGAGAAGTAGAAAAAGTAACGATCCGTCTAAGGCAGAGAAGGCGGGTCGCTACAGGTGGTATCAGAGCAGTTCCCATTCTCCAGCATCACACACACATCAGCATCAACCTTGCCGTCTTCAAGTAAGAAAGCTTTAAGTTTCAGTTTTTTTATTGCTCCTTTATTTAATTGCAGTACAGAGAAATGCTTAAGTACTACTCACATGTGCATAGAACAAGGAAGCATGTTTAATCCCTTAGTATCACGGAATCATGTTTAATCCCTAGAATGGATATCAGATTTCTAAGTAAGAAGACAAGTTTATACCTAGAGATGTAGTAGTGATTTCTTGTTCCTTTATGCATTATTAGATGGCAAGAAGAGGCCGAGCTCCTAATGCTAATAACAGAACTCCAGTTCAAGATAACAGTGAGCCTGGCACAGAACAGCCAAACCTGATGGCAGTCATTGCTCAAATGCAAGCTCAGATTACAGAACAACAGAAGACCATCGCCACACTGATGGCGAATCAGCACCCAGTGCCCCCTACACCACCCACAGCAGGAGTGGGAACTCCAGTGGTGGCTGAAGTTCCACCAGTCACACAGGAGACCCCTGCGTGAACCGAAGACAAGAAGCATACCTCGTCCAGTGGCAGAGGCTGAAACCCGAAAGCTTCTCAGGCACGACTGAGCCCTGGGATGCCCAGGCGTGGTTCAAGACTTTAGAGAGCACAATGGAGCTTCTTGACTGGCCAGAGGTTGAGAAGGTCAAATGTGCCTCCTTCTGCCTAACTGGAGATGCTCGTATGTGGTGGGAGCGAGTCAAGAGTAAGAAGATAGTCAACCAGATTAGCTGGGCAGATTTTGAGCACGAGTTCTATGAGGAATTTTTCCACATGAAGGTTACCAACAAGCACTTCGAGGACTTCATGGAGTTCAGACAGGGTAGCCTACCAGTGGGAGAAGCAGTCGCAAAGTTCAACAGACTAGCTCGCCTCTGCCCAGAGCTAGTCAGCACAGAGAAGGAGCGAGTCAGACTGATGCTCCGCATGCTGAACCCTGAGATAGCACTCAACGTGAACAGCGGGATGCACCGACCCCAGACCAGCGAGGAGTTGGTCAGTAGTGCTCTAATCTCAGAGCACTACCTGAATAGTATCAAGGCACAGCAAGCACAGCAGAAGCCAGTCCTGATTGAGAACAAGACAATAGGAGGCCAGAAGCCTCAGCCAAATAGCCAGAACTGGAAGAACAAGAACCACAAAAGGAAGCAGTGGCCTGGCAGCCAAAAAGGAAAACCAGAGAATAAGCAAGCTAGGTATCCACCTTGTCCTAAGTGTGGGAGGAACCATCCAGGAGCATGCCTTTTGGGTGTAACCGGATGCTATTCATGTGGACAAGAGGGACACAGATCCAAAGACTGCCCAAACAAGTTCAAGGTACTTCCTCAGCAGTCCGTACAGTATGGAGGCCAGTCTCAGTTACATTACATGCCTACTATACTGGAGGGACCTCAGATCAGTCAAGGAGGGTTGGAAGCAGCACCAGTTCCAACCAATGCCAGAGTCTTTGCCCTCACGAAGGAAGAAGCTGCCAGCGCCTCCACGGTCGTAACAGGTCAAATAGTTATTTTACAGCATTTAGCTACTACACTGTTTGACACTGGGGCGACCCATTCTTTCGTATCAGTACCTTTTGCTAGTAAGTTACAGGTGCCTGCAGAGAGTTGGGAGTCCAGATTCCTGACAACTCTCCCTTCAGGGGAAATCATGGAGTCCACCTAGAGGCTCCGGGCTGTGCCAATCAAGATTTCAGACCGAGAGCTATATGTCGATCTGATAGTCCTTGCGATGCAGGACTTCGACATCATACTGGGCATGGATTTCCTCAGTAAGTACAGCGCTTCAGTGGACTGCCGTAGAAGGAAGGTGGTTTTCAGCCCAGAAGGAGAACCACCCTTCGAGTTTCAAGGAGCCCCAAGGAGGAAGACTCAGAGATTTCTCTCAGCCTTGGCTGCCCACCAGATGCTAGAGCAAGGGTGTGCTGGTTTTCTTGCACACATAGTGGACTCAGAAGCAAAGAAAGAACTCAAGCAGGAGGATGTACGGGTAGTCTGCGAATATCCAGAAGTGTTCCCAGAAGAATTACCTGGACTACCTCCCAACAGAGAAGTGGAATTCGAGATCGAGCTAGTGCCCGGTACCGGTCCGGAATCGAAGGCCCCATATCGTATGTCTCCAGCAGAGTTGAAGGAGTTACAAGAGCAACTCCAGGAGCTACTAGACAAGGGCTTCATTCGCCCGAGTCATTCACCCTGGGGAGCTCCTGTACTTTTCGTCAAGAAGAAGGATGGGTCTATGCGTCTGTGCATAGACTACAGAGCTCTGAACAAGGTGACCATCAAGAACAAGTACCCCCTTCCTAGAATAGATGATTTATTTGATCAACTCAAAGGGGCTACAGTGTTCTCGAAGATAGACCTGCGTTCTGGGTATCATCAGCTAAAGGTTAAAGAAAGTGACATCCCCAGGACGGCCTTCAGGACAAGATACGGCCACTACGAATTTGTAGTAATGCCTTTTGGAGTAACCAATGCTCCAGCAGTCTTCATGGAGCTGATGAACCACATCTTCAGGGAGTATCTCGATAAATTCGTCATTGTATTTATCGATGATATTCTCATATACTCACAGACTCCAGAGGACCATGCTACACATTTAAGGATAGTGCTGCAGATCCTTCAGCAGGAGAAGCTCTATGCAAAATTCTCAAAGTGTGAGTTTTGGCTAGATCAGGTGACCTTCCTGGGTCACATTGTATCCAAAGAAGGCATTCAAGTTGATCCAGCCAAGATAGAAGCAGTCAGCAACTGGTGTAGACCCAAGAGTGCCAGTGAGATCAGAAGCTTCTTAGGCCTGGCAGGATATTACAGAAAATTTGTGGAGGACTTTTCCAGGATAGCCTCTCCACTCATAGCTTTGACCAGAAAGAACAAGAAGTTTGAATGGTCAGATAAATGCGAGCACAGTTTTCTAGAGCTGAAGAAGAGATTGACTAGTGCTCCCATCCTGACTGTTCCAGAGAGTGACAAGGCCTTTGACATCTATAGTGATGCATCCAAGATGGGCCTTGGAGCTGTCCTCATGCAAGACGGTAAAGTGATAGCATATGCCTCCAGACAGCTCAAGGACTATGAGAAGAATTACCCTACCCACGACCTTGAGCTAGCAGCTGTGGTTTTTGCACTGAAGCTCTGGAGACATTACCTGTATGGAGTGCAGTGCAGAATCTTCACAGACCATCAGAGTTTGAAGTACTTCTTCACTCAGAAAGATCTGAATATGAGGCAGCGCAGGTGGCTAGAGTTGGTCAAAGATTATGACTGTGAAATCCTCTACCACCCAGGTAAAGCTAATAAAGTGGCAGATGCACTGAGCAGAAAATCCTGTGCGGCACTGATGTCCTTATCATCACTGTCTCTACCACTTCAGAAAGAAATAAAGAATTTTGGAGTCGAGGTAATAATTGGGCAACTTTCTGCATTGACTCTAGAGTCAACCCTGCTTAAAGATATACAAGAAAAGCAAGATCAAGACCCAGAGATCCAGAAGATCAAGCAGGGGATCCAAGAGGCAGAAAATTCAGAGTTTCGAGTATCAGACAGTGGCATCCTCTATTTTGGAGACCGCCTTTGCGTCCCCAATGATGAGGAACTAAGAAAGAATATTCTAGAAGAGGCCCACAGTACCCCATACTCTATGCATCCTGGTTCTACCAAGATGTATCAAGATTTAAAGAAAAGATTCTGGTGGTCTGGACTCAAGCGAGACGTGGCCAGATATATTAGTACCTGCTTGACCTGCCAGAGGGTCAAGGCAGAACACCAGAGACCAGGAGGAGTTCTACAGCCACTTCCCATTCCAGAGTGGAAGTGGGAAGAAATATCCATGGACTTTATCACAGGTCTTCCAAGAACCACCCATGGACACGATGCAATTTGGGTGATAGTGGATAGATTGACCAAGTCTGCCCACTTCCTAGCCATCAAGTTATCGCATTCGGTAGAGCAGTTAGCACAGCTGTACGTGAAGGAAGTAATCAGGCTTCACGGAGTTCCGAAGTCGATCGTTTCTGACAGAGATGGGCGGTTCATCTCCCATTTTTGGAGGTGTGTTCAGGACGCCCTAGGCACCAGACTTCAGTTAAGCACAGCTTTCCATCCCCAGACAGATGGACAAACAGAGAGAGTAAATCAGATTTTAGAAGACATGCTCAGGGCTTGTGCATTGGACTTTAAAGGTAGTTGGTGCAAATTTCTGTGCTTAGCTGAGTTTGCCTACAACAATAGCTATCAGGCCACCATCAGGATGGCACCTTATGAGGCATTATATGGCAGGAAATGTAGATCACCCATATGTTGGCAAGAAGCGGGTGAGAAGAAAGAGATGGAGTCAGGACTAGGCAGCCAGACTGAGCTTATAGATGAGACCACTCAGGCTATCCAGACGATCCGCCAGAGGATTGAGACTGCCCAGAGTAGACAGAAAAGTTATGCTGACACACGCCGTAGGCCACTTGAATTCCAAGTTGGAGATTTAGTATTTCTCAAGGTCGCTCCGATGAAGGGGGTGATGAGATTTGGCAAAAAGGGCAAACTGAGTCCTCGCTACATAGGACCCTACAAGATTATAAAGAGAGTTGGGAAAGTAGCCTATGAGCTGGACTTGCCAGAGGATATGTCAGCTATCCACAGTACCTTTCATGTCTCTATGCTAAAGAAGTGTATTCACGACCCTAGCCAAGTGATTCAGCCTCAGTCAGTACAGATCCAAGAAGATCTTAGCTATGAGAGTAGACCGACACAGATAGTGGACAATGCAGTTAAAAGATTAAGGAATAAAGAAGTGCCACTAGTGAAGGTCATCTGGCAGAATCAAAAGCATGAAGAGGTTACTTGGGAACGTGAGGACAGCATGAGAGAAAGATATCCAGAATTATTCTAAGTTCGAGGACGAACTTTTTATAAGGTATGGGGGATTGTAACGCCCCAAAATTCCCATTTTTAGTTCTTAAAGTCCTTAGAATTATTTAAAAATGGTTTACGAATATTCTAGATATTTTTAGGAATTTTTAGAATATTTTTATGGAATTTTCCGAGTCCGTTTGGTATTTAAAAAAAAAAAGGAGAAAAAAGGGAAAAAAAACCACTTAAGGGCAGCCGGTAGTTCGAACCCGCGACCACCCCGAAACCAGAAACGAGCGCGACCAGCTGGGCTAGGGTATCAAGCACAATAAGGGATGGAGAGAAGTATATTTAAGGGGTAGTTAGGTCGATCCGCCCATAAGTATAAATAGATTAGTAAAGAGAGAAGTTTTATTTTCTCTCAAACCCTCTCCCTCTCCCAAGTTGCGCCGACCCCTCTCCCTCTCCTCTCTTGTGCGCACGCCACACCAAGCCCTAGAGGGCCGGCCAAAGCTCTCCTCCAAGAGATATTCCTATATTCGGGATTCCCGCGACGAGAGGAACGCGTAGGCGCGAAGAATTCTCCGAGATCTCAAGTTTCTCCCGAGCTCTAGACGTCAATCTTGGTTGTAAGTCCAAGATATCAATGTAAGTACTGCTCACCTGCAGTAAGAGGCGGTTTTTCCGCAAGAATTTCCCTTAAAAGTTTTTAAAAGAGATATTTCCTTTTTGTTTGAGTTTTTGCATGTGATCTTAGTTCATTATATGCTTATATATGTTGATTAAGTACCCTATGTGAGTTTAGGGTCCAAGAAAAGCTATGAGAAAAGAAAAGAAAAGATAAAGATAAGAAAAGAAAAGACCAAGGCCTTAAGAAATCCCCAAAAGTCAAGACTTAGGGATTTTAGCACGCAAGGTGCTCGAGAAAATGCCAAGGCATTTACAGATAAGAAAGAAAAGAAAGAAAAACTATTTTATTTTCTAAGGCCAGTACCCGGCGTCCAAGGGCGTCGTTAAAGAAATCCAGGTGTCCAATTCCAAGGTCTTGGCCCTGGTAGACCAAGGTCTGCTCTATTAGGATTGGTGGCTCGCTACCCCAACCTTTTAGGGAACGCGCATATGAGATGGTACTTACGTCTTCAGTGGATCCAAGTGATTATTATTTTCAAGTATATGCTATAGCAAAGTTTCTAAAGTTTAAGAAAGTTTTCAAAAAAATTAAAGAATAGCTAAAGTTTCAAGTTGAGCCAAGAAAAGTAAATTGAGATTTATTAATGCTTGAGTATGCATGTTTTGAGTTATACATGTTCTTAGTTTTCTTTCAAGCATATAAGTATCTCCTATGATTTTCATATTGATCAAGAAGCATGTTTGCACATTTTCGAGATTTTGTGAGCTAGATAGTACTTACTAAGCTTTTTGCTTACTAGTTGCATTTCCTCTTACTGCAGATAAAGGTAAAGGCAAGCAATTCTGAAGGAAGACGACGAGGCGGTGCTGAGTAAAGTGTGTGTGGTGGCTGATTTTGGAGAGATCCTTGAGACGAGACAATTTAGTTATTTGAATTACAGTGTTTTAGTTTATTCAATTTCAAGTTCTTGCTTTATGGAGTTTAGCGAACATTCAAGCTTTGGATAGTTTTACATGCTCAATTTCTTAGAGTAAAGATTCCATGTCATTTCATTTAGCATACATATCCTTATGATTGCATTGGATGAGTAGAAGTGTGAGTAGTTTGAAATATTGATACTTTGTTAGAGAAATAGATGCATGTGCCAAGATAGTATTAATTTCCCTTTGAATCAAGTTTTTAGTGCTTAAGTATGTTTAGAAAAGTTGCTTTCTCATTTGATAATGCCTTAGGGACGTTTCAGAATTTTGTGTGATGAGTTTCAATGGTTAGGAGTTAAGTTTGGTACAAACTCTAGCTTAAAGTCTATGTAGATTTTTCATAACTTGCTAAATTCCGCAAAAGTCCTAATTTCAAGTTTATGGATTCGTTTTGGTTGGCTAAATTGTTTAGCAAACTGGTATAGAGTATAGAAATGGTGTCATGATTTTATATGGCTCGAAAGTATAGGTTTGGTGGAGTTTTGAAACAAGTTTCGAAACCTGAATTTCAGATTTCAGGCTTATCAGTCGACTGATACAGTATCAGTCGACTGATACCCGTAAGCTGAGTTGGGCGAGGCAAGTTTCAATAAGTAATTTCTTACGAGTTTTTGAGAAAGAAAGTGTGACATGGTATCATGCATGACTATTTAAGTTAGAATATCATTCTTAGATAGATTAAAAAGAAAAAAAAAAGATTTCCGCATTTTTTTCTTTAGTCGTGCGTTAGAATCGAGAAGTAGAAGAAAGTAACGATCCGTCTAAGGCAGAGAAGGCGGGTCGCTACAGCTCAAGCTTGTGCAATTCTCAAATCTATGATCCCTTTCTCCTAAATGAAAATTGATTCATCCAGAGACAATTTCAAGAGTGCATTCTAGCATGCAAGCCTAGAACATCTCCAAGGAAAAATAAACATCAACATCATCAAATATCAAGACAAATCCACACGTAAATTTAGATGTTCAATCATGTTCTATGCTTGGCTGAACATTCATCCAAACTATAGACGATCCTCTGTCGTCTAGTTTGAACTTTCAGTTATCCTATATAGATTAAAATATCAGACAAGACGTTTCAGATCATTAATCAGAAGACCTGCAGATTGCTTTTAGTAACGCATGACTGTATCCCAAAAAGTTCTTGAAGCAACAATGTAAAGACGGACACACAAAATCCCAAATAAATCAAGGCGAGCAGCCTTGCCTCTGAGAAAACTTTTCCCGACAGTATCCAGCAAAACAAAACCAGTTTTTCACCATGTTTATACTTCTGTTGACAGGTCAAGAACAAAATATTAAAAGAGTGAAGAAAAAAATGGCATTGCCTAGTTTAGGACGAACAATGGAAGTTAGTTAGGAAAGATGCCACAAATCCCTTCTCCATCAAATTCGTTCCTCCAAAAATAGGTGGGAATGTAAAGAGAAGGAATTTAGTGTGGGCTATCCATCTCAACATTAACATGCTTGTTTTGTTTTTTTTGTTCTTTTCTCTTTGTTCGCCTTCATGGAGTAAAGCATTAATCTTCTACTCCTTTAAGCATATGATAAAGCTGCAAGATTCCAACACCTTTGTCTTCTTTCTAATATTTTCATTCTTTAGCCTCATGATTTATCTTCTACATATTTACTTAAAACGGATTAACAGAGGGGACACCGAGAACGAACAAATTATCTTTTATCACCTAATATCTTCATTCCTTGATTGTTCACGTCATTGGCCGAGAAAAGCACGGATGCCATTGGGCACATTTTTTTTAATCGGGCCAGCCTGTTACTACTAAATTTCAGCTGTTTGATTCATTGTCGTCTAGCGTTTCTAATCCCAATCTCGCCCCAGAGATAAATTTTAATTAGTCGACACTTAAATCGAATGGCCTCCCGCCTCTATGTAAGGCTTGCCAAGCTTCCTCAATACCGTGCCTTCACACCTGCTTGTCTCCTGGTTGGCCATTATGATAGGTTTTATCCTGGTTGGCCATCATGATAGGTTTTATGTTCGAATGATATGGAGTCCCCGTGGAATGATCCATGAACTAGTGAATAGCGTATGAGATGTTATTGTTAAGAGGTCTGTGATTAAATTTTGACAACGTTAAATATCTGTCCTACTTTATACATTAATTATTATTCGAACTAGTAAATAGCGTATGAGATGTTATTGTTAAGAGGTCTGTGATTAAATTTTGACAACTTAAATATCTGTCCTACTTTATACATTAATTATTATTAGAATTAATAATTTATAAAATTTATTTTTTACGTATTGATTTTGAAATGAATTAATTGGAGCGCCAGAACTAGTAAATGGCCTTTTGACCGCCAATAGTGAAGACTATTTTTTTCCCTTTAAAATATAAGTTAATATTGGAGCTTTATCAAAATAACCTCCACTAATATTACTAAATATCACAGATGATAAATAAACACCAAGATCGTGGTTTTTTTTCTATAGATGAGAGAGGATGATAATACGGATAGTAGGTCCACTCTGTACAAGATGAAGAACAAAAAACCACACTTGCTGGATCCAATTAGCACGGTAATTCCTCGACCTGAAATCAAGCAAAAAAAGAAAAGAAAAATCTGTATCGGCACAACAAAAATTAGCTTCCACCAAAATATTAAGATATAAAGGAGTAAAGCAGCCAAAAAAAACAAAAAAGAAAAAGATATACTCCTCAAAGCACCATTTTAAACCAAAATTAGAGTAAAAAAAAAGGTTAAGATAGGGATGGCAAGAAAGAGGCGTACCTGGAAACACCGCCAACGATTGAAGACCTAAATCCAATCGAGGAGCTTCCTTTCTCGCCAAGTATTCTCGAATTCACTTGATGCAAGTGGGGAACCGAGCGAGCAAAGGGAGCGGAAAGCTTCTACGCCGTCCGAGACGGAGCGGCGAATACTGATCGGTTCCCGACCTGCACCAAGCGAACCAGAGAGTAGGGCGACGAAATCGGGGGAAGTAATAGGTGAGGGAGCAGCCGAACCCTAGCAGGTGGGTGGGCGGCCAGGGAGAGATGGAACCGAAGCGCCATCGATTTAATTGGCCGGAGGGTGAATTTGGGGAACTCTAGGCGTGCGGAGGAAGGGATCAAGAAAAATTTAAGAAGCCGCGGAATGCGTTGGACAGCTGACGAACTGGGTGATCGGTCCTATCAAAATTTTTTATCAATCGTTACGATAAAATAAAAATAGGATAAATTAAAAAATACTCGTGATAATTTTTAAAAATTAAATTTTGAATATTAAAGATAACAATTAATAATTTGACTTTTGATGTAACCGCCCCCGCCCTTGGTCTCTTTGACGGTCAAATCCTATTTGACGACTCAATAATTTGACCCCTCGACTTCTTTGACGATCCCTTATGTCGTCGACCGTCGACCGTGTCGTTACTCACTAGGACTTTCCACCCTTGGTCAGTGAATTTTTATCTTCCCCAAGATTCGAACTCTAGACCTCCAAACATAAGTATTAGAGTTTATGAATCCTGATAATCAATTGGTTAGATTCAATTGATTACCTCCAAACATAAGTATTAGACCTCCAAACATAAGTATTAACCCTTGGCCAGATTCAATTGATTACCAGGCTTCATAAACTCTAGTACTTATGCTTGGAGGTCTAGAATTTGAATCCTGGGGAAGGCAAAAATCCACTGGCTAGGGGTGGAAAGTCCTAGTGAGTAACGACACGGTCGACGATCGACGACATAAGGGGTTGTCAAAGGGCCCAAGAGGCCAGGTTGTTGAACCGCCAAATGAAATTTGGTTGTCAGGTTGTTGGACCGCCAAATGAGATTTGGCCACCAAAGGGGCAGAGGGGTCGGGTCGTTACAATAAAAAGGGCCAGTGAATTTTTGTCTTCCCCAGGATTTGAACTCTAGACCTCCAAGCATAAATACTAGAGTTTATGAATTCTGGTAATCAATTGAGCTCAATTAGTTATCAGGATTCATAAACTCTGGTACTTAAGCTTGGAGATCTAGAGTTGGAATCCTGGGGAAGATAAAAATCTACTGACCAGGGGTGGAATCCTGAGTTCGAATCATGAGTAACGACACAATCGACGGTCGACGATATAAGGAGTCGTTAAAAAGACCGAGGGGTTAAGTTGTTAGGCCGTCAAATAAAATTTGGTCACCAAAGAGATTGAGAGTAGGGATGGCAATTTCACCCGAATCCGACGGATAATCCGACATCCGACCCGAATGGAGGAGGATATGGAGGGACTATCAATACCCGATATCTGACCCGAATACCCGATTAAATAAAAAATACATATATACATTAAAGATTTTTTTCCCAAAACCTACTAATAATTTGTATTAATGTTAAAAATAGATTATATATATGTTTAATCTATTTTTAAAATTATAGGTATATATTTTTTTAATTTTAATGTTAATTATAATGTACTTTTGTTTAATGATATAGTTGGATAGAAAAAAAAAATTATTAGTATATAAGATATCCGATTCTTTAATAGATATGGGTATACCCAATGGATATTCGATACCCGATAGATATAAATACGGAGGATATAGAATCCGATCTAAACCCGATCTATTATCATCTCTAATTAAGAAGCCGAATCGTTACAATTGATATTAAAAATAATGATTAATAATTCCTCCGCTGTACCATAACTCCGGATCGTCTACTTTTTCTCGCCCTCAGTGGACATGTCACCTCTCACCTGCACCTAGGGTTATTTGCCTAATAACCTTTATAAAATTAAATAAAAGTCGAATCTTAATAATTATCTAAAGAATTACTTTTATATGCGATGACAATCATGATGTTTTTTTTTACAGAATAGATTTTTCGATAAGACTGAATAAGTTTTCAACAATTATGCTTTTCCGAAATATAAGGAGCCGTCTGAAAAAACTGCTTTGGTAACAGGTTCATGAGAGAAAATTTTGATTTTATTGGAGCTGACTTATCGAAATGAAATTGAGAATGATTGCTTTCATAATGCCCCATTCCATTGCTATTGTTATAGGACATGTTTTATAAAAAATTTTCTTTTAAATAGAGGGAACAATCTACGATGTTGGTTTTTATGTTATTTATCCTGATAGTTAATAATAAATTTTAATAAATCGATTGTCTCAAATCAATATTATTTATCATTTTTTAATAGAATTATGACGCACACCTCAATAAAACTAGTTACAATCTGTTAAACAATGAGATTATAAAAGCTAAACTTACACCCATGAACTTGTCGCATTGGCATTTAAACTAATTCTCCAATATATAAATTAGCATCATGATTTTTTTTGGTAAATATTACCATTTTTTGATGTAAGCAAATATTAATATTCTTCCAAAAAGATTTGTAAAAAAAAAATTGATGATCTCTTTTTCCATTCATTTGGGATTCTTTTTCAGGAAGCTAGATTTGATCCTCAACTCATCACCCGATGACCTGAATATCAACACCAGTTAGAACTTGACCGGTTAGTCGGTGCAGCTCTTCCAACACTTAAGTCAGTCATCGATGAGCGAGAAAAATGAAAAATGAAGAAGACTGAAAGAGAAAGAGAGTTGAGGTGGAGAAGTGTTGATTCTGCTTATGAGAATCAAAAAACCAACTTACCTAAAAGCCCTCACCTGAGATGCTTATATAGTTTGTTAGAAGGGAATCTATGCCTTTGCACCTTTTTATTTCTTCTCGCTCGAGTCAGTGTCGATGTAGTGATGCAGTTTCAATGATCCATTATTGTACTTCCAATCATTAGTTGCCGCATAAAGTGAAGAAGGAATATTCTTATAATTGGCATTTCATGGCATCCATTTGTTGTTTGTCACGCGGTAGATAGTAAGAATTCCAAGGAACCTCCTCCGACATTCTAGTTGTGCTCTCTACTTAATGATTGCTATGTATCAATAGCCAGAAACTTCCATCTCCTTGACACTTGGCGGTAAACTCTACAAGTGTGTCTTAAGTTCACTACTAGAATTTTTGCATTCAACAACATATAATCGACAACGGTTTTTTGATAAAGTATTGTCTTATGTCAATTTAACAACAGTTTTAGTATTAACCGTTGTTGTTGTTGGTCTGTATACGTAAAAAGACAACAGTAATAACAAAATGTTGTCGTATGTATACTCAACGACAACAGTTATAAAATAACTGTTGTCTATAGGCGGGATTTACAACAACTGATGTGATAAACTGTTGTCTATTATGACAATAGACAACAGTTATATTAAACTGTTGTTGTTGTATTGTTGTGCTGTTCAAGTAATAAACAAAATCAACGGTGGATATCCAACTGCAAAAAAATAACGAACTATTGAATCCTCATTCTCTTATTTTTCGATCCTTAATCATCTTTTTTCTCATCGCACAAACCCCTAATCTTTTCTCTTCCTCGCCCGCCAACCACCCAAACCCCCGACCATTTCCGCTTCTCTCACACAAACCCCTCGCAGCCACGAGTCGACGCCTCTCCCCCTTCTTCATCGCCCGAGTCCAAGGAAGCCCCGAGAGTGGCGCTTCCTTTCACCCTCGCGAGGTGAGCCCCGACTCCTCTCGCTCTCTTCTTCTTCATCGCGGAAGCAAGGAGGCGACGCCTCCTCACTTACCTTTTCTTCTTCCTCGATCGTGTGCCCTAGCTACTGACGCCCAGGCAAGCAGTACCCTGCGTCAACACCGCATCTTTATCGCTAGCTACGACAGGCGAATTGTTCCTTCCCGGCTGAGTGCCACTGCCAGCGGCCCTCCTAGTGAGTTGAGATCGCTATTGATTGTTTTTGGTACCGTGAGTTGGAGCTAACCTAGTCCTCTTCCTAGGGATTTCTGGAAATTAGGGCTCTTGCATGTGGTTGGGTTTCTTCTGATCGAAACAGAAAGGGGCAGAGGAAAGCTTGGTGTGTGGGATTTCAGGTAAGGCTTGGTTGTGATCTTCATTCTTGGATGTTTCCCTTTGGATTCCCAAACTTGTACGTGAGCTCTATTAGATTCCCAAATTGCATTAGCTAGGTTTAGTTGAGCTTTGATCATTTCTTTTATGTAGGACCCAACTAATTCCTTGATAACTTCATTCATTCACTAACTGTTGATGAGTTTGAAACTAAGAACATTGTCCAGTAGAGCATAATTTTCTGCCAACCCTATTAGTAGTTTACAAGTATATTTATAGCATCTTATGCTCTTTGGTTTGTTGTGTAAGACTTTGCTATTTAGACAAAAACTAACAATTTGTTTGTAGATATATTTTGTAACTTTATTTATTACTCTGTAAGAAATTATATTTAATGTAATGAAAATGTTTAAGGATCTAAATGTTACTATACTAATATAGGCTTTGGATGTACTTCAATAGTAAGATGCAATCCATATGTCAACCTCAAATAATTTCCCTCAGAATAGATCTGACAATGCATATTATTTTAAATTAAATTTGCTTAAACTACATCTTGGAAGTCGGAACTGATATTATGTGAATTTACGTATAGAAATGAATGGTTTGAGGTAGTTACAAATATTGACATTAGATATTGCATGCTATGAATATTGCATGCTATGAATATGTAAATATTGCATGCTATGAATATTGCTTAAGGTTTTTCCTTTTTCTCCCTTATTTACTTATTTTTGCTCAAATATTGACAGTAGATATTGCATGCTATGAATATGTGATGTTTTTTGTTAGGTGGGTTAAGATTTTATTGTATAATGTGTATTTATTTTGAAGGTAGGTGTTGGCTCATTTCTAGTTGATTAGTACTTGTAACAAGAATGGACAAAGAATGGATGTCAAAGGATAGATTATCACGTGAATATGGTATTGGAGTAGAGTCTTTCTTGCAATTTGCACTGGATAACGCTAACAATCCTAATGCAATACCTTGCCCATGTGCAAGATGTGGTAATATCAAGAACAAAAATGTTGAAATTATAAGGGCACATTTGTATAGTAATGGTATAGATTTGACATATCATACATGGATATGGCATGGGGAAAGTAGTATGGCAGAGAACTCAATGAATGGTAATGATCGAGTAGGGCAAGATGAAGACAATTCTTTTGGTGAGGAGCCTATAGATATGGTGCAGGCTGTTTATGATAGTTATGATCAGAATCCAAGCCATTTCAATAAGCTACTTGAAGATGCCGAGAAATGCCTATATCCTGGATGTACCAAATTCACAAAGTTATCTGCCATTGTGAAATTATTTAACTTGAAGGCAAAATATAGTTGGAGTGATACAAGTTTCACCGATCTACTTATTTTGTTTGGAGAAATGCTTCCAATTGACAACGAATTGCCATTATCTCTGTATGACGCAAAGAAAAGCTTACGTGCATTAGGGATGAATTATGTGAAAAATTCATGCTTGCCCTAATGATTGTATCTTATATCGAAAGAAGTACGAAGACTTTGCCAACTGCCCTACTTGCGGGACATCAAGGTGGAAGTTAAGCAACAAATCCAAGGTAAAAGAAGGAGTTCCTGCAAAGATCCTATGATATTTCCCACCTATTCCAAGATTTCAAAGAATGTTTAAGAATAAGGCAATATCCAAGGAGTTGACTTGGCATGCCGATAAAAGACTTCGTGATGGATATTTACGTCATCCAGCAGATGCGCTTTCTTGGAAATTAATTGATCGCATGTGGCCAGATTTTTCTGCCGAGCCAAGAAATCTGAGATTGGCTATATCGGCAGACGGGATCAATCCCCATAGTTTGATGAGTTCTGCATATAGTTGTTGGCCAGTTTTAATGATCACATACAATCTTCCACCATGGTTGTGTATGAAGAGAAAATTTGTTATGCTCACCTTGTTGATATCTGGTCCTAGACAACCTGGAAATGATATTGATGTTTACTTAGCACCATTGATTGACGACTTAAAATGCTTATGTGGATGAAGGTGTTGAAGCATATGATGCATATCGAGAAGAAAGTTTCTCTCTTAAAGTTGTTCTACTGTGGACAATCAATGATTTTCCTGCATATGGGAGTATGTCTGGCTGTGTTGTGAAGGGATATTATGCATGTCCTATTTGTGCAGAAAAAACTTGTGCAAAAAGGTTGAAGCACAGTAGGAAAATGTCATATACAGGTCATAGAAAGTTTCTACCTTTAAGTCATCCTTATAGAAGACAAAAGAAGACATTTAATGGGAAGCAAGAGTTTAACCCACCACCAAATCCATTGAGTGGCCATGAAGTTCTGGAAAGAGTCGAAAGAATTAATTTTCAATTGGGAAAAATAGGTGGAAAGCTACAATCAAAGAAGAATGATGGTGAAATATGTTGGAAAAAGAAATCAATATTCTTTGAACTTGAATATTGGAAGGACCTACATGTTCGACATGTTCTTGATGTAATGCACATTGAAAAAAATGTTTGTGAAAGTCTCATCGGTACTTTACTTGACATTCCAGGAAAAACAAAGGATGGAGTCGCGGCAAGATTAGACCTTCTAGAAATGAATATAAGGACTGAATTGACACCAAGGGTTGGGGAGAAAAGAACATTTTTTGCCTGCTGCTTGTTACACTCTAAGTAAAGATGAGAAAAGGAGTATTCGCAAATCTTTAGCGGGAATCAAGGTCCCTGAAGGTTACTCATCTAATGTTAAAAACCTTGTCTCGATGACGGATTTGAAACTTGTTGGTCTTAAGTCACATGACTATCACACTTTAATGCAACAATTACTTCCCGTAGCCATTCGTGGTGTCTTGCCAAAACATGTCAGAGATACTATCACTCGGTTGCGTTTCTTCTTCAATATGCTATACAGCAAAGTAATAGACATTTTAAAGTTGGATAACTTACAAAGAGAGATTGTGATGATATTGTGTTTGCTTGAAAAGTATTTCCCCCCTTCATTTTTTGATATAATGATACATTTAACTGTTCATCTTGTGCGGGAGGTCAAATTGTGTGGACCCATTTGGTATAGACATATGTACCCATTCGAAAGATACATGAAGATTTTGAAAGGGTACGTACGCAATCGCAATCGACCGGAAGGGTGCATAGCTGAATGTTATATTGCTGAAGAGGCTGTGGAATTTTGCTCAGAGTATCTATCTAATGTCCACACAATTGGGATACCATCAAGGCAATGTATAGGAGAACGTACTAAGCCTTTATCAGGAGCAGTAGTGCACTCCTCTAGGCATGATGAATTGCAGCAAGCACATCGTTACGTATTGGCGAATGATGATGAGATTGATCCTTATATCGAGTAAGAAAACTAACTTATCAGTACTTTCATTATACTTGAATATAATATTGTATTGATTTATTTATTTGAAATCATTCCATTAGGGCACACATGGTGGAGTTGAGAGCAAAATTTCCTCATAAAGCTAGGTCTAAAAGGTGGTTACAAGATGAGCATAACCGAACATTTATTAAATGGTTGCATGATAAGGTACATTCCAAACGTACTATCTATTATCATATATATACAATCTAGGTATCAGTATAATAAAATTTAAATTTTATTATATTTATAAATATAGGTTGAACAGGAGGTTGCGTATTCTACCTGTCAAATATCTGAAAGATTGAAGTGGTTAGCGCGCGGACCAAGCATGAAATTGTTAAAGTATTCTAGTTATTTGATTGATGAGGTTATTTACACTACAAAACAGCGTGATGATGTTCGCATTACTCAAAACTCTGGAGTCAGTTTAGTTGCAAAGACAATGCAAGTCTCTAGTGCAAAGGATAAAAATCCAATTGTGTCAGACATGGTTTTTTATGGAGTCATTGAAGAAATATGGTCACTCGATTATCACAAATTTCAAATTCCAATGTTTAAATGTATTTGGGTCGAGAATAATAATGGTATTAAAGTGGATGATCTTGGTTTCACATTGGTAAACTTAAAAAGAATTGGATTCAAATCAGATTCTTTTATCTTGGGAAGTCAAGCAAAGCAAGTATTTTACATTCAAGATCCGGAAGATCCTGTTTGGAGTATTGTACTTGCAACTCCTACTAGAGAGTCATTTGAATATGCAAGAGAGGATGAATTAGAAGACATTGCAATCTACTATCAATCTCTTACCAGAGAGTTACCATCAATGGATGTTGACGGAGTTAATGAAAAGGAACCATCATGCATTCGTGAAGATTGTGAAGGGATTTGGGTCGACAATGTTTAACCAAAAAATAATTTGCTTTTGAAGACGTATTTGTAGACAATGATGTTATATATCTTGTTCATATTTTATTTGGTTTTGATTACTAGCTTTTTAAAATTGGTCATTGACAAACTACTGGCCCATGTTGATTTGTTAAGATTACAAGATAATATCTGAGTATCCGTGCTTTTACTTTGTTGTAGGCCTAAAATTCTATTGTTGTAAATTTCAATTGCTAATGATAATTAGGATTCAATGACGGCGAAGAACAAACACAAAATCGTAGCTGCAACCACCAGCAATCAGGTAAGTTATATATTTTCATTAGCGCTTGGAGAAGCCGCTAGACCTAGGTTGACCATCGGATCCTCTCATTGGCTTGAGAGGGTCTTAGTAGGGCCATGACCAAGTCACTTATGTTTATTTTTATTATTGCTATGCTTGTGATGTATATGATGCATGATAATGTAGAATAGTAAAAATAAACTTAAGTGTATGAGATGCACAAGTAATGTGGGAACCACATTTTGATGTGCACTTAATACACATTTAGGATTAAATTAGATTTCAAAATGCCTAGATGTGATGCACATCCTCGATTAGATTAGATCTAAAATCGAATCAACTCGTAAACACCTACCGGGTCCTGATACCCATCACTACCTCGATCATATGCGCTTGTCGATTCTGCCAAAGCAGAGCAACGCATTTAATCTTGGTAGGATGCGGAGGGACAACCTTGGTCCCGCCTATCATGGCTCGGGTTAGATCGAGCTCAATCAGATTGAGTAACTAGTTAACTCAATTGGATCGAGTAAAGCTATAGGCGTATTCCAATAGTTGGAAAGGTAGGACAAGATCGCATTTATCAATAGTCTTGGGCGATTTAGCCAAAGCTAACTCAAGATTATTCATAAATGTTAATTCTTGATCCTATAAACAAGAGTTGCATAGAGATGTAATTGGTAATTAGTACCTACCGATCATACTAAGTCTTGGGCGATTTAGCCAAAGCTAACTCAAGGCGTAGTATGATGTGGATCTTGACCTATGCGAATTATAGTTAGTTGGTGTGGATCTAGTAGTGTGGTTTTACCACATCTATGATTCGATTCTACCAAAGTCCTATAATTCAGTGGGAGCATCATTTAATTAAAGGCCTAGTTAAATGATAAAATATGATACAATGGTGGATATTTATTTTCTGCATTTTATGTTGTAGATTACCATGTCAAACACGAACACTCTCTCTCTGCGATCTGTCCTTGAGAAGGACAAGCTCACTGGAGCTAATTTCCTGGACTGGTACAGGAACTTGAGGATAGTCCTCAAACAGGAACGTAAGCTGTACGTTCTAGAGCAAGCAGTTCCTGAAGCACCACCATTCTCAGCCATCCGTAGCGTTAGAGATGCTCATCAGAAGCATCAAGACGATGCATTAGACGTGTCGTGTCTAATGCTATGCTGCATGTCGTCTGAGCTTCAGAAGCAACACGAGAACATGAATGCTTACGATATGATTGGCCACCTCAAGCAATTATATCAAGGGCAGGCAAGGCATGAGCGGTTCGAAGTGACTTCAGGTATAAATGTTATAGAAGTCAACCTTTCTATTTCTACATCATGGGTATTAGATACTGGGTGTGCTTCTCACATTTGTACTAATGTGCAGGCGCTGAGAAATAGCAGGGCTTTGGCCAAGGGTGAGGTGGACCTACGGGTAGGCAATGGAGCAAGGGTTGCTGCTATTGCTATAGGGACTTACTCTCTATCTCTGCCCTCTGGGCTTGTACTGGAATTGAATAACTGTTGTTATGTACCTGTACTAACAAAGAATATCATTTCAGTTTCATGTTTAGATAACAAAGGTTTTTCATTCATAATAAAGGACAAATGTTGTTCTGTTTATTTAAAGGATATGTTCTATTGTAGCGCACATCTGATGAATGGCCTCTATATTCTAGACTTAGAGAGCCCTATCTATAACGTGAATACCAAGAGGTTGAGATCAAATGAGTTGAACCCAACCTATCTCTGGCACTGTCGCTTAGGCCACATAAATGAGAGTTGCTTGTCCCAGCTCCATAAGGATGGATTGCTGGATTCATTTGATTTTGAATCATATGAGACATGCGAGTCATGCCTTCTAGGCAAGATGACTAAGACTCCCTTTAGTGGACATAGCGAGAGGGCAACAGATTTGTTAGGACTCATACATTCTGATGTATGTGGCCCTTTCAATGTTGCTTCTCGAGGTGGTTATAGATACTTCATCACATTTACTGATGATTTCAGTAGATATGGTTATGTGTACTTGATGACACATAAGTCTGAGTCCTTTGAAAAGTTCAAAGAATTCAGAAATGAAGTACAAAACCAACTCGGCAAGAGTATTAAAATACTTCGATCAGATCGAGGTGGAGAATACTTGAGCCATGAGTTTCGTGACTACCTAGCTGAGTGTGAGATTCTATCTCAACTCACTCCCCCTGGAACACCACAGTGGAATGGTGTATCCGAAAGGAGGAATCGTACCTTATTAGATATGGTACGATCTATGATGAGTCACGCAGATCTTCCTATATCCTTTTGGGGATATGCTCTAGACACGGCAGCGTTCACACTAAACCGTGTTCCATCAAAGGCTGTCATGAAGACACCATATACGATATGGACAGGGAGGAGTCCCAAGATGTCTTTCATGAGGGTTTGGGGTTGTGAGGCTTACGTACGACGTCAAGTCTCAGACAAACTGGGACCCAAATCTGAAAAGTGCTATTTCGTGGGATATCCCAAGGAAACTAAGGGATATTACTTCTACATTCCCAGTCAACACAAAGTGTTTGTTGCTAAGACTGGGGTCTTTCTAGAAAGGGACTTTGTTTCTAGAAAGACTAGTGGGAGTACGTTCAGTCTTGAAGAAATTCAAGACATGGACAATAGCACTGAAGCCTTGATGGAAGTTGAACAGGAACCACAAAGTGTGGTGGTTGATGAGGTTGTTGCACAAGAAGCTGTGGAACAACAACCTGTTCATGTAGACCTACCTCTTCGCAGGTCTGATAGGGTACGTCGTCAGCCTGAGAGATATTCATTTCTCTTGCCTGACCATGATGACGTTATGATCATTGAGAATGAGCCTACCAGCTATCAGGAAGCTGTGATGAGCCCAGATTCTGAGTCATGGCTGGAAGCCATGAGATCCGAAATGGAATCCATGTATACTAACCAAGTTTGGACCTTGGTTGATCCACCTGAAGGGGTCAAACCCATTGGGTGTAAGTGGGTCTTTAAGAGAAAGCCTGACATGGATGGACTTACTCATACCTATAAGGGTAGACTGGTAGCTAAAGGTTTCAAGCAAATTCATGGTATTGACTATGATGAAACTTTTTCTCCAGTAGCGATGTTTAAGTCCATTCGGATCATGCTTGCTATTGCAGCCTACCACGATTATGAGATCTGGCAGATGGATGTCAAGACAGCATTTCTGAATGGAAACCTCCTCGAGGATGTGTACATGACACAACCTGAGGGTTTTGTAGATCCACAACATACTGGCAGAGTATGCAAGCTGCACAGGGCCATTTATGGTCTAAAGCAAGCTTCTCGAAGCTGGAATCTTCAATTCGATGATGCGATCAAACAGTTTGGTTTCATCAAGAACGAAGATGAACCTTGTGTCTACAAGATGGTTAGTGGGAGCACAGTAGTCTTCCTAGTCTTGTATGTGGATGACATACTACTCATTGGGAACAACATCCCTTCGCTACAGTCTGTGAAGACTTGGTTGGGGACTTGTTTCGCAATGAAGGACTTAGGTGAAGCAGCCTGCATTCTAGGCATTAAGATCTATAGAGATAGATCTAAGAGATTGCTTGGCCTAAGTCAGAGTACATACATTGATACCGTTTTGCAACGGTTTGCCATGCAGAATTCCAAGAAAGGAAATCTGCCAATGTCACATGGCGTGAGTCTTTCGAAGACTCAAGGTCCCTCTTCTAGAGAGGAGAGAGACCGCATGAGCAAGATCCCTTATGCCTCAGCCATAGGATCTATTATGTACGCCATGTTATGTACTCGTCCTGATGTCTCGTATGCTTTGAGCATGACGAGCAGATACCAGTCAGATCCAGGTGAACGTCACTGGATAGCAGTCAAGAATATTCTTAAGTACTTGAGAAGGACTAAAGAATATTTCTTGATATTTGGAGGCGAAGAGGAACTAACTGTAAAGGGTTATAGTGATGCTAGCTTCCAAACTGACCAGGATGACTACAGATCGCAGTCAGGGTTCGTGTTTTGCTTAAATGGTGGCGCTGTCAGCTGGAAGAGTTCAAAGCAGGATACAGTTGCTGATTCTACAACAGAAGCTGAGTACATTGCTGCATCTGAGGCAGCAAAGGAGGCAGTTTGGATCCGCAAGTTCATTACTGAGCTTGGAGTGGTTCCTAGCATAGCCGACCCAGTACAGCTCTATTGTGACAACAATGGAGCCATTGCGCAGGCTAAGGAACCTCGCTCACACCAGCGGACCAAACACATACTACGGCGATTCCATCTCATTCGAGAGATCATCGATCGAGGAGATGTGAAGATTTGCAGAGTACCCACAGAGGCTAACGTCGCAGATCCCTTGACCAAGGCTTTGGCACAGATGAAGCATGATGGTCACACTAGGTCATTGGGTATTAGATACTACAGCGATTGGCACTAGTGCTAGTGGGAGATTGTTAGTGAGAGCCCTAGAGCCAATCATATGATGATTACTTTTTGGACTCATTGTATCATATTCTTGTATATATATATATATTTCTCATATATAAAGGCATGGTTATTGTACTTATGTGTATTGGTGCCAAATAACTTAGTATAATAACGTCCTTGAGTAGAAGATTCTTATCTATATCAATCGATTAGTTGAATCGATAGTGAGATGATATAGAGAACACTACTCTTAATTATTCCTAGTCAAGTATTAACATTCAAGGACAATGTTAATGCATAGAGACTAGCATGTAGGTCAACATGATGACTTGATCTCACAAGTCATGGATATGAGATATCAAGTTGACACATGGGTATACATTTGAGAATGTATACTGAATGGCCCGCCATGAGAAAGTATCATGGATCGTTATATGAGTGTCATATACTTTCTCATGTGACTATTAGTATGACTATAGTCCTAGACCTGAAGTTACCATAGTTCCCTACATAAGGAGTTACGTACTTTGACTTCGTCAAACGTCACCCGTAACTGGGTGGACTATAAAGGCGATTACTGGGTTTGTAACAAATTATGCGGAGGGATGTGAGTAACGTAGATGGGATCTATCCCTCCTATATGACGGGAGTGATATCTTCGTTCTTGATAGAGTAAGACCACTAAGTGCATGACCATGCCCAAATAAGGCAATATTAGATATTGAGCTTATTTGATTATAGTGAGTCTACTTGGAGTTCAAGACATATAGATTGATTTGAGGATCACATGGTCTATGCCTCATGAAAGATCAATCTAGATATCGAGGATAGAAGGACGTTGTCACATATTGTGATGGTCACAATTATTAGTCACAATGGTAATGTTGGATCTCAACATTCTTGTAACTTGGGTAGCAATGATGTGTTACTAGATACCTCTCATTGCTTATGTCCTTAAATAGGTTTAAGGGCATTGCCAACGTTACAAGAACCTATAGGGTCACACACATAGAGCAATAGATGGAGAACAAGTTCATATGATGGACCGAGAGTAATGAAGTCAAAGTTTGACTTTGGCTAAATATGGAAAGTCCATAAAAGGCAAGTTTGACTTGACTCAAATTAGACAACTTGAGTTGGACTCGAGTTTGATCCAAGTGTTGGATGAATCTAATCATGGGAGAATAATGAAGTCAAAGTTTGACTTTGGCTAAATATGGAAAGTCCATAAGAGGCAAGTTTGACTTGACTCAAGCCACATCACCTTGACTTGACTTGACCAAGTGATGACTTGGCATCATCATCAAGGTTAAGTAACCTCCCCATTTGAATTTTGAATTCAAATGGGGAGTTACACAAGGTGGTGGCCGGCCACTTAAGACACAAAAGAGGAGTTTTTGTGTGGAAGGTTTTCATTCTTCTCCTCTTTTGGTTTTGGTTTTGTTTTTTGGCTCTCCCTCTCCTCTCATCTTGCCGAGACCCCTACTAGTGCTAGCACACTTTTGGGATCTCCTCTCCACTCTCTTGCTTGTGTGGATACTTCTAGAGGGTTGCTACTTTGCATCCTTGAGATCCGACACCAACCGAGGAGCGAGCGGGATTAAGCGAGGCACGCACCAAAGGTAAAATGTTTATCCCTCTTTAGATCTAGAAGTAGATCGGGTTTTGAAGCATGTAAACGAGCACTCGTAATTTTTTGAAATGGCTTTCTTCGCTCGGATCCTTGCTATTGGGGCTTTCGGGGTTTCCGCGACGCGAAAAAGCGATTTTCGTGGCCCGAAAAACCCTACAAATCGGTGGTTTCTTCCAAATTGAAAAGCAATCATTAAACTGTTCTAGCAATGAAAGTAGATGTACTGAACCTATTTTGTGACTGAAAGCTCTTTTCGTGTGACTCTTTCTGTACATGATCTATTGCCTGTATGTTCAATAGAAAAAATATTCCTTTCATGGTTTGTGTTATTTCTTACTCTAGAAGCACTTACTAATTTTCTTGTAATTCATATGGTAGGCATCTTTATAAAAACTTGGTGAAAGAAAACAAGATTGAGAAATTCAGGTTTGTAAATCCGCATAGCATCCCATGCTTTAAAAAAATCACAGTGGACAAATTACTTAAAACTGAGCGGTGAACCAAAGGACAAGTATTTTAGCTGAAAGGCTAGGTGGTGCATCACTTAATCAGTTGGTTTTGGTGCCAAGTTGTAACAGGTAATGGACTTCCTGAATATATTTTTTCAATTGCCATTTTTATTTGAATTGAATGCACTAATTTTGTGTACTTCTGTGTAGTTTCCATTGGACTCTCACTCTCATTAATCCTCATAAGGAGATTATTTACTTATTGGATTCCCAAGGTCCTCGCATTCGTGATAACGATTGGAAATATGTTGTGGAAATGTGAGTTTATATATGTTTTTTGTTAGTATGCATCTAAATTAGTCTTAAAACAATAGTTTATCAACTACTGTACCTAATGTATAATTGAAGGGCAATAAAATTGTTTAATTCGTTCCAAGGAAGAAAACAAGTACAGTGGGAAGTGATTAAGGTATTTGTACTTCTATTTAAATCAAAATTTTTTATTGTGTATAATATTGGTATTTTAAGCATTAAAAATATGAATTATCTTTGCCGTAGGTTCCTAGGCAACCGGATGCCAAACAATGTGGATATTATGTGATGAGATTTATGAAGCAAATTACTGAAGAAGTTACATCAATCGAGGGGGATGCATTCCGAACGATAGTAATAATTTCTTTATTATCTCAAATATTTAATGTTATCTAGTTATAAATTTTTTCAAGTTGTTATGTTTTATTCTGTACAATCATATAATGTGTTTTTGTTCATAGTTTGCAAAAACAGAGTACTCCCAAGATGAAATTGATGAAGTACGCTCCGTGATAGCTGATTGTATACAGGATTATATTTGATAATAGGTATGTAAATGTTAGTTACTAAGGTTTAAACTTTCCTAGTAAATGTTAGTTACTAAGCTTTCGGGTGATATTCCCCTGAATCAAACAATATACATCAATAATATTTTTTTAGAGATGTTGTAACCTGAGATTATTTTTTATACGTTGGAGAACAATTAGTTTAGTGGACATGAAAGTTACTTAGATATTCAAGTAGATTCGTTGAACAATAGAGTCGTACTAGTTTGGCCAAATTCCTTTTAATGCTGTGGTCTAAAACCTGCAGAAACTTGATATTTAGTTGCTTTCTTGCATCTCTACTTGAATTTGCAGCCTAGCCTTTCAAGTGTTCTCATTTAAGGAGGATAAACTAATCACCACTACAGATCACTGAACTCATCACTAGGAATTAAACTTTTCAACAAGCTGCATTTACTACTAGATACGATTCAACTCAAATATCATATTACTCGAAATAGTAGTGGACAGACTGAATTTGGCATGACTAATTGTATGATCGTATGAAATTAACATAAATATAAACACATTCATCCAATAGAAATTCCTTCAATACATTTTTTTTCAATATATTTTGGAGCTTCAGCAGTTCTGCCTAACATCCCTGATTGGATGCAATTCTTCAATATATTTTTTTATTTGCCTAAACAGACACAGTTTGTGATTCAGAATATGATTCTGAATCACAAACAATCAATCAAGAATATGTGTCAGATATTTAATATGGTAGTCTGAGTATTTTCCTTGAAAAGTGGTTGCAAGGCTGTAAATGTCTAGATAAGCCAAGCTAGCAGTTTCCTTATAATTGCAAGTGCTGATACATGCATATCTTTTTTGTTTGTTTGTTTGTTAGTTTGTTATTTTTGTTGTTTGTTGATACATATCTTCATGGATCATTTTTTATTGGACATATGCATTTAATAGAATAACTAATTAGAGTGTTTGTTCTCTTTTTTCCAGCTGCAGGGACTTGTTCGTGATCATGTTCGAAGACCATTAATCTGACCTTCCAAGCTATAATTTTTGTGATTTGAACTTCATTGTAAGTTTAGTTGGGTCCGAATTATATATAATTTGAACTCTTGTAATTTGGGTCAGAAGATACTTTAGTGGTTTCGTCTGTAGAAAGGTTTTTGGACAGAAGATACTTTTGTGGTTTCGTCTGTAGAAAGGTTGTGGTGGATCTTTATTGTAAATATGTTGATGATGTTTGATATATATAGTTTTTGTTTCGAGGTTAAATTATTGCTTTTTAATTGAAAATATAATGGAAATATCTTTGTTGTCAAATTGATATGAAACTGTTGTGGAACAGTACAAACGCACAACAGGTTTTTTTAAAGCTAAACTGTTGTTGTAGATAAATGACAACAGTGCTATATAGGTAAAACTGTTATCGAATATAATAGAAGACAACGGTGAATATGGTATATGACAACAGTGATAAATTATTGTCGTTGATATACGACAACACAGTGATAAAATTGTTGTCGAATATATTAAAAGACAACGGTGAATATGACATACGACAATAGTTAAACACCGTTGTTAAAGTTTTTCTAAACGACAACGGTGAATATTATAAACGACAACGGTTTATCACTGTTGTCATTGATAAACGACAACACAATCATAAACTGTTGTCGAATATAATAAAAGACAACGGTGAATTCGGTATACGACAGCAGTTAAACACCGTTATTAAAACTCATCTAAACGACAACAGTGAAAATCCTAAACGACAACAGTGATAAACTGTTGTTATTGATATACGACAACGATTATAAAATTGTTGTCGAATATAATAAAAGACAACAGTGAAAAACTGTTGTCAAAATGTTGTCAAAATGTTGTCGAATGTGATATATGACAACAGTGGAAAACTGTTGTCAAACTGTTGTCGTAGACCAAACGACAACAGTGATTCACCGTTGTCGTAGACCCCCTTTTAACAACATGATCTTTAACAACAGTGGTATTTGGCATACGACAACAGTGATTCACTGTTGTTGAATGCATTTTTTCTAATAGTGGTTCCATATGACTCAGAGAAGCTCAACTAGGTTGGTCGGAGAAACATACCTGGATGCCTCCAAGAAACCTCATAATATTCCTCGGAAGCACTTATTCACATTGCTAGGGAAACCATGCTCATATTACTCAGAATGTCATATGCATATTGTTCAGAAGATGATGTTCACATTGCTCGGCGAATTATACTTGCATTGCTTGGTGAATCACACCAATATTGCTCAGCGAACTATACTTGTATTGTTTGGAAGACCATATTCATATTACTTGATAGATCACATTTCTTATTACTCAAAGGATCGTATGTATATTGCTTAGAGGATGATTACTTACTAATTTGGAGGATCATATACTCTTATTGCTCGGACGATGTCAGTAATGTCGCTCAGTAAATCTTAACATTATCGACAAATAAAGCTTCAATATTATTGCTCTAGGGAAACCTCTATAATATTATTTTATGAATCTCAAGCATTTACGGTTCGATCCACAGTTACGGTGTATTTTACATGAAGTTTTCTTTCAAATGGGACGCACATCCTGAGATGTTGAACCTCTAGACCGTCCACCGTGAACGCTTTCCGATTTATCTTGACAGCCGGTGGGAAACTTCTGTGGGTCCGGAGCGATTGTCCTAGATTCGCCTGTTACTTGGTTCATCATTTTTATGTAACCTTGTAATGATGCCCAATAGTATTTATTTCGCCATTAGCTATATTGTCCGGAAGAAACTCATTACACTAAAAAAACAAATATATCCAAATACGAGTGGTTTATTAGGAATAATTTTAACACCACTCTTGAAAATCAAACAACAGAATTGGTTTGAACTAAACCGTCTCTATTGCCTTAACTTTTCAAAATGGTTTTGCAATAACTCTTGTTGAATAAGTTTAACATCGATTTAAATAAACTGCTACTATAAACTACTCTTAATTATTCAACTATTAAAAATAATTTTGAAACTGTTGATATTAGATATTTTTAGCAGTGGTTTTATATCAAACACTGCTACTAATTATTTCTTTTATTCTAACTTCTAAAAACAGTTACAAAACTATTTTTATTAAATACATTTAATATCGTTTCATATAAAGTAGTGTTATAAACCACTTTTATTACTCTAATATTTTAGAATTAATTTTTAAACTCTATCACCGTAGCCACGAAGAATTTGTATGCTTTTTTTTTATCATATATATGATCATTTTATGTAAACTTTTATCATATATATATATATATATATATATATGGTCATTTCATTGATGCTAAAAAAAATTAATTAATAGTTAAATATTTTTAATCAAATAAATTTATTTGATAACTTATCAAAGTTAACTTGATAAATAATTTTTTTTAAATAACAACTAAAGTGTATCATTTACTTTATTATATTTTATTTTATACCTATCAAATTTAACTTCATTAAATTAATTTGAAATATTTATTATTTAAATAAATTATTTTTAAAATAAATTATAAAATCTTAATTTTATTTATATATGTTTTAATTATTTTCTCATTTTTATTTTTGATAAAAAATATTGTTAATTTTATGTATAACAATTTTCTTTCTTTTCTTATATTTATTTTCCTTAAATTTTTTGCTTAATGTTTTTCTCCTAAACCCTATAAGTTTCATTTCAGGCTTCGCATGCAACATTTTCCAAGCTTCAGTACATGATTGTAAATTAATTAATAAATAAATAATTTTTTTACTCTTCTATCAATTATTAAAAATAATAATATAACTGATTAAATTTTTTGCTTAATGTTTTTCTCCTAAACCCTATAAGTTTCATTTCAGGCTTCGCATGCAACATTTTCCAAGCTTCAGTACATGATTGTAAATTAATTAATAAATAAATAATTTTTTTACTCTTCTATCAATTATTAAAAATAATAATATAACTGAATGATGAACCAGGCAACAGACAAATTGAACCTGGGATGATCGGTTCGGCCCTACAGAAGTTTCCCATCGGTCACCAGGGTAAATCGAGAAGCGCTCGCGGTGGTCAGTCTAGAAGCCCAGGGTCCCAGGGTTCACGTCCTATTTGGAGGAAAAATTCTTGTAAAATGCGCCGTAACTGAAAAATTAGTGAATGCACCTAGGTGTATTAAATAATTACAAAAAAATATTGATTAGTTAGTAAATAATTAATTAAAATATAAATACATTAATAGGTGTAGTAGTCTAGTTGGTTAGGATATTAAATTTTAATTATATCAACTAATTTATTTTAATATCTATACATTTATAAAAAAATTTGATTCCATTGGTTGATTAATTTGGGCTAAACTAGGTCAACAGGTACAATTATATTAATAATCATCATAATTCAAATAGTTTATATATAAGATCATGTTATTTTTAGATTATTAAAATTATTTATTAAATTTGTATCAATAATTTATCTTTGAGTTGACTTGTTGTTCCGAAAGGAATCGACGTTGATGGCTAGTCACCAAGATTAAGCCCATATGGACGCTGACGCTTGAGGAAGAGCTCACACCCTGCGAGATTAACACGAGCGTTAGGGGAACACGCCGGCGGTTGTCCGGCAGAGCCCACTCCGACGCTCAAGTCAGTGTCTTGATCCAGGAGATGAAAAGAAGGCAAAAAGGGTATGTGTGAAGTAGAGAGAGCGTAACCCCCTACCAAAGGGGTTGGAGTACCTTTTATACCTGAGGTGGCGGTCATACGTATCTCCACAATCTTCGCCACGTTCCCCCCATCTTCGGTTACTGGATAACCCTCGTAACAACCATCGCAGTCATTAAATCTAGGCCGTTGTAAGGATGAAGGCGTTAATGAACGTGAATTACGGGTCATGATCATCCCGTAGTTATTGGTGATCATTATCCATGGATCCGCAGATAGGGGGTCGTTACTTGAGGCTGAGTGCTTCTTGGGCTCCTCTACCCTGACAAACTTGTTCCGGAAGGAATCGACGTCAACGGCCAGTCACCAGGGTTCAACCCACGCGGATGCTGACGCTAGAGGAAGAGCTCACACCCTGCGAGATTAACACGAGTGTTAAGGGAACACACCGGAGGTTATCTGATGGAGCCCACTTCGACGCTCAAGTCAGTGCCTCGATCTAGAAGATGAAAAGAAGGCAAAAAGGGTATGTGTGAAGTAGAGAGAGTATAACCCCTCCGTACCGAAGGGGTTGGAGTACCTTTTATACCTGAGGCGGCGATCATACGTGTCTCCACGATCTTCGTCACGTCCCCCCCCCATCTTCGGTTACTGGATAGCCCTCGTAACAGCCGTCACAGTCATTAAATCTAGGTCGTTGTAAGGATGAAGGTGTTAATGACCGTGAATTACGGGTCATGATCATCCCGTAGTTATTGGTGATCATTATCCATGGATCCGCAGATGGGGGGTCATTTCTTGAGGCTGAGTGCTTCTTGAGCTCCGCTACCCCGAGGTAATCTCGGGGTCTTCTGGCCCGGGGGGTCTCGGGCGTTTTGCCTTCCCGAGGCAGTCTTGAGGACCCGGCTTCCCGTGGTGATCTCGGGAATGCGTCCTCTAGAGCGATCTTCAGGGCTATGTCTACTCGAGTTGGTCTCGGGATTTCACTTCCCGAGAGGGTCTCGGGCGTCACGGAAAGAGAGTCATTCCGACTCGGTAGATCTTGCCACACAGCTTCTTCAGTCCAAGTGTCCGCCACGGGGTACTCAATCCCATCACAAATCCCTCCCTTCAAGTCTAATCGAAGGAAGTGTATTTGACTGATTAGACTAGTGTTGTGATGAAGAAGTTGTATCCAGGTGACCCCTACATCTTTTACTACTTCATTGGCGGCCTTCTAGGTTCGAGGAATCAGACCATGCACCCCTGGACCCTGGGCAATTCTTTGAATGCGTCCTACATTTCCACGGATTTTGAGGCGACATCCTAACGGCTACCCAAGGCCCTCTAAAGGCCTATAGGGTCTCTTAATGGTGACAAGGTCGTCTGGCCAATGTGGCCTTACCACGTGCCCCATCCTCTTTTGTGTGTCGTTCTCCCGCTGATACGCGTCGTGGGTCATACGAAGCGACGACAGTAAAGGATGGTGGCTCATCGGGATGTTTAATCAGCGCTGCTGGCGTGCTGCCCTCTCATTGTTCATAGGTGGGCGGCTTCTCCCTATAAAAACGGGTGCAACGGCACCCTTCTGCCTCCTTTCCCTATCTGTTTTCAAATGCCTTTGTTCCCCTGCTGTTCATCATGCTGTCGCGCCCCTTCTCCGAGTGTAAGTCTCCTTCTGTTTTCCCCTTTCCTCAACCCCCATAGGTCCAGTAGAGAAGAAGAGGAAGACCCGAGGCGACGGTGAAGGTTCATCAGAAGAGTAAGTCTATCATCCGGAGTGGTGTGATATCATCTCTTCTAGGGTTAGGTTAGAATCCCTCCAGGCTGCCTGCCAGAGATATGGTATCCCGGAGGGCTGGGAGATGAGAGTTCCAGCCTTAGGCCAATCACCCGTAGAGACTCCTATGGGTTTTTTTTCACTTTCTTATTAGGGCAGGTAGAATTAGGGCTTCGTTTCCTTATTCCTCGCTTTTTCATGAATGTCGCCAAATACTTCGGTATCCCTCTCCACCAAATGGCTCTAAACGCCTTTGCCCAGATGGGTGGGGCGTTTATCCTTTTCAAACTTTTCGACATCCCTCTGACCGCCCCCCCTCAATTTTTTTATTTTTTCTTTGTTCCGGTTGGCTCACGAGGGGCGTTTGGCTTTACTGCCCGTGCCGGTCATAGGTTCTTGGGGGGCCTTCCTTCCTCCCACAAGGGATGGAAGGAACGTTTCTTCTATATCCAACTCCTTGAGCGTCCTTTCAATCCTATCCACTCGATGGAAAGCCTGTCGCCCATCCCGGACCTCGGTGACTTCCAGCAGGATGCAGGATACCAGAGGGCTAGGGGTATCCTGGCAAGGATGGAGTTTCACGACCTCCAGCTAGTGCAATACGAGTAGCTCCTTTATCGGGCCGAGCTTAGCCCGAAAGTCATGAGCCTTAGCTCTAGTCTTCATAAGTTGCCCTTTGTCTTGTAAGTTTCCTTATTAATTCTAACTGATGCCCTTTTTTCTCTATTCTGTAGACTATATTATGATTTCCGGGCTATCAATCGGCTCCTGAAGTGGGAACATGCCAACGAGCAGGCGCTGGTTCCTGCTTCCGTTTCTTTCGCTCCTATGGGCATCTCGGTCGAGGACTGCGAGGAAGTGACTGAACACACAGAAGGCCAAGAAACTCCGGAGGCTCCCTAGGATCTCAGAGCAGTAGAACTGCCTACCGATTTCGAAGGGTTCTCCTTCGTCTCCCATCAAGCCAACAAAGGGAGAGGTTGCGCCCCTCCCCCTACCGAGCAACCAGTGACCCGGGTTATTGAACAAAAATGGCGGAAGCAACTGACCCAAAAGCCACGCCCCCTGAAGAGGTTGAAGAAGGGTTTAGCCTCAGAGCTTTCGCGCCGCCATTGATGAAGAGGACACATCGCCTCTGTCCCAGTGGGTTCAGAGAGAACCCTCTTCTCCCTCTGCGGAAGTCACTATTCCCATCGCCCGCAACCCAGCCACTCCAACCCATCCCTCTGCTGCTCAGCGAGGCAAGGAGGTGTCGCTTGATGTTCCTAGCTCTCACTGGAAGGCCCCTGTGCCGAAGAAAGCGGCGACAAAGGAATCCCAATTCATCCAAATAAAGGGAACCCCCTCTGATGGTCTACAGATAACGTCTAGATCGGAGGAGGATGTCCCTGACCCTAGAGATATTCCCGGTCAGTCAGGATGCCTTGCCGAGGAACTTCTCCCTCCTATTTAGCCGAGACGGTCAGTTGGATTAGCCTGCTAACTGGGAATGCTACACCATTCCCTGCTGACGGTAATTGTGCTTGAGTTTCTACTCTTTGTTTCGTTGTTTTGCTTTAATTGTCCTTTTTCCGCATCGCAAGGTGCCTCCAACTGTGCGGCTATGGGCCGACTATTGTGCTCCGAAGGGGTCACTGGAGACCTTCTCCAGAGAGTAGCGAAAGCAGAGGCAGAGGCTGGCTGTGCCCGTGAGGTAGGCCTTCTGTAGTTGGAGGTCAGCAAGGAAAAGGTAGGGCATTGTCTCGATGCCCTGCTGGCCTCTGAAGAGACTGTGCACGGCTATCGTATATGGGAGCGTGCCGCGTCCGAGAAGAATAGAGTCCTCTTTGAGGAATTGCAAAGACTGACCTAGGAACGGGACCAACTCCAGGCATAGGCGACGGAGTTATCTGCTAACGTTCAGCTCCTGGAGTCTTCAAAGAAAGCTCTGGAGGATCAGAATGAAGAACGCGAGCGCCTACTGGCTCTAAAAGAATATGACCTAAGGCTATCGGTCGCTTATGCCTCTGACCTCCAGGACAAAGTTACTCGGGCCTAAGACTAGGCTTCCGCTACTGCCCAGAAGCTCCAAGAAACACTAGGCGCTCATGATCGCCTGTCCTGGGAGGTGGCAGAGCTGAAAACCGCCAAGAAGGAGGTTGAGGTTGAGCTACAGAAGCAGAGGATTGACCATGCAGCCCAACTATCCAAGGCCGAGCAGGAGTTCAAAGTTAAATTTTTGAAATTTGACGAGTACGGCAACATTTTGGCTGGGCAGGTATTGAAGCGCCTAAAATAGGGCTTCAATGGTGCCATCAGCCAGTTGAAGAAGGATCAACTGCTGAAACCGAAAGCAGATTTGAGCACCCTGAGTGTCAGCCAGGTTTGGAACGAGCTCATGCCTGAAGAACAAGAACTATAAAGCTCTTCCCCAACCTGGGCCTTGCCTCCTTTTTTGGTCCTCGTTTGCTGTGCTTTCTTCATCTTTTCTGGTAGACTAGATATGTAACAAGTTTAAATGTGAATGAAAGCACCTCTTGGCTTCCTCTGTCTTGAGTAACTTCCGACCCTGTTTGCTATTCATAAAATGTTTGTCTCTGACCCAAGGAGCCAGAAGGTTAACGGACCAACACTCAGTTCCAAGTGAGGAACAAAGGTTCCTCCCTGACCTAAGGAGCGAGGTGGCAAACAAACACGCCTGAAGAACAAGTGATCTCGCCCGGCTAGAGGGGCAAGATGACCGGCAAACATCCCGAGGTCCAAGCCTACTCACCGCGAAGGTAGTAGGGTTTTACCGCTCTTGGCCGGGCATATACAACACCGAGGCCAAGCCTACTCGTCGCGGAGGTAGTAGGGTTTTACAACTCTTGGCTGGGCATATGCAGTATCGAGGCCAAGACTACTCACCGCGGAGGTAGTAGGGTTTTATAGCTCCTGGCCGGGCATGTGTAACACCGAGGCCAAGCCTACTCACCGCGGAGGCAGTAGGGTTTTATAGCTCCTGGCCGGGCATGTGCTGCACCGAGGCCAAGCCTAGTCACTGCAGAGGCAGTAGGGTTTTACAACTCTTGGTCGGGCATGTGCAACACCGAGACCAAGCCTACTCACCGCGGAGGAAGTAGGGTTTTACAGTTCTTTGCGGGGCATGTGCAGCACCGAGGCCAAGCCTACTCACTGCGAAGGCAGTAGGGTTTTCTGGCCAAGCTTACTCAATGCGGAGGCAGTAGGGTTTTACAGCTCTTGGCCAGACATATGCAGCACCGAGGCCAAGCCTACTCACCGTGGAAGCAATTGGGAGGTAGTAGGGTTTTACAGCTCTTGGCGGGGCATGTGCAGCACCGAGGCCATGCCTACTCATCGCGGAGGTAGTAGGGTTTTACAGCTCTTGGCCGGGCATGTGCAGCATCGAGGCCAAGCCTACTCACCGCGAAGGCAGTAGGGTTTGACAACTCTTAGTCGGGCATGTGTAACATCGAGGCCAAGCCTACTCACCGCGAAGGTAGTAGGGTTTTACAGCTCTTGGCGGGGCATGTGCAACACCAAGGGCAGTAGGGTTTTACAGCTCTTGACTGGGTATGTGCAGCACCGAGGCCAAGCCTACTCACCGCGGAGGCAGTAGGGTTTTACAGCTCTTGGTCTAGCATGTGCAGCACCGAGGCCAAGCCTACTCACCGCGGAGGCAGTAGGGTTTTACAACACTTGGCCTGGCATGTGCAGCACCGAGGCCAAGCCTACTCACCATGGAGGTAGTAGGGTTTTACAGCTCTTGGCCGGGCATGTGCAGCACCGAGGCCAAGCCTACTCTTCGAAGAGGTAGTAGGGTTTTACAGCTCTTGATCGGGCATGTGCAACACCGAGGTCAAGCCTACTCACCACGGAGGTAGTAGGGTTTTACAGCTCTTGGTCGGGCATGTGCAGCACTGAGGCCAAGCCTACTCACCACGGAGGTAGTAGGGTTTTACTCAGGTAAGGACTCAGCACTCTTCGAGTAATATTTCGTTTACTCTTCTTGTTTATTGAACTGCAAGACAGTGCAAACAAAGAATACAGAAGGTAAGCAAACAACTCAACACCTCACTGAGTGCGATAGGGGCGGACATAGTTGGCGTGCCATGGCCTTTCCATCCCCTTGCCTTTGTCATCTTCTAGATAGTATCTGCCCCCTGTGAGCTTTTTGGTGATAACATACGGTCCGTCCCACTGAGGCTCCAGCTTTCCTGGGGTCTCCAACTGGTTTGATCCTTTTCCAGACCTTGTCACAGACTTTAAAGTTGCGGGGGATTACACAGCGATTGTAGGCTTGTTGCATTCTTCACCGATATGCTTCCAGCCGAGCCGCGGGTCTATCCCTCACCTCTGAATTGAGGTCTAGGTCAATCAGCCGCTCTTGATCATTGTCCTCCTTTTTATAGTGTTGTCGTCAGGCGGACTCTTCTCCTACCTCCACCGGGATGACGACCTCAACCCCATACACCAGCTTGAAAGGGCTCTAGCCTGTTCCTTTTTGCGGAGTGGTACAGTAGGACCACAAGATGCTGGGGAGTTCGTCGACCCAGCTGCCTCCGACGTGATCTAGCTTTATCTTTGGTCCCCTGAGGATTTCATGGTTGACTACCTCAGCCTGTCCATTGTCCTGCGGGTATGCCACTGAGGTGAAGGCTTGATGAATGTCAAACCCCTCACACCATTCTTTTAGCATGCGCCTCGAAAATTGTCTTCCATTGTGTGACACCAGCTTGTGGGGGATGTCGTATCTGCAGACGATGTCCCTCCACAGGACCTTCATCACCATAGCCTCCGTGATGTGTGCTAGAGGCTCAGCTTCTATCCATTTGGAAATAGTCGACGAGAACCAGCAGAAACTTCTTCTGCTGTGCCCCATTGGAAAGGGGCCTACAATATCCATTCCCCATTGATCAAAAGGGCAGGATATTGTGGAGACTCGCAAGGGCTCGGTCGGTCAGTGAGTCATTGTTGATGTCTCTGATAGGCTTCACATTCAGCCACAAACTTGAGGGTGTCGACTTGGAGAGTGGGCCAGAAGTATCCTGCTAGGATAATCTTTCTAGACAGAGATCTTCCCCCAATATGGCTCCCGCAGATGCCTTCATGTACTTCCCACATCACATAGTCGGCCTTCTCTGGTTCAACACATTTAAGGAGTGGTCGAGCAAAGGCCCTCTTGAATAGTTGGTCGTCGACCAGCGTGAATCTGGCCGTCCGATGGCAGAATAGTCGGCTTCCCAGGTCCATGCTCGGAACGTTCGCACTGCGTAGGAACTCCACATATGGATCTCTCCAATCGGCCCAGGTGTCACCTTCTGCGTCCTCTTCAATCTGTTCTAACGTCTCTTCCAGGGTGCTAGGCTCATCCAGCCGCCAGGTTGAAATGGAGCTAGCCAGTTTGGCTAGTTCGTCGGCCTTGGAATTGTCTGCCCTCGAAATCTTCTGTAAGATAACCTCCATGAATGAGGCCTTCAACTGCTCGTAAAGGCCCCCGGGGCTATGGTGCAGCGGTAAGGTACCTAGTTGTTAACCCAGGCATCCGCGGTTCGATTCCGAGCTACGGCGCATTTTGTAGGAATTTTTCCTCCAAATGGGGCGCGAACCCTGGGACGCTGGGCTTCTAGATTGCCACCGTGAGCGCTTCCCGATTTACCCTGGTGACCGGTGGGAAACTTCCGTGGGGCCGGGCCGGTCACCCCAGGTTCAATTTGTCTGCTGCCTGGTTCATCATTTTTTTCAACTACTCGTAAAGGACCACATACTTTTGCAGGCGCTCGCACCTGACTTCGAAGTCACCCTTTATTTATTGTGCCACGAGCTAGGAATCCGATTGTACAATAACCCGAGTAGCCCCCATGTGCTTGGCTGCTTACAGGACCGCCAGGATTGCCTCATATTCAGCTTCATTGTTGGTAGCTTTAAAGTGGAATCGGATGGATAAATATAACGTGTCCTCCCGGGGGAGACCATTAACACCCCGACCCTGCTGTGCCGCCTGTTGGAAGACTCGTCCACGTAGATCTTCCACATTCCTTCGGGCTCAGACTCTGGGACAATCTCCAGCATGAAGTTTGAGAGGGATTGTGCCTCGATAGCGGCACGAGGTTGGTTCTCAATACCGTATTCTCTTAACTCCGTCGTCTATTTGATCAGCCGACCTGAAGCTTTGGGATTGGTGAGGACCCGCACGAGTGGACTGTTGGTGAGGACCACGATGGGATGTGCCAAGAAGTATGGACTTAACCTCCGGACCATTAAGACCAGAGTATAAGCCAGCTTCTCCATCATAGTGTATCATGTTTCGGCGTCCTTTAAGAGATGTCCAAAGAAGTAAATGGGATATTCACCATGCCTTCTTCGCGAACAAGCGCTAAGCCTACTGTTGGGTATAGCTTGGCGGATTTCCCTAGCGAATACCTAGTCGATCCGAGAAACCTCTCCATGTCTATGGATTAAAAAAAATAAATCTGAATGGAGACCCGTCTCCCATCGACCGTCTCGTGCCGTATCGAACGATCCAAATTACAACTTAGCCAATTACCAAAATCGGCCTTGTATTTGCTCGACCGTTCGACCGCAGAAAAGGTGATGAGTTGATCGCCGACTTTTATGTTTATGGTCGGGGTCCAGTTAATAATTTATTCATAAAGATTTGGAATCATAATAATAAATTATTAAACATGAAATGATGAGACATCTAATCATGGCACAAAATTGACATATGGAAAAACAAAGGAGCATAGGGAAAGATATACCTTTTCGATCACCTCGCGGTCTTCTACCTTATGTCCCTCCCTTCATGGACGTCGTGTGAGCGATGATCTACCACGATCCGAGATCACCAAGACCACAAAAAAATCCCTTCTTATAGCCGACCAAAACCCTAGCCTCTAGGGTTTGCGCCGCCTACCGCCGGAGCCGCCTACAGCCCTCTGGACCAGCATCCCACCTTGAGAGGAGACTGAAGAAGAAGAAGAACTCTCCTTCTTCCTTGCCCAAACCGCTCGAAACTTCCCCTTCTCCTTACCTTGCGGTGCCACCGCTTGCGTCTCTTGTACCTCCTCTAGCCGGCCGCCGGCCACCCCTTGCTGGCCACCAAGCACTGCAAAAGGGAGAGAAGCTCTCTCCCTTGTCTACTTGCTCCGACCGAGAGGTGGTGGAAGAAGAAGAAGAGAAAGGGAAGGAGAGAAACCCTTCCCTTTGCGCCGGCACTAGCCCTAGGAGAGAGAGGAGGAGAGGGGAGGAAAGAGCCTTGGGTGGATTGGTTTCTTGGATTATTTGATCTAGCCTTGGTATCATGATCTCCTAGGGTATTTATAGGGCTAAGGTAGGGACCAAGAGGAGGAGTTGGTTCTTGGTACACTAATGGATCTAAACTCGATCCATTAATTAAGATCCATTCCACTAAAGGATCTTAATTGAACTCCCTCACCAACCCCTATATTTTCATATGGGCTCCACATATTACGAGTTGTCCATCCCCCCGAGTTTAAGATCTCGAATGCCCGTTAATTAATTAAATTACTAACAATTTAAATTAATTAACCTCTGAGTCCTTGACTAGTACCACTTAACCTTATCATCATGCCGAATCAAATCCACCTGCAGGGTTTAACACGATGAACCTTTTGAGCTCATCAAGGGGGCATCATCATCCTGACTCCCCAGGACACAGATTCCATTAATAATCATCGGCACATCATATTATTAATATTATCTCCCAACTTACCGGGCCTATCGATCTAACAGAATAGATCTCGCCCATTGGTAAATCAAAGAAATAATAATTAATAATATATGCTCGATATTATTTCGGGATTAAGGGATCATACTCCATAATATAAACTAAGGTCCTATCCAATTATTGAGTCAATACAAATTGGATAACCTCGGGTTTCGTTCTTGCTCAATGTACTCATAGCACATTAGTGTAATTCTATGGTCAAGACCAACCATACATAATTACACTACAACCATCCCGATGGGTCATCCAATTCCATCTCGGTTGTAGGTCTCTTATTTATACTAAGCAAGGAACCGATAACACAATCTTCCGTGTGACACCACACATCATGTTATCTACAATGCAAAGTAATTGGGCTTCGTGTATGTACTATTATAAACAAACACCTAGTGTAGTCGTGATTCTCTTTTCATAATAAAGATGTTTATAAAAGTCATGTCTTTCAGTATACACATCTTACAATCTCTCATTTATACTTAAAGACACTGATGTTTTTTCACTGTCATATATCTGACTGCCATATCCTCCACATGCCTATCAAAAACTCTAGTTGGAAGAGCCTTAGTGAATTCGCCAAGTTGTCCTGTGATGCAATCTTGGTGACAGCCACTTCTCCTCGTTTTACGATTTCTCGTATCAGGTGGTACTTGCGCTCTATGTGTTTACTCGCTTTATGGGCTCGTGGTTCCTTCAAGTTTGCAACTGCACCACTGTTATCACAAAAGATAGTTATAGATCTGGGCAAATCAGGAATCACATTCAATTTCATGATGAAGTTCCTGAGTCATACAGCTTCCATGGCTGCCTCAGAGGCTGCCACATATTCAGCTTCCATGGTGGAGTCCACCATGCACTTCTGCTTGACACTCCTCCAAACAATGGCTCCACCTCCTAAAGTAAACACAAATCCTGAGGTAGACTTACTTTTGTCCCTATTTGACTGGAAATATGAGTCCGTATAACCCACAGGGACTAATTTGTCTGCCCGGTAAACCAACATATAGTCCCTAGTCTGCCTCAGGTATTTCAATATATGCTTTACCGTAGTCCAATGTCCCTGTCCAGGGTTACTCTGATATCTGCTAACCATGCCCACGGCAAAATAGATATCAGGTCTCGTACACAACATAGCATACATAAGGCTTCCTACTGCCGAAGCATAAGGAACTGCCTTCATTTCTTCTATCTCCTTTGATGTTTTCGGACACATCTCCTTGGATAGAGGAACTCCATGCTTGAAGAGTAGGAAACCCTTCTTGGAGTTTTGCATGCTAAAATGAGACAAGACTATGTCAACATATAAAGCTTGGGAAAAGCACAACATCCATTTCTAGTGATCCCTTATGACTTTGATCCCCATGATGTGTCCCACTTCTCCCAAGTCATTCATATCAAACTACTTTGATAGCTATATCCTAACGTCTGATAACACTTTGACATTGTTGCTAATTAACAAAATGTCATACACGTAAAGTACAAGAAACACCACTATATTTCTGTCACATCTTTTGTATACACATGACTCATTCGGGCTTTGAGTAAATCCATATGATTGGATTACTTCATCAAAGCGGATGTTCCAAGATCTTGAAGCTTGCTTCAATCCATAGATGGATCGATTAAGCTTGCACACTAGATGCTCTTTGCCCTTTGCAATAAACCCTTCTGGTTGCTGCATGTAGATGGTCGCCTCAAGACTTTCGTTAAGGAAAGTCGTCTTGACATCCATCTGTCATACCTCCTAGTCCAAATGAGCTGCAATAGATAAGAGAATCCGGATCGACTTAAGCATGACTACCGGCGAAAAGGCCTCCTCATAGTCGATACCCTCTTTCTGAGTGTATCATTTCGCAACAAGTCTAGCTTTGAAGGTCTCAACCTTCCCATCTGACCCTCTCTTTCTCTTGTAGATCCACTTGCATCCAATGGCTTTTATACCATTGGGTGGTTCTACTAGCTCCCAGACATGGTTAGCATCCATAGATTCTATCTCGGCGTTCATTGCCCTTTGCCAAGAATCTGCGTCCTTATCTTGGAGGGCCTTATCATAAGTCCAGGGATCCGGTTAATTTTTACCAGGGACCAAGTCCGAAGACTCTCCCAATAACATGAACCTTTTAGGCTGTCTAACAACCCTCCCACTGCGACGAGGCACCACCTGTGTATCCTCAGTGACACGCGGTGCAGTGACTTGTGGTGTGTCCTCTTATACAATTGGTCCTAAAGTCGGAACGTCCCCCCTTAACTCTTCAAGCACTAGTCTACTCTTGGGCTTGTGGTTCATCACATAGTCTTCTTCTAAGAATCTAGCAATCGTGCTAACGATTACCTTCTGATCCTTAGGACTATAGAACAGACCACCTTTCGTTCCCCTAGGATAGCCTACGAACAAACGTACATCCGTACGAGATTTCAACTTATCAGTATCTCCCTTCAGCACATGTGCTGGATTACCCAAATCCGAACATGTCCTAGACTAGGCTTGCGCCAATCCACAGTTCTGTGGGAGTAGAAGGGACTGACATAGATGGAACCAAGTTCAGTATATACGCTGTCATTTCCAGAGCATATCCCTAGAATGAATCTGTTGGTGTAGGAAGCTCCATATCAAACCTTGTTTTTGATATTGGCAAAGGATTCAAAGTTAAGTATTATTTGTGATCTAACGATGTCACTGAGTGTGCAGAAAGAAGTCCTAGCGAAGGGCTGCTAGGTGTTGAAGACCTGGCGAATGACTGCTAGGCACCAAGCGAAGGGCTGTTAGGAGTTGAAGACCTGGTGAAGGACTGCTAGGCATCTAGCGAAGGGCAGATAGGAGTTGAAGACCTGACAAAGGACTGCTAGGCACCTAGCGAAGGGCAGATAGGAGTTGAAGACCTGGCAAAGGACTGCTAGGCACCTAGCGAAGGGCTGCTAGGAGTTGAAGACCTGGCGAAGGACTGCTAGGCACCTAGCGAAGGGCTGCTAGGCACCGAAGACCTAGCGAAGGGCTGCTAGGCATCTGGAGAAGGACTGCTGGGCAAAAGTCCAATCGGAGAAGCCGGTTGGCAAAAAATAAACTCTCCCGAGAGGAGTACGTGAGGGCACGTTCCCCGTCGAGGGAACAGTAGGCGTCGGTTCGACCTAGGGTTCCATTTGGGAGACTCGAAGATAGAACCAAGACAGCTACGGCTGTAAAAACTGTTGCAAACCGGATGGCTAGAGAGGGGGGTGAATATAGCCAATCACTTGGACTTAGACACAAATCAAATTTCTGCACTTAACTTTGTTAGTAGCACAGCGGAAGTATGAAAACAGAAAATGCAGAAACAGAAAATGAAGAGAAACAAGTACAACTACCAAGATCGCTAACAAGGAGGGTTTACAAGGTTCGGGGATAACTTGCCCCTACTCCTTGGCGTGCCCTTAAGGTGGGCGATCCCTTGACCGTCGGCAGATCAAGCCCCGGTTAGCACCGGATAGAAGACAACCTCTTTCTCGGTGGAGAAACCTCTCCACAGCGTTTCAATCACAGATAAATGTTTAAGCTCAATGAAACAACAAGAAAGATCTTACTCAAGCACTCAGCAAAGACAAGAACACAGCAAGCTATCCTGAGCTCCACCCAGCGGCGATCTCACGCAAGAAACCCTTCCTCGTGTCTTCCCGCTGTCGGACTCCAAGCTTCTTGTTCTCTCCTTTAAGCGCTCAAGTAATGGATGGTTGCTTCAAGAATGCAATCGCTTGCTCAAGGTGATGACAACTTCAGGAACACAGCAAGCAAGTTGTGGAGAACACAAGGCGCGGCAAGAAAACCAGTATGCGAACTCTGCTTCCACGAAGCCTTCTTCCACCCTTTTTGTTTCTCCACTCAGCATCAGGTGACAGTCTCCTGCAGCCTCCAGCTGCTTCCCTGCCAATGCCGGCTACCACTGAACCCTTCCTGGACTTCCTGAGCTTCCCGCAGCCAAGCTCCAGTCAGCAGCTCAGTCTGTAGCTCCAGCCGTTGCAATCTGAAATGGAGAATGGACAAACCTGCTCCAAGGAAAGCCTCCATTGACTTCTCCTTGAGTGTTTGAATCCTCCCCTGTCACCTGCAGCTTAATCAGAGTGTTAGAGCAGTATATCACACAGTAAATCAAGTATCAGATGTAAGCAGCAGAGAATCGGATATGGTCAGGTGCGATCAGAGCGTCTGACAGTGCAATTTGAATTAAAGTGATCGGTCACCGGACCGATCAGAGAGCCTCCTGATCGGTCACCATACCGATCAGAGAGCCTCCTGATCGGTCACTAGACCGATCAGGCTGGGTCCAGACCGATCAGGCTCTGTCCTGATCGATCCCCAACGCTCAATCAGAAATCGCGATTTCTTTGAGATTCTCCTGGACCGATCACCAGACCGATCCCAGGTTGTGGATCGATCACCGGATCGATCCACCTCTAATTTAGGCGATTTCTGAGTTTCGTAGTCCAAACCTCCTAATCGGTCACCTGACCGATCAGAGGGTCTCCTGATCGGTCACCAGACCGATCAGATCATGACCATACCGATCAGGCATCGTCCTGATCGATCTTAGTGAGGAACCCGCGAAGCTGGATCGTTCTCCAGAACGATCTGCACAGTGATCCTGATCGGTCATCAGACCGATCAGGAGCAGTTCAGCAAGGGAACTCAACCTCACCGTTCGCTCCCTGATCGGTCACCCGACCAATCAGGAGCCAGTCAGTGGGTCAAACGCATACTCCCTAATCGGTCACTAGATTGATCAGGAGCAGCACAGTAGGTTCCCAACCTCACTGTGTGCTCCCTGATCGGTCACTGGACCGATCAGTCATTGCTGGATCGGTCACCAGACCGATCCAGGATGGAGCAGCGTGCCAGCTTCCCTAATCGATTACCAGACCGATCCAGAGACTCAACCTAGCTCTCCAAGCTAGGTTTTCATTCACCTTAGCCTTCCAAGCTAAAGATTTTTCACCTAACTCTCCAAGTTGGGAATTTGCACTTAACCCTCCAAGTTAGGACTTTTCACCTATCCCTCCAAGCTAGGACTTTTCACCCAACCATTCCGAATTAGGACTTTTCCAAACCTAGCCCTCCAAGCTAAGACCTGACCCTCCAAGCCCGGACTTTTTCACCTAATTCTCCAAGATGGGAATTTGCACCTAACCCTCCAAGTTAGGACTTTTCACCTAGCCCTCCAAGCTAGGACTTTTCACCCACCTCTTCCGAATTAGGACTTTTCACACACCTAGACCTCCAAGCTAGGATTTTCAATACCTAACCCTCCAGGTTAGGATTTTCCAACACCTAGCCCTCCAAGCTAGGATTTTCCATACCATGCCTGATCCCCGATCAGGACTTAATCATCATCAATAATCATCCACCTAAACTAAAATCGATGTCAACACCAAAACAACAATCAGGGATAGACTGCATCAACAATCTCCCCCCTTTTGTTGTTTGACAACCCGATTTTAAGTTTAGGGATTCTCAATCAAGTTTTTCAAATTTAGAATCAAAGGGGAATCTAGATCCTCCCCCTACAACATGATCATCCTAAACTTAACCAACCTACACTCTCCCCCTTTGTTGAACACCGAAAAGGGGTCTAGAAAGGCTGTTAAGTTTAAACTAACTCCCCCTCAACCCTAGGGGTATCCCAAAATAAAAATTTGATTTTTGATAAGCATATGAATACATATGACAAAACGATATAGGCATGGCAAAACAAGCATAAGTATCATATGAGCAGGGCATCATAAGCATGAAGATAGCTATGGATCAAATATGTAGATAGTACTCATAGCATCAACAATAGGTAACTAAAGTAGGATAAAACATGCATCAAAGTCAGAAAGTGTAAGTCATAAAACATCCAGAGAAATAACAAGATGCAAGACATATGCATCAAAAATAAAATACGTGTGGCACAAGACAACAACGGATAAGTCATGGGGCATACAACCCAAAAGTCACACAGACCAAAACCAGTCAAGTACACAGATCATGAGAAAAGGCAGCAGACATCCAAGCTCAAACGTCAGTGGGGGGTTGTCATCGTGCATGAGGTCATCCATCGTGGCATCAACGGTCCCGAGCTCGGTACTGGCAGAGGACGCACCTCCAGGGAATGTGTGTCAGCGCCACTCATCGTACCATGTCCGCTGCAATGTCTGGACCCCAGAGACAGTAGACTCCACCCCGGTCAATCTGCGATCGAATGACCTGAACTCCGAGCGGATCTCCTCTCGATGAAGCTCCCGTAGATGAAGATCCTGCTGGATGGTCCACTCGAGCTCTGAAATCTGCCAGCGCAGATCCGGCTCGGGCTCGTAGTCATACTCAGCGTCAGCAGTAGGAGCCTCATGAGGTGCAACAGCCTCTGGTGGTGCCTGAAAATGTGGTGCTCCGCCGGGTAGGTCACCGAGACCTCGCCCATCCTTCCAAACCAAAGCCCCGTCGCGCTCATGAATAATAATGCCGGACTTGGCAAAGGCGCGCCGACCCAACCAACAGTCCTGCTTGACCATGGGCACGGTCCTACCCTTGGTGGCATCAACACCCACTGACATAAGCCAGTCAGTGATGACATGACCAAATGGCATGTAGACCGTGCGACGGCTTGGCTCACGATATGATAGGATGGACTGGAAAATGCTCTCCATGATGTCTAAGTTCATCTGGCGGTGCATGCCGTAGAGCATAAGACAGTGATAGGGTCGAATCTCGGTCAAAGGCTTTGAAGTGATGGGTAAGATGCAATTAGTGATTATCTTGAAAAGGACGTAGTCAACTGGAGCAAGTCATAGGGCTGCAAAAGTAGGAAAAATTAGACCCAATTCATCAAGACCGGCAGGGCGGGGATGACCAAAAAAGTGCTGATAGATGGAGTCGGGGGTAACATCTGCAAACGGGGCCAGGAGAGGATCAGGGAGCTCGGGATAGATCGAATAGAGATTAGGTGATCGTCGACCTCCTAAGTACTCCGCTAAAATCTCATACGAAAAATCAAGGTTTATTTTGCCGACTCAAGTAGTGAACTCGAAGCCCCCCTGAGGACCTTGCTGAAGATTATTGTAGAATTCAGAGACTAGGTCGTAATTGAGAGTTCTTTCCAAGGAAAGAAGGAAACCCAGATTGTAGAAAGTGACAATCTCCATGACGGAGGGGCAATACTCAGTTAGGAAAGGGACATCAATGGATCGGCAGGATAATAGTTTGAAGGTCCTTGCTTGGAAGGCCTGTTCACAGGCCGCATTTGGGAACCGGGAGCTAGAAGAAGGCTGTGGCCTTCTGGAAGGGGCAGAGGAAGAAGGGGTTTTCCCCCTCGAACTGCCCTCAGCAGCTTCTTTACCCTTAGAAGGCTTTCTAAAGAGTGGAATAGACAAGTATGATCAAGGTTAGGTTAAACCCAATCAGAGAACGTGATAAGACACAATGATTAAGAGAACACAATTGGACCAAGATTTGATCATAGAGTGATAAACATAAAGTGAAGCATTCGATCAAGAGGGTCACAGCCAGATCAAGGGGTCACGGCACGAAACAAGAGATCATGACACAAAAAAAAATGGTTAGCCTCACAACATAATCTATGAACTGATTTGAAAGGAAAACTGAGACAAACACTTACTTCGGTGCCATTGGTGAAGTTCTTGGAGATTGGAAAAACAAGCTTGCGTAGGAGAAAACCCGACGCAAGAGAGAGATCGTAAGGCCCTTCAGCGAGAAAACTGTAACGACCCAGAAAATTCTCTTAATATTTTCTTAAAATATTAAGCATGTCTAGATAATTTTCTGAGGAACCTAGAAATATTAATGCGAACTTTGGCCTAGAAAATCCATGTTTTCTCATTTAAATTGGGAAAAAGGGCACTAATGGGCCTTATATGGGCTTTTTAGTACCATAATTATTGGTGGATTTTAGGTGAAAATTTATATAAATATAAAGGGATTTTAATGAGAAATATTAATATAATTATGAGGGAATTTTTAAGGGATTTTCAAAAAATACTAGGAAAATAAAATAAAATAAGTGGAAAAAAATTGTGCATCTACCAAGGATTGAACCTTGGACCTCTTGTACAACCATGTATGCTCTAACCAACTCACCTAGCAAGGGAATGTCATGGGGAAATGAAGTGGATATGGGTTAAGGCTTAGAAGAAGATGAAGGGTCATGGAGAGACTCTTCATTTACCTTCTTAATGGATTATAAAGAGGGGGGTTTGGGAGTTACCTTCTCCTTCCATCACTTTGCATTTTCTTCCTCCTCCTTCCCTCATCCTAGCCGAACACCACAAGGAGGATTTTCCTTGGAAAAGCTTCACAAGAGAGTCTCATCTCCAAGATCTAAAGGCTTCCCAAGGTTTCAAGGGCTAGAGGTGACTTAAGGTCCAAGGAGTTCTTTTGATTCTCTATAATCAAGGTGAAAAAATCAAGAAACCCAAGGTAAGACTCCCTCACCTGTGGTATAATAGTTCCTTATGTTTTAGCATGATTTATTGGTTGGTTTTTGGGACTTGAGGTTGAAAGAAACAAAACCAAGCACCCTAGAGACCCTATGGGTTTCGGCTACTAGGTTTTAGGGTCCATGATGATGCTAAAAATCTTGATAATGTTGTTTAATGTACTCTTATGATGTTTAGAGATTAAATATAATTTTTGGGGTACCCTAGGATACTCTAGGGTTTCGGCCAACAACAAGCCCCCATGGGTAGGGTTGGGTCTAAAACCTCAAGTATGTGTTTTATGCATTATCATGATATAAGGGAGATGGAGGGTGTTTATGTGAATGTTTCACATGGCCTAGAGACCCTATAGGTTTCGGCCAAACACCCTAATAGGGAGGAAAGTTAGGACTTATTTCAAGTAAGGGCCCCAATGGCCCTATGGGAAGGTATGGTTGGTGTTTAACAATTGATTTGGGGTTTTAATGGAAATTTTTCCATGCCCCCATGGCCTTGAAGTTTCGACCAAGAGCAAGACTAGGGTTAAAGGATTAGGGTTGGCCTTAAGTATGGAATCAAATGTTTCCTATGGCCTAGTATGTATGCATGGGATGTTGTTTGGGAAGTTATGTGAAGTTTCATGGACCTATGGTTCCTTGGGGCTTTTGGCCAAGGACCTAACCTAGGGTTAGGGTTGGGTTAAACCTACAAAGATGCTTGTGTATAGGTTACCAAGATGTATGTTTAAGTAAGATGGAAGAAGTTCTATGTTAACCAAACCCTTAGTTTATATGTCATGAATTATATGTTAGGTCATAGATGTTTAGACATGTGCCATGATTTATGAATGATATGTATGTATGCCATGTCTTATGAATGATATGCCATGTTGTATGAATGATATGCATGTGTGCCATGTCTTATGAATGATACGTATGTATGCCATGTTTTATGAATAAGATGTATGTATGCCATGACTCATAAAGGACATGTAGGTATGCCATGTTTTATGAATGAGATGTAGGTAGGCCATGATTTATGAATAATTTGTATGTATGCCATGCTTTATGAACGATGTGTACATATGCCATGTTTAAGAATGAAAATGAAGAATGAGGTTAAAGTTCATGCCTTTAAGGCATAACGATGATGTTAAGTATGATGAATGAATGATGATGAATGACAAAGCATGTGAAAGCATTTTATTTTATTTTATGGGCTTGTATCGGACCTAAGTAAGGTCCACGGTTCTGGACTACCGATGAAGCTGTCCACGGTTCGGGACTACCGATGAAGCTGTCCTTACGGTTCGGGACTACCGATGAAACTGTCCTTACCCTAGTAGGTCGAGATTAGCTACCTCGTATTTACTTAGGGATGCGCGCATATAATGTATGAATGTGGTACAAGCCAGGGCCCAATGAATGTTATGATTATGTTTAAGTAATGAGAAGTATGATTTTAAACTAAGCATCCTTATGATATATGCATTGCCCATGCATCCATTATGAAAAGTATGTTTATGAAAAGTATGATTTTAAACTAAGCATCCTTATGATATATGCATTTGCCCATGCATCCATCTATGTTATGCATTATGTTATGAAAAGTATGTTTATGAAAAGTATGTTTATGAAAAGTATGATTATGAAAAGTATGTTTATGAAAAGTATGTTTATGCTAAGTTATGATGCCATGATTTTATTTATGTTCATGCTAGTTTATAATGCCATGATTTTATTTATGTTCATGCTAGTTTATGATGCCATGATTTAATTATGTTATGCTAGGTTAGGATGCCATGATTTAATTATGTTTATGCTAGGTTAGGATGCCATGATTTTATTTATGTTCATGCTAGTTTATGATGCCATGATTTAATTATGTTTATGCTAAGTTAGGATGCCATGATTTTATTTATGTCCATGCTAATTTATGAAGCGATGATTTGATTATGTTTGTGCTAAGTTAGGATGCCATGATTTTGTTTAGGTTCATGCTAAGAATGTTTATGAGGTTATGCTTATTATGGTTATGTCTATGCCAAGTATTATGCCATGCCGTGAATGTTTTTAAGTTTATGTTTATGCCATGCTACGAATGTGATTGAGTTTATGATCATGCCATGTCGAATGTATGCTAAGTGATCAAGGCTTATGTTCTAAGTAAAGCACTAAGAATGTTAATGTTTCATGTGCATGTATGCTAAGTGATCATGAAGGCTTATGTTCTAAGTAAAGCACTAAGTATGTTAATATTTCATGTGCTCATGATTAAGTGATGAATGGTTTTAGTGAGTAGGAAAGAGTCTTACTAAGCCTGTGTGCTTATAGTCTTATTTCCTTATACCGCAGATCACGCAAGGGGACAGTAAGGAAGTAGCAGGAGGGCAATAAAGCATGTGTGTGATAGTGACTTGGCTAAGAAGCTATATGGTTGCTCGTCTTATGATAGAACTTTACCTTTACTATTATGTGCGTGAATGTGAACCTATGACATGATGCTAAGTATGACATGATGCTAAGTATGACATGACGCTAAGCATGACATGATATGATGCTAAGTATAAAGTTAATATGCCAAGTTCCCATGTTATGATGTTAGGAATGGTAGTAAGTGCATGTAGGTGTAAGTTTAAAGGTTTCCGCTGCATTATAATGTCTACATGCCCTAAGTATGTTAACGTAACGCCGCTTTATGAAAAAAAAAGCGGGCGTTACAAAAACGTCGCAGGAAGAAGACAGAGCCCGGAAGAACTCCTTAGGACTGCACGCGCGGAGACTTGCAAGGGGAAGACGGAAGCACTGAGAATGCTCTCGCACGAAGCAAAGGTTGCGCGAGTAAGAGGTTTCAGCGCTAGGGTTTGGCAAAGAGAAGTTTTTCGCTAAGTTATTTGGTTGGTGGATCGGTCCACCAACCAGACTTTAATGCGATTGAACGGATCATCGTTCGATCTGATAGCGCCTAGACCGATCAGGCTATAGCCTAATCGGACTGACCTGGTCCTGATCGGTCAGGTGACCGATCAGGTGTGCTCCTGATCGGTCGGCTGATCGATCAGGACACGAACAGTAGGGTTCGGAGAGAAACCTGTGAGCCCCCTGATCGTTCTGCGGACCGATCACCAGAGGGTGCCAGATCGGTCCGGGGACCGATCCAGGCTGGCTCAGTAAGGTTGATCAGAATTTCGTGAAGTCACTGAAGCCCCTCTGATCGGTCAGTGGACCGATCGTTACAGGGTGGAGCCAGATCGGTCCGGGGACCGATCAACCTTATTCCTGATCGGTCCGGTGACCGATCAGGGTTCCTGAAACTCCCAGATTCGATCAGAGACTTTCAGTTTCAGATTTTTCAAAATTTTTCCAACGAGATCTGATGAAGTTTATCGAACTTGGACATGATCTCATGACTAAAATTGATCCCTGAACAAGGATCTAAAGTCCTTATAGGTTTAACAATCACTTTGCTCCACCCAAGTGGAGTCAAACTAAATCACCAATCATTCAAGCAAATTCAATCAAGTTTTGTTCCAAATTCAAGTTTCCAATCAAGTTTCCTTGATTCGAATGTCCAAGTATGATCATGGAGCCATATACACATATGCTATGCAATGGTTTTCCCCATACTTGATCACCAAAGTGATTATTATCTCGTCAACTTTGTTTCTCAAGGGATGCATTGACATTTTGAGAAATTTAGTTGATCCTAACATCTCACCCCATATCTAGCAAACAAAAATGTTTTGTGAAACCTTATAGTTTGTGTGAGATGTCCCCAAAGTTAACCAATTGTTTCCCAACAATTTCGAAATAATCATGAAGGGTTTGAAAGCATTTTGAAAATCATGAAGCGCGACACATTCCCATCTCCCGTCTTAGGAAACTAAATTCATTTTCGGGGAGTGGTTTAGTGAAAATGTCAGCTAGGTTTGATTTGGACTCTACATGTGAGAGTACAATATCTCCCCTAGCTACATGATCCCTAATGAAGTGGTGACGCATCTCAATGTGTTTGATCCTAGAATGATGGACTGGATTCTTGGTTAGGTTAATTGTGCTAATGTTATCACATAACACTTGCACACCCTTGTAACTCAAACCATAGTCCTCTAAAGTATGTATCATCCACAACAATTGTGATACGCTCTCTCCCATAGCAATATACTCTGCCTCGGTCGTGGAGAGAGCAACACAATGTTGCTTCCGACTTGACCAACTTACTAAGGACGAACCTAAGAATTGGCAACCCCCACTTGTGCTCTTCCGGTCCAACTTACATCCAGCGTAGTCGGAATCCGTATAGCCAATTAAATCAAATAATTCGGTACAGGGGTACCATAGACCGACTCCTATTGTGCCTTTGAGATACCTCAAAATTTGCTTAACAGCGATTAAATGAGATTCCTTGGCACAAACTTGATACCTAGCACACATACCTACAGCAAATAAAATATCTGGTCGACTGGCTGTAAGGTATAGCAAACTACCTATCATGCTTCGATATTGAGTCAAATCAACGAGTTTACCACTCTCATCATTGTCTAATTTTGTGTTTGTAGCCATGGGAGTAGTTACCTCTCTTGAATCACTCATGTTAAATTTTCGAAGCATTTCCTGTGTGTATTTTGATTGGTGCACATGGATACCATCGCGAGTTTGCTTGATTTCAAGTCCAAGGAAGAAAGTCAATTCTCCCACTAGACTCATCTCAAATTCACTCTCCATATGTCTAATGAACTCATTTAAATAGCCCCTATTGTTTGAGCCACAAATTATGTCATCGACATATACTTGGGCTACAAAAATATTGTCACCATCTCTTCGTAGAAATAGTGTAGGGTCTATTTGACCTCTAACGAAGCCCTTCTCAATTAGGAATGTCGACAACCACTCATACCAAGCCCGGGGTGCTTGTTTAAGGCCATAGAGTGCCTTTTTGAGCTTGAACACGTGGTTTGGAAATTCGGTACTCTCAAACCCCGGAGGTTGTTCGACGTAGACCTCTTCTCTAATCAAACCATTTAGGAAGGCCAATTTGACATCCATTTGGTATAGCTTGAATCCGTGATGTGCTGCAAATGCAAGCATCAATCGAATGGATTCTAATCGTGCCACGGGAGCATAGGTTTCATCATAATCAAGGCCTTCATCTTGACTATAGCCCTTGGCTACTAAGCGTGCCTTGTTTCTAATGATTTCTCCCTTATGGTTCAATATGTTCTTGAAGACCCATTTGGTTCCAATGATGGTGGTCTTCTTAGGTCTAGGGATTAAGTCCCAAACCTGACTCTTTTCGAATTGACCTAGTTCATCTTGCATTGCAATAATCCAATTGGGATCATTTAATGCTTCATCAATTTTTCTAGGTTCAATTTTTGAAATTAGGGCAACTTCATTAGCCTCATTCCGGAAGAATGATCTAGTTCTAACCCCATGATGGATGTCTCCAACAATTTGGTCTTGGGTATGACTAGAGGCTAATCTAGTTTGCCTTGGTGTTGGTGGTGCTTCGTGAATGGGTTCACTAGACACAAGTTCAGCCTCAGGATCCGGCTGATCTATGGATTGTCTAGGCTCACCATCATCAGATTCATCACCATCAACAACATTTGGACTTTCATTCAAACTTAGTCTCAACTTCATCTTCTGGTTGACCATTGACTTTTGGAATTTCTTCAAAGACAACATCAGAAGACTCTTCAACTAATCTAGACTTCTTGTTGTAGACTCGATAGGCTTTGCTAACGAGGGAGTACCCGACTAGTATCCCTTCATCAGCCTTCGCCGTGAACTTTCCAAGGTGATCCTTGGTATTTAGAATGAACACTTTACAACCAAACGCCCTAAGGTGTTTAACCGTAGGTGGTTTCCCAAACCAAAGCTCATGGGGAGTCTTCCCTAAAAACCTATGAATGAGGACTCGATTTTGTACATAGCAAGTTGTATTTAAAGCTTCAGCCCATAAGTAACTCGGGAGTGAGTACTCATTAAGCATGCTTCGTGCAGCCTCTTGTAGAACATGGTTCTTCCTTTCTACAACACCATTTTGTTGTGGTGTTCTAGGAGTAGAGAACTCAAGTCTATAACCTCTATCTTGATAAAATTCTAAAAACCTTTGATTTTGAAACTCACCTCCATGATCACTTCTAATTGTCTTAATTGTTAATGATTTTTCATTTTCAACTCTTCTACAAAAGGAAATGAAGACATCGAAAGTTTGGTCCTTATATTTTAAAAAATAGGTCCATGTATATCTAGTGAAATCATCAATGATCACAAAGCAATACCTACTTCCATTCGATGATATGATAGTACTACAATCAAATAAATCCATGTGAAGTAAATCAAATGCAGTAGAAGTACTTACAGCGCTTTTACCTTTATGAGCAGATTTTGTTTGTTTACCCATTTGACATGCATCACAAAGTTTGTCATTTTCATACTTGATGCTTGGTAAGCCACGGGCTAACCCCTTGTTGGCCAACTTCCGGATGTTCTTCATGTTCACATGTGCTAGCCTCCGGTGCCAAAGGGTGGACTCTTCTTCTTTTGACATGAAACACTTAGCAAAAGCATTAGTAGCACTTTTAAATGAAACTTGATAAATATTGTCTACTCTTGCTCCTACTAGTACCGTGTCCAAGGTGTCATGTTGTCTAACTAGACATTGACTTGGTTGGAAATCAATTGTGTAACCCGTGTCACACAATTGACTCACACGTAGGAGATTAAATTTCATCCCCTTGACTAGAAGGACATTTGAAATTTTAAGACATTCGGATATTTGAATGTCTCCTATTCCTATGACCTTAAGACTACCATTGTTACCAAATGATACATTACCTCTACTTTTCTTGTGAAGTGTGGTAAACAATGATCTATCCCCGGTCATGTGTTTGGAGCATCCACTATCAACGAACCAAGTTGATAGATGCTCCCCTCAATCATAACCTACACAATTCGAAAAATAGAAGTTTTAGGTACCCAAACCTTGGGACCTAAAGCATCAACTAAACAAGACTTAGGCACCCATGCCTTGACCACTTTCTTTTGAACCTTGGGTGTCCTAGATTGTCTCATATCAGTCCTAGACATCAAGGACACGAATGATGGTTCTTTAGGACGGTAACCAATACCGACCCTATTGTAGACTGCCCTTTGGGCATTCAAGATCATGTCTAGGGTTTTAGAGCTAGTTGAGAACTTCTCAAGAATATTCTTGAGTTTCTCAACTTCACTCTTCAAAGATTTGTTCTCTTCTTCTAGCAAGTCATCATGCAAATCATCTACTTCTTCAACCTTAGAGGATTTTAAGTTTTCAACTTCAAGTTTCAAAGACTTAATCTCATCCTTTAGCAATTCAACATGTAAATCATCAATGTTATCATCCCTAGATAATTTCAATTGATCAATTTCTAATTGCAATGCTTTAACCTTATTCTTTGACTTTTTCAACATACTAGTCAAGCATGCAATAGCTCTATAACACTTTTCAAGCTCGGGAGAAGTTACCTCTTCATCATCCGAGGATGATGAAGCCGCGTTTGAGGAACTTGAAGATTCATCACTACTTTCCTCTCCAAGAGCCATAAGTGTCACATGCCTTGTGCTCTTCTCCTCCTTCTCTTCATCGGATGAGCTAGAGGTTGACTCATCCCAAGTGGCTTTCAAGGCCTTCTTCTTCTTCTTGGATTTTTCATCTTTCTTTTTGGATTTCTCCTCCTTCTTCTTAAGTTTTGGACATTCATTCTTGAAATGCCCTTTCCTACCACACTCAAAGCAAGATGCATTAGTCTTATCAAGTTTAGCTTCACTAGAGTTACCTCTACTCTTGAAGCGTCGACTCCTTCTCATCATTCTTCTCACAAAGTTCGCCATTTCGGAGGATGAGGAGCCGCTGCCATCTTCTTCGAAATCGGACTCGGATTCGGAAGAGGATGAAGATGAGGAGACCTCCTTCTCCTTCTTCTTCTTGTTGAATCGGTCCCCTGCAACTAAAGCAATCCCCTTCTCCTTGGGGCCTTTGTTAGCCATTTCATGCAATTCCATCTCACAAAATAAATCATCTAATTTTACAATGGATAGATCCTTGGAAACATTGTAGGCATCCACCATGGATGACCACAAAGCATTCCTTGGAAAGACTTTCAAGACATACCTCACAAGGTCGCGATTCTCGACCTTTTCATCAATCGAATGAAGCCCATTGAGGACTTCCTTGAACCGACTATGAAACTCACTTACCGATTCATTCTCCTTCATGGAGAGATATTGAAGTTGATTGGGAACAAGTCCCTCTTAGCGATTCTTGAATCTCAGGTGCCATCATGGAGTTCGATGAGCTTGTTCCACAAGTCCTTTGCACTTGTGAAAGGACCAACCATGATGAGTTGGTCTTTGTTCATGCCACATTATAGAGTGACAACCGCCTTCGCGTCGGCTTCACTCTTTCGAGTTTGTTCGGCAGTCCACCGCCATGATTCGAGTTCTTTGCCTTCATCATCCTTAGAAGGGGTGAATCCCTCCTTCACCGCGAACCAAGTATTGATATCCATCTTCAAATAATATTCCATCTTCGATCTCCAATATTGGAAATCAGTGCCATCGAAGAATGGAGGTCGGGTGGTGGAGAAGCCTTCTCTCAACGCCATCTTGTTGATAACTCTAGGATATTAAGCCGTAAACAGAGCCCCAAGTTCTGATAACACTTGTTGGAAACCGAATCGCTAGAGAGGGGGGGGGTGAATATAGCCAATCACTTGGACTTAGACACAAATCAAATTTCTGCACTTAACTTTGTTAGTAGCACAGCGGAAGTATGAAAACAGAAAATGCAGAAACAGAAAATGAAGAGAAACAAGTACAACTATCAAGATCGCTAACAAGGAGGGGTTACAAGGTTCGGGGATAACTTGCCCCTACTCCTTGGCGTGCCCTTAAGGTGGGCGATCCCTTGATCGTCGGCAGATCAAGCCTCGGTTAGCACCGGATAGAAGACAACCTCCTTCTCGGTGGAGAAACCTCTCCATAGCATTTCAATCACAGATAAATGTTTAAGCTCAATGAAACAACAAGAAAGATCTTACTCAAGCACTCAGCAAAGACAAGAACACAGCAAGCTATCCTAAGCTCCACCCAGCGGCGATCTCACGCAAGAAACCCTTCCTCGTGTCTTCCCGCTGTCGGACTCCAAGCTTCTTATTCTCTCCTTCAAGCGCTCAGGAAATGGATGGTTGCTTCAAGATTGCAATCATTTGCTCAAGATGATGACAACTTCAGTAACACAGCAAGCAAGTTGTGGAGAACACAAGGGGCAGCAAGAAAACCAGTATGCGAACTCTGCTTCCACAAAGCCTTCTTCCACCCTTTTTGTTTCTCCACTCAGCATCAGGTGACAGTCTCCTGCAGCCTCCAGCTGCTTCCCTGCCAATGCCGGCTACCACTGAACCCTTCCTGGACTTCCTGAGCTCCCCTCAGCCAAGCTCCAGTCAGCAGCTCAGTCTGCAGCTCCAGCCGTTGCAACCTGAAATGGAGAATGGACAAACCTGCTCCAAGGAAAGCCTCCATTGACTTCTCCTTGAGTGTTTGAATCATCCCCTATCACCTGCAGCTTAATCAGAGTGTTAGAGCAGCATATCACACAGTAAATCAAGTATCAGATGTAAGCAGCAGAGAATCAGATATGGCCAGGCGCGATCAGAGCGTCTGATAGTGCAATTTGAATTAAAGTGATCGATCACCGGACCGATCATTGAGCCTCCTGATCGGTCACCAGACCGATCAGGCTCCGTCCTGATCGATCCCCAACGCTCAATCAGAAATCGCGATTTCTTTGAGATTCTCCTGGACCGATCACCAGACCGATCCCAAGTTGTGGATCGATCACCGGACCGATCCACCTCTAATTTAGGCGATTTCTGAGATCCGCAGTCTAAACCTCCTGATCGGTCACCTGACCGATCAAAGGGTCTCCTGATCGGTCACCAGCCCAATCAGATCATGACCAGACCGATCAGGCATCGTCCTGATCGATCTTAGTGAGGAACCCGCGAAGTTGGATCGTTCTCCAGAACGATCTGCACAGTGATTCTGATCGGTCATCAGACCGATCAGGAGCAGTTCAGCAAGGGAACTCAACCTCACTGTTCGCTCCCTGATCGGTCACCAGACCGATCAGGAGCCAGTCAGTGGGTGAAACGCATACTCCCTGATCGATCACCAGATCGATCAGGAGCAGCACAGTAGGTTCCCAACCTCACTGTGTGCTCCCTGATCGGTCACTGGACCGATCAGTCATTGCTAGATCGGTCACCAGACCGATCCAGGACGGAGCAGCGTGCCAGCTTCCCTGATCGATCACCAGACCTATCCAGAGACTCAACCTAGCTCTCCAAGCTAGGTTTTCATTCACCTTAGCCTTCCAAGCTAAGGATTTTTCACCTAACTCTCCAAGTTGGGAATTTGCACCTAACCCTCCAAGTTAGGACTTTTCACCTAGCCCTCCAAGCTAGGACTTTTCACCCAACCCTTTCGAATTAGGACTTTTCCAAACCTAGCCCTCCAAGCTAGGACCTGACCCTCCAAGCCAGGACTTTTTCACCTAATTCTCCAAGATGGGAATTTGCACCTAACCCTCCAAGTTAGGACTTTTCACCTAGCCCTCCAAGCTAGGACTTTTCACCCACCTCTTCCAAATTAGGACTTTTCACACACCTAGCCCTCCAAGCTAGGATTTTCAACACCTAACCCTCCAGGTTAGGATTTTCCAACACCTAGCCCTCCATGCTAGGATTTTTCATACCATGCCTAATCCCCGATCAGGACTTAATCATCATCAATAATCATCCACCTAAACTAAAATCGGTGTCAACACCAAAACAACAATCAGGGCCAGACTGCATCAACAAAAACTAACATTCTTGCCATGTTTGTTGTGGAACTAACCTTGGATGCAGGGACCAAAGGAATGTGTTTCTGCAGCTCAGAACACCTCAAAGGAGAGGGACAGCAGCTGGGTTAGGCGCCCGGAAGGTCCCGGGTGCCCTTGGTCAAAGTCAAACGAGCAGTTAAGCAAGAATCGCTTCGAAAGCTTACTGGATCAGGCGCCCTGATGGTCCCGGGCGCCCTGTATGTCCCGGGCGCCCTGGGTCCAAGCCAAATTGTGATCGAAGCAAACTCAGCCACGAAGCCAGCAGACCAAGTCAACCAAGGCGCCCTCGTCAGCTCCGAGGCCGATTCTGGAGGGATAAGCGCTGACCGAGCTGCGGATGAGGTTTCGCGGATCCGAAGGCACGTGTCAGGCACCCCCAGCGTCCAGGGCGCCTCCAGGAGCAGAAAGAAAGGGGCTCAACCCCTAAGGCTTCAATAACACTTTTTCCAACGCCTCTACTCTCTTCGTTCAAGCGCTCTGCTCCAGAAAACTCTGTGCTCGACATTCTAGCGCCAACGACGACCCTCTGCTCCGAAGTACGATCCACACCGGGCGTCGGTAACGAAGAGTATAATTGTTTATTTACTGTACTACTATTGTAATGATTCCTGTAAACCTTTGCGCACATATAGAATTGTCCGCAGTAAACGGTCAAGGACCGTGGGCCTTGGAGTAGGAGTCAACCGCAACTCCGAACCAAGTAAAAGTGCTTGTGTTCTTCTGCTGTGTTTGTTTTTATTTCCGCTGCGTAATTTCTCTCAATCTTATCCAAAAAAGTTTTCACGATATTCACACCCCCCTCTATCGTGTTTTCTCGATCCAACAGAATCAGGTAAGTCTGAATAGCTCATCATTGACCTGACATTCCCATAAGAGTCTTATTCCTTCTTTCTACAACTCCGTTCTGTTGGGTTGTACCGGGTGCAGTTAGCTGGGACTGAATCCCAGCTTCTGATAGGAAGGTCCTAAACTCTCCAAAGAGGTATTCGCCAACCCGATCTGATCGCAGTGTCTTGATACTTTTACCTCGATGTTTCTCCACATCAGTCTTGAATTCTTTGAACTTTTCAAAGCATTCAGACTTGCGGCGCATCAGGTAAATGTACCCATACCTTGAATAATCATCAATGAAAGTGACGAAATATTCAAAGCCGCCTCTAGCCTGGATTGACATAGGACCACAAAAATCAAAATGAATCAGTTCTAGCACATCTTTGGCACTATACCCCTTAGCCTTGAAAGGTCTTTTGGTCATCATACCTTCTAAGCAAGACTCACAGGTCGGGAGATCCTCCACTACCAATGAACCCAGGGGCCCATCAGCTATCAACCTCTGAATCCTACTATGGTTAATATGACCAAGTCTAAGGTGCCAAAGGTATGCCTGATTTATCTTAGAAGGTTCTTTTCTCTTATTTAGGTTAGATGAAGAGCTATTTACTTTAGTGTGCATCATGGGAGTCATTGGTTCTAGAGTATACAGATTGCCAACCATTGTACCCGAACAGATAATCTCTCTATTTTTTTAATAACAACTTTATTATCAAAAGCAACAGAATATTCATCGTTTATTAACTTAGAAACTGAAATTAGATTCTTTCTAAACGAGGGTACAAAATGATAATCTCTCAAAACTAATACTTTATTTCTCTCAAAAGATAAATAGAAAACTCCCACTGCAATTGCTACCACCTTTGTAGCGTCACCCATGTAGACCACGATTTCTTCATGAGCTAGCCATCGGATTTCCTGGAACCCCAGAAGGGGATTGCAGACATGGTCAGCGGCTCCTGTATCTACACACCAGGTACTAGTAGATAGCACCGCTAAACATGTTTCAATGACTAAGGCTGAAGAAATACCTTTGTTTTGACGACGGGGGCATCCCGCTTTCCAGTGCCTAGTTTGCATGCATGTGAAGCACTTTCCTTTCGACTTCTTCACGCTAGTCCGGGGTCCTTGCAATGCTGCTGCCTTCTTGAACCCTCCTCGTTTCTTCTTCTTCCTGCCTTTCGGCACAGAAGGAGAAACATTTTGAGTTACTAAGGTCTGTGAGTTCTGATGAAAGAGGCCCTCTGCCACCTGGAGTTCTCCTAGCAGTTCACCCAACGTATAATTCCTTTTGTTCATATTATAGTTGAGCCTGAACTGCTCAAAACTCCTAGGCAGAGTGTTAAATCCGAAACTTTTGTGTTGCTTTGGAAAATTTTCCAAAAAAACGTCCTAAGATTTCTGGGCTCTTAGGCGAAGTTTAGGGGATTTAAATGATTTAAAACTAAATCTTAAAGGGGCTGGTTGCCAAAATAAACAAATGAAGGGTGCAAATTGAATCAAGTTAGAATGGGTGGACTTAAATGAAAAAGGGACAGAGTATAAGGGGATGTTAGGGTTGTTAGGGCTTAATGGTTCGCCCGTACACCTCGTCTGCCGATCGAAGCCACCCCAATCTCTCCCTCTCTGGTTTCGACCACAGCCAGAAGAGACGGTGCCTCTTCCTTCTCCATTCCACTCACGCGATCGCAACCCCACCTTCTGTTGGGACCGGGTGCATGTTGACAAGGATACGGGTTCGTAAAATTTTAAATTTTTACGTGCAGCGGAAGAGTTAGCATAAAATAATTTCTCAAATTATTCTAACCACGTATCTAGCATGCAACCTTATGGTGTGTGGACATGATCATAAAATAAAACGTTACGGAAAAGTAAACTAATTTACTTTGTACCTCGCGTAACTCGAAGTAAGGGACGAGATCCAACCGTAGCGTCCCTTGGAAGCTCCGCCTCTATTCGCGTCCACGCCGAGTTCTCTTCGGGATGACTTCGCAAAGTCACGAGTTTTGTACCGATGAGAACTACTAGATTCTCTAAAGGCACAACTAGAAGATCAAGAGAGAAGATAAGAAACTAACCGCCAAGAATCGGAATCTAAATTCCGGGAAGGAAGGAGATGTGATCCGCTTCTTCTTCTTCTTGGTTGGCTTCTCCTTCGTGTTGATGGCTCACGGCAAGTGTGAGGTGCGCCGGCCCTAGCTCTCAAGGAGGGCGCCGGCCCTAGCTCTCAAGGTGGGCGCCGGCCCTAGGTGGGAAGGAGAAAGGAAGGGAAGAGAATAAAAGAGAGAGAGGGAGAGAGTTAATCTCTTGATGGCTCTATATCGATTTGAATTCAAGGCTTGCCTTTGGTTCCTTTATATAGTGGCCTCTCCCTTGCCAAGTCTCTCTTTTAACGGAATTAACGGAATTAGTTATCATAAGAAATTTATCTTATAAAGTTTCTTATGACTTATTCCGTTAAGCCTAGTTTTATTATAACTAACTTTATAATAAAACAAATTCTCCTCTCCTTTAATTATGGAATAAATTATATAAGAAATTTATAAATTTTCTTATTATGAAAAAATCAATTCATAATTGATTTTATAAAATTAAAATAAACCAATTCATGGATTATTTTAACTTCCATAAAAAGAATAAATTTCTATAAATTTATTTATATAAATTTCTTTATACAAATTTATTTGTCCATAATTTATAAAACAAATCGCACTAGATTTATTTTATTAATTAACCAAATAAAATGGTTTTCTCCCCAAGTGATGGCCGGCCAAACCAAAGGGGTTTGGCACCCTCTTTGGCCGGCCAAACCAAGCCACACCAATCGCGAATTAAACTCATTTAATTCGCCCAATAAGCCTTCAAAAGACTTAGCCATTATAAGCTTTCATTGCGCCTCTGATTAACTCAGATTCGACTTATTTCTCTTGATCGAAAAATCCAATTTTCAACTCATTTTAAATCCCTCGGATTACTCGTAGTGCGTGTGACTAAATAGGCTTTCGATTTATGTTGGCCGTCTATAATCAACCAATTATAGAACGATCATGAGTGGCACCTAGTAGTACATCATGATCCCCAATTAATCGAAAGATCAACGGTTTGACCTCAGAAGAAATTCTGAAACCCTTCAGCAGCTCTAATGAATCGTACCTCATTCCCTTCACCATCTTATACCCACTTGGTTCAGGACACGGTCTATGTGTGTCAGTCCCCACTAGGCTGACTACGTCACACCTAGCCTAAGTAATGTCTTTCTCGTCCTTGGATTTCTAATTACTCTCATGTATTTTAGAGATTCGCACTCTAAATATGATATGCTATGGCCAGAGGCTTTGAGTAACAATCCGACGATAGGCCTGGGTATACATCTCCTCGCAAGGAGTGGTGAATCCTTTGTAGGCTGTTCAAACATCTTCGGGCACTTCGGCTTATACCCAATCATCCTGGGTCCACACCTCCTTGGAGATGCTTGCTTAAGATGTTAAAGTATAAGTCTCCATGACCAAGATGACTTGAACACCGCAAGTCAAAGGAACATCGCACTTAAGCCGCAGTAAGAACTTCATTGACATATCTATATAGATAACCATATGAAGTCTTACAGCTAGTCACTCCAATGAACTAGTTCCCTTAACTAGCATCCATGTTTATCTCCGGACATCCCAATGTCACCAGCCAGTGAAAATCAGCTGATTAGAGAATAACTCATGCTAGTCTCAACAGAATTGATAGTGTCCGTATTTATCAATTCATCGACTAGGGATATTTTCAATACTTCACATTTGCACATTTAGAGATAATCACTAGTTGTGATCTCATCACAAATTCTCTTATGCTGTGAGTTGTATTGCGGACATTCAGTAGATGAGTTTAAGATCCCAATCAAATACACAAGCATGTATACTCAAATAGTGAATTATCATTTATTAAAATAAATATTTACAATCATAAGGCGATTGCCTTAGGATACTTCTCTCATATCACTAACAAACTCCCACTTGGCCTAATGCCAATCGCTACGGTATCCAATACCACAGGCTCTAACATGACCCTCAAACTTGCTCTGAGGTAAGGCCTTAGTTAAAGGATCCGCTAAATTCCTTTCAGTGGGAATTTTCTCAATTTGTATGTCATTCCTACTTATAATCTCTCTGATCAGATGATAGCGGCGAAGCACGTGTTTGGATCGTTGATGAGACCTTGGTTCCTTCACTTATGCAATAGCTCCATTGTTGTCGCAGTAAACCGGCACTGCTTCATCAATGGTTGGAACCACACCAAGTTCGGAGACGAACTTCTTGATCCAGACTGTTTCCTTTGCTGCTTCCGAAGCTGCGATATATTCCGCCTCCGTGGTAGAATCCGCTACGGTGTCTTGTTTGGAACTCTTCCAACTTATTGCGCCTCCATTCAAAGTAAATATGTATCCAGACTGAGATTTGGAGTCATCCTTATTTGTCTGGAAACTGGCATCTGTATACCCACGTATTACCATATCTCCTTCTCCATATATTAGGAACACATCCTTAGTTCTTCTTAAGTACTTAAGGATTGTCTTAACAGCCGCCCAATGATCCATTCCTGGATCCGACTGGTATCTGCTTGTGACGCTCAAAGCATACGATACATCGGGCCTAGTACATAACATAGCATACATGATAGATCCTATCGCGGATGCATAGGGAATCTTATTCATGCAAATCCTCTCGTCTTCTGTGCGCGGACACATAGACTTTGAAAGGTTGATCCCATGCCTGATGGGAAGGTAACCTTTCTTGGATTCCGACATGCTAAACCTTTTAGCACTCGGTCTATATATGTAGACTGCGAAAGACCAAGCAACCGTTTTGATCTATCTCTATAGATTCTAATCCCAAGGATATAGGTTGCTTCTCCCAGGTCTTTCATGGAGAAAGTTTTGGACAACCAAATTTTAACTGTCTGTAAGACTGATATATCGTTTCCTATAAGTAAGATGTCATCGACATATAATACTAGGAATACGACTGCACTCCTACTAACCTTCTTGTACACACAAGGTTCGTCAGGATTTTGTGAGAAATCAAACTCTTTGATTGTCTCATCAAAGCGGATGTTCCAGCTCCTAGATGCTTGCTTTAGTCCGTATATGGATCGTCGAAGCTTGCATACTTTGGTTTTATCAACCGATGTGAAACCTTCAGGTTGTATCATGTATACATCCTCAAGCAGGTTTCCATTAAAGAAAGTTGTTTTCACATCCATTTGCCATATCTCATAATCATAATGAGCTGCTATGGCTAGGAGCATCCGAATGGATTTAAGCATAGCTACTGGCGAATAGGTTTCGTCATAATCAATTCCTTGTTTCTGACGATATCCTTTTGCCACTAATCTAGCCTTAAAGGTAACTACATTACCTTCCATGTCGGTTTTCTTCTTGAAAACCCACTTGCACCCTATGGGCTTAATCCCTTCGGGTGGGTTAACCAAGTCCCATACTTGGTTTTCGTACATGGAATCCATTTCCGACTTCATGGCCTCAAGCCATTTGTCCCTTTCTGAACTTTTCAGAACATCTTCATAACTGATAGGTTCGTCATCGCTTATGAATAACACGTCGTTCGATTCACTTATGAGAAATCCGTATCTCTCTGGAATATTGCGTGTCCTATCAGATCTACGAAGAGGTGGTGTAGTTTTAGGTTCAACTGATAGCTCATCATTATGAGTTATTGGTTGTGGGTCTAGACTAGGTGTCTCTGTAATGTCTATTGGAGTTTCTTGAACTTCATCAAGTTCAATGTCACTCCCACTATTTTCTTGTAAAAGAAATTTTTTTTTCAGAAATACAGCATGCCTTGAAACAAACACCTTTTGTTCCAGGGGATGATAGAATTGGTAACCCTTCGTTTCCTTAGGGTATCCAATAAATAGACATTTATCAGACTTAGCATCCAATTTGTCTGATACAATCCGCTTCACATAAGCAGGACAACCCCATATCTTAAGGTGAGTTAAGTGGGGGTTCTTACTATTCCATGTCTCATATGGAGTAGTAGAGACTACCTTGGTCGGGACTCTGTTTAGCAAGTAAACAGCTGTCTTAAGTGCATAGCCCCAAAAGGATTTTGGAAGAGTTGCATGATTCATCATCGACCTAACCATGTCCATCAAGGTTCGGTTGCGCCTCTCAAATACACCATTATGCTGTGGTGTATACGGCGGAGTCCATTGGGACAATATCCCATTGTCCCTAAGATAATCTTGAAACTCTTGACTTAAGTATTCACCACCTCGATCGGATCGAAGTATCTTAATACTTTTGCCAATCTGTTTCTCTACTTCATTTCTGAACTCTTTGAATTTCTCAAAGGCTTCAGATTTGTGTTTCATCAAAAACACATACCCGAATCGTGAGTGATCATCGATAAAGGTGATGAAGTAGCCATAGCCTCCTTGTCCAAGAGTTGACATTGGTCCACATACATCAGTATGTATTAGACCAAGCAATTCTCCCACTGGATTACCTTTTCTAGAAAAGGGTAATTTGGTCATCTTGCCTTTTAAGCATGATTCGCATGTATCAAATGAATCGGGTTCAAATGATTCCAGAATTCCACATCGCTGTAATTCGGTCATGCGTTTCTTACTTACATGGCCAAGACGGCAATGCCAAGTGTAGGAGTCTATTCGATTATCTATTCGAGCACGTTTGTTGCTAACTTCGATATTGAAAACGTCACTGGATAAATCTAACGTGTAGATACCATTGCACAAAGTTCCATTCCCATAAAGAACGTCATTTAAAGTTATGTAACAACAATTGTTACTAAAAGTTAAATGATAACCCTTTTCATTCAAACATGAAATAGATACAATGTTCTTTATTAACGAAGGAACAAAATAACAATTATCCAATTCTAAGACACGTCCAGTGGGGAGCTTTAGCAAATATGTTCCGATGGCAACAGCAGCAATCTTTGCTCTATTTCCAACTCGCAAATTTGCTTCTCCTTTGACGAGTCTTCTTCTATTCCTTAGCCCCTGTATGTCATTACATATATGTGAGCTACACCCAGTATCAAGTACCCAGGTATTAGAGGAAATAGAGTGACATTCAATAACGAAGATACCTGAAGAGGATGGGGCATCGGATGCCTTATTCTTCAAGGACTCAAGATAAACCTTGCAGTTTCTTCGCCAGTGACCCTCCTTGCCACAATGATGGCAAGTTCCTTTTGGTTTCTTTTCAGTCTTTTTGGCCTTTTTCTTCTTCCCTTTATTCTGTTCTTTGGCCTTCCTCTTAGAACCTTTCTTCGAGGAACCAACTAACAGTACCGTCTTCTGATCCTGCTTTACAGAAGGCTCAATAGTCTTCAGCAGGTTGAGCAACTCAGGAATGGTGGTCTCCAGCTTGTTCATCCGATAGTTCATCACAAATTGTGAATAACTTTTGGGCAAACAATGCAGAATTAAGTCAATACTTAGTTCATGATCCATTGCAAAACCGAGTGTGTTCAGTCCCTCAATGTACCCCAACATCTTTAACACAAACTGCGAGGTAGAAGTGCCTTCCTGCATCTTAGAGGTGAAGAGGAGTCTGGAGACTTCGAACCTTTCGGATCTCGTCTGCTCTTCAAACAACACATGAAGATGGAAGATGATGGTATAAGCATCCATATGCTCATGCTGCTTTTGCAGCTCAGGTACCATAGAGGCTAGCATGATGCAACTCGCAAGTTCAGAATTGGTCACATGTTTCTGATAGGCCACTAACTGGTCTGGAGTTGCATTTGCTGGAGGATGGTTGGGAAGTTGATCTTTAATGACATAAGCAAGCTTCTTTGCCTTGAGGACTATCCTCAGGTTTCGAAGCCAGTCCATGAAGTTAGGCCCAGACAGTTTATTGGTGTCCAAGATGGAACGCAAATTCAGAGAAGACATGATCGAGTGATTAACCTAGAAATACAAATTGAGCTTATGTGAGAAGAATGATTAAAGAATGTATCAATATACATAAATAAAATCCTATTTATTTTTCAAATTGAATAACCCTTTTTATCAATTCGGGAGATCGTAGGAACATCTCCAAATAGGTTGATATCCAACCATAGATAAGAACAACCATGGCTGTGGCCATCAAGTCATTCTTAGCCATGAAGGTAGGTAATTATACCGATTACACATCACATATATGTAACTATCACTTTATGCTATCAACTAATTGAATGTTTGCATAAATCATTGGGTTGTTAACTCATTAACAAGTATGCATCATTATACATAGCACCCAACTGCACCTCTCTTTACATCGACCTTGGCTGTGGCACAACAAATCGATGCTCCAAGCTTAAGGCTGACCCATTAATCAAGAAATAGTTTTAATATGGTTGGAGCTCATTCAACCGCTTAGTCAGGCTTGGATGTGTCCAACAACCAAAACTAATGATTAACCTCTGACTCCAACTATATTATTCATAAACTAATTCCATGGTTTGAACATGTTGAGGTTCAAGTCGGGCATGGATGTGTCCATCAACCCAAACGAGAAACAAAACTCCGATTCTAACCATATTAATGGAAGGTGTTGGCCTTAATATTTTGTAAGGGGTTTTGGGTCTCATCTTTCTTTTCTAAGCACATTCATGACATAGAATTATGTCATGACTAACGATTTCCTTAATAAAGTATGTATGTGACTTAAGTTATCAAGTCTCATTAATTGAATTAGGAACTGGATTTTCTAATTCCAATTTCATACTTTATTCAAGGAATTGTTTTGGGAAACAATTTCCTAAATTGTCATAATCAATTTCGGAAATAATATGTTTAAGACTTTGATTTCTCTAAATCAAATCTTATTAAATTAAGAGACAAATCCCTTAATTCAACTACATATTATTTTCATGAAAATCTCATTTAAGAAAACTCTATAGGAAACCATTTTCCTAATTAATTTTGAAGACAACAATATGCAAGAGCATCACCTCTTAAAATATATTTTATTTATGGATTTAATTAATTACAACAAATTATTTTCTAAGGGTGGCTCCCCGAGGCTCAGATACCCAAAGAAAAGTAATTTGTTGTAAATCCAATTGGACGGCTCCCCGAGGCTCAATCCAAATCAAACATGACAATTTCAATTAAAATTGGGAAATTAAATTACAACAACTAACTTTAAATTGGACGGCTCCCCGAGGCTCAATCCAAAATAAAGAATTTTGTTGTCAATTTAAAAACCAATTCAAATTTAATTGTCAATTAACTGTCCATGAATTTGTCTAGACTTTCTTAAAAGAAAGTACCCAAAATTGCGAGATTTCATAATAGGTTTTCAGAATAATTGTAAGTTTCTGGTACAAAGAAAACTTACATATTTCCAAAATTAGAAAATTTCTAAAATAGAAAAATTTCCAAAATTGGAAAGTTTCCAAAGATGGGAAGTTTTCACAATTATTATAAAATTTCAGAAACTAGAAAATTTCAAAAGTTTGTGAAATTTCATGAGGATTTCCAAACTTTGAAATTCCTAAATCTAAAATTTATTATAATTGGAAAGTTTCCATAATTGAAAAATTTTCCAAAATTGAGATTATGACAAAGATTTCCACAAAATAATTATATGATTATGTCGAACACTAACCGGCTCTGATACCACTGTTGGGACCGGGTGCATGTTGACAAGTATACGGGTTCGTAAAATTTTAAATTTTTACGTGTAGCGGAAGAGTTAGCATAAAATAATTTCTCAAATTATTCTAACCACGTATCTAGCATGCAACCTTATGGTGTGTGGACATGATCATAAAATAAAACTTTACAGAAAAGTAAACTAATTTACTTTGTACCTCGCGTAACTCGAAGTAAGGGACGAGATCCAACCGTAGCGTCCCTTGGTAGCTCCGCCTCTATTCGCGTCCACGCCGAGTTCTCTTCGGGATGACTTCGCAAAGTCACGAGTTTTGTGCCGACGAGAACTACTAGATTCTCTAAAGGCACAACTAGAAGATCAAGAGAGAAGATAAGAAACTAACCGCCAAGAATCGGAATCTAAATTCCGGGAAGGAAGGAGATGTGATCCGCTTCTTCTTCTTCTTGGTTGGCTTCTCCTTCGTGTTGATGGCTCACGGCAAGTGTGAGGTGCGCCGGCACTAGCTCTTAAGGAGGGCGCCGGCCCTAGCTCTCAAGGTGGGCGCCGGCCCTAGGTGGGAAGGAGAAAGGAAGGGAAGAGAATAAAAGAGAGAGAGGGAGAGAGTTAATCTCTTGATGGCTCTATATCGATTTGAATTCAAGGCTTGCCTTTGGTTCCTTTATATAGTGGCCTCTCCCTTACCAAGTCACTCTTTTAACGGAATGAACGGAATTAGTTATCATAAGAAATTTATCTTATAAAGTTTCTTATGACTTATTTCGTTAAGCCTAGTTTTATTATAACTAACTTTATAATAAAATAAATTCTCCTCTCCTTTAATTATGGAATAAATTATATAAGAAATTTATAAATTTTCTTATTATGGAAAAATAAATTTATAATTGATTTTATAAAATTAAAATAAACCAATTCATGGATTATTTTAACTTCCATAAAAAGAAAAAATTTATATAAATTTATTTATATAAATTTCTTTATACAAATTTATTTGTCCATAATTTATAAAACAAATCGCACTAGATTTATTTTATTAATTAAACCAAATAAAATGGTTTTCTCCCCAAGTGATGGCCGGCCAAACCAAAGGGGTTTGGCACCCTCTTTGGCCGGCTAAACCAAGCCACACCAATCGCGAATTAAACTCATTTAATTCGCCCAATAAGCCTTCAAAAGACTTAGCCATTATAAGCTTCCATTGCGCCTCTGATTAACTCAGATTCGACTTATTTCTCTTGATCGGAAAATCTAATTTTCAACTCGTTTTAAATCCCTCGGATTACTCGTAGTGCGTGTGACTAAATAGGCTTTCGATTTATGTTGGCCGACTATAATCAACCAATTATAGAACGATCATGAGTGGCACCTAGTAGTACATCATGATCCCCAATTAATCGAAAGATCAACGGTTTGACCTCAGAAGAAATTCTGAAACCCTTCAGCAGCTCTAATGAATCGTGTCTCATTCCCTTCACCATCTTATACCCACTTGGTTCAGGACACGGTCTATGTGTGTCAGTCCCCACTAGGCTGACTACGTCACACCTAGCCCAAATAATGCCTTTCTCGTCCTTTGGATTTCTAATTACTCTCATGTATTTTAGAGACTCGCACTCTAAATATGATATGCTCTGGCCAGAGGCTTTGAGTAACAATCCGACGATAGGCCTGGGTATACATCTCCTCGCAAGGAGTGGTGAATCCTTTGTAGGTTGTTCAAACATCTTCGGGCACTTCGGCTTATACCCAATCATCCTGGGTCCACACCTCCTTGGAGATGCTTGCTTAAGATGTTAAAGTATAAGTCTCCATGACCAAGTTGACTTGAACACCGCAAGTCAAAGGAACATCGCACTTAAGCCGCAGTAAGAACTTCATTGACATATTTATATAGATAACCATATGAAGTCTTACAGCTAGTCACTCCAATGAACTAGTTCCCTTAACTAGCATCCATGTTTATCTCCGGACATCCCAATGTCACCAGCCAGTGAGAATCAGCTGATTAGAGAATAACCCATGCTAGTCTCAACAGAATTGATAGTGTCCGTATTTATCAATTCATCGACTAGGGATATTTTCAATACTTCACATTTGCACATTTAAGGATAATCACTAGTTGTGATCCCATCACAAATTTTCTTATGCTGTGAGTTGTATTGCGGACATTCAGTAGATGAGTTTAAGATCCCAATCAAATACACAAGCATGTATACTCAAATAGTGAATTATCATTTATTAAAATAAATGTTTACAATCATAAGGCGATTGCCTTAGGACACTTCTCTCATATCACTAACACCTTCCCCTCCCATTCTCGCTGGCATCGGAGGACCTAAGCTTGTATCTCCACCGGGTGTCGATCGCCCATCACACGGCAGACCTCAACGGGATTAGGGTAAGAGTTTGGATCTGTGAATGTTCAGTTTAGTTGCTCCGAAGCAGAGCCCTAATCATCTGATCCACTACAGCCTATATGTTTGCTCCTTTTCGTGAGAAGTTGATTCAACGTCATAGGGTTCTATTTTGAGTTGGGGGAAATTTGAGCTTCGGATCTCCTGGGATTGAGGAAAGGTACTGATATCTTTGGCCTTTGAGTATGGTTTTGTTCAACTGCGAGATTACTTTTGGATTCATAGTGGGATTGTTAATTTTGTATTGGAGCAGCTTAGGTCTTTATAATCAGTTTGTAGGAATTGATCTAGTGACATTTGGATGATGAACTTGTGAATAGGGTTTTGGTTTGCACTGCCACTGTTATGTTCTGTGATGGATTGGGTTATAGCAAGATTTGCAATATTGTTCTTATCAAACCTCTACGCATGAATTTGAATAGGTTTTGCTACCTTAGAGTTGGATAGGTTATTGTGGCTATTTAGTTCAATTGGAACAATAGGTTAATTGTGGGATTAGATCGAGGATTTAACCTAATCTTAATTACATGAGGTAATTGGGAAACCTTTCATTTAATTAGAAGTGATTAAATGAAAAAGAAATGATTAGGTTAATTCTGGTTTAGTTCAGGGATTAATTAGTTAGTTATTATATCCATGTAATAGCTAATTTATTATGCCTTGATACAGGGACCTGACTTGGATTTATTGTTGTTTATTATTGGCGAGTGGTTCTTTCTGTTTGTGATATGTGTTGGTGCAGGAAGCACTATATCGAACCTTATTTTGATATTGACAAAGGATTCAAAGTTAAGTAATATTTGTGATCTAACAATGTTCACTGAGTGTGCAGAGAGAAGTCCTAGCGAAGGACTGCTAGGCACCTGGCGAAGGACTGCCAGCAAACAAAGTCCTAGCGAAGGGCTGCTAGGAACTTGGCGAAGGACTGCCAGGAAACGAAGTCCTAGCGAAGGACTGCTAGGCACCTAGCGAAGGACTGCAAGGCATCGAAACCCTAAGACCTGGCGAAGGACTGTTGGGCACCTAGCGAAGGGCTGCTAGGAGTCGAAAGACCTGGCGAAGGATTGCTAGACACCAGGCGAATGACTGCTTGGAACCAAAGACCTGGTGAAGGATTGCTAGGCACCAGGCGAAGGACTGCTTGGAACTAAAGACCAGGCGAAGGATTGCTAGGCACCTGGCGAAGGACCGCTGGGAAAAAGTCCAGGCGGAGGAGCCGGTTGGCAATAGGTAAATTCTCCCGAGAGGAGTAGGTGAGGACGCATTCCCCGTCGAGGGAACAGTAGGCGTCGGTTCGACCTAGGGCTCCATTTTGGAGACCTAAAGTCAGAACCAAGACAGCTACGGCTGTAAAATTCACTAACATGCTTGCTTTGTTTTGTTTGGTACTAACCATGGATGCAGGATCGAAGGAACGAGTTTCTGCAGCTCAAAACGCCCCAAAGGAGAGGGCCAGCAGCTGGGTTGGGCGCCCGGGAGGTCCCGGGCGCCCTCAGTCAAAGCCAAACAAGAGTTAAGCAAGAAAACGCTTCGGAAGCACACTGGGTCGGGCGCCCCCTTGCTCCCGGGCACCCCCGTGCTCCCGGGCACCCCGGATGCCTCGGGCACCCTGGGTCCAAGCCAACGAAGCAGATAGAGTTCAAGTCAGTGAGAAGCCAGCAGACTGAGTCAACCCGGGCACCCCCTATGTACCGGGCGCCCCTGTCAAACCGCGAGCCCGATCCTGGAGGGATAAGGGCTGACCGAGAAGTTTGCGGATCGAGTGACACGCGGAGGGCGCCCCCAACGCCCCTGGTGCCCCCAGGTGCACTATATAAGGGGCTCGACCCCCAAGGCTTCTGTAACAACTTTCCAAACGCCTCTACGGTCTTCGACTCAAGCGCTCTGCTCCGGAAACCTCAAATCTCGAGATTCTAAGCGCCGACGACGACCCTCCGCACCAAAGTACGATCCATACCAGGTGTCGATCATGAAGAGTAACTCTGTTTTCTTTTACAGCAATATTTCTGTACAAATCACTGTAAAACACTTTGCGCATTATAGAATTGCCCGTAGTAAACGATCATGAACCGTGGGCCTTGGAGTACGAGCCAACCGCGACTCCGAACCAAGTAAATCCTTGTGTTCGCGTTGATTTTGTGTTTTTAATTTCCGCTGCCCATTCTCTTAGTTTTATCCGAAAACGATTTACGATATTCACCCCCCCTCTATCGTATTCTCTCGATCCAACAAGTGGTATCAGAGCGGGGTAGCTCAAAATTGGTGCAACCACCAATTTGAGAGTTTTTCAGATTTTCGAAATTATTTTATCTTTTTTTAATCTTTCTTGTTAATCGAGTTTGGTGCAATACCACTCGATCTTTTTTGCCTTTTTCAATTTTAAATTCTTATTTTTTTACCATAAGTCAGAATTGATAAAACAATCAATTTTTGAAAATTTGTCATAAATTTTTTTTCCATTATTTTAATATTTTTTTCTCGAAATTCGTGCTATCATAATTCAAGCATTTTGTTAACTCTTAATCAGATTTTCAAAAAAAATATATTATTTTCCAAAACAAATTTTTTTTTGTCACAAACTTTTTATTATTATTATTTTTATTTTTTCCACCTCGAAATTCGTGCAACATTTATCTTATGCTATTTTTTTCTCTCTCCCGCACTACTAATCCAAGACCAAGTCTTAGTACATTTTTTGTTATTTCTGGTGTGTACGAGGTTTAAACTAAATGGCCAACTAAGAATGGAACAGTGCTCGTCCACCGCTCTTCTCTGGAGAAAATTTCAATTCCTGGAGAAGTCTAATGGAATCCCACTTGAAGGCCAATCTGGATGTGTGGTTGATAATCCAAACGGGGTTCACATTCCCCACAGATGATGGAACATTGATCGCCTGGGACAAATTGGACGAACCAATGCTAAGGAAGATCGAGACTGATGCTAAGGCAACAGTAATCTTACAATGTGGCCTGACCAAAGAAGAATTGAAGCGGGTCGGATCCTTCATCTGTGCCAAGGAGATGTGGGAAAAGCTAATCAAACTACACGAAGAAAGCTCCGATATTGAGATCTTAGAAGATTTTGCATTTTCGGCTCAGGCACAAGTAGCTGAGACAGGCTCGACACCCGACGTCGAAATCGAACTAGAGTCAGACGACGAGTTTTCTGAAACAAAATCGGTAACTAATTTTGAATCATTTTCTGAATTAAGATTAAATAATCAAGCTGATACTGCAATGGTCGAGGAAGGTTTAGTTTTCATTATAGGGAAAACTCCTGGAGAACTGCAAAAAAAGCCTCAACCAGTACCTGTGTCCAACTCAGACTCAGAATTTGACAACAAAGAAGGAGATCGAACCAAACTGGTCCGATTAGCTCGTGATCACTACAAGATGATAAAGAAACAAAAAAGAAAGACGTCAAGTATCAAGGGGGAGATTCCCAACCGGGAATCAAAAGGTAAATTTTCAATATTTGAAAATCCAATATTTATCCCAAATAATGTGATTAATTCGTATAAATTAGTTAAGGTTAACATGTTAGAAAATTTGATTCACAACCTTGCTTATTTTAAAAAACCAGAGTATTATTTCAATTATGATATAACTTAGATCATTTTGTTTCATGTTTATTTATTTATTTATTTTATTTTTTAAAATTAGGATTGATTAGTTTAAGGACAAAAGAGTTACTTGAAATTTGAACAACCTAGTATTGAGTGGCGGTGAGATGATAGTACGTTAGGGAAGCCTCTTCTAATAAGGTCAAGTATACACTACTTGATCTCTTTAGACTGGTGAAACTAGCCGAAGCTACCGATCCAAGACCCAAACTAGTTAGACCAGAATTTTTCAAAAAGTAATTTTGAAAATGAAATTTCATTAAAAGGCTTTGTCAAGGAAAGGGTTGATGATCCAATAAGGTTACGGCCAAAGAAGGCCTAGTACCTCGCCAAGACCTGGAAGCCAATTTTTGAAATTCAAATTCAAGTTACTTCTTGTCAAATTCAAATCTAACACAAATTTCAATTGATCTTAGACTCAACCACTTTTCCAATATAAAATTAAAATTTATTAAAATGGTTATCTCATAAAACCCATAAGGTTAACATGTTTGATCACGTAGAACTGGGTGAGATATCTAGGACCTAAGAATATATGTCACTATCCTTTTAAATAAAACTCAAAGTGCTTTCAAAAGTTATTTAAAATTATCTCTATTTTTTCAAACTAATTTAGTTTACTATACCCCACTTTTTCATCTCTAACATTTTTTCAAAATATTGAATTTCATGTTAAATATCACAATAGACTCGTTTTAAATAGAATTGAGGGCTTGTTTGATTTAGCTATTTAATTAGTCAAACATGGATAACACTGAAGTCCCCTAAGGCATTAGATTGAATTAAACAGTACAGGGGGAGTGGTTTATTCTTTTTAATTTTCTTTCAAAATATCTTTGAAAAATTATTATCATTTTAAAATGGTTTTCGAAAACTATGCTATCATTGCAAATTGTGTTTTCAAAAATCTATCTCCTTGAAAACTATCATACTCAAAAGGTTGTTCAAAATTATTTCTTTAATTTTGACAAACCCTAAGACTCAGAGGAGGATTAACTTGTGGTCAACAAGCCTCCTAGGACTGTGTCAGATTTAGGGGGAGTTCAAATTAAAAGAAGAAGTTTAAAAATACTATGCTTTCAAATAATCACTATATTTTTCAAAAATTGTGCTTTACAAAAACCATTATCATTTCAAAATATTTTTCGAAAACGGGGCTTATGCTTTAAAATTATCTTAATTTCAAATTGAATTTTCTAAAATTATATTATCATTCAAAACTATTTTTTTATTTTAATTGATCCTAAAGACACAGAGGAAGGTCCACTTCATGATCTACAAGGACTCCTATGATGTGTCAAATTTAGGGGAAGTCTAAATCTAAAGAAGATTTTTTGACAAGTTTTTTTTCAACTATTTGTTTTGAATTGTTAAATAATTCTTGTGGGTTGAACCAACCCTAAAGACTCAGAGGAAGAGTACTTGTGGTCAACAAGCTTCCTAGGACTGTGTCAAGTTTAGGGGGAGGTCAAACTGAAGGATTTGCTAATTTTAAAATAATATGTTTTCATGTACTGCATTATTTAATTCTGTCTGAAAACATAAGGGAGTTTGGTTAAATACTTTCATTTTTGTAATACTTATGGAAAATAATATTTACTTGAGTTTGGAAAATTTTCCAAGACACTTAGGAAATGCCCTTGTAGTCAACAAGGTTTCCTAGGATTGTGTCAAACTGGAAAAGAAACCAAGTAAAGTATTATGTTTTCAAAATAACATTAATTTTTTTTAAATAGTACTTTCAAAAGTACTTCTATTTTTCAAAATATAATGTTTTCAAAAGTACAAATACTTTTCAAGGCAATAATGTTCTAAATACGTGAATTTTCTCAAAGACTTGCCTACAAATGCAAAATATTTTTTTTACTTTTTAAAGTGGTGTTTTATTGATGCAATGCTTTCAAGAGTTATACTAAGTATTTTTTATGTTTTCAAAACTCATAGGCTCTGATACACAATTTTTTTTCTTAAAACTTATTTCAAAATATATTTCTTTATTGATATACAGCCAAGGAGGAGAGCAAGAAAGAGAGAAAGGAATTTTTTTTCATTTAAACTTTTATCTCTTTTTCAAAAAGTAAAGCAAAAATTTCTAAGTACTTCAAAGTGTTTTTAAGTGCTAAATGCTGTTAAAATTTCAAACTACTGTCAAAATACTTCAAGTGCTTTCAAGTATTTCTAGTGCTTCAAAATTTTCTAAGTATGTCTAAATGTCTCAAATGTTTTTATGTACATATTTTTTTCTAAGTAAAATTTTTCTTAGTAAACAAAATTTGTCTAAGAAAAAACTTTTTAAAAATTTTGGAAAATGTTTCTAAGTAAAATTTTTGGTGAAAAACTTGTCTAGAAATTTTTCAAAGATTTTGTTTTTCAAAATACGCAAAGTATTTCCAAGCAAATTCTTCTAAGTGTGTAAATTCTTTTAAAACAATTTCTCCCAAATCCCAAAGTGGAAACATTCTAAGGGAAATTTGGCTTCAAAATCTTGCCTAAGTAATTTTTTTTGCAAAGTCGTGTAAGTAAAAGTTTTTTTTAAACAAAACTTAGGTTTGCTTTCAAAATGAAAAATTATCTAAGTGTAAAAAGTTGTTTATAAATATGTTTTTTTTCAAAAAAAACACTTTAAAAACTTAGAAGTTTTATAAAAACTCAAAACTCTCTATCCGAAACCTTGTTCGCCCATGTACTGTTTTTGATATTTGTCAAAGGGGGAGAAAAGGTCAAAGTTAAGTATTTGACAAGTATTCAGGATTTTAGGGGGAGTATGAGAAAATTTTCATATCTATTCTGTTCTTAACTGTTCATACTTCATTGTGTTTTTATTAACTGTTATATGTTTTCACTTAACTTTGAATTGTGTTGCCATAAATCAAAAAGGGGGAGTTTGTTGGTGCAGGAAGCACCATATCAAACCTTGTTTTGATATTGGTAAAGGATTCAAAGTTAAGTACTATTTGTGATCTAACAATGCTCACTGAGTGTGCAATGAGAAGTCCTAGCGAAGGACTGCTAGGCACCTGGCGAAGGACTGCCAGGAAACAAAGTCCTAGCGAAGGGCTGCTAGGCACCTGGTGAAGGACTGCCAGGAAACGAAGTCCTAGCGAAGGACTGCTAGGCACCTTGCGAAGGACTACTAGGCATCGAAGCCCTAAGACCTGGCGAAGGACTGTTGGGCACCTAGCGAAGGGCTATTAGGAGTCGAAAGACCTAGCGAAGGATTGTTAGGCACTAGGCGAAGGACTACTTGGAACCAAAGACCTGGCGAAGGATTGCTGGGCACCAGGCGAAGGACTGCTTGGTACTAAAGACCTGGCAAAGGACTGCTAGGCACCTGGCAAAGGACCGCTGGGCAAAAGTACAACTGGAGGAGCCAGTTGGCAACAGGTAAATTCTCCCGAGAGGAGTAGGTGAGGACGTGTTCCCCGTCGAGGGAACAGTAGGTGTCGGTTCGACCTAGGGTTCCATTTTGGAGACCTAAAGTCAGAACCAAGACAGCTACGACTGTAAAATTCACTAACATACTTGCTTTGTTTTGATTGGTACTAACCCTGGATGCAGGACCGAAGGAACAAGTTTCTGCAGCTCAGAACGCCCCAAAGGAGAGGGGCAGCAGCTGGGTTGGGCGCCCTGGAGGTCCTGGGCGCCCTCAGTCAAAGTCAAACAAGAGTTAAGCAAGAAAACGTCGGAAGCACACTGGGTCGGGCGCCCCGTGCTCCCGGGTGCCCCAGATGCCTCGGGTGCCCAGGGCCCAAGCCAACGAAGCAGATAGAGTTCAAGTCAGTGAGAAGCCAGCAGACTAAGTCAACTCGGGCGCCCCTACATCCCGGGCGCCCCCGTCAAACCTCGAGCCCAATCCTGGAGGGATAAGGGTTGACCGAGAAGTTTGCGGATCGAGTGACACGCGGAGGGTGCACCAAGGTCCCGGGCGCCCCCAGGTGCACTATATAAGGGGCTCAACCCCCAAGGCTTCTGTAACAACTTTCCAAATGCCTCTACACTCTTCGACTCAAGCGCTCTGCTCCGGAAACCTCAGATCTCGAGATTCTAAGCGCCGACGATGACCCTCCGCACCAAACTACGATCCATATCGGGCGTCGATCACGAAGAGTAACTCTGTTTTCTTTTACAGCAATATTTCTATACAATTCACTGTAAAACACTTTGCGCATTATAGAATTGCCCGCAGTAAACGGTCAAGGACCGTGGGCCTTGGAGTAGGAGCCGACCGCGACTCCGAACCAAGTAAATTCTTGTGTTCGTGTTGATTTTGTGTTTTTAATTTCCGCTGCCCATTCTCTTAGTTTTATCCGAAAACGATTTACGATATTCACCCCCCCTCTATCGTATTCTCTCAATCCAACAATACGGACTTCTACTCTTTGAGGCGGGTACTTCTTGCTTGTATATGTAGATCCACTTTATCTTTATACATGGCTAGTTGTTATTTATGCAGTAGGCTAATATTGACCTTTATCTGCTACCGTTTTGTTATCCTGCTTGATACTTATGCTTGGCCTTGGATATGATCTAAATTTTCTTCTATACAGTCTCGTTTATTTGTTATCTGATTCTGTATAGCATTGGTATGAGCATGAGTATGTGGATAGGGATTAGCATATTATTGTATGGTTGCATTGGTTGATTCTATTCATACTTGCACATGTATCTGAATATAGGATTGATTGGATTATGATGCATACATACGACCTGTGCATGATAGGTTGAGTTATGTGTCGATGACCTGGTTGGGGTCGCATGTGTTAGTCATGCACCATACTTGCACAGTTGCATGCCGACGATCAGCGACTCCTTTGTGGTTGAGCCTATTGTCTTCCGGCACATGATATGCACACACGGCCACTCATGGGTTAGTGGATACCGCTGGGTGTGTGCATTTGCTCTGTACTACTCCGCTCAACGGCTCATGGGTAGTGGTTTCGGAGCGTGGTAGCAGGTAGAGATTCCTTCTCTTCCCATAGACCAGAGAAGATGAGAGAGATATCTCCCCCATATATACATGGGGCGGAGTGTTTACTCCACCAGTATCCTATTCACTCGGTCACTCAGGAGCAGTGATGGTAGAGTACGGACAATGTCACAGCTCTACCCACTCGGCCAACACAGTATCGCCTATCTCGGTGGCTTGACTGGTGTTAGGGGTGACCATGACATTGCATCATGTGCATATGATGCATTTGTGCATTGAATGTGTTTGCTGCATTTACTTACTGCACTTGTTTGACATGCACATACAGAATGTACTTTTGGTATGGTTTGTTGACCCTGCACTTGCTCGTATGGTACGAGTCCTATTATCATCATGATAGACTGATTTTTGGTATGTACAGTCCTTTATTATTTTAGTTATGCATACTTCTGATATTATTATGGAGGCTGTATCCTGTTGTTTCTGTATAGTTGATTAAGCTACTTTTCTGCCATGCATATATTTCAATATACCCGCAGAGTTCATTTGGACTCACCATCCTGTTGGATCGAGAGAACTGATAGAGGGGGGTGAATATCGGAAAACGTTCGGATTTAGGGAAAGAGAAATTGCACAGCGGAAGATAAAAACAAACACAGTAATTTTTTATTTGGCTCGGAGCCTAGGTCGACTCCTACTCCAAGGCCCACGGTCGTTGACCGTTTACTTTGGGCAATTCTATATGAGGCGCAATAATAGTTTACAAATATTGATTTACAAATACAGCACAGTAAACTTAACAATTAAAAAGAGGCTCTTCTTTTATCGATGTCCGATGTAGGTTGTCTTTTTCGGAGCAGCGGGACGTCGTCGGCTCGAGTTGGGAAGTTTCCGGAGCAAGGCGCGAGAGCAGAAGAGCGTAGAAGCGTTGATTGAAAGTGTTGCTTCAGCCTTGGGGTCGAGGGCCCTTTATAGAGGGCCTGGGGGCGCCCGGGACGTCGGGGGGGCCCCCCCCACGTGTCATCCGATCCGCCCCGGTCTCGGTCAGCTCTGATCCCTTAAAACTCGGGATCAAGCTTTGACCGAGGCGCCCGGATTGACCAGGTCAAACCTCATCCCTTGGCTTCGCTGGGTCTTGCTTCGGTGGCTTCATTTGGGGGCGCCCGGAGCGCTGGGGGTGCCCGGGAACAGCGGGGGGGGGGGGGGGGGGGGGGGGCGCCCGGAAGCACGGGGGCGCCCGGTACAGTAGCTGTCGAAGCTTGCTTTGCTTTCTTGTGTTTTGTGTTTACCTTGGGGGCGCCTGGGACACTCCGGGCGCCCTGGTCAGCTGTTGCCTCATTCCTTTGAGGCTCTCTGAGCTGCAGACACTCGTTCCTTCGGTCCTGCATCCAGGGTTAGTCCAAAACACAATAAAACAATAAAATATTAGTTTATACAGCCTTAGCTGTCTTGATTCTGACTTTGGGCTTCCAAAATGGAACCCTAGGTCGAACCGACGCCTACTGTTCCCTCGACGGGGAACGCGTCCTCACCTACTCCTCTCGGGAGAATTTAACTGATGCCAACCGTTCCTTTGTTTGGACTTTTGCCTCGCGGTCCTTCGCCAGGTCTTGGATGCCGAGCTGTCCTTCGCCCGGTGCCTAGCATTCCTTCGCTAGGGCTTCAGTCCCAGGCTGTCCTTCGCCTGGCGCCTAGCAGTCCTTCGCTAGGGCTTTTTACCCTGGCATTCCTTCGCCAGTGCCTAGCAGTCCTTCGCTAGGGCTTTTCACTCTGGCATTCCTTCGCCAGTGCCTAGCAATCCTTCGCTAGGGCTTTGTATCCTGGCAGTCCTTCGCCAGGTGCCTAGCAGTCCTTCGCTAGGGCTTTGTATCCTGGCATTCCTTCGCCAGGTGCCTAGCAGTCCTTCACTAGGACTTTGTATCCTGCACACTCAATAAACATATTAGATCACAAATAAACTTAACTTTGAATCCTTTGTCAATATCAAAATAAGGTTCGATATGGTGCTTTCTACACCAACACATCCATCGTAATATTTTTGTTTTCAGGGTGATAGCTTGTCGGAGGAGCCCAGTTGTCGGTCTTGGTCCCTACGACTCCGTTGTTGGGTGCTTCCACGTTCATTTTTTGATAGCATTTTCATGTGTTGTATTCGTTTTTCATATACCGTGGGCTTGTATTAGATTTATTCTTACGGTATTGTATGTTTGAATACTTTGTTGGACTATATGTTGGTTGTTTTGCTGCGCGTCTGCCCTGGGGGCAGCTCAGGAGAGTTCTATGCTTCAGTATTGTGGTGTTTCGTTATCTTATGCTTTATATATATATCTGTTTTGTGGCCTGAGGCCATTTTATATCTGCATGTGTTGTGTGTATGTGTAAATTGTCCTCCGAACAGGGGAGATGCTGTCCGATTTTATATTGGATCAACGGCTCCATTGGTCTCGGGACGTGACACAGAGACTGGAGTATAATATCGACCTGGGATTCCCTGTCGATTTCAGCTCCCAATACCTCAATCTCATTGAGGTGAGTCATCATCTTTAGGACATGATCCCTCACGGGTGTCCCTTCAACCATAGTGGTCGACATCAGACTCTTCATTGCAGGCTGCCTAGCAGATCGACCTTGGTGCCCGAAGAGATCTTTGAGGTTCAGCATCATGTCACTAGCAGTGGGCATTGCCTGATGCTGATGTTGCAGCACATTCGACATAGATGCCAAAATGTAGCACCGCGTTATCTCATCTGCCTTCTTCCACTTCTTGTAATGCTCCTTCAACTCTTCACCAGAGTCTTCTCTAGGCTTTTTTGGACATTCCTCAAAGAGTGCATATTTGTACTCTTCAGCAGTGAGGACAATGTCTAGGTTCCTCTTCCAATCTATGTAGTTGGGACCAGTAAATTTATTGTCCTTAAGAATTGTAGCTAGTGGTGTAAATGCCATTATGAAAAATCTGAGAATCACAACATACACTACTTTAGAAATTGAAAATAAATTGATTCCTCATAACAATTAATTTTCGAAATCAACCAACACCCCTATACACCGAGAAATTCGTATGCCATGATTGTGTGGACGTATACGAACCCCTACATTCGTAAGAGGAGGTTTTACCCATCAATCTTACTATCTTGTCAACCTAACTTTTTGACAAGTAAGATCAATAGTTGGTTCACTTCGACTCAGCGAAATAATAGCAGTGACTCCGATGGGGAGGCTATTATTATTTGCATCTAAGTGTGCACCATTACACGACACTAAGAGAATTATTTCCGATTATGTGTCTTTCAATGGACAAGTACACACGCTCTTCAATAATTCTCTATAGTCTTTTTCAACCCAGTGATCCGCAGAACAAGTCCATTCGATGGGGAGGAAGACACTCAAAGCCGACGCGCAGACTTGTTCAAATCACTTGTCGAATTGTAATGGAAGCCACGGGACCCTTAGGGTCCCTCTCCCACTTAGTAATTTTTCTCGAGGAATTTTCTAGCACTACCACACAACCAAGCATATAACCAATAACATGAAATAAAATCAAAGAAAATCCTAGATATTCCAACTTTCATGGCCCTTGGTCTCTAATGTGCTTCCAGTCGTGTCATTACTTCATCCGCTCCTCCCTTCCTTCTGCGTAAGCTACCTCGAGGGATCTCCGAGTCGAAATATCTAGCTAATTATTTACATCATCGATCCTATACTCCACGAAGGAGTGTACATGACTTCTAGATCAATTGTAAAATAAAAAGCTCGGCTAAACATGTGTCGTATTTAATTACAAAAATTAAATACCTAGCCTCGTCAACCCCGAGGATTAATTAATTAAAAAAATTTACATATCAATCACACAACAACACATATTTGGCCATGAAGTTGGAAGCTCGTGCTTGCAACACAAAGTTAGCCTACGCACATCCAGCAAAATAACAAGTATGATAAATGCAAAATTTAACTAATCCTAAACACACAAAGCTGGAAACCTCAGCTCTGATACCAATAGTAGGGTATAGTTTGGCGGGTTTCCCTAGTGAATACCTAGTCGATACGAGAAACCTCTCCATGTCTACGGATTAAAAAAAATTAATCCGAATGGAGACCCGTCTCCCATCGACCGTCTCATGCCGTATCGAACGATCCAAATTATAACTTAGCTGATTACCAAAATCAGCCTTGTAATTTGCTCGACCATTCGACCGCGAAAAAGGTGATGAGTTGATCGTCGACTTTTGTTTTTATGGTCGGGGTCTAGTTAATAATTTATTCATAAAGATTTAGAATCAGAATAATAAATTATTAAACATGAAATGATGAGACATCTAATCATGGCACAAAATTGACATAAGGAAAAACAAAGGAGCATAGGAAAAGATATACCTTTCCGATCACCTCGCGGTCTTCTACCTTATGCCCCTCCCTTCATGGACGTCGTGTGGGTGATGATCTACCATGATCCGAGATCACCAAGACCACGAAAAAAATCCCTTCTTATAGCCGATCAAAACCCTAGCCTCTAGGGTTTGCGCCGCCGACCCTTCTCTCCTCTACGATTGCGCCGCCGACCACCGGAGCCACCTATAGCCCTTCGGACCAGCAGGCCACCTTGAGAGGAGACTGAGGAAGAAGAAGAAAAGAAGCACTCTCATTCTTCCTTGCCCAAACCGCCCGCAACTTCCCCTTCTCCTTACCTTGCGGCGCGGCCGCTTGCCTCTCTTGCACCTCCTCTAGCCGGTCGCCGGCCACCGAGCACTGCAAAAGGGAGAGAAGCTATCTCCCTTGTCTATGCTTGCTCCAGCCGAGAGGTGGTGGAAGAAGAAGAAGAGAAAGGGAAGGAGAGAAACCCTTCCCTTTGTGTCGGCGCTAGCCCTAGGAGAGAGAGGAGGAGAGGGGAGGAAAGAGCCTTGGGTGGATTGGTTTCTTGGATTAGTTGATCTAGCCTTGGTATCATGATCTCCTAGGGTATTTATAGGGCTAAGGTAGGGACCAAGAGGAGGAGTTGGTTCTTGGCCCACTAATGGATCTAAACTCGATTCATTAATTAAGATCCAATTCTACTAAAGAATCATAATTGAACTCCCTCACCAACCCCCATATATTCATATGGGCTCCACATATTACGAGTCATCCATCCCCCCGTGTTTATGATCTCGAATGCCCGTTAATTAATTAAATTACTGACAATTTAAATTAATTAACCTTTGAGTCCTTGACTAGTATCACTCAACCTTATCATCATGCCGGATCAAATCCACCTGCAGGGTTTAGCATGATGAACCTTTTGAGCTCATCAAGGGGGCATCATCATCCTGACTCACCAGGACACTGATTCCGTTAATAATCATCGGCACATCATATTATTAATATTATCTCTCAACTTATCGGGTCTATCGATCTAACAGAATAGATCTCGCCCATTGGTAAATCAAAGAAATAATAATTAATAATATATGCCTGATATTATTTCGGGATTAAGGGATCGTACTCCATAATACAAACTGAGATCCTATCCAATTATTGAGTCAGTACAAATTGGATAATCTCAAATTTTGGTCCTGCTCAATGTACTCATTGCACACTAGTGTAATTTTATGGTCAAGACCAACCATACCTAATTACACTACAACCATCCCGATGGGTTATCCAATTCCATCTCGATTGTGGGTCTCTTATTTATACTAAGCAAGGAACCAATAACACGATCTTCCGTGTGACACCACACACCATGTTATCTACAATGCAAAGTAATTGGACTTCGTGTATGTACTATTATAAACAAACACCTAGTGTAGTCGTGATTCTCTTGTCATAATAAAGATGTTCATAAAAGTCATGTCTTTCAGTATACAAATAAAATCTCTGCCTGCTCTGCTGCATATAGGTAGACAAATAAAGTCTCCCCCTCCACCAGTTTATAGGGGATGGGGAGCCTGGTGAGGTAGGTCTTCAGGTCCACGAACGCTTCCTTACACTGTTCATCCCACTCGAACTTGGTTGCTTTTCTCAGAATCTTGAAGAATGGTAGGGTCTTATCTACTGATTTTGAGATGAATCTGGATAGAGCCGTGATTCTTCCATTTAGTCGTTGCACTTCCATGAAGTTGCGAGGGGATGGCATATCTAGAATAGCCTTTACTTTTTCTGAATTAGCCTCGATCCCCCTCTCTGTTATCATGTAGCCCAGGAACAGGTCGCTCTTCACCCCGAACAAGTATTTGGCAGGATTCAACTTTAGTTTGTTGACCCTCAAGATGGTGAACGTCTCTTCTAAGTTGGCTATCATATCTTTTCCCTTCCCCGTCTTGACCAAAATAACGTCCGCGTACATCTCGATGTTTCTTCCGATCTAGTGCCTGAAGACTTTGTCCATCATCCAATGGTAAGTTGCCCTAGCGTTGCGCAATACAAAAGGCATTACATTATAGCAGTATGTGCCATCGGCTGTCACAAAACTGACTTTCTCCTGGTCTTCGGGTGCGAGGGGGACTTGATGGTAGCCTTGATAAGCATCCAGCATCGAAATAAACTCGCAACCGGCTGTGGAATCTACCAACCGGTCTATTCGAGGAAAGGGATAGCAATACTTGGGACAGGCTTTGTTCAAATCGCGAAAATCGATACAAACCCTCCATTTACCTCCCGGCTTAGGGATGAGAACTACATTAGCTAACCAGACCAGGAATTGAACTTCTCTAATGTGCCCTGCCTTTAGCAGCTTCTGGACTTCGTCCCGGATAGTCTTGTCTTGTTCTGGTGCAAAGTGCCTCCACCTTTGCTTCACTGGTCGAGCTCCAGGGGTAACATGCAAGTGATGCATGGCTAACGCGGGGGGAGCCCCTTTGATTTCTTCGGCGGCCCAGGCGAAGACATCTCTATGACTCTATAGGCAGTCTATAAGACAACTTCTTAGTTATGGTGCAAGGTCGGTGGTAATCTTCGTAACTCCCCCCTCCTAATGAGGGTGAATCTAGACCTCCTCGCTCTCGACCTCCCTCCGTTCTTCTTTAGGTCCTTCATCTCCTCGCGGGTCAGCTAGATCAATTTGTAGGGCTTCGTAGGACCTCAGTAGGGCCTCTGGTAGGACCCCTCTAGGAGGACCTCTGGAGATCACTGGGATCGTCTCTTGCTCAGAAGCCCCTTGCTGTGCAGTGGCTGACTCCATTTGTTGCTGTTGGAGCGCCTCTTTGATGGCGGTTGGCTCCATGCTGCTGGGAAATGTTTAACCTCATTTGTAAGGAGTGAGTTAAGAAGATGGAGGAGAAGGAAGATAGTCATTAACCTCGGTGAGAAAAAATAGGCTAAATTTCTTACACCCCAAATCAGAGTATAAGGAAGGGGAAGGAAAAAAAATGATTTTTTACCAAAAGACGTACCTAAGAATTGGTATTTACCAAAAGGCGTAGCATGGTTTTTTTTTACCAAAGAGTGTATCCATTTTAGTTAACTTCCTCTTATACCCCTCCCGCCAAGAAATGACTTTCTCAATTAACATTTTCGAGACATCCGAACCACTTTATCAGTAAAATAAGATTTTATGGTTCGGATGCCCCAAGGAGTATATATATATTTCTACCTTGCACAACTCGATTCATCACGAAGGTACATATATATTTCAACCTTACACAACTTGATTCATCACGAAGGCACCTGAGGAAGATAGGTGTTGAAGGAGAAAAAGCAAGCAACCATTTGGTAATAAATAGAAATAGTAATGTACGTATGATTGTCATCTTTAATATTGTATCAGACCTAGTTTTATACATGATAAACTCTTTCTACTTTTTTTTGTTTGGAGAAGGACTGTAACGGTGTCATGCATTTCATATTTAGGGTTCTCTGAAACTTTTTAAACTTCGGAAAAATTAATGCTTGAATTCGACCTAGGGGGTGATATCTTACCATATCAGGCCCTAGAAGGGCCTGAAATCAAATGATAGGAGAACCTGAAATAAAAGAACTTCAGGCCCTAGGAGGGCCTGAATAAATGGATTTCAGTCCCTCCGAGGACCTGAAATTAAAGGATTTCAGGCCCTGGGAGTGCATGATATCAATTGCATTCATGCCCTAGGAGGGCCTGAAATTTTTTTATTTCAGACCCTGGGAGGGTCTGAAATAAAAGGAATTCAGGTCCTCCCAGGGCCTGATATCCTTTGATTTCAGGCCCTCCTAGGGCCTGAATTCCTCTTATTTGAGGCCCTTAGGCCCTCCTATGGCCTTGATTATGATTTTCAAAGTTAGTTAAATTTAATTGTAATTTATTTTTCAGGGATGATAATGTTGTTGACGAAATTCTCTCTGAGATATGGAATACTCTTGATGATAATGCTGCCATGGGGAATGAATCAGAAATAGTCAGTAATAATATTTCATTATCTTCCCAGTATAGTGATAATATAATTACAAGGAATTTGACATTTGATCTAAATGAAGAAGCAAGTAATCTAAAAGATGAGGGTTTGAATTCTTCTACAAGAGTTGTTGAATTCTTTGAGCCAACTTGGAGTGAGGAGGAAGAAATTGAAATCTGAAATGCAGATGAATTACAACCCAGTACAAGTGTACTAGAATTCCAAACTGATGATATGCAGATTGAGCAATATGAATTCCCCCCGGATCAATACAGTGACTTAGAGGAGGAGTTTCCATTAGCTGAAGATCTTTATATTTTAAATTCTCGATTGCTTGCTTGGCCAATTAGAGAGGTAGAGGCAAGAGATGAGCATGAATTTTTTATGGGACAGATATTTCCATCTAGAGAAGAATTTAATAATGCACTTGTCAAACATGCCATGGTTAAGAATATGAGATATAACCCAGTTGACAACCGAAAAAATAGAGTTAAAGCAATGTGATTCAACCAACCATGTACATGGAGAGTAGTAGCAAGGGGGAAGTAGAGTTCATTGTTACAAAATATGTAAAGGAACACCAATGTGGAACTATTAGGGAAAGTGCTGATCATCATGCATGCTCTTCATTATTTGTTGCATCTTTTGTTGAAGAGCAATTTCTTCATAATGAACAATACAAACCAAGTATGATTATATCGGATATTAAAGCTAGATTTGGAGTGACTATATCATACAGAAAAGCAAACATAGCTAGGGAGAAAGCATTGAAATAGGTTATCGGAGATTATGAAGAGACATATAGAGATCTTCCTCAATATCTACGTGAGTTAAGAGCTAGAGATCCTGAAACTTAAGTCACTATACAGGAATAGTGACAATGAGTTCCAGAGGTGTTTTTGGGGTTTTGGTGCTTGCCGAAGGGTGTTCAGGTCTTATTTGTGTAGACTTATCGGAATTGATGTAACACACCTAAGAGGAAAGTATCCGGGTGTATTGTTGATTGCTACGACGATTGATGGTAATGACAATGTTCTCCTAGTTGCCTTTGGAATAGCTGAAGTTGAATATGGGTATGCTTGGGAGTGGTTTTTGGAGCATATAAAGAGGTTCTTTGCTGTCGATGATCACTCTATGACCATAGTATCAGATAGACATCGGGACATTATATCAGCAGTTAGAAAAGTCTACACAAATGCGCATCATACTTTTTATTGCCACCACATGTCTTGTAATATGGTAACTGATACTGGAAGTAGAGCTGCTTTAGATTTGTTTTGGGCAGCAACACGAGCCAACACAACACTCCAATATGATATGATAATGCATACAATGCTTGAAAAACATCCAGATGTCCATAAGTGGCTTCAGAACATTGACCCTAAAAGGTGGGCAAATACACACTTTACTGGGAGAAGGTATAGAATGCTTACCACGAATTGTGTAGAGAGCTTAAATGCTTTATTCAAGTCTACACGTGAGCTTCCCATAAACAGGTTAATTGATAATACAAGAAGAAAAGTAGCTCAATGGTTCTTTAACCGTAGAGAGGAAGTCTCCAAATGGCATGTTGCTTTGACACCTCATGCTATAAAAAAAATGGATTCAAAGAGAGAGAAAGCTAGAGCTTATAAGGTTCACCCTTACTCTCAATCAGAAATGAAAGTAGAAACATGGGGGACTTTATACATTGTTGATTTGGAAAAAAAGATATTGTCAATGTGGGGAGTTTCAAATTTCAGGACTCCCTTGCTCACATGCTATTGTCGTAATCATTCACAGGAACATGGATACACTCCCATATTGTGAGCATTATTTTTATTTAGAAACTTGGAAGTGGGTTTACATGGATCGTATTTACCCTTGTAGAAGCAAGCTGTTTTAGCCTAGGGGCGTAAACGACTTATAGTTCTATGCCCCCGTAGCCTTGTGCAGCCTGGTAGACAAAAGAAGGCACGGATTGAGTCCAGACACAATGGTAAGGTGAAACTAAAATGCAGCCGCTGTAAACAACTTGGCCATAATAGAAGGACATGTAGAATGCCGCCAGCCCCAAGGTCTTGAGTTAATTGGTATATGCATTGCAAGAATATTCTGATTGAAGTGTATATTTTGTAAGGAGGAGAAATGAATGTATATATTTTGTATATTGTACATGCATAGTATTGTCAAAATACTATTTATTGTTAATGTTGTGACTTGAAGAAGTATTTCAATATTATGATACATTTCACCTTGTCTAATTCAATGTAAGCAGATATACCTGTTATTTCAGGTCTTGAAATATTATGATACAATAATGTTATTTCAGGTCTTGAAGTCCTGAAGTCATCTTTTTTTCTGAATATCTGTCATTTAAGCCCCTCTGATTTCTGCTTTGTTGATTCATTATTCTGTACCAACTGATACTGTATCAACACGTAATTGATAATCATTAGGACTGTGTTTGGACACCAAAAATATCATCTCCTAGCTAAACTCTAACTAGTGATAATGAGTTTTGAGAAATCCAAATATCCTAGCAATGTGTATTTAGGTACTATCCAGGTGGAACCTTCTTGTTTCAATTTTAAACAAATGTAAGCATGTTCATACCTGAGTATTTCAATCATAATTTATTAAAATGTTGTCACAACATGTACATTTATATAAAGATTGTCGTATAAATATTTAATCATACTTGTAAGCATATTTTATTAAATTTTTTGTAATCTGATTTCAGACCCACATTGGGCCTGAACCAGAGGTTTTCAGGCCCAACGTGGGCCTGAATCAAATAATGTTCAGGCCCTGTGTAGGTCTAAACATTATTGTTTCAGGCTCAGTGTGTACCTGAAATGAGATTATTTTAGGTCTAGAGTGGGCCTGAAATGAAATGATTTCAGGCCTACCTTGGGCCTGAAATCATCTCATATCAGGCCCACTCTGGGCCTGAATAGTTGTGATTTGAGTCTCTTTGATAAGTCTAGCTGTGATTATAGCTATGGAAACAAATTTAGTTGTGATTCTGCATTGTTGTGTAACAAGTCTTAAGGAATGGGAATATAAATTTGGTTTAGCATGGAATCAAATTTTAGTTTAGCATGGAATCAAATTTAGGTTTACCAAGGAATAAAATGGGGGAAAAAATTTTAGCCCTTGTTGGGCCTGAATAATTTGATTTCAAGCCCACGTTGGGCCTGAAATAAGAACATATTGTTGGTGCAGGAAGCACCAGATCGAACCTTGTTTTGATATTGGCAAAGGATTCAAAGTTAAGAGTTGTTTGTTGTCTAACAAGTTTCTTGAGTGTACAGGAAAAGCCCTAGCGAAGGAATGCTAGGCACTGGCAAAGGAATGTCAGCCAGAAGAAAAGCCCTAGCGAAGGACTGCTAGGCTCTGGCGAAGGACTGCCAGAATGGACAAACCCTAGCGAAGGAATGCTAGGCCCTGGCGAAGGGCTGCCAGAAGTAAAGACCTAGCGAAGGACCGCTAGGCACCAAGCGAAGGGCTGCCGGGCAAAAGTCCAACTGGAGGATCCGGTTGGCACCAGGTAAATTCTCCCGAGAGGAGTAGGTGAGGACGCGTTCCCCTTGAGGGAACATTAGGCGTCGGTTCGACCTAGGGCTCCATTTTGGAGACCAAAGTTAGAACCAAGACAGCCAAGGCTGTATAATTCATTATGTTATTGGTTTATTGTGTTTTGGACTAACCCTGGATGCAGGACCAAAGGAACGTGTATCTGCAGCTCAGAATGCCTCAAAGGAAAGAGGCGATCGCTGACCAGGGCGCCCGGAGTGTACCGGGCGCCCCCAAGGTGAACACAAAACACAACACAACCAGAAGAACCTCGACAGTACATTCTGAGGGCGCCCCCGCTGTCCCGGGCGCCCCCATGGCAAACCAATTGAAGAGTTAAGCTGCTGCCGCGTCTGCACTACGCACCCAGGGCGCCCCCGCTGTCCCGGGCGCCCCCAGCGCCCAGGGCGCCCCTAGCCACTCTTACGCAGGAGACTTCAGCGCTGCGGATAAGAGTTGGCCGAGTCAACAAGGGCGCCCCCGTCGGCCAGGGCGCCCCAGTCAAGACCTTATCCCGAGGTTCAAGGGATAAGTCATTGACTGCGCCTTTTGTGGATCTGCTGCCATGTGGGGGGGCGCCCCCGTCGACCAGGGAGCCCCAGGCACTATAAAAAGGGCCCTAGACCCTCCTCTTCAATACACAACTTTCATTCAACGCATCCAAATGCTCCGACGACCGCGCTCTGCTCCAGGAACTTCCTGACTCAAGTCCGAAGCGCCGTCGACCTCCCGCTGCACCGAAACTCGAGCCTACCCCGGGAGTTGGTAAATACAGAAGTGTAATCTTTCTTATTGCAATTTGTATTTCTCTTCTGTACTCATTCTACGCATTATAGAATTGCCCAAAGTAAACGGTCAACGACCGTGGGCCTTGGAGTAGGAGTCGACCCAGGCTCCGAACCAAGTAAAACGACCTTGTTAGCGTTGTATTGCTTTGTCTCTATTTCCGCCGCGCACTTACTCTTTTTATTTAATCCGAACGATTTGCGACATTCACCCCCCCTCTATCGCATCTCTCGATCCAACAAGTGGTATCAGAGCGGGGTTATTCAAAGTTGGTGCAACCACCACTTTGAAATTTTTTTCGGATTTTTTTCGCCTTTTTCAATTCTGAATTCTCATTTTCTCACCATAAGTCAGAATTGATAAATGAATCAATTTGTGAAAACTTGTCGTAAAATTTTTTATTATTATTTTAATATTTTTCCTCGAAATTCGTGCTATCTTAATTCGAGAAATTTTTTTTTTCTTACTTTTTCTTCATTAATCAAAATTGTTAAGGTCAACATTTTCAAAATTTTTTTTATTATTATTTTACCTCGAAATTCATGCAAACACCTTTTGAACTTGTTTTTCTCTCTCTCCCGCACTACTAATCCAAGACCAAGTCTTGGTACATCTCTATTTTTTTCCTTGTGTGTAAGATTTATCCTTAATGGCCAATCAAGAATGGAACAGTGTTCGTCCGCCTCTATTCTCTGGCGAGAACTTCAGATCCTGGAAAAGTCTAATGGAATCCCACCTGAAGGACAATCTAGATCTCTGGTTGATAATTCAAACAGGGTTCCACCTCCCTACAGAAGATGGACTATCAATTGCATGGGACAAACTGGATGAACCAACCCTCAACCAAATTGAGACTGATGCAAGAGCAACTGCAATTCTTCAATGCGGTCTAACTAACGAACAACTCAAGCTAGTTGGATCCTTCAACTGTGCTAAAGAAATGTGGGAGAAACTAATCAACCTACATGAAGAGAGCTCCGACATTGAGGTACTTGATGTCCAAGCACAGATAGCCGAATCAGAATCTGAACTCGAATCCAGAATCGAAATCGAACCAGTAGAATCAGACGACGAACTGACTAAGACGGTAACTAATTGAATCTTTTTCTAAATTAGAATTGAATAATCAAATAGATACTATAATGGTCGAGAAAGGTATAAGTTTTATTGCAGGGAAAACTCCAAGAGAACTGCAAAAGAGGCCTCAACTAGAACCTGAGTCCAACTCAGACTCAGAATCTGACGACAAAGAAAGGTATCCTCGGAAACTTGTCCGGTTAGCTCGCGACCACTACAAAATACTGAGGAAACAATCAAGCAAAGGGAAGATGGCTAAAATCAAGGGGGAGACCTCCAAAAGGGAATCAAATGGTAAATTTACAGTATTTAATAATCCATTATTTACTATGAACAACATGATTAATTCATATGAAAATGTAATTCATAACATTGCTTATTGCGAAAATCTAGAATATTATTACCATTTTGAAGTGACTTAAATAATTTTTTATTAAATTGTATGTTTGATTGATTGATTGTTTATTTAATTTCTGCAATTTACCATGCTTAGACTTAGGTTTAGTTAGCTTAAGGACTTAACCAATTACTTGAAATTTGAAAACATAGTATTGGGAGGAGGTGAGATGATAGTACGTTGGGGAAACCAACTCTAATAAGATCAAGTCTACTTGGTCTCTTTAGACTGGTGAAACCAGCCGAAGCTACCGATCCAAGACCCAAGCTAGTTAGACCAGAAAATGACCTAATTTAATTTGAAAATGAAATTTCATTAAAAGGCTTTGTCAAGGAAAGGGTGGATGATCCCATAAGGCTACGGCCAAAGAAGGCCTAGTGCCTCGTCAAGACCTGGAAGCCAATTTCTGAAATTCAAATTCAAATTATCTTTTGTCAAATTCGAATCTAACACAAATTTCAAATAATTATAGATTCTAATCTGTTTTCAAAATTTCTATTTTTCAAACTTATTCTGTTTCAAAAATCACTTAATCAGTGTTCAAAATTTCTGCTTTCTAAACTTATTTTTTTTCAAATCTGTTTTCAAAATTAAATAACTTTTTTCAAAATAAATGAAAATTCCTTTTCAAAATTAATTTTTACCTTCAAACATGTCTCACAAGAACTTTTAAGGCTAACTGTTTGAAAACCCTAGATTGGGTGAGACAGGAAAATTAAGTTCAAATTAAAATTTCTTTTATGTTGTGTTTTAATTCAGAGGATAATTCCAACATAGTCAAACCATGATTAACATAGTCAAACCTTAGTCAACTGAGTCAAACATGGTCAAACCTAGTCAACACTAAGGTCTTAGATAAAGTCAGTCTATGTCGGATACAGGGGAAGTTCTTCTTAATGTTTTTTAGATTTCTCAAAATCCTTATCCTTTAAAACTTATTTTCATCTCAAAATAAGGCTTTCAAAAGTTGATTCAAAAACCTTAATATATTACTATCGCTTAGGAAAAATTATTATCATTTTAAATTTTTTAAACTATGTTATTATTCCAAATTGAGGTATCAAAAATTTATCTCCTTGAAAGTTATCATACTCAGAAGATTGTTCAAAAGTGCATCTTTTGATCTTGACAAACCCTAAAGACACAGAGGAAAGGTCCACTTCATGATCTTCAAGGACTCCTAGGATGTGTCAAATTAAGGGGGAGTCTAAGTCAAAAGAAAAACTTCAGAAAAAGTTTCTTTTTACTTATGTCTTTGTTAAACAGTTCTTTCTAATCTGACTCAAACCTTAAGACTCAAAGGAAGAGTACTTGTGATCAACAAGCTTCCCAGGACTGAGTCAAGTTTAGGGGGAGGTCAAAATTAAAGGAATTATTTAATAACATGCTTTATTTCAAACTCTTGCAAAAATCTAAGTTTTTCAAAATACTATTTGTTAGAATTTGTGTGGCTTATGAAATTGTTTTCGAAATAACATTTACTTAGGTTGGAAAATTTCCAGGACACTTAGGAAATGTCCTTGTAGTCAACAAGGTTTCCTAGGATGGGTGCAATCTTGTTTAGGTCAGGGTTGACCTAGTTTGACTAAGCTCGGGTGAGCTTAGGTCTGTGGGGGATCGTTGGTGCAATAGGTCAGGGTTGACCTAGTTTGACTGAGCTCGGGTGAGCTTAGGTCTGGTAAGCTTGGAAAGCTTATGGAATGGTCGTATGTTTCGATGTTTGATAATGATGTTTGAGTGGTCGTGATGTGTGAGTCAAGTGGGTCAAGGTTGACTGGAGGCTTGACTGGGAAAGACCTAGTGGGACTAGGCACACCTAGTGGGACTAGGTGAAGTCCAGGTAGATCGGGGAGATCGTACGCTGGCATGGGAAAAGACCTAGTGGGACTAGGCACACCTAGTGGGACTAGGTGAAGTCCAGGTAGATCGGGGAGATCGTTGACGACCCCAAAATATACTAATTAATTTGTCACGAAATGTATGGGCTCATCAAATTTAAAATATGAATGAATAACTGGAAACCCTTTTACAACTCAAAATTTTGAAAATGTAATACAGGGGCCACAGGTCGTATTTTCCTCAGGGATAGTTGTCGTGCTTGATTCAAACTTGTAATTATGTGTCGTTTTTGGGTTTCAAACACAAAGGGGAATGCTAAACACTGAAGTAAAAACAGATATATAGTTTTCGGAAATCAATAAGCTAAGACAAAAATGTATCATGCAAAATTGGAGCTCAACCAAGCAATGGCCATTCAACTAGCTAAAGAATTTAGAACTCAACCACTGCATTCGAGATTCAAGTACGAGTAAGTGCAAGTTTGTCAAATTCAGACACACACATATGCTACAAAATGAAATTGAATTCAGATTTCAGGAAGTGCAATTCAGTTGGCACGCAAATGAAGTTTCCTTGTATCAACTACCTCCAACTCTACAAAATCTGCATGTTCGGCTCCACTTTTCAAGCTGAGTGATTTAATTGGAAAACACTGGAATTAAGAAAGAACTAAGCAATATTACAGCAAGGACTCGAAACTGAAGGCAATTCTATAGAAGCACAAATTCGGAAATGGAATAAGCAGAAACAGATGGGATCGTTTTTCAGATTTTAGATGGCAAACACAATGGAATTGATGCACAAAACTTAAAGCCAATGCTATTCTAACCCAACAAACTATCTATCCAATACTAGAGCAGGAATTAACAGCTAAGAAACTCAGAAATTCGAATACAAATTCAGAAATCGAAAAGGAGAAAACAAAACTACACTAAACTTGGCACGCAACCATGAAATCTTGGCACGCAACAATTTAAACACACTTAAACTGAAATTTAACTCAATCTATCACTAAACAAGTTCCTAAATTACTCTACTTGCAGAATTGAAGCTAAATTATGGTTAACAACTCAGAAATTGAAATTTACAATAGCTGAACAGAAATTTCAGAATAAAACAGTGCACAGAACTGAAATCTACAGCTAAGAAAATGAATTAAACTGAGAAATCTACTCCTCAACTCCTTCCTCAGCTCAAGAAATCCTTGGTTATCAATCAAGAACCGGCTTCGAACCCCTAGGCTCGGCAAATCGATGGACAATCAATTCTGAAGTGTTTCTGAACAGAAGCTGCGCTTAATGGAATATTTCATCCGATTCACTTCATCTCGAGTGGAAGAGCTGCGATGATGATATGGGAGACTTCTGAGCTCACCTGAGAACCCCTACAAGTGGTTCAGAAGCTTTGAAATGGATTGAGGTCGAGAGGAAGTTGATCGGACTGAGAACTGCCGGAACCCCCAAGAAGTCCTCTGTCCTAGCGCAAATCAGCAGAATTCTTCAATTACCAATCGCCAACAACTTGATTCTTGATCTGGAATGGAAGATGAGGTGGTCACGCCTTCATGGAAACAAAAATTTCGAAGAATGATGAAGAATCGAGGAAGAACGGCGAAGAACAGTGGAAAGGAGCTGAAGACGCGACCAAGGTTTCGGCTGTGGAAAATTTCCTTAAGTATTAACCAACGGACGGCTCAGATCGATTTGCTTCAATCCAACGGCTGATCTTGGTCAGATTTAAGCCAAACTTTGATGATGATGATCTGGGGTCAGGATCTGCCTCGTGTAGCTCGGATCCTCCAGATTTTCAACGGATGGTCCAGATCACGCTAATCTTTGAATGGATGATCTATAGCCCTCCAAGCTTGATCCAACGGTTGATCTTGCTCTGATTGGGATGAAATCTTCAGATCTTGATCAGGGTGCTTAATCAACCCTAGCCCTAGCTCGGATCGCTTCAGATCATCCCGGATGGCTCAGATCTAGCCGCTTTTGAATCGAACGGCCCAGATTTAATCGTAATCTTGATAATCTGATCCGGGTCACTTCCGACTCGGGTTTGACCCAATATGCTCTAGGTCCAGGAACCTTTCATGCCTACAAAAATAAATCAAGAATTTAGTGGCCAATTAACTCAAATATGTGTACTTTTGCATTTAAGTCCAAAATATGAATAAATTCTAAAACCTAGGCAATTTCACAATTTTGGCAATAAAAACATAGATCAAACAGGGATTTAAGCAACTCAAATGATCAATGAAATGGAATCTATCAACTCCCCCACACTTAGCCTTGAGCGTCTCGCGAAAACAGTAAATAAGTATCCCTTAGGCTCTCTTAAGCATAATTAGAAACAAATGAAAAGAATTTACCTAGGGTTGTCAATTCTCATAAATCTAAGCTCTATGGATTACTATCTTGTCCTTAAATCAACAACTTGGCCTTTTCATCTATCATGAATCATTGAGATGAATCTAAATCACTAGCCTTTCAAGGAAAATACTGGTGGCTCTCTCCTTAAATTCTAAGTTGATGATAGAAGTGGAGCTCACTCAAACACACATGCTTCTTGCACTACCATAGGCTTGCTTATTATCTACTCTCTACCATTCATCATGAATAGGATCAACATCTACAAAAACAATTGAAAAGCATAAGAAATGGTAAGACATGGAATAAAAATCAAGGAAATGGAGAAATGTGAGAAGTGGAAGACTCGAGTGCTCGGAAATGTTTCCATGTGCTTTGCCCCTCTTGTCATTCCTCTAGTAGTATCAAAAGTGTCCTGGAGTAAACTCTTGCCTTGCACTTCAACAATTCAATGAAAATCCCTCTTAGTCCCTTTTGTGCCAATTTTTGCTATTGCGTGCCAACTTGCCTCTTCCCTCTTCTCTATTCAGATTTTCTTTTCTTTTTCTTCCTCTTCAGTAATTTCAGAATGTAATGGAGCAAAAACCTAAATCACGGATGAGCAAAAACATTCACTTATCTTAAGGAACCAAATTTCAATTTGTTTGCCATCTTGTTTCTCTCTTTTTCACTTCACTGCCCAGATTTTCTGTCCTTCCTCTGATTTTTCTTCTTTCGGCTCAAATGTAGAGATCTGACAACAACTTTTCATCAGATTTCCTGCTTAAATGTGCCAATTCAGACCTTGGCACAACTTTTATCAACTTGGCATCACAATTTGATAATCTGCACTTCATTTACAGATTCGTATAGGCTAGTTTCCATGCTTCAATTCAGATTTTTCTCAGCTTCAATCCAGCACAAATTTCTCTTGGTTTCAAATTATACAATTCGTGTGCAGCTTCTACATCAGTCTCACTTCATTCTAGCAGTTGACAGCTGCAAATTCCTGAAATTACAGCCAATGCGTGCCAATTTAACTTTGTCACAGCTTGTTCTTCCTTGACTTCAGTATGCCTCAGATTCTTGCTCCTTTACAGCTTCAGTTCAGCTACAATTCAGCTTTAAAGCTCCCATTCAGACCAATTTCAGCTTCTCCAAATTTCCTTGTATCACTCAGTAGCTCCCAAATGGAGCACACGGCAGCAACAATTGGAGTGCAATTCAGACTTTTGGGTTGTTTCAGCAAATTCTTTTCTCAGCTTGTTTAGACTTTAAGCTTCATCAAATTATACAGTTTCAAGTCACTGATTTCTCTAACAATTAACATCAAGAGTATTTGCTTCAAATAGTTGTGGAGAATGCAAGATTTCCATTCGAAATTCCAATCAGCACATTGACTTAGCCAAACCACTGCCTTACATTCGAATTTTTAGCAGCTCTAGCATCCATTAGTTCTTCTTATATCTGAAATTGAATATGCACCTTCAACTTCAGACACATTCAACACTTAACATCTTGATTCATCAGATGTAGTACTCAGAATTCAGATTACAAGCTTATAATGCCCTTCAGCTCAGATTTGGTAGTTTCAGCAATTTTTCTCTCTTCAATTCAGCATTCATTTCCATTTTTCAATTCAGCTTACATTTACACTTTGCTTGTATCACTTAATAGCTCACTTATGGAGCACTCGGCAGCAACAATTTGAGTGCAGTCTAGCTCGGAATTTTTCAGATTTTCTGATTTTTCAGCTTCTTCTCAGATTCATTTCAGCTTTGCTCCTCTTCACCCGAATTCGCTTTGCAATGGATTCCTGCAATTTGGTTCAAGTTAACATAGCTGCCAATCATTCCATTCCATTCCTAGATCAGTAGATTGGATTTCCACTCCATTTAAAAACCTTGGCACAGATTTTTCAGCTTCAATTTGGTGGTCGCGTGCCACTTAGATCTTGGCACACAGTTTCTTTCCTTGTTTTTCAGCTTCAATTGCAGTTCAATTTCAGCTTCAATACAGCTCCAAGTCAGGCTCGGCATGTTACAGTTCTCCCTTGCTTCAATCTACATTTTTCTCAGCTTTTAACTCAGTTTCTTTCAGACTTTTGTCAGCCTTTTAAATTCTGCTCTTGATCTGAAAATTCCTGCTCAGATTTTAGCTAACAGCTTTTATGCAGCTGCAACTCTCTGCAATCTTTCGATGCTTTCATCTTGTGCCAGCTTCTTTCAACTTACAGCTATTCCCTTTTCAGTTTCTTCATTTCAGAAGCTACAATTCCAATGCAGTTCAGATTTGGCATTTTCAGCATTTCCCAGAATTTGGTCAGCTCACACACTTCTTTCTGGTCTGGGACTGCTTCAATTCAGATTTAACAGCCCTCAATTCAAACTTAAACACAGCTATTTAACTTCCATGGTTCCAAATCTTGCTGACCAAGTCATTCTCCTTGAACTCAGCTTGTTCCAGCTTTTCTCAGATTTTATTATCCTCCAATTTCCAGCACTCGGCACAGCTTGTTTTCTGCTTCAAAATTTTCTGCATCCACTTCAGATCAGTTTCAAAGACATTCATTTCTGAAATTACACAGCAATTTATAGCTGCTGTTCAAATTGCATTCCATTTCCAAACCTTGGCATCCATTTGGCTTCAAGTAGGCAAAAATTTTTATCCTTTTTGACATGAATTTTCTCTTTGGTTACAAATTGATTCCAAATCACTAATCACTCCCCCCCACACTTAATTCTTTGTCCGTCTCGGGCAAAATAGCATCATGAAAAATATCCCAAGCAAACAAGTCCATAGAAAAATTAGGGTTAAGATTAACAATAAGGAAAGACAACTAGAATAGAATAGGCAAATAGATGTGGAAAGGTAAATAAAATGATTAGTCCCTATAGATGTGATCCAACCATTGAAATATGATTTCGAAAGAACCTAGGCAAGTTCTAGAGCACAATAACATGTGTGTATCACAAAATAAGGCTAATCTCACTAGGTAAAAATAATCCATCTCAAATTCTCAATTAAGAATCCAAAGCCAAGTAGTACTCAAATATTCAAGATTTCATCCATGAACTCAAACCCTAAGTTTTGACAACCGAATTTAATTTATTTTCCAAAAGACTCTAACATGGCATGAAGAAAATCTAGAGGGATACATTTATTTCTACTCATGTAAGGAAAATTGCTAAAAGCATAAGAAATGATATTTACAATGACTCTATTTATTCATGTCATGTTACTCTACTCACTTATTTATTAACAAGAACTCATTTTAAGAGTGAAAACATGCAATGAAGGAAAAAGCAACAAAAATCAAACTCCCTTTTATTTCTGGCGGTCGGAGTCTGTCAAGAAAAAGCCTCCACCGTGGTAGTGGAGGAGTCAGGGTGTGCGAAAGAGCTTCTTCCATTTGTTCCACTTCACTGTGCATCGCTCCCCCACACTTGGATTTAACTGCAACCTGTTCAGGTGGACGAAGATTATTTAAATACAAGACCCATGTAAGAGGTAGAGTTTTTTGAATTAAAGTAAAATTTACTCCCTCTTTATTCTTTTTGGGACACATTTCAGGAGGTTTCAGTCTGTTCAGATAAAGCTCCCACTCCAGATGTCTCCTGGACCCTGCAAAACAATGTACTACCCCTCTAGAGCGTGCAGGGTATGAAGGAAATAAAATAATATCAGTTTTTGCATACAATTTATCCAAAAATGAATCACATCCAATAAAATCAAGTTTAGGCATCTCAAAGAATTTTTTACAATGAATATCTACCCAAAATGCATCAAGACACTTATCATAATCAATGAAATCTATTTTGGATGTTCCAATGAAATTTTCCCAATTATTTCCCACACATGACAAATCAAGAAATGTATCACAGCCTAGAAAATCAACTTTTGGTACCTCTTTTGATGTTTCCAAAAAAAATAAAAGAAATACTTACCTGATCTCGCTGAAAAATACCTGGAGGTTCCACAATGATGGATGTGTCCATAGCTACCTCCTGGTCCAGGATAGGGTCCATATCAGGTTCCAGTTCTAGCAAGCACTCTACTGGTACAAGTGATCCTTGGGTTCTTGCTTCCACCAGGCAAGTCCCTACACTTTCTGGTTCATACTCTGAATCTTGTGGTGGTCCCTGGGGCTTAGTGCAATCCCCTACACTTTCTTCAATACATGTGTCCTCAATTATTCCTGCAACAACCAAATTAGAAAAATCAGGACCTTCAATAATATTATAATCACAAAATAAAAGATGAGAATGGTCCTGTGAGGTAGGAATGGGTGATTCTTGGGGCTTAGTGCAATCCCCTACACTTTCAATCTCAACAGAAATAGGTGATCCTTGGGGCTCTGTGCAATCCCCTACACCTAGAATAATCTCTCCAGCTGTAAAAGCATCTGAAATGTCTTCTAAAAATTCCTCAGTCTCAGCCGTAAATACTCTCTCAGCCTTCTCAATAATATCCATGCTCCTGATGGAGTGATCCTCTCTCGGATGCTTCATAGCATCGAAAAGGCTAAACTGAATAACCGTATCTCCAATCTCCATGGAAAGTGTACCAGCATATACATCAATCTTTGTTCTGGCCGTCTTCAGAAACGGTCTGCCTAGAATCAGTGGAGAGCGGTGCGCTAGATAATCCCCCTCCATATCCAAAATATAGAAATCAGCAGGAAATATCAGCTCCTTTACCTTCACCAAAACATCTTCAATCATACCTGCTGGGCGTGTCTAGCTCCTGTCTGCTAGCTGTATCACCACGCCAGTGGGCTGTAAAGGGCCTATGCCGAGCATCTGAAAGACTGACCTGGGCATCACATTTATAGAAGCTCCTAAGTCTAACATAGCATCGTGAAATATGGTGCTCCCAATCTCACAAGAAACAGTAAACATCCCAGGGTCTTCACATTTTTGAGGTAGGGCATGGATAAGCGAAGAAACATTTTTCCCAATGCTGACCAATTCATTTTCCTTAAGCTTCCGTTTGTTAACACAAAGGTCCTTCAAAAACTTAGCATACTTGGAATTCTTTGATCATGGTCAACAAAGGTATATTGATCTCCACTTTGCTGAAAAGCTCCACTAGTTCATTAAATTCCTTAGCCTTCTCCTTCTCCCCTTGTCTTTTGGTTGGAGTTCTCCCCTGTGGAAAAGGCAACGGAACCCTAAAATCATCAACTTTGGCCGGAAGTGGAGAGGCTGAATTCTGCCCTGCTGTCTCCTGCGAAGTGGCTGCTGTCCTTTGCGTCTCGGCACTGATTTCTTCTCCGTTTGCCACCAAATTTGGAGGGTTGCTCGAGGACTGAGTTGGGAACAGGCTAGGGGTGGAATCAGCTGAATTTGAACTCATTTCATTGCTGTTTTGGGCCGGAATTGGAGTTGCTGTCCGGTTTCCTGAAAATTCTGCTCTTGGACTCTTTGGAGATGAGGTGACCTTCCCACTCCTCAAATATATAGCACTCACATTCCCTTTGGGATTAGGAATAGTTTGGGAAGGTAGTTGACTCGATCCTTGAGCTTGATTCTGATTAATTCCACTAGCCAATTGACCCAATTGCCTTTCAAGGTTTTGCATATGTTGTTGTTGTTGTTGGAACATTTGTCGCACTTCCATCATTGGTTCTTGCTGATCATTTCCTCCATTTGATCTCCCATAACCTCCTTGATTAGAATAGCTCCTTGATTGACCTTGAAAAGATGAATGAATTGGCTGAAATTGTGGAGCTTGTTGATTCGGTTGAAAACATGTTGGTTGGGGCTGATTTAAGGACTGATTGGGCTGTTGATAGGGCTGATCAAATGGCTGATATGCTTGGAAACATTGCTGGGCGTTGTGACCTTGAAAATTCTGATTCTGAGGTGGAAAATTAGGTGGCGAGGGCTGAAAATTCTGCCCTTGAAACCCTTGATTGTAGGGCTGTGAAAACTGGTTCAATGGCTGTGATGGCTGGAAATTCTGTTGGTTTTGAGCTTGGAAAGCTGGGAATGACTGAAAGCCCTACTGCCCTTGGTAAGGTTGCTGAAATTGAGGTTCAAATGGTTGAAATTGTTGCTGAAAATGTTGAGAAGTAGGCTGAAATGAAGGCTGAAAACTTGAGCGTGTTTGCTGAAAAGTTTGTTGGTTGTTCTGAGTGTGTTGGGGCTGCTGGAAACTTGGTTGAGGCTGCTGTGAGGACTGACTTTGAGGCTCTTGTTGGCAGAAAGCGTTCCCATACCTCAAGTTAGGATGATTCCTCCAACCGGGGTTATAGGTAGAGGAATATGGGTTGTTTCTTGCTGGAAATTGTCCTCTCACTAATGCAGCTACTGTCTCGTCCTGTTGGAGATTGGGGCATGGTCTGAAGTGTGCTCTTGACTGGAACAAATGCCACACACACTTGTAATTTGAGTAGAGGGTGGGGGTACTGAAGGAGCAGAACTAAGTCTGTCCATTTTTAATTCCATTTGCTTGAAAGCTGAGGTGAGCTCCATCAATGCATTCTTAACCTCCTTGTTATCAGTAGGAACTACCTGAACTTCTCCCACTCCTCTGGTGGTCAAGGCTCTGCCTCCAAATTGTTGGGAATTCTCAGCCATATTAGAAATTAACTCCCTAGCTTGCATTGGTGACTTGTTCACTAGGGCCCCTCCAGATGCAGCATCAATCAAGACTCTCTCCATCTGCAGCAGTCCCTCATAAAAATATTGAATCAATAATTGCTCACTGATTCCATGCTGGGGGCAACTTGAACACATCTTGTTAAATCTCTCCCAGTAATCATGCAGTGTTTCTCCCACCACCTGCTGAATCCCACAGATATTTTTTCTGATTATAGCTGTGCGGGAAGCTGGGAAATACTTCTCCAAAAATGCCTTCTTCATGGCTATCCAACTAGACACATGTCCTGTAGGCAAATAATAGAACCAGTCTTTGGCTGCTCCTGTCAATGTGAAGGGGAAAGCTCTCAGCTTGATGTCTTCTTCAGAAATGCCCTGAGGCTTCATAGTAGAGCACACCACATGGAATTCGTGCAAGTGTCTGTTTGGATCCTCCCCAGATAGACCCTGAAATTTTGGCAACAAATTAATAAGTCCAGATCTTAACTCAAAACTTTCTCCCAGCTCTGGATATGCTATGCTGGAGTACTGAAATGCAGCATCTGGTGCTGCGAGCTCCTTCATGGTTCTCTGGTGGTCTGCCATATCAATGCCTGAGTGAGTGCTGATAGTCTGAAGTGGAGGGATATCTGCAGTCTCAGAAAGAATAGCCTGGCTCCTCCTAACTCTGAAAGTCCTCTCAATCTCAGGATCGAAATCTTCCAATTCAGCACCTAGAGACCTGGTCATAAAAACAAAACAAATAGCAGTAAAAGTGGATAGAAAGATAAAACAAGTAAAATCAAATCAAAAGATATGACAATAAGCACAGAAACAAATCAAGAATGATATGAAATAAGTGCACAAGAAAAAATCAAACAAGTCAACTAACAGTTCCCCGGCAACGGCGCCAAAAATTTGACGAGAACCCAAATATACTAATTAATTTGTCACGAAATGTATGGGCTCATCAAATTTAAATATCAATGAAGTGCTGGAAACCCTTTTACAACTCAAAATTTTGAAAATGTAATACAGGGGCCACAGGTCGTATTTTCCTCAGGGATAGTTGTCGTGCTTGATTCAAACTTGTAATTATGTGTCGTTTTTGGGTTTCAAACAAAGAAATGGATTTGGTTGTAATTGAATGAAATTGCAATGGAAAATAGAACCTTGATTTCACAACTAAACAAGAAAATTGGAACTAAAAAGCTCAACTAAGGAAAAACTAATCAAGACGCTTACAAAGTTTTTTTTTTTTTGGATAACTGTTTTCTGGTTTCAAACACAAAGGGGAATGCTAAACACTGAAGTAAAAACAGATATATAGTTTTCGGAAATCAATGAGCTAAGACAAAAATGTATCATGCAAAATTGGAGCTCAACCAAGCAATGGCCATTCAACTAGCTAAAGAATTTAGAACTCAACCACTGCATTCGAGATTCAAGTACGAGTAAGTGCAAGTTTGTCAAATTCAGACACACACATATGCTACAAAACGAAATTGAATTCAGATTTCAGGAAGTGCAATTCAGTTGGCACGCAAATGAAGTTTCCTTGTATCAACTACCTCCAACTCTACAAAATCTGCATGTTTCGGCTCCACTTTTCAAGCTGAGTGATTCAATTGGAAAACACTGGAATTAAGAAAGAACTAAGCAATATTACAGCAAGGACTCGAAACTGAAGGCAATTCTATAGAAGCACAAATTCGGAAATGGAATAAGCAGAAACAGATGGGATCGTTTTTCAGATTTTAGATGGCAAACACAATGGAATTGATGCACAAAACTTAAAGCCAATGCTATTCTAACCCAACAAACTATCTATCCAATACTAGAGCAGGAATTAACAGCTAAGAAACTCAGAAATTCGAATACAAATTCAGAAATCGAAAAGGAGAAAACAAAACTACACTAAACTTGGCACGCAACCATGAAATCTTGGCACGCAACAATTTAAACACACTTAAACTGAAATTTAACTCAATCTATCACTAAACAAGTTCCTAAATTACTCTACTTGCAGAATTGAAGCTAAATTATGGTTAACAACTCAGAAATTGAAATTTACAATAGCTGAACAGAAATTTCAGAATAAAACAGTGCACAGAACTGAAATCTACAGCTAAGAAAATGAATTAAACTGAGAAATCTACTCCTCAACTCCTTCCTCAGCTCAAGAAATCCTTGGTTGTCAATCAAGAACCGGCTTCGAACCCCTAGGCTCGGCAAATCGATGGACAATCAATTCTGAAGTGTTTCTGAACAGAAGCTGCGCTTAATGGAATATTTCATCCGATTCACTTCATCTCGAGTGGAAGAGCTGCGATGATGATATGGGAGACTTCTGAGCTCACCTGAGAACCCCTACAAGTGGTTCAGAAGCTTTGAAATGGATTGAGGTCGAGAGGAAGTTGATCGGACTGAGAACTGCCGGAACCCCCAAGAAGTCCTCTGTCCCAGCGCAAATCAGCAGAATTCTTCAATTACCAATCGCCAACAACTTGATTCTTGATCTGGAATGGAAGATGAGGTGGTCACGCCTTCATGGAAACAAAAATTTCGAAGAATGATGAAGAATCGAGGAAGAACGGCGAAGAACAGTGGAAAGGAGCTGAAGACGCGACAAAGGTTTCGGCTGTGGAAAATTTCCTTAAGTATTAACCAACGGACGGCTCAGATCGATTTGCTTCAATCCAACGGCTGATCTTGGTCTGATTTAAGCCAAACTTTGATGATGATGATCTGGGGTCAGGATCTGCCTCGTGGTAGCTCGGATCCTCCAGATTTTCAACGGATGGTCCAGATCACGCTAATCTTTGAATGGATGATCTATAGCCCTCCAAGCTTGATCCAACGGTTGATCTTGCTCTGATTGGGATGAAATCTTCAGATCTTGATCAGGGTGCTTAATCAACCCTAGCCCTAGCTCGGATCGCTTCAGATCATCCCGGATGGCTCAGATCTAGCCGCTTTTGAATCGAACGGCCCAGATTTAATCGTAATCTTGATAATCTGATCCGGGTCACTTCCGACTCGGGTTTGACCCAATATGCTCTAGGTCCAGGAACCTTTCATGCCTACAAAAAATAAATCAAGAATTTAGTGGCCAATTAACTCAAATATGTGTACTTTTGCATTTAAGTCCAAAATATGAATAAATTCTAAAACCTAGGCAATTTCACAATTTTGGCAATAAAAACATAGATCAAACAGGGATTTAAGCAACTCAAATGATCAATGAAATAGAATCTATCAATCCCCTCCGAAGGAGAAGATTGCGAGTCGTCTGAAAGAGCATATGGTCCTCCTAGAGAAGAAACTCCTTCAGAGGAGTCGGTAGACATGAGGGAAGATGAACAAAGAGTTAGGTCTCGTGAGTTTTCTCTGGAAGCAAATGTAGCAGAGGGCGCCTACATATAGGCGGGGGAAACATATCGCAGCCGTTCATGAGGGACCTCGGTAAGCCGAATGATCGAACGGTCAGGCGCACGAGAGGAAGGCGGGGAAAGGTGGTAGATCCAGAGTAAATGAAAAAGTGCTGCTCGATGCCCGAGGCGCTTATGACTAGCGACGGACGTTTCGCTAACCGATACATCACGTCGTTCAAGCCCTGTTCCGTCACTCATTAAAGCAGGCGTCAGAGATTGAGATACGAATCGCCCCGATGGGACGGGCGCACGGAGGTTCTCATAAATGAGCAAGCTCCCTCCCGTCCTTGGGTTTTGGGGCTGGGCCAGTGACATGACGAACCACGTTTCCCGGTTTCCAGCTCGACCAAGTGGTCAAGCGATTTGTGCAGGGAGGCAGTACCCCAATTGAGATACTTCATTCGGCAATCCTGGTGATCGTTAATAGTCTCACGAAGGAAACAAGCCTTGAATACTTTGAAAGGGAAATAAAGAGATTCCAGTTAGCGAGGTGCGGATGCTACATCACTCCGAATCTTTCACCCGCTCAAGAGGGCAATGAGGAAAAGCAAAAGATACAAACGATTTAACCTTCACTTGAAGGGCTCGTCGGTCACGTTGGGCAGGTCCTCGCACATGTCCTCAAGGTTCACGGCCGTGGGAGGCACATTGGGAGACAGATACCCGCCAAACCTAAGTCGGCGGACTATGTTTAGCCCTTGCGGCTCTATGACATCCATGAACCGTTTTGTAATTTCGGCCTTGTGGGCAGAGTCGTTGATGCACTCGAGCCTGTATTGCTCCCGTCGGGACTCTTCAGTCTCCTTGTAGGCTCGGAGCGTCATCAGCTCGAACTTAGCTGTTTCCCATTCGGCTTGTTCGGTCTCCCTGGGGGAGCGTAGCTCTGCCAACTCTGAACGAACGGTTTCCCACTCAGACCTCTCCTTTCGTAGCCGCTCAAGCTCCTCCTTTTGAGCATGCAGCAATTGCTCCTGGGAGGAGCGCTCCTCGGATAGCTCAAGTATCTTTTGCGACTGGGCCAAAGCAGCAGCCTCTTTGGTGCCCAGTTGGGCCCGAAGAGATTCAATAGCAGCTAATGCCTTCTGAAGGTCAGACTTCGCCCGGGTCGACTCAGCCTGGGCATCCGCTTGAAGGGCCCGCGCTTTTCGCTCGGCGTGCTTCAGAGTAGAAAGCCTGATGCTTGCTTGGGAAGTGGTTTTCTGCGCCATCTCGAGCTGGCCGCGCGCCACTTCGAGTTGTTCCCTCGACCGAGCCAGCTGATCCTGCAGCTTTTGAACCTCCTCTCATAGGTGGTTCAGGGTAGGCTCATCAGCAACTAATTGGGAGTGCGCCAGCTGCGTTCACAAGCGTTGCACCTCCCTCTCGGCCTCAGCCCGAGCCGAGTCCTGAGCTAGGAGCGACATAGAGACACCGTGGCAATCTTCGAAAAACTGCCAGAGAAACGTCATTCCACAGAGCCAGAAGGGAAAAAACGCAGTATAAGGCCTAAGCCGGCTGTACATACCTGAGTGGCCTTAAGGAAAAATGCATCGGCTTTGTTGCAGGAGTCTCGAAAGTAGGATTCCTCGAGTCCTTGGGCATAGCGATCAGCCACAGACCCGTACAAGCGCAGATCCTGGTGGTGCTCGGGCAGATCGCCCGAGGGCATTTCGAGGCGATGGTTCGCTCGAGAGGGCACCGAGAGATGTAGCACTTGGTCCTCTGTCGGACCCTCTGCGGAAGGGGCGCCAGAAGGGTCAGACATTAGGGCGTCCGAAGTATGGGAAGTGGCAGAAGGGTTGACAGGTGACACGCTGACGGAAGGATCTACCAAGGCCTCGGGGGTGGGGGCAACGACGCCAAAGATGGTCGGCAGGCAAACCGAGGGATCTCCAACGGGGACGGCGGGCGGAAAGTCCGCGGTAGGGGCCACGTACGGAACAACGACCCAAGAAGCAGAGCGAGCCTCTGGCTCCAGAGCTGCTCTCTTTCTCTTTTTCTTCCCTCGCTTCCCCCGAGAAGCAGAGTGTGCTTCTGAGTCGGGAGCCACCCTCTTTTTCTTCTTCTCCAGGTGTTTACTGGAAGAGGGGCGACACAGGCCCCCTGCGGGCGAGGAGGCTCGTCGGCGCGGGGGAGAAAGGCGTGGTTGGACAGTTGTGGAAGGAGCGGCCTTGGAGGCAGTAGGAACCGACCCCTGTGCGGTCGGGGTCGGATTACTTGGGGTAACCTCTGCCGTCGCGCGCCTTCTCTAGTAGCTAACGCAGAAGCAACCCGCGCCCGTAGCTCGGCCCACTCTAGCTTGAAACCATTCTTCAGGGCCGTAGCTAGCAGTAGGGAGACTGCGAAAGCAAAACAGGCTCAGGCATGACTAAGGGATATACTTGGCGGACATCGGAAGGCTTACCGGCGTTAGGTAAAGGAGGAGCGGGGCTCGGGCTAAGACCGAACGTGGAAAGAATCCCCTCCTTTAACAAAAGTCCGTCATGGAAGTGCCTGTCCTCTAGTTCGGCGACGACCTCCAAGTAAGCGGCGGAGGTACGATAATGTCGGGGGAGAGTCTCCGAAACGGGAAGCCCCTCGACCCAGGTGGTAGGCCAGCTCGGGTCGGCAATCGGCCCAACGAAGAAGTACCGCTCTTTCCAGCCCTTGTTTGAAGTAGGCAGGTTCAGGAGGAAGGAGGTTTTGGCTCGAGCCTGGAAAAAGAAGTCACCCGCTTCCTGTTGTTTGGGGTAAAAGAAGTAGTGAAAGTTCTCCGGTATCAGGGGAATCTCGAGAAGGGAGAAAACGATGGCCGAGCCACATATCATGCATATGGCATTGGGAGCTAGCTGAGATAGGGGAATCTGGAAGTATTCGCAGACTGCAGCAATGAAGGGGTGGACGGGGAAACGAAGGCCAGCTTGGAGATGGTCCCGAGACAAAGTAATATAGCCCAAGGGGGCAGACTTCGGTCGCTCGTGTGATTTGGGAAGAAGCGGGTGGAGGTCAGTAGGAAGCAGGAAGTCCGATTGAATATGGAGAAGGTCATGGGTAGTAAGGGTCGTAATCAAGGTAGAGTACCAAGGCTGGGGCGGAGATGGAGACGAAGAAGAGGAGGCTATCGAAGAAGGTAGAAGAGAGAAGCTAACCGGTGAGAAGGAGTCGCCGAGGGAAAGTCAAGACGAGGCCGCAACCCTAATGATACTTAAGGCGGCGGAGGACCAGGGACGGCATCGAACGCGTGAAGAAGAAGCGGGCAGGCCAGGTGTTCCGCTTTAAGGAAGTAGGCGAGGAGTGCCAGTCGTCTGATGAGCGATCGGATGAAACGTGTGATATAGCGGAAGCCATCCGATCAGACTTGGATGATACTCGAGGCAGCGGGATACAGACACATTGGAAATGTCGCAATAAATGACGGTCAACCCTTCCGATGGGCGCGCCAAGCTCGAACCAGATTTGAGGTCCAGTCGGTCGGACTACGTACCTCCTTCGACTAGACTTGAGGGGGATGCTTATGATCCCGGGCCAGCTTTCGTGTAGCCTAGCTCGGCAGCCTGGCTCGGCAGCCTGGCGCTCAGTCAGGGAAAGTGGCTAGTGATCTGGACGATCCCGCTGGACAAGAGGCACGCAGGCTTAGGCCCCTTGGGTTTCCGTGTCAAAACCCATACAGGCCTATAATAGCTTTCTATTGAGGCAGATAGGATCGGGCTGAAGGAGTTATCCCCTCTGTGCCCCCAGTCGGCACCCTCCTAGGCCCTCAGTCGGTCTCCTTACCTCTGTGCCCCCAGTCGGCACCCTCCTAGGCCCTCAGCCGACCTCCTTACCTCTGTGCCCCCAGTCGGCACAACCACTCCCTGACATCGGGTTACCAGAAGCTGTATGGGGTCGGCGCGAGACCCTGGTCGTCCTGGCCGCCAACGGCGGAGATCTCGCTGAGGCATTGATATGTCTGACACATCTTGTCCCCCGTACCTCGACCACATGCCCTGATGTCAGACCTCGCGGCGTCCAACAGCGCCAATTCTTAAGTTGACAGGGCCTCTTTTTTTAATACAGCATGTGCCGCTTTGCCCTGCCACCCCTGGACGCGCATTACCTTGTCCTCACTACGCGACAGCAGGTGGCAGGCGAAGCGAAACCTATGAGCTTCCCCGGCTACATAGGCTTCTCACTCCGCATTTACCAGGTACGCGCGATAGTGCAATTTGAGCTACTGTTCTATTGCTTTCCATCGCCATCATCGGATACTGACTTGACCGTCGGAGTGCCTGGCCGGAGACTTTTCCCGGCGGGTTCTAACGGTCCCTGCCTTGCAGGTTGGAAGCGATCCAGCTCGTCACGCCACTTCAGCGACCTCCCTCTCCTCGGATACTCGTTCAGCTATAAGGACGTCCGACTCATTTCGCGACTGGATCAGCATAAATAAGGATTTGGCGATGAAATGACAGTTTTTCTTGAAAGATTCATCAAAACCCAAGTCTTGTTCTTTAATTTGATCAAATTGCAAGTTCAACTGCCAAGAAAAGAACGTGTTAATTGAAATGGGTGTTGGTGAACCAGCGTCGCTCTCGAACAGCTCTCGAAGACTTTAATATTTCATATATATATATATATATATATATATATATATATATATATATTATTGTTACTGTTTCAATAAATAATAAAATTCAAAATCACAATTTTTTTTCGCTTTGCATTTCATATGTTCATGCGCTGGTTCGGCTCGATTGAACTGCGATGGACCGGATCGCAACCCAGTGTAGAAAACCCGGTTCGTTTTACTCGGAGTGTGTTATGGAGTGGAGCAGAGTCGGTTGCAAGGGATCATGTGGTCTTCTGCTCTCCCGGTCTCCGCTGCGGAACGGCGAAATCCCTCTGGCAGGCGCTGTAAGGAGGGATGGTAATCATTCTCGGTAGCCTTCAACCTCACGCCTCGAGGACCCAAGGTTCGATTTATTCGTATTCCTTTTTTCTTGATTCCAACCGCGCTTCCAAGTTGTTTCTTTTAATCTTACTTTTGTTTGGCATCGTCGTCGAATGCTATGCGATTTGTGTCCCTTTTGTTTTCCAAACTAGCTTGTACAGTTCTTTTCGTTGCTTAAAGGAATGGTGTCCCATCCGAGGATTGTGTTGGATTTGTTTTTATGCTGGTTTATTACATTTATTTGGAGTGGCACTCGATTCGTTATTCTGTGACCTGCGCCATTCTTTTGAAAAAGTTGTCAAAGCTAATCTGATGGAAGTTATTCTTCGAATCGGATCGAGTGCTTTACTGGATATATTGATGCATTGTCGATTAGTATTCTCAAAGGGCCGGTTGTATCATCACAGATGGAGATCAGTAGCTCCCGACCTTCACAATTTATCACGAGTATTGGAAATGGTGGTGTTTCTCATGGTAATGGGTCACCTCTCATCGAGAGTATCGAGACGGGCCAGGTCATTGTCCCTGAGGTATAACTTTACTTTGATAGATTATCTCAATCATTTTGTTCCTATTCATCATTTGAGTATTTTGGATTCAGAGTTTTTCAGTTCAAAACACCAAACCGGTCCTAAATCCTGGTAAACGTAGGACTGTGTTTCACTATACTTGACAGCCAAATTATATTTAAAAAGTGTTTACCCCCGACCATCGATCTTATCTGTATTTAAATATGATAATACTAGTAATATAACCTTCCATAGAGTTCGATAAGAGATAGATCCATGTACCCAACCCCAATAGTTCGGACTGATATTGGTTGTTGATGTTGTTGTTTAGTTTTGGGTTATTTTAGTTGATATCAGTAAGGTTGGGTAATAATAAATTTTAATGAGTAAGTTCTTTGCATATTGCAATATCACCTTTCATCAAGTCACCACCGTTAAGAAGGAAATGGATTAGAGATAGATCTGGTTGGTTCTTTCAATCGATATATTCGAAAAAAGAGATTATATGTGGTGCAAGTGCAATATGATTTGGATTTCAATCAGATTATACTGCAGTGTACATGTATACTATTATTTGTTAACTTCGCAATTTCAATTCGAGTTTTTTAAAAAAAAACCGACAACAGTATGTTTGGATTATGTAATCAATTCATGACCATATCTGTCTTAAACTGATGAAATTTCAGATTTAATGCAGACATTTGAGCATATAATATTGACTTTGATTTTCTTCTTATTTTCTTAAACTGTGACATCACTAATTGCCAATTGGATATGTTGCGCCAAATTGAAGAGATTATGTTTTATCAACAAGATGTATCTTTCAAGTAGAAAGGTCATGGTTCTAGCATATTACCCTTATTCCCTTAATGGAAACCTTCACAAAATAATGATATGCTAATAAAAGTTTTTCTTCTTTTTGATCAAACCATGTGTATGTATGAGTGGTGTAATTTCTGAATGGTTGTTTTCTAGAGAAAAAGTTGGAAATCTTTGTTTGCATATATGGGCCCAGGATTCCTTGTTTCTATTGCATATATTGATCCTGGAAACTGTAAGTTATTTTGGTTTTATTTCTTATTATTTCACATATGTTATTTGTTTTCCATCATATTCCAGACTGAAATTTCTGCAGCTAACCATTGTTTCATGTTTTCTGGTATACAGTTGAGACAGATTTACAGTCGGGTGCACAATTCAAGTATGAGGTGCAAATTTTTCCTCAGCTGATATAGTTTATTTCTATTTATTGTTGCATTCAAGGTCCTATTTTTCAATGACTAATAACTCTGTTGATTCAACTGAAGCCATTTTCATCTGAAAGTTATTGTATTGAAATAGTTAGTATTTGTTTCTATTGTCCAGTTACTTTGGATCATACTTTTGGCTTCCTGTTCTGCCTTCGTTATTCAGTCACTTGCAGCCAAGCTTGGAGTTGTGACAGGTCTGTTATATGAGAGTCTCAAATTTCCTTGTTTTGCATGCTTCAATATCTCTCAAATTTCAAAAGAAATTTCCATTCATAGGGAAGCATTAAATTTCCATTCATAGGGAAGCATTTAGCTGAGCATTGTAGAGCTGAATACAGAAGGGTTCCTAACTTTATCCTGTGGATTCTGGCTGAACTTGCAGTTGTTGCATGTGATATTCCTGAAGGTATTAACACTTCTAGCCTAATTCCTTTTTTTTTTACTTCACATGCCATGAAACAAATATTTTCATAGAGGACCTTGATTTTTTTTTGTTTTTCAAATTTCATGTGGCTAATCTAGCAAATTTTTAAAGAACTAACCTTTCAAATGTATAGCCTAAATTTTAGTTTGTTAAAATTCACTATTCTCAAAGATTCATTTTTGTATGCATAATAGAAGGGACTTTGCTTATTTGCTTTATTACAAAGCAATATTTAGGGGGTGGTTGGTAAGCGGGTTTAGAAGGCGGGAATGAGAATGAAATCTATTTCATTCCCATTTATGATGCTTGGTATACGGAAATCGGAATCAAAATATGGATATGATACCCCTGATTTTATAACCTGATCTCCACTAGGTTATCACTAAACCCATAAACCCCTCAATCAATACCCATTACCATTCCCATTGCCAAATGTATACCAAGCGCCCCCTCAGTATTTTGTACAATGGTTGAGATTCCCACATATTGAAGTGTTTTTCTGTTGCACTGTCACTCATATTTATAATTCAACCATTATATTTCTTGACAATTTTATAGTTTTATTAGCGGTGCTACTGCTAAGTGTTCCATGGTGCCAAAGGCCTATATTGTTTAGGGAACTAGGCATGATACTTATTTCTAAAGTGATTATAAGTGACTAGGGAACTAAGCATGATACTTCTTCCTAAAATGATTATAAGTACTTTGAGCTGAATATAATCACTAAAACAAAATAATTGCCATTTAACATGAGTAATAATGACAACAATGCCATAATGGGCCATGTAAATTGAGTGCACATTCATATACCTGATTTGGATGAAGTTTGTAGATCGGCCAATCAAGCCAAAATTTTGATTGTTTGTAAATTTCTATGATATATTAAATCAGCACTATTTCATGTGTGACGTGATTCTAAATATTAGAACATATGGAATGAGAGTAGCCTAATTTATCTGCTATGCAGACTTATGGATGATGATACAGGCTTTGAGTTAGGTAAAACGCCTCCCCCCTAGCCCAGTGCTAAATCGGGGTCCCTGGCCTAAGTCACACCTTTGATAAACCAACTTCATTTGAAGGCCACACTAATTCTTGTATGCTCTTGCTTTCCTTGTTCTTTGCAGTTATTGGAACAGCTTTTGCTTTGAATATGCTCTTCAAGATACCTGTATGGTGTGGTGTTCTTATCACGGGGCTGAGTACTTTGCTGCTGCTATATTTACAACAGTATGGGGTAAGTGACTTTCACAGTTGCACTAGTATTTTTTGACAGTGTTTTTCTTATTCACAAGCCTAATTCTATGATCAGTGGGATTTCTACTATTCCTGGGCTACAATGGACTATCCTCTCTTTATTTACATGTGCATATTTTGTAAATATGATATTCAGAAGGTTTAAAAAAACCCTCAATTTTTTTTATCAAAAACCTCAAATTGATGGTTTAAAGTTAATTAGCGTAGTCATTTCGATTTGACAAAAGATTATATATCAGAATTTGTCTGGTAGCCACCAAGTTTATTTTCAGTAAGAAGCAGTCACCAATGAAGTGGAACTGAAATTTGGTTCATCATTGCAGAAGAAAATTAGCAAGATACCTACATTCCAAATGAACATGACTTTCCCTTGAACTTGATCCTTCACACTTTTATGCAATGTAGCTCTAAAACATCTTGCAGGTGAGGAAACTAGAATTTCTTATAGCCTTTCTGGTATTCACAATGGCGGGTTGTTTCTTTGCTGAACTTACTTATGCAAAGCCAAAATCTTCAGAAATTTTTAAGGGACTTTTTGTACCCCAGCTTAAAGGAAATGGTGCCACAGGTCTTGCTATCTCACTACTTGGTGCAATGGTGATGCCGTAAGTTTCTCTTTCTCTAAACAACAGGGTTTTATCTTATATTATGTCAGATACAGCTTGGAGGTCATCATATGTGATATGCAGGCACAACCTTTTCCTTCATTCAGCATTGGTACTCTCCAGAAAAATACCACGCTCAGTTCGTGGGGTCAAGGTGAATACTATCTGTCTCTTCTATCCATTGCTCTTCTATTTCCTACATCCATTTTTTAGTTTCATATGCTGTACAAGTTGTAGAAGATAAATTCCTTTGCAAGTTAGAAAATCTGGAATCATATATGTAGGAATTGCCATTATAGCTATCTTATATATTTATCTGAATTCTCAACTATCATCAATCACTTATCATGTCTTCCTTCTACAGGAGGCATGCAGGTTTTACAATATCGAAAGTGCATTGGCTCTGGCAGTGACCTTTCTTATTAATGTATCGGTTATTTCTGTAAGCGGCTCTATCTGTAGCTCTAAATATCTAAATCCTGAAGATCAGCAAAACTGCAATGACCTTGACCTCAATAAAGCATCATTTCTCTTGAAGGTATACATGACTAACACTGTTTTGGAATGTATACTGGGCACCAGTTCTTTGTTATCACGAGCATGAAAATGCAATTCTATAATTTTCATATAACAAGAATAGAGTAAGAGCACCTTTAAACTCAAAATTGGACATTATTTATTTTCCAATATTCTTGCCAAGAGTGTGGTTCAATGTACTGCAATGTGAGTTACGTATAAACTGATAGCCTATTCGCTTGAATTGGAATATCTCAAGCTTTCTTCATTCATGTTAACTGTGATTGTTCAAGATAAGCTGACTACACATTTATTTTTTCTCATCAAGAATGTTCTTGGAAACTGGAGTTCCAAGCTATTTGCAGTAGCCTTACTGGCATCTGGTCAGAGTTCTACTATAACAGGAACATATGCTGGACAATATGTCATGCAGGTGATCACTCTCTTATCATTCAACTTATTGGCATTTTTAAAATTTTTACTTAAAGCAATGCATGATTATATTGTGATAATATAAAAACCTTTTTTATCTTATGAAATAGATGACTTGTAGGCACAATGGCAAACCATTTTTCTGTCTCATGGATTACTTATGGTTAATTAATTTTACAAGTTCAAGCTCTTGCCAAGTATGGTTGATCTAATGCTAATTTCAAGATAAATAGCTCATAAAGAGAAGATAGCTGGTGGGAGAAATATGAAAGATATAGAAAGATAAAGAAACAAATAAGAAGTATGCATTGCAATTTGCTATTCCAAAAGAAGAGAGAAATTTTGTTGAGTCGAATAAAAAGTGAAGATGGTAGCTTGTTTTTGATACTGGTATTAAAGTAGTTACTACTGGTACACTGCTAAAATTAAAGTGTACAGTTGGAAAGTTGATGTTGCTTTATTGATGCTGATTCAAATATATCCTCTGATTTTCTGTTTCTTCAGGAATTTTTCAGCCTGCAAGACCAGAGATTGCCGTAATTACGTACATTGAGAAATTGATAATGAGTCCCACCTATCATCTCTAAAAATTGTTGTCATTTCTTATGCGCCATATGGTCCTAGTCCATGCTTGACATAAGATGGATAACATTTTCTTGAATTCTTTACTGCCTTGGCTTGTCTCAAATATACTGATACGTTGAGACATAGGTAAATCACAGCAGATGGAAATACAATACCATCCCAGCCTTGTGTAGTTACCCATTTGAAACAGATGCTTAGTTATCTCTATATAAACCCTGCAAAAAACACAGTTAATGTTTGTCATTGCCATTCCAATTCCTGCCAACCTGTCTTGAGTATTCCTGCCAATCTGTCTTAAATAGGAAAGTCTCCTACCTTTATCTATATTTAGTAGATTGCAGAAATAAATTCTTACAGGCATACGGTTGCTGATAACTGAAAGCATCCTAGGGAGAAAACATTCTGCTTTTGCTGCTGTTGAAACTTCCCATAATGAAATGAAAATTTGAACTCTCTCCAAATTTTAAGTTGGTGCTTTCCATATGCAAATGAATCATAGCCTATGTACTTGATTTCTATCAGTATTATATGGAATTCGTTTTCCTGCTCCAGGGATTTCTTAATCTGCGGGTGCCACCATGGATACGGAACCTTTTGACCCGATCCTTGGCAATTGTGCCTAGTCTGATAGTTGCTTTAATTGGTGGATCTGCAGCAGCTGGGAAATTGATTATCATCTCTTCGGTATATGAACTATCTTTTCCATAATGATCGCCCCACTAAAATATATAGTTGGTAAAACCAAAGTGCTGCTAAGTTGAAACCAAAAAATGGTGTGATAGAAGACTAATAGTGACCAGATGAATTCAACAGAATCTATATCTGTAACTACAGAATCTCTTTCTTGAATTAAATGTCATTCATTAATCTATGAAAAACATGGTATGGTTTATGAGTATCTGACGATAATAGGAGTATAATAACATCAAAATTGTTTATTTATTTAATATTAATTGATTTTTCCCCTCTCTTTCTTCGATAGAGTTTTTTCCTCTCATTGCCTTCTGTTCTAATTCTACTCTTTAGATAAGTGATTGATTGTTTACAATTATCATTCACTCTTCGGAAAAACCTTGAACTCTCAGACATGAAATCTGGAAACGGAAATAAGGATCTTAAGGTGCTACCAAATTATGTTGTAGTTGTATTGTACTTTCTATCAAATTGTATTGGGGGTGTTACTAAATTTTATTATAGGTGTTTCTGGATTATGTTACAGGTGCTACTAAATTTTATTATAAGTGCTACTTGTTACAATAAGAGAATTCTCAATACTCAATACATAAAAATTACAAGATATAAGCCCTATTTATATACAAAGTTAGGGATCTATTCTAGGAAATAAATTAGGATTCTATTTTAGGGAGTAATTTGTATTTTAGGTAAAATACAAATTAGGATATATATTTATATAGCTAATACTCCCCCTCAAGTTGGGGCATAGATATTAATCATGCCAAACTTGTTACAAAAATAATCAATCCGGACCCCATTTAAAGCTTTTGTGAATATGCCCCCTAATTGTTTTCCAGTTTTTACATATCCTATAGTGATCAAGCCTCGTTGAATTTTTTCATGAACAAAATGACAATCAATTTCAATGTGCTTAGTTCGCTCATGAGACACGGGATTTGATGCAATGTGAATAGTAGCTTGATTATCACACCACAATTTTATTGGTACTGAAATTTTAAGTCCTACTTCAGTCAATAGATATATCTACATTATTTCACACACAGACTCGGGGTGCTCCCTTCAAGTAACACAAAATTTGTTCTCGCGCTGCCCAATGATGAACTGTTGGAGATGACATAAACTGACTAATGATACTAACCCAAATATGCAATATTTGGACGTGTCACAGTAAGATAATTCAACTTCCCAACCAATCTTCTATATCTCTCTGGATGTTCAAATAGTTCTCCATCTACTGCGAGGTCCACGTTTTGAGTTATTGGAGTACTACAAGGCTTTGCCTCTAATTTTCCTGTCTCAGTTAATAAGTTAAGAACATATTTTCTCTGAGATAGAAATATACCTTTTTTACTTCTCATAACTTCAACACCTAAGAAATACTTTAGTACCCCTAAGTCTTTTCTATGAAATCGAGTAAGAATAAAAGATTCGAGAGATGAAATTCCCGTAGTATGACTTCTAGTAATAACAATATCATCCACATACACAACTAACAGAATAATACCCGCTCCTGACTGCTTGTAGAACACAGAATGATCAGACTTGCTTTTCGTCATACCAAATTTTTCAATAACTTGACTAAATTTTCCAAACCAAGCACGAGGACTTTGTTTCAAACCATACAAAGATTTCTGAAGACGACAAACTCGCCCCATCTCCCCTTGAGCAACAAAAACCAAGAGGTTGCTCCATATACACATCCTCTTGAAGATTACCATGAAGAAAATCATTCTTGATATCGAGTTGATATAAAGACCAATGATGAGTAACAACCAATGAAATAAATAATCGAATAGATGTCATCTTTGCAACAGGAGAAAAAGTTTCAAAATAATCCACACCATAGGTTTGAGCATAACCCTTAGCAACAAGACGAGCTTTTATTCTTGCAACTGACCCATCTGGATTGACTTTAACTGTGAATACCCATTTGCCTCCAATAGCTCGTTTTTCTGAAGGTAGATCAACCAAGTCCCAAATATCATTATCATCCAAGGCTTTCATTTCCTCTATCATTGCATCTCTCCAACCAAGATGAGATAAGGCCTCATGAACCTTTTTAGGAATAGAAATAGAGTCAAGTGAAGCAATGAAAGAGCAAGAAAAAGACGTCAAGCCATTATAAGAAACAAAAGAAGAAATAGGGTAAGTACACTGACGTTTACCTTTACGTAATGCAATAGGAAGGTCATCATTTGAAGTTGGATCTGATGACAAAGTAGTAGGTGCAGGACATGAATCAAGAGGTGACGCCTAGAGTATACTTGAATAATAGGAGGCTTGACCAGAGCTGGTTTCAAAACAGGTGCAAAGGTTGTGATAGAATATACCAATAAATCATCATCTTCCCTTTGAGAAGTCGGGATAAGTGAGGATGGGAAATAAGATGTGTCTTCCATGAAGGTGACATCAATTGAGACAAGATATTTATTAATACTGAGACAATCACACCTATAACCTTCCTGAAGATGAGAATAACCAAGGAAAATACACTTTAAAGACTTGGGATCTAATTTAGTGACATGTGAACGAACATCCCAAACTAAACAAGTGCTACCAAATATCCTAGGATTGACAGGATACGACTTATTGGGAAATAAAATTTTGTAAGGAATCTCACCATGATGAACAGATGAAGACATGCGGTTAATGAGAAAATATGTCACAGAAATCGCATCTGCCCAAAAAGACTTGGCAACATTCATTTGAAATAAAAGGGCCCGTGCAATCTCAAGAAGATGTCTATTCTTACGCTCAGCCACACCATTTTGGGATGGAGTATCAACGCAAGAGGTTTCATGAAACATACCATTCTGACTCATATAAGTTTGAAATAGACTAGAAATATATTCCTTGGCATTATCACTTCGCACAGAACGGATGGAACATATTGAATTGGTCTTAATCTCGGCACAAAATGTACAAAATAGAGAAAATAACTCAGAACGATTTTTCATTAAATATAACCAGGTTACACGAGAATAATCATTCACAAAAGTGACAAAATACCTAAAATCAGGTATAGACAAAATAGGACAAGGATCCCAAATATCGGAATAAACCAACTCAAAAGGTATAATAACACATTTATTTATTCTTGGAGTAGAATTAAGACGGTGATGCTTTGCAAACTGACATAGCTCACAATCTAATGAAGACACTTTATTATATTGTGGACAAAGCTTCTTAAGCGAAGGAAGAGATGGATGACCTAAACTACAATGAGCCTTGAAAGGAGTAGTTACACTCGAGCAAGTGAAGGATCTTGGGATAGGTGGATCAAGAATATAGAGACCTCCAGTCTCATGTCCTTTACCAATAATCCTCTTCGTCAAAAGATTCTGAAATAAATAATGATCGGGAAAAAATAAGATGCAACAGTTAAGATTACGAGTTAATTAACTAACAGAGAGAAAATTAAAAGATAAATTGGGTAAATGCAAGTCAGAAGATAAGGAAAGCAAAGGAGTAGGATTGATAGTGCCAGACTCACGAACACAAGAATCAATGACCCACTTAGAGGATGACGATAGGAGTGTTAGATTTATGTGAAAAAGAAGAAAAGAGACTAGAATTACATGTCATATGATCCGTGGAACCAGAATCAATGACCCACTTAGAGGATGACGAAATAAGACATGTGTTGTGATTACCTGAATCAACAATAGTAGTGATAGAGGAAGATGAAGACGTAAGTGATTCCTGATATTGAGAGAGCTTGGCAAATTCATTTGCAGATATAAGAACTAATTTATCAGGGGTATCATTGGTAGATGCCATATGAGCCAGGTGTTTTTGTTGATTCTTGTACTGAAGTTTTTTACACTCAAACTTTGTATGACCCAGCTTATGATAATAGTTGCATATGAGTTTCAAAATCTTGCGAGCATCCTTTGTTTCCACTGTGAATAATTGATTTTTTTGGCACATAATTAGTATTGCGACTCACCAAAGCACCACCAAGTGGAACATGTGCGGTATTTTCTGTACGGAGAATGCGGCTAAACACATCTTGTAATGAGGTGACCTCAGATCCAGAGAGAACTTGTGATTTAGCGGACTTGAAGTCAAGAGATAATCCAGTAAGGAAGCTCATGACAACCATCTGCTCTTGTTGCCATTGTTTAACCTTTACATCAGGGCCAAAGGGCAGCAACATATTAAACTCTTCATATGTCTTTTAAAAAGCCATAAAATAATTAATCAGAGGCTGATCTTGTTTTTTCACGCGGTAAAAAGCTTTGTAAACCTCATATATACGGGTGGGATTCCCTTTTCTAGAATACAGAAATTCTAGATAATCCATCAATTTAACAAATTCACAGTGATTGATTAAACCAATTACCTCATTATCAATACAATTTCGAATCTGAAGAAACAAGCGAGCATCTTCTCTAACCCATGTCTGCTTCAAATCATCTTGAGGAGGGTCATTGGTCAAATGATCATCTTTATCAATACTCCGTAGATAAAGACGAATGATCTTACTCCAATCCAAATAGTTTAAACCATTTAACTTATAGTCCGTGATCTTAAACATTATAGGCACCACGTCCGTTATAATGGAAGTCTTATTTTCAGCCATAGAAATGAAACAAAAGAAAAATCCAAAGGAAGATTTAAACCAAGCATGACAACAACTTACTTTGCAAATAGGGAGGCGAACAGAGAAGGGAAGAAGAGCAACACCAGATCTGAAGCTTGTGTCGAAAAAACAAAACGCAAGAACAAGATAAGCATAAACAGTTCAACAGAAGAGAGCACAACTATGGTGCATATGCCAACAGCAGTGAAGCAGGACACGAGAAAACACACAACAGGCCAGGAACCAAGATCTGGGGAGAAAGTCGCCTTGCTGCTATCGAGTGGATAAGAAAAAGAAGACTGCTTTAGGAAGTATCTGCGCTGAGGGTGATAAAGGAAGCAATCATGGACTGCTTGCGGCGAGAAGCAGCTCTGAATTTTCTTGTTATGGTAGTAGCAGTAATTATTGGGCAGCCTTGGGAGGAGGCTCAATGAAGGACGAAGGCAACAGTGGAAGTTAATGATAAAGGGCCCTAGATCGGCGCCAAAAGCAAATTGTAACAGATAAGAGATTGATAGGAGGCGAATTACAGGTCAAAGGAGGTTCAATCCTTCCTTCTAGCGCCAAGACCTAGATCAAGCCCTTCGCACGAGCAAAGGTGGCGACTGGCGATGAAGCAAATCTTGGCAATGGGTTCACATGAAGAGGTGAAGCGCCGAAAGAGAAGGGTAGAAAAGAAATCGTGCAAAGCGTCGAAAGAAAAAAAAAAGGGAAAAGAGAGAGGAGAAGCGGCGGTAGAAACCTAAAGCTCTGATACCATGTTACAATAAGAGAATTCTCAATACTCAATACACAAAAGTTACAAGATGTAAGGTCTATTTATATACAAAGTTAGGGATCTATTCTAGGAAATAAATAGGCCTATTTATATACAAAGTTAGAGAACTATTTTAGGAAATAAATATGTCTATTTATATACAAAGTTAGGGGTCTATTCTAGGAAATAAATTAGGATTCTATTTTAGGGTTTAGGATTTAGGATTCTAAAATACAAATTAAGATATATATTTATATACCAAATTATGGTATAGGTTCTACCAAAATTATAACCTAGCTATTACCATGTTGTATTATAAGTGCTCCAAAATTGTATTATAGGTGGCACCAAATTGTATTAGAGGTGCAACTAAATTTTAGTATGGATGCTACTAAATTATATTATATGTGCCACTAAATTGTATCTAGGTGATACCAAACTGTCATTTAGGTGCTACGAAATTATTAAGGGAAAAAATAGTGACTTAATATTCATACACAGATCCACTTTAACATTCTTGTGCAAACAAAGAGGCACCCCTTTGTATGATCTTTGTGTGAAAGGGTGCCTTCATGCCTGTTCTATCCTTTTGATTATGTTCTAATCAACCTAATATGTAGTCAGTTTTTTGTAGATGGTTTTATCATTTGAGCTTCCTTTTGCTCTAATCCCACTTCTGAAGTTCACCAGCAGTACGACCAAGATGGGTTCTTATTCCAATTCTATTGGGGTAAGTTTTCACCACATTCATTACCATCACAAGATATGAACCAAGGTGGTGATTGTAGTTCCAGTAAATCACTGTCCAACTTGTTAACTAGTTTTTGTAGGTTCAAAGACCAAAAAAGAAGAAAAAAACTTCATCCTTTTTTATGAGCATTCCAAAAATATTTATGCATAGAAAAGCTAGTAACTGGTTACTTTTTTATTCAATTTTCAAAAATGTCATATTTATTTAGAGTAAAGAGTAATGATTGGTAGAGTGAATTTGGGAGAGTGAATGACGTCCAGCTAATGTGTACATGTTCGATCGACGATCGGACACCACCGGCGGCCTCTGATTGTCGTCCCGAATCAAACTATACCTTGGGAGGACGGTGAACTCGTCAGGATCGCCGGCAACGGTGAACCCATCTAAATCGACGGTCAATGATGCGAGATCACAATTGTAGCGATCTCCGACGGGTTCACCGTGCCCCCCAGGGTATAGTTTGGTTCGGGGCGGCGGCCAAAGGCCGCCGGTGGTGTCCGATCGTCGATCGGACGTGTATACAATAACTGCCACGTCATTCACTCTCCCATTCACTCTCCCAAATTCACTTTCCCTATCATCACTCATTTATTTATGTTTGCTATTGCTGCAGGTGGCATCACTCACATGGTTAATAAGCTCACTGATTGTAATCATCAATACCTACTATCTCGTCACTGGTTTTGTTAATTTGCTTTTGCACAGCGGGCAGCAAACAGCATGCATTGTATTTGCTGGAATTTTGGGGTTCTCGGCCATGCTCATTTACATAGCTGCAATATTGTACTTGGTGTTTAGGAGAAATAGGAACTCAACTCAACCATTGTTACAAGACGATGCTAACAGTTCCTTGTACAATTTACCGCGAGAGGATATTGCAAATATGCAACTTCCACAGAAAATATCCACACAGGATCTGGACTAGTTTAACTGCCTGCTGTTTTCGGCCAAGCAAAGTCTGCCTCATCATTCTTGAACGTAGTTGACTGGTATTTCTGCTTTCATTACTGCAGTGTTTAGCCCTAGATGTGAAAGAAAACTGCAAACACACACACAAAGGAGGAATTATGTCTGAAGTTTATCTGCCCCATTTTATGAAGAGATAGTAGGGTCAAGCTCGTTTCAAGCCTCAACCTATGATAGTAGTAGGCTTGACAACTTTAACAGTACTTTCATACGCATGGAAAAAATAGAGGATTTTACTTTGTAATGCTTGGTGCTACTCTAGAAATTGGAAGAGTTCAAGGTGTTTTTTTTTGACTTTTAGAAATGTATTTTTTGTCGTACTAATTGACAATCCATTGGATGATTTTTTTTTTGTGGTGCTAATTGTTGGCCTATTAAATCGTCTAGCTCTATTCGTTGAGTTTAATTGATCCAACCTATTGTTTGATTCAATTAACCCACTCAATGCAACTGATCCACCGTATCTGTCCTACATGTTAGATCAACCTATTTGACTTTCTCAATTTGATAGGCCAACCTGACTTGTTTGACTCGATCGATATTCGACTTGCTTGCTCAAATTTGGACATTTGACTTGTTTGGTCTAATTGTTTAATTGGATCACTTTCTCAAATTAACATATCTATTTGACAAAACTTACCTGCTCGACAAGTAAGTCGGACCAATATGATCGGCCCACATGGTCCAACCGATACGATAAATGCATTCTTACTTTGAGTGCTCAACTCTACTAACCGAACTGCCCCACTATCTGTTGCAATTAGTTCAACCAGCTTACCTAGTTATGAATATGCATGGCTCACTTAGCCGGTCTAATTCGCAACTCAGTTAATCCATCTGAATTGGCTGACATAATCGCCCCCAATCTACTTTCCTTTCACATTTAGATTACATTTGGTAAAATATAATCAATCTTATATATATGGCTCGTTTGATAAGGGATGATCCGATTACATTACAAGTTTGATTACTTTATTTGGTACAATTTTAAAACTGTAATATAATATAAACTGTATTACAAAAAACTATTAGGTTGTATTTTGTAGGGGATAATCCATCCTGTAATGTAATCAAGATTACATTACAAGTTGGATTCCTTTGTTTAGAATAATTTTAAAATTGTAATGTAATAAAATCTTGATTATAAAAGTGGTTCAAGATTTGTAATCTCGATAACAAAACTAAAACCATGTAATTCGATTACATTCCCTACCCTCTATTCCCGAAACCTATCGGCAGAACCCTCCGCACCCATGGCCTCGCTGGTTAGTCGGCGGTCGGCGGTCGCCAACCAGCCGGTGGTCGTCGGTCGGCGACAGTCGGCGGTTGCTGACCGATCGTCGTTCGCCGGCTGGCGGCGGTCGTCGGTCGCTGGCTGGTCGCCGGTCACTGGCCGGTCGTCGATCGCCGGTCGGCCGACGGTGGTCGTCGGTCGTCGTTGTCGGTCGTCAGCTGCAATTTTTGATTACATTACAGGATGAATTACCCCTCACCAAACGCAACCTATAGTTATCAAAGATTACATATAACTCGTTATCAAACATAGTAATGTAATATTAATTACATTACATTACAAACTTGATTACATTACAGACTCCATTACATTACCCCTTACCAAACACAACGTTAAAAGTGTTATAATCTGGATTACAAGGCCAATAATATGTAATCTGGATTACATTACAGGCTCAATTACATTACAAACTAGATTACATTACCCCTAACCAAACGCAACTATAATGTAATCAAGATTACATTACAAAATTAATTATTTTATTTGGTACAGTTTTAAAACTGTAATGTAATGTAATTTGTATTACAAAAGCTAGTAAAAATATTGTAATCTGAATTACAAGACCAATAACATGTAATCTGGATTATATTACAGACTTAATTACATTACAAATTGGATTATATTACCCCTAATCAAATACAGCCTTAGTATCCCTATCCATTTAAACCATCCAACCCATAACTTTCAAAACCTTTTCATTTCAAAACTTATTTTATATATATACTAAATAGATAGATTAGTACGGATCGAGGTTCTAAAAATCGGACCGGATATCAAATCGATCGAGATAAGGGTTCAGAGGTTCAACCGATTTAATCGGGGGTCCAACTAATATATAATAAAATATATATTTATATAAATATATGAAACTAACAATTTGTCCAACTATTTTTTTCGAGATTAGATCAACTACGTCGAACATGTGATATATTTTTATCAGAAACTCAGCACGGTATTCTTGGAAAAAGGGTAAGTTTCAAAGAAAAATTCAAGTTTAAAACTATTAGGTTCAAACAAACAGGAAGTTTATTTATTTGAGAGTTTAGGTGAAAGTAAATTAGGATTTTGACACTTTATTTTTTAAATTTTTATTTTTCAGTAAGAAAGCAAAACTGTAAAAGAGAAAAAAGTATATAAAATGAAAAATAAAATAAACCAAGCCGGTTTGCTCAGTTTTTTCGATTTGTCCGATTCATCGGTTCCTGACCGGTTTAAAACGGTTCATATTCGGTTCTTGAATAGCCGATTTTCATAGTCAACTCGGATCGAAAATCTAACCGATGCCCAATTCAATCGGTCCGATCAACCGGTCGGATTCAATTTTCAGCATGTTGGTACGGATACTACTATTAATAATCATAACAAACTCCACACATCATTAGTCGTTCATCAAAGATCGAGTTGCAATGACAAATTCGCCCCTCAATAATAACTATTTACTAAAAATTAACATGTTTTCCAGTCTTTTCCCCTTTTTCTATCCTGTCTCGCCGAACACGAACCAGGAGTAAATTATCAATTGGGAGAACTCCACGGACTAAATTGGAATCTTGTCAAACAATTATCACCTACTCTCCGTCCCAATTCGTCAAAATTACAGGCAAAAAGCGGACTCCTTTTTCAAAAATGTCCACAAAGTTTTTACGAATCGGTATATATGATTTTCCCTCACACCCTTTTCTTTTCTTCATCTCCTCTGTCCTCTTGGCATCGCCTGCAGAGTGCAGCCTTTTTGGTTTCTGGAGAAACAATTCGTACGGTTGAGGAGGTGGAGATGGTGGCGGAGGTGAGCTCCTTGTCTCGAATGGTGGATACCTACAAGGAGGAAGGAGAGGGGAAGGCGGAGCTCGTCACTCTCGACTTGCTCGGTGGCTGCGGCGACGGTGATTCCGCCACCGCCGTCGCCGCAGCCGAAGTGAATCTTGAGCTCCAGATCCGGGCCTCCGGCGACATGCGCCTCGCTGCGTCGGTACGCCTCGTTGTCCATGCCTTAATCGACCTCGTTTTCTTTCTCTTGGGCTCGCCGTTTGCTGAGATTCGATCCCCCAGGCTCCTCGTTGGCTTTTGAAAATTTGGGGGATAAATTTCTTTTTTCTCCCCCAAATTTGCCAGGGAACCGATCGATGATCTTGTTCATCAATTCTACGCGACAATCCTCTCCGATTAGTTGCAACAAAACCCCCGTGGATCGCACCACGAATTCGTATGAATTCCCTGCCGATGAATCGCCAAGTATTTTGTTTAGAGTTGTTCATACCAATGCGTTTTTTTAATCCTTGTGATCCTTCGATTTCCGTTCTATACTCAGATCTCTCGTTCTTCCAGGAATTCCCAACCGCCGTACATTGTTTGAAGTTAAATTATCATTTTTTGGGGGCAAGGGATCTTTCTTTTCAGGATTTTAAAGAATTTTTGTTCAATTCAATTTTCCCAGTCGGCGATGCTGTCCCACCAACAGACGAAGCTCAGTCCGGCGTCTGCTCACCTCCACGACCTCAATCTCTCGCCGCCGTGGCTCTCCGCCTCATCCCCCAACCAAAATCCCCCTCCGGCCTCGACCGCCGCCGCGTACCACAGTGTCTGCACCCTGGAAAAGGTCAAATCGGCGCTGGAGAGGGAGTCGCGCCTGGCCGCCGACGGCCGGGTCCCAGTAGCACTCCCAGACTCCGCCTCCCCCTCCCGGTCCTCCTCGTCCTCTGCCCCCGCCACCACCATCACCACCAGCTCCTCCTCCGCCAAGCGGCGGCCGAACGAACCCGACGAAACAGACGGCGAGCAACCGATGGCGGTGGCGGCGTGCCCAGACTGCCTCCTCTACGTGCTCATCTGCAAGGTCGAGCCGCGGTGCCCGAGGTGCGCGGCGCACGTGCCGCTCAACGGCACCAACAAAAAGCCCCGCATCGACCTCAACTTCTCCTTCCAAACCGGAAGCCACGAATGATCAACAAAGCAACCCCACCTCTCCCTCCTGTAGCTTGCTTCTGCAGTTCTACTGTAAGATACGTCAGCCTGTCAATTGATGCCGGAAAACTCGCCGATAAATACGAACACGCCCCAGCTTTTGGCATCGTTTAACCACCATTTCCGGGAGTGATTAATCTCGTCGCCTCTCGCAGGCGAATTTTGGATGTCCATGCCCCTTCTCGCAGGTGCCACAGTGCAAGATTTTGTTGCATGCAGAGAGCCTCCTCCTGGCCGTTAAAGATCAGGATAACAACAGGGGGTTGATGTAGAAATGAGGTAAACTTTATTCCCCAGGGCAGGGCTACGGCCACTGAAGAGAAGAGTCCATTTACAGTTTCACTCCATTAAGGTGTGTGGCAAAGTTCTGAGAATCGAATTGGACATCGAATCGGTCGGAACAAAAGTTCAGATGTTCAAACGATTTAATCAGGATATAACCGATATATAATAAAATATGTATTTATATAAATATATGAAATTAATAATTTATTTAATTATTTTTTTCAAAATTAGATCATCTAGGTCGAGCATGTGATATATTTTTACAGTATTCTTGAGAAAAAAAAGGATTAGTTTTAAAGAAAAAATCAAGTTTAAAACTATTGGATCCAAGAAATATAGATACGAATTGAAGAATTTTATTAGAAGTTAAAACTATATCACAATAATATTTATTCATCGATAAACATTTAAACAGGGTATACTAGTAAAGCATATGTAAAATTATACATTCAAATATGTCATATATTGCTGTCTTCATTTGTCAGCACGACGACATAACGAAGCTGGAGACGGGGCGAGGCGAGGCTAGCGGAGGCAGGGCGGCGAGGCGAGGCTGGTAGAGGCAGGATGACGCGGCGAGAGGCTAGCGGTGGTGACTCTCATGCAAGCAAACAACAGATTTTTTCGTTTGAGATTTTAGGTGAAAACAAATTAGATTTTTGACATTTTATTTTTTTAATTTTCATTTTTAATAAGAAAATAAAATTGAAAAGGAGAAAAAATAAAAAAATAAAAAATAAAATAAATCAAATCGATTTGACCGATTTTTCTAATTTATCCGGTTCATTAGTTCCCACCTGATTCAGAACGGTTCGTATCCTATTCTTAAGTAGTCGGTTTTTCAAAATTAATTCGGGCTGAAAATTTAGTAGGTTTTCAATTTAATCGGCCCGACCGATCGATCCGGTTCAATTTTCAAAACATTTGTGCGTGGTTTGAAAGCAAACTAAAGAAAGAAAGCATTAATCCGGGCATGGGCATGGGCATGGGCATGGGCGCGCGCGGTCAAAAGGGCCAGCCTCGCGTCGTTGTCCGTCGTTCATGACTCATGGCATCGTCTTTCTCATATGCGGCTCGCTGCGCATTGATGGCGGGCTGCATCACGTTCCCCATCGAGCATTAATGGGGCGTGTCGATATCCAGCATTCAATGCGATTGGCTGTGGCCGCCTGCCTCGTCGATACATACATACATACATATATCATTCATGGGCGAGGCTGGAGCGGCTAGCATTCAATGCCCGCTTTTGTTTGGTTCCCACGCGTGAACCACTTCACGCGACCCGATTTGCTCCGACTGCCCCCGCGATCGCAGCGCTGGCTGAGTTCAACTGAACGAGTGGAAGCGCTGCAAAAGTAGGCCAAATTATAAAGAGGGCAGCTGGACCGTTTCCCTGCTCCATTCACCCACTTCTAGTTTAAACTGCGTGGGTGTTTAATAAAATTCTGAAAATCGGACCGGAGCGATAGTTCAGATCGATTGAATTGGAAATCGATCGGATTTTATTGTCCTTATGTAAAAAAAATATTTATACTTTCTACGTACAAAGATTTATTTACTTCAACATGTCAATTTACTTAATTATCCTTATTTTTTAATATAAAAAGTTTAAAATAAAATATAATTATTCTTAAATTCAGTATCATTTAATTAGAATATAATATATTTTTTATCAAATTATGTATTGATAGGGTTGAATAGCCCGGGGCAGACCCGGAGGATGAAGAAACTGCGTGACACGACACGTCGGGTCGAAGTGACCTTCCTTCCCAAGCCTCGGGACTTCCCTTGAAGACGCGCGTACCTAGGAAGGTCAGTTAGAAGACCTCACCCGGGATCACCCCCAGCGAATGGGCCTCGAGAGCTCCTCGGGAAGCATAGCGCTCGCGCGCACCTTGGCCAAACGACCCCGAGATCACCTCGGGAGGCAGAGCCCTATTGACGACCGACCTCAAGTACAGACCCCCTTCTTGTTTACGGATAAGTATCCCTGTTATAAAGAGTCATCACGACAATCGATTGGAGCTGCCCATAATCGATTGGAGTTGCCCGAGAATCAATTGGAGCTGCCCACAATCGATTGGAGTTGCTCCAATCGAGAGCTTTGATCGATTAAGAATCGATCAGTTGTATTTGATGCGAGAAAACATAATACTTATTTTTTATAGGTATAAAAATCCAAAAATAGGTATAATTATTCCTAAATTTTAGACATTTAAATTAGAATTTAGTATATTTTCTATCAAATTATGCACAATTCTTTTCTAGTTTATACCATTGATTGACTTAGGATGAATCAATTAGGTCGTACTCAATTTGATAGAAAATATATTAAATTTTAGTTAAATAATCCTGAATTTAGGAGAAATTATATCTCATTTTCGACATTTTGTATTATAAAAATAAGGATAATTAAATAAATTGGTATGCAATAGGGAGAAATAAATATAATTTTGTATGCAGGGAGTAGAAATAAATTTTTTCTGACTTAGGGACTGAAAAATAAGTTGAATTTGTTATTAGGGAGTTTAAGATAATTTATCCCTTTTTTTTTACTTTATAGTTGTTTTTTAACATATTTTTGAAATTGTCAAATTGCATAAGATAATTTTAAAATTATTAAATCATGTGTCTACTTTCTATTTGACTTTTAATCAGTCAACTAGTAAAAAAACATTCTACTGTTTAAAAATTAAAAAAATCAATTGACTAATTTATTTTTTTATTAAATCAATTTGAGATAAAATTAGTTGAGATCAAACGATTTGGATTGATATGAAATTAGTTTTTATATATATATATATATATATATATATATATATATATTATATATATATATATATTATATATATATATATATATATATATATATATATATA